>JADEYB020000019.1:31844927-31893251 GCA_015832495.2 Alces alces
ATGCTGGAGGCGGGAGGGGGGATCAGGATGGGGAACACATGTAAATTCATGGCTAATTCATGTCAATGTATGGCAAAAACCACTACAATATTGTAAAGTAATTAGCCTCCAAGTAATAAAACTAAATGAAAAAAATTTAAGTATTTTGTTTTGTTTTGTTTTTTATCTTCTTCTAAGATAAAAGAAGATAAAAGCCATCTCTGGTGGCTCAGATGTTAAATAATCCACTTGCAACGATAGAGACCTGAGTTAGATCCCTGGGTTGGGAAGATCTCCTGCAGGAGGGCATGGCAATCCACTTCCATATTCTTCCTTGGAGAATTCCATAGATGCAGTAGCCTGATGGGCTACAGGCCACGGAGTCACAAGGAGTCACACACGACTGAGTGACTAACACACATACCACTATCAACTATTTATTCACTATAAGGGTGTGTAGGGTGTGGAGGTACCCCGAGTTTATACATCAGGATTTTTCAGATACTTTTAATGTATTGGTTATGGACTAACCATAATGAAATCTTGCTATTTGCGATAACATGAATGAATCTTGAGCACATTATGCTATATAAGATAAGTCCGAGAAAGACAAATGCTGTATGATCACACTTAAATGTGGAATCAAAAAACAACCATGAGGAACAAAACATAAATACAGAGAACAGATTGGTGGTTTGAGTGGGCAGCCAACATGGCTGAGGTGGGTTAAAAGGTACAAATTTACAGTTATATATAGGTCATAGGGATATAACAGAGTATGGTGACTCTAGTTACTAATAGTGTATTGCACATTTGAAAGTTGCAAAGCGAGTAGACCTTAAAAGTTCTCACCACAAGAAAGAAATCATAACGATGTGTTATGATGGATGTTAACTAGATTTATTGTGGTGATTATTTTCCATCTTAGCCACTAGGGAAGCCCCTATTTGCAGTATTTAGAAATACCAAATCATTGTGTTGTACTTCTAAAACTTGTGTGATGCTATATATCAATTATATTAATATCTCAATCTAATAAATAGCCATGAAAAAAGGAGAGAGAGACTTTGATCATATGCATTTCTACGTTCCTTATGGTCTTATTTCACCTATATTAATTGACCTAAGAATCTATGCTCACATAGCCCTGAATAACATGATGACTTGAGAAAATTTTACTGACAAGAAGAGAGAAAAGGAAGAGAGTCTAAGTTTTAATATTCATACAACAGACATCTGACCTTAGAAAGCAGAAAATAAGACCTACCAGATTTTACTGATAAATCCTCTGCCCTTTGTCCCAGTGGTGAAAAATGAAAGTGAAAGCCACTCAGTCATCTCTAACTCTTATTGGCTCCATGGGCTGTATTCTTCAGGCCAGAATACTGGAGTGGGTAGCTGTTCCCTTCTCCAGGGAATCTTCCCCACCCAGGGATCAAACCCAGGTCCCTCGCATTGCTGGCAGTTTCTTTACCTGCGTAGCCACAAGGGAATATGCCAAGAAATGAGGAAATGCTCAGTTGTCCCCTCTTATTTAGTCAGGGTAAAGCATCCCAGGAATATGCTTTTGTATTCTGTGATGTGTTTCATTGCTTATGTTATTTATTAATTTTTTCCATTTTAATATATGTGGTATAATATAAGAAATGTGATTATCTTATCACATTGTGTACAAAAGATGTGTACAAATCCTTGTAGTAATATTGTAATATATTGCATTTTTACCAAAGAAGATAATTTTGTTCTAATTCTGTCTTTTATACAAAGTAAAATTCTTATGTCTCACAGTAAGAAATAATATCTGAAGGATATTGAAGAGATATATATCTATACAGTTGGTTGTGAGTGATGTTAAAAATGGAGTTAGTAAATATCCATTGTCTCATCTACCACATATTTGACATTCATTCTAAATTGGACAATATTATTATACATTGTTAATTCAATGAAATGAAACATGTGAAATGAATGAGATATATTTAAAGATGCAACTACTTTATAAGTGATACATTTGTAACCCTATTTTATTGTGTGTTTTCTGATATGAACAAAATATAAATTGATATGTAGTGTTCTGAGGTGATTTAAATTTAGGAAGGATAAAGGAAATGGAATTTTTGATTGAGAAGAATACATTAAATAGATTGATTTAACTTTTGAGTTTTCTTTATGTGTAGACTTCATAATAGGGTTTCAACTACTTAAAAGGGAACAATTAAATAAGCTAGAGGTAGAAATTCATTTTAAATATTGAATGATTTAATTAAGTTTTATTAGTGTCTCATCTTTTTTTAATCCATGTTAGATATCATCTTGGATAGATTTACATTGTATTTTTCAAAACAGTGATATATATTCATTTCTTAAAATAAATTTTTTCACATAAACTGAGATGGCCAAGGAAAGAAATAGTAAGCAATTATGAAGCATTAAAATCCACAAAATTTAGTCACCACATTGCTTTTTTGATTTAAAAACTGATACATTATACAATTTCTCTAGTAAAAATTGTATTTGCATTACTCCAGTTTTATTTTTATCTAACGTAATGGTTTTTGCCAAAGAATGGCAACTGTCTCATGTCCCACCTCTCAGGCCAGGTGCGAATGATGCTTGGTATTGCACTGGACATTGGGACTCAGGTCCAGGGGGGCAGGTAGCAAAATGGTATCAAGCAAACAGACAGGGAACAATTAAAGACTAAATTACACAAATCATACCACAATCAACAGGTTGTTCATCATGAGGGGTGAGTAGGGTGTGGTACTAACCAACATTATCCTCAGGATTATGCAAGTACTCTTAATGTATTAGTTATGGACTTACCAGGAAGAAATCTTGCTCTCTGTAATATCATGAATGAACCTTGAGGGCATTATGCTATGCAAAATAAGTCAGATAAAGACACATGCTATATGAGCTCCCTTAAATGAGGAATCAAAAACCAATAACCACAAAGAACAAAATATAAATCCAGAGAACAGTTTGGTTTCCAGAGGCAGGGTTTGGGTGGGGGAGCCTGAATGGGTGAAGTGGATACAGATTCCCCGTTATAAACAAGTCACGGGGATATAATACAGAGTGTGGTGACTACAGTTAATAATATCGTATTGTATACTGGAAAGTTGCTAAGAGAGTAGATCTTGAGGTACTCACCACAAGAAAAATTTGAAGCAGTGTGTGATGATGGATCACACTAGTAAATTAACATTAGAATAACTGTGGTCATAATTTTGCAATATATACAAATATCAAACCATTGTGTTGCATATCTAAAATGTGTATGGTGTTATATGTCAATTAAAAAATAACCTACATCTTGGGGAAAAAGTAGAGGTAGACTCTGACCATGTGTTTCTCTATGGTCCTTCATATTCCTATTTCTCCTTTATTAACTGACAAAAGGATCTAGGAGGATATAGCCCTGAATAACTTGATGACTTGTGAAATTGCCCTGACATAGGAGGGGAAATAAAGAGTCTAGGTTGTAATATTTATTCAACAGGCATCTGACCTTGGATAACAAAAAATGAGATTCCCCAAACTTTCCTGATAAACCCTCTGCCTTTTGCCACACGGGGGATCAAGAGTAAAAAGTTACCTTGAATGTTAAGTATAAAAACTCAATATTTTCAAAGATCCTTTATCTTAAGAACTTGTATTTATAGATGAGTTTTTGAAATTATTCACATTTGCAAAATATTTAACTGATTTTGAGTTTACTACTTTACTCCTTTACATTAACAAAAGTTTAATACTATCCTGAAACATAGCCTATGGCATTATGGCACGAGAAATGACCATACCAATTCATAAATAACCAATTTATAAATAAATACTGTATTTTGAGAATTAGTTCAACATAAATTTATTAAATATTATGAAGGGTTAGTGTTTGAATTTAATCTTGCTTGTCCCAAATTTTTCATGAGAAATGATAAATATGTAAATAAATAATTAGTCCAGTTGTATTCATTTCTTTGGTGAATGTAATTAAAACTTAGCATAGTAACCCAAAGGAGAGAAGAGCTGATTTGTCTGGAAAAGTTACAAGAATTTTCAGAAAGGAAGTGAAATAGGACCTGGAGGAACTCCCCAGGAGTAGAAGGGGACAGGACTCCAGGTCAGAGAAGAGCTTATAAAAAGAAACACATTTAAAATCCAAAGAGCACCTCAGGGGTGGGGGAAAATGATGAATTCTATCAACTCTCTCCTATTTTTGGGAGGGCCAGACAGAAACAGCAAAAGATCCCTAGCCTGTGACTCACAACCTCACTTGCTCACTGCAATTGTGTCCTTCCTATGAGTGGACTTCTGGGCAGACACATGGACACATGAGCCTGGGAGCGAACCCTCCACTCCTGTCTGTCCTGGAGACACGCCTCCTCACATGACCTCGGGAGAGAGCACTGGGTTCTATAGGTAAGATCCCCTGCAGAAGGAAATGGCAACCTAATCCAATACTTTTTTTCTGGAAAATCCCATGGGCAGAGGAGCCTGGTGGGCTACAGCCCAGGAGGTCCCAAAAGTTTCAGACACTCTTAGCAACTAAACAGCCACAACAATTAGGAACTGGTAGTAACAACAAGTCAAAGAATTATAATTACATTTGGCCTTTTAATTGTGCTGTGATTAGCCTTTATTACAACTCACATTACTGAAGTTATTCTATATGTGTAATGTAAGACTGCTTATATTTCATAAATATTAAACTTCATATCCACAAGTGAGGCCTTGTTCTTCTTGTTGTTCAGTCACTAGGTCATATCTGACATTTGTGACCCCATGGACTGCAGCACACCAGGCTTCCCTGTCCTTCACTATCTCCTGGAGTTTGGTCCAACAGGTCGGTGATACCATCCAACCATCTCATCCTCTGTCACCCCCTTCTCCTTTTCCCTCTAATTTCCCAGCATTAGGGTCTTTTACAATGATTCAGCTCTTCGAATTGGGTGGACAAAATATTAGAGCTTTGGCATTAGTACTTCCTTTGAATATTCAAGGTTGATTTCCTTTAGAATTCACTGGTTTCATCTCCTTTAGTCCAAGAGACTCTCAAGAGTACTTCAGAACCACTCAAATTTACACTGAGTCTACTATGTTCGCTGAGAAATCCTGTGGCTAATGACACAATAGGCAAACAAAATTAAAACAAAAATTAGGTCCTTAAAGTTGAAATTAGAGAAAAAGAAGAGAACCAAAAATAAATGTAAAAATGTGCACTGAATAAAATTCTGGGTGGTAGGAAAGAAAAGCCATTTGGGTCTTTAAGAACAGTAGCCATATGGGGACACTTTATATTAAGACAGGGTACTCATTTTTCCATAAAGCTGCTACTTCCTGGGGACAGTGGGTATTCAGTTCAGTTCAGTTCAGTTGCTTAGTAATGTCTGACTCTTTGCGATGCTTCCTGGGAACAGTGGGTATAAAGCAATTAAAATTAGAAGTTACCTTGCTACAAGATATTTAGTGAAGAAGGTGACACATTGGGTGTGGTAGGGAAATAGTCACTTTTCTCAGCAAAAGACATTTTAACCTTAGGTTATATTCTAGAATAATCAAGGTAATTAAAAAGCAGGCAGCTGTCCCATCTTTGAAAAACAATTTCATAATTACCTGTTTCTAAAATTTACAGGCAGTACAAGAGAAGAACAGCTGTATTTAATATTTCTTTAAAATCACGATTGTAACTGCTATTTCCAAGGCCACCCACTTGAGGGGTGGGAGACACAGTATTGCTATAAAAGTGACTCTAGATGCAAATGGTAATGCCATGGCTTAAGCTCCCTAGTTGGCTTCCTGGAAGGAGTGTGAACTCCTATCCTTCTTGGAGGAAGTTTTCTGTCAAACAAAAGTAGAACTAAGAAGTAAGGGGTCGGGAGGCCATCAATATTTTCACATTAAGAACACCTTGGGTTGATTAGAACAGTTCTGCGTTGCTCCTCCATTGCTTAGTCATTTGTATTGCTGTTGCTGGTATCCTATTTTGGTTACCGTTGCCTACAGAGAGCTCACTCAGTCTATATTGAAGGGCTGTGGGCTGAAACACTTCTGTCTTGCCACCAGAGCTTAGGCTTCATCCTTTCCCCTGTCCTCAGTTGATGCAGGGGAGTGGGCTCTTTCACACAGAACCTAGAGGACCACATCTCACCAACCACCATTCCTCAGAAAAGTTAAAATTCCTATCTCCCTCTGTGTATTGAACTCCCTTCACTTAGACAGATTACATTTCTCATCTGTCCACTCCATTTCAGGAATCCCATTCCAATTGATTTATCAATTATCAGCACACTGGTCACATGGGAAGTTAATGAAAGCTTCACCCGAAATTAAGAAGATCATTAAAATACTGGAGCAGTCAGACTGTGGTAACAAACCAGGGTATTCTGGTGTACATGAAGTTTTCTATGCCGTGTGCTCATGGGGAGAGTTTTAAGGGAAACAATTTTCAGACTGTCAACATTCATATGAATTCTTTTCTAAATTTTTCTCTCTGAGAAACCATTTGTATGTGAAGGCTTAAATATGGGTCTTCTTTCCCACCTCCCATTTCAGAATTGCCCTGGTTCTGTTTTATAAAGAAAGGCATGCTTTTCACTATCTGGAATTTTATTATTATGTGATACCCCAGGGTGTACAGATTTCTGGGATGCCAGACAAAAAGACCATATTAAATGCTCTTGTCACCTAAACCTTCTTTGATCATGGCATCATGGGCTTATGGTAAGTCTTCATGTCTTTCTTTCTTTTATTTATTTCTGTTAAATGGATAGCAAGAAGAGTTAATGTTACAACTTTCTTAATTCATATATACTGTGGTTCAGATGACTTGACAATATTGATTAAAAAATCTTCTTTGGATGTACACTTGCATGTGAACATTTACTCCAAATGGAAATGGTGTCAGAAGTTTCCCCATTGTCCAGTGCTTAAGGAGCCGTGCTCCTAATGCAGGGGGCCTGGGCTCAACCCCTGCTCGCAGATCTAGAGTCCACATGCCACAAGACAGGTGGAAGATGTGGATGTACAAAAATTAAGGCATGACACAACCAAAAAAATGAAAATGCTAAAAAAAGAAATGTTGGCATCTTTACAACATAGTGGCTTTAAGTATGAACCTTGGAGTCCTGTAGCCCTTGTCCATACTCCCACTCCACTACTCACTAGCTCTGAAACTTTAGGCAAGCCTTATTTTACTTCTCTCCATAGTTACATTTAAACTAGTGTCCACCTCATGGTGTTGCATAAGAATTAATGAAGATAATGCAAAAAAAAAAAAAACATTTCAGAGAAAGCCCAGAAGAAGATAAATGCTTGACCAATGTTTGTCACTTCACATTTTCTTATTGTGAAGTTACAATGAGGGAGATTTGTCAAGCAAAACCATCCACCCAACTGTGTAGTGATGGCCTTATTCTCATCCTAAGGGAAGTCTGGACTTTGCCCTTGTTTTCTGAGAGCTCCTCTCTAAACCCTTAGGTTGTTTTCTCTGAGAAAGGGTGACTAAAGGTGTCAAAGGTTGATACTGAGAAAAGTGCTTTTGTTTATGTGAGGGTCTTGGGACAGCCTGATAGAGATGTCAACAGTGTGATTTAGAGTAAAAGCCTTGGGCCACAAGAATGATGGATTCAGGATGGGGGTTTCCAGTCATGCAGTATAAGCTGCACCTCTAGAGAGGTTTGAGCCTGAGATGAGCTGTATGGACACTCAGTCATGCCTTGGCGATGGAGCCCCAGTAAAAAGTCTGGTCACGGATCCTGGAGTGAGCTCCTGTGTCTGCAAGTGCTCACTGCCTGCACATCGGTGCTAGGAACACAGAGCTGCCCGTGACACCCTGGGAAGAGCAAACCAAAGTTCCATGTTTCATGTTCCCTTTGACTCTGCCCTATATGCCATTTCCTGGGCAGGTTTTTTCTGTATCTTTTAAAAAGCTGCAATCCCCTGGGTAAATACCAAGAGAAAATCATCCTTTGTAAAGATACATGCACCTCAGTGTTCCTTGCTTCATTAGGGTTTCCCTGGTAGCTCAGATGATAAAGAATCTGCCTGCAGTGTGGGCTCCTGGGTTTGATCCCTGGATTGGGAAGATCCCCTGGAGGAGGTGATGGCAACCCACTCCAATATTCTTGCCTATTCTTGTCCTCGGGGTCAATCCCCATGGACAGAGGAACCAGGCAGGCTAAAATCCATGGGGTCACAAAGAGTCAGACATGACTGAGTGATCAAGCACAGCAGTGTTCATTGCAGCACCGTTTACAACAGCCAGAACATGGAAGCAACCTAAATGCCCATCAACAGAGAAATGGGCAAAGAAGATGTAGTGCAGATATACAATGTAATGTTACTCAGCCATAAGAAGGAACAACATGATGCTATCAAAAGCAATATGGATGGATCTTGATATTGTCATACAAAGTGAAGTAAATCAGACAGAGAAAGACAAATGCATATGATATCACTGAAATGTACAATAGTAAAAAAAAAAAATGGTACAAATGAACTTATTTACAAACAGGAAGAGAGTCACAATGTAGAAAATAATCCTATGGTTCCAGGAGGAAGAAGGGAGGGATGAATTGTGACATTCGGATTGACATGTACACACTAATATATATAAGATAGATAACTAATAAGGACCTAATATATAGAACAGGAAACTCTACTCAACTCTCTGTAATGACCTACATGAGTTCAGTTCACTTCAGTCACTCATCATGTATAACTTTTGTGACCCCATGAAGCACAGCACGCCAGGCCTCCCTGTCCATCACCAACTCTCGGAGTCTACCCAAACTCATGTCCATTGAGTCCGTGATGCCACCTAACCATCTCATCCTCTGTCATCCCCTTCTTCTTCTGCCCACAATCCTTCCCGGCATCAGGATCTTTTCCTATGAGTCAACTCTTCGCATGAGGTGGCCAAAGTATTGGAGTTTCAGCTTCAACATCAGTCTTTCCAATGAACACCCAGGACTGATCTCCTTTAGGATGGACTGATTGGATCTCCTTGCAGTCCAAGGGACTCTCAAGAGTCTTCTCAAACACCACAGTGCAAAAGCATCAATTCTTAAGCTCTCAGCTTTCTTTATAGTCCAACTGTCACATCCACACATGACTATTGGAAAACCATAGCCTTGACTAGATGGACCTTTGTTAGCAAAGTAATGTCTTTGCTTTTTAATATGCTGTCTAGGTTGGTCATAACTTACCTTCCAAGGAGTAAGCATCTTTTAATTTCATGGCTGCATTCACCATCAGAAGTGATTTTGGAGCCCAAAACAATGAAGTCAGCCACCGTTTCCAGTTTCCCTATCTATTTGTCATGAAGTGAAGGGACCGGATGCCATGATCTTAGTTTTCTGAATGTTGAGATTTAAGTCAATTTTTCACTCTCCTCTTTCACTTTCATGAAGAGGACCTTTAGTTCCTCTTCACTTTCTGCCGTAAGGGTAGTGTCATCTGCATATCTGAGATTATTGATATTTCTTCTGGCAATCTTGATTCCAGCTTGAACTTCATCCAGCCCAGCATTTCTCATGATGTACTCTGCATATAAGTTAAATAAGCAGGGTGACAATATACAACCTTGACATACTCCTTTTCCTATTTGGAACCTGTCTGTTGCTCCATGAGAAAAGAATCTAAATAAGAGTGGATATACATATATGTATAACTTATTCATTATTTGACAAAAACTGACATGTATAGCATTATAAATCAATTATACTGCACTAAAAATAAAAAATGAATTAAAAATAAATCAAAGATCTGGAATAAACTATAACCACATGTATAACAGCTTTCAGGGAGCTCTTGGAGTCCTAGCTGATTATGGAACCCAAGAATGGTCTTGGGAGATCCCCAAATTTGTAATTGCTATCTGAAGTGAAAAAGTCTTGAGGACTTTTCACTCTGCAATTTGTATCTTCAAAGGCCCTTTTCTTCATATGCATAGTCGTGATGTTTCCAAGTTGGTCAACTGGTATTTTGTCTAAGAACTCAGTAATTAACTCATATTTCAAAGAGGAACATGTATGGAGGTGGGGATTGCTTAATGACTGGTAACCAAGGAAGACCCTGGAGACACTCATATATTGTTGTGAAGTCCATCAAGGAGTTTGCCATCTCAGACCCTCCACTTGGGGCTGCTGGTCCTTATTCAACTTCCTTAGTCCTTGGCTTCCTATCAGGGCCACAGAGCACCTTCAGTATGGATGAGGCATTGGGTTACTTTAGACAAGTCAGTCTCTTCTTTGGGTGCCATGGTCTAAATGCATGTGTTCTCCCAAATTTCATATGTTGAAAACCTAATCCCCAAGGAGATGATTTTAGGAGGTAGGACCATTGGAAAATGATTAGGTCAAGAGGGCAGACCCCACATGAATGGGATTCAGATCTTGTGAAAGAGGCCTGAAATACTTGCTCATCCCTTCTGTTTAGGGATATGTCCTGGAAGAGGCCCTCACTCACTCAACCATGCTGGCACCTTGATCTTGGACTTCTAGCCTCCAAAGCAGTGATAAATAACGTGGTTTATAAACCACCCAGCCTCTGGCATTTTGTAACAGCAGCCTGCATGTACTAAATCACTGGACATGATTAAGTGGGGGAAAAAAAAATTGTCAATCTTGTTTTCCCTTCCAAGGTCATGAATGTGGAACAGGTAGCATAGATATTCAATTCCTGTGGCACATGGTAACATATTCCATATAACTGTACATTTCTTTAAAATTGTAGTTTTTGACATGCTCACCTGGGAACATATTTTCTTAGAGTGAATTAATATTTAAACCAATAGATTGTGGATTTTATGTGATTAGTTGCGAGCTTTAAGAGCAAAGATAGAGGTTTCCCAAAATAAAAGCAATTCAGCCTGAAGACAACACCATTACTGGTATCTCAATCTCCAGCCTGTCAGCCTAAAGATGAAGCAACTGGACCCTAAGGCCTGTCACTTGGCTCTCATCAGAATCCTAATATAACTGCTCTTTCACTTGGAAATCTTATCTTCACTTCTCTAGGGATTGGTTTTCTCAACTGGAAAAGGAAACTTAGAGTAGAAAATCCTTTACATTTCCAAAGATTATGCAAATCACTGTATAAAACATGATTCCAAACTGAGGTGTGTTCTTTTTTCCAAAAAGAAAATTATCGATTGGTTAAGCAGCTTCCCTGTTTGGATCTCTTATCCTTCTCATTATCTGCTCTATCTCACAGTGTATTTCTCTAGCTTGGCTTTAAGAAAAAATCCTTGATAGAAGTAATTACTTGTTATGGAATATTATTTTTTTCTTTGATCTTCCATTGAAAAGCGGAAGTTGTAGTTAAGCACACTAGTGAGAGAAACTGTTTCTACATGTCTATATGTCACCTTGAGAAGTTTGCTGTGTGTAGTTGATCAGTCGTGTCCAACACTTTATGACCCCATGGACTGTCGACTGTTTGCACTGCAACCCACCAGGCTCCTCTGTCCATGGGGATTCCCTAGGCAAGAATACTGGAGTGGTTTGACATGCCCTCTTCTGGGATCTTGTTGAGCAGGGATGGAACCCAGGTCTCCTGTCTGCAGACAGACTCTTTAGCTGCCAGCACAAAATAAAATGGGTCTTGAAGTATACAGAAGATGCATGATTTGTCTACTTTTGTTTCCTGCAACACTGTTTTTTTCCCCAGCTAACATATCAGTCCCATTTCTATTTACCTAAATGGTATCTAGAATGCAAGTTCTCTCTAAAAAAAATAAAATAAAATAAAATAAATAACACAAAAGGAACTTTTATCTGGAATAGCAGTAAGCTTTTGTCCAGTTGTCAGTTTATCTAAAATATCAGAGGCTGGGTATTTGCTTTGAATTATAATATTTACCTCAGAAAGAACAAATGGCTGGCCAGTTTCTGCTATGTTTGATATTCAATAAATAGTAACTTCAGGGCAGTTGGCATACGCTTGTAGCCCCTAGGTAACTGAATGGAAAGAGTAGGAATTGGTGTTGTTCAGATAATTAACTATAGTATAAGTCAGAAAGAGGTCAGTGAGATAAAAAAGATGAGAATGACATTAGGAAGCCATAAGGAGGAAGATGGTACTTTGATCTAGGAAAAGTAGATAACAATTCCTCAAGGAGATGAATTTCTTTTGTACCTTTGAAGAAGGATTAGGTGTTTGTGTACAATGTAAGAATATTTGATTTGTAGGCTCTCCTTAAAGTATTTTCATCTGTCATGATCAGAGAGTACAGCTGAGAAACTGAACTCCTCTAGTGAAGTTAAAAATCCCATGGTAAAAAGTAGACTCAAGTGGCAGGTTCAGAGCACTGTCTCTAGTTCTGTCTGTGAGGCGAGCAGAAGTAACGCCATGGCAGTCAGCTTAAATTAGGAGTAGGCCTTCCTACTTCTGGGTGGTAAGATTATCAGACCACCTGGATACAACCAATCAGCTTAACACTAACCGCTGTTTGCCAATTAGGAACGGGGCGGAAACCCCCGGGAAAGTCCCGCGCGCGCGGAAGTTTTGAGTGTGTTTGACCAATGAAATTGCTTTGCAAACTTGTAACCAATCCACTCAAACCAACTACCAATGGCGTGTGCTCACCCTATAAATTTGTGTAACAGCTTGGGCTCCGGGCTCTCTGACCCCGCACCACTGCGTTGGATGCTGCAGGAGCCCTGACTCGAGTCAGCAATAAACTTCCCTTTGTGCGAGTTGCATTGTCTTGGAGGCCTTCTCTCTTCCCGCTCGGGATTCGGACATCGGGCATAACAGTCCTATTCAGACTTTTAGTCAGTGACTCGATTATCACATTATCTTAGGACAGGAAACTGTGAGGGCTACTGTATGGGGAATAAAAGCCTGAACATCCAGTGCTTTCCATCTAATAGGGTAATAATTAAAAGCAAATGCACACACAGTAAAGTCACTCAGTCGTTTCCAACTCTGTGACCCCATGGACTCTAGAGTCCATGGGATTCTCCAGGCCAGAATACTGGAGTGGGTAGCCTTTCCCTTCTCCAGGGAATCTTCCCAACCCAGGGATCAAACCCAGACCTCCCAAATTGCAGGCAGATATTTTACCAGCTGAGCCTCAAGGGAAGCCCCCACAGTTCTAGTTCTGTAATTATTTCCAAATAATCAGGGTAGGAGGGTTTGGGTGGGGAGAAAAGACCTCATTGGTTTTAGTTCATTGTACGCTGTGAGAGCAGCATCAAAATTCATTGGAATTTTACTCTGCACGAAACAAAGTGTTTCATTGAACAAGCACCTAGCGAAGGCCTGCCAGATGCAAAGAATGGACAGTAGTGAAGAGTACACGTGTGGGCTTTGTGAATTAGGACTTACATTTTAACAGAAAAACAGAAATGAAATAAATTTCAAAGTTAAATATTGCACCATAATTGGGACACATGTCGAGAGGGAAAAGCACAGAATGCCCTATGTCCACATAACAAGGAGACCTGAGCTGTGTCAGAATCACGAGAGGCTGCTTTGTGGAAGTGGTTTATACTGAGATCTGAAAGATGTCGGGGAAGTCATGAGGTAAGAGAGTGGGGGTCTTCCAGGGAGTAGAAATGGTGTTTATAGAGAGTTAGCCATAAGTGAGAATATAGAGTGAAAAGAACAGACATGCCAGGATTGAACCTTCAAGGAATTTAATTTATTTGGTAAAACTTGTGCTAACTGGACAATGAATACAAGGTGGAATATGATCTGTTCTGTGAAAGAGATAAGAATCAAGTTTTTCAGAGCACAGGAGATATTTCCATTTGCCAGGTAATTCGGTAAAGATTCCCCTAAAGCTAGGAAACCTGGTTTCTGTTGTTACTTTTACATCGAGTTTTATAAGTATAGATAAGTGACTTAATTATTCTTGGATTTACTTATGTATCCTTAATATGGGAGGAGTGTCTAGATAATTTCCAAGGTTTCTTCCTTTTTAGAATATCCAGTGAATCCCACAGGTTATAATTGAATAAAAAAAAAAAACCCTTTTAAATACCAAGAGTATCATCTGAAATATCTATAATATTATATAAAAAGCATTGAATTCTTATTTTTTCTTTTTTCAGTTTTTAAAAATATAATTTCCAGATAAAATGGCAAGATATTTAAAGTATATATTACAATTTCATAGGTATGCATGATTAATGGCTTCCCTCATTGATTTAATTAATATATCTATTGAAATCACCTCACATACTTACCTTTAAAGATCACTTTGGTGAGAACTTTAAAGTTTTCCTCTCTTACATGTGTGCTAAGTGACTACAGTCATGTCCAACTCTTTGACCCCATGGACTTTATTTCCTGCCAGGGTCCTCTGTCCATGCGGATTCTCCAGGAAAGAATACTAGAGTGGGTTGCCATGCCCTCCTGCAGGGGATCTTCCTGACCCAGGGATTCACCCCACATCTCTTGTGCATTCTGCACTGGCAGGAGGGTTCTTTACCACTAACATCACCTGCGTAACCACACATGTCAGTAACACATTACAAATCATAGTCACCATGTTACATATTAGATCCTCAGAACTTATTCATCATCTAACAGCTTAAAATTTGTGCGATTTTACCAAATTCATTCTTAAATCATTGATTTCTCAGCACTTATTTTTAAATGACCTGTGACATGTTCTTGTATTTATGATTTTGGAGTCAGGAAAAAAGATGTCCCCCTCCTGTTGTAACAGTTTAGCATTAGATCTTTGAAGGACCATCTTTATCTAGCAGCTCCATAGCCACCCCTATCATTGTCAGAAATCAAGATGATTTACACAGATAAGGAAAATAAAGAAAACTGGCTTCCCTGGTGGCTCAGGAGGTAGAGAATCTTCCAGCAATGTGGGAGACCTGGGTTGCTCCCCTGGGTCAGGGAAGATCTATGCAGAAGGGAATGGTCACCCACTCCAGCATTCTTGTCTGAAGAATCCTTTGGACAGAGACACCTGGTAGGCTACACTCCATGGAGATCACAAAATGTCAGACATACCTGAGTGACTAACACACAATGAACTTTAAGGATTTGGAAGTTGTAGCAGAAATAAGGATAGCTTAAAAGGAAAAGCAAAACTCTTTGAGACAGGCAAGAACATGGATGCATGAATACTTTTAGGCCCATAGGGCAAAGGAAGGGAATGGATATTGCAGTCTTTAAAGAGTCTTGTACATAGCTGCAGCTAAAAGTGAGGGACTCAGCTTTGGGCTTGAGTGGAGAAACTTGGCCACTTCCCAGCAGGAAAGGAGTCAGAGGAAACAATCAATTCACTAATCTCTTTCTCCACTGACTCAACAATCGTTTTTGTCCACCACTGGACAAACTCAAGTAGAAGTCAGAGGCCAGGAGACCTAAAGGGATAAAGTCTGGTCTTCTCATCCTCCAAAGGTTCATAACATAATAGAAAATGATAAACAGGATTTCTGAGGGGCAAATAAAGAATATCAAACACACCCACCATTTCTATGTAGTAGATATGTTTTCTTTATCTTGTGAATCTATTCTAGTTATTTTGGTAGACATTTAGAATAACTGGGCATGATTAACTTTAATGGGAGAAGTCAGTTTCTGATTTGACCTAAACTTCAGTATTTGTCACTGTATTTCTGGTATGATACTATTATTACTGGGACCCTAACTGACTGTATCCTTGATTCACTTGAACAGTTAGAATAGATAAGTAATGTGACCAGACTTAGGAAGGGACCAGAAACTATCAAGAGTTGTTTTTATACATTGTTGCATTTTTTGGTTGATTTGTATATGTGAGAGTAAAATTTATAATTCCAAATTTTTAGAGACATTAGTCTGAAATTTTCTTTTTGTACTGCCTTTGTCTTATTTTGATACAGAGCAATACTGGTCTCATCTAATTCATTTGGAATGGTTTCCTACTTTTTTATTTTCTTGAAGAGATTATGTCAAATTGATCTTAATTTTTAAAATATTTGTTAGAATTCTCTGGATTGGTGATTTATTTTTCAAATTTTTATGTCACAGTTTCAATCTCATTAAAGTTTATAGGAGTATTCAGATGATGTACCTATGTTTGCTTCAAGTATTTTGAGATTATGTTGTTTGGTGTATACATATTTAGGATTATGATGTATTCCTTCTGGATTGACTCTTTTTTCCCTATATAATGTCCTTGTATTCCTTTGTCCTTAGATGTTTTCTTTGCCCTAAAATCTACTTTATTTAATATTAACATACATTTTTATCCTTTTATTTTCCAAATATCCATGCCATTATCGAGTTTCTTGGGCTTTCCTGGTGGCTCAGGCAGTAAGGAATCCACTTGCCTTGTGAAGACCTGGATTCAATCCCTGGATTGGGAAGATCCCCTGGAGGAGGACAGAGGAATCCATATTCTTGCCTGGAGAATTCCATGGACAGAGAACCTGGTGGGCTACAGTCCATGGGGTCACAAAGAGTCAGACATAACTTAGCAACTAATCCACCACCTGGTGTTCCTTCACATTTATTCCTTGGGAGTAACAGCCCTTCTCAGGCTGCCTTCTGATGCCAGGTTGGAGGTCAGGAATGCTGGGCCTGGGTTGTCTTCTCTTAGGTGCTGCTGTGTTGTTCTTCCATTCTTCAGGACCTAAATAAGTTCACCTTCTTCTTGCCAACTATAAAAGGTCCCTTTAATGGTCTCTTCTTATTTCTAGAATAAACAGAGGAGTGGGCACAAAGAGATCAAGGCCATCTTGTCTGAACCAGAAGCAAAAGGTGTGTTTTATAACTTAGGGAAGAGATTTCATGGAGGGAAGTTGAGGAGGAAAGTGGAAAAGATTCCATAGCAGGCTGGAGATGAAAGTCATGGAATCCGTTTCTTTAGAAGTCATCAGAAGCTGAGAAAGTATTTTTTCTAGGTTATATATATATTTAGCTCTGAGTGAGTACAATTTCTGTTTTGGCAAACTGTAAGTCTTCTGTATTTTTTTAATTAATTTTCTTATAAATGCATATATATAATGATATCCATTTGACATTTTAATTATTCTTCTAGGCCATTTCAGTTCAGTTCAGTTCAGTCACTCAGTTGTGTCCGACTCTTTGTGAACCCAAGAACTGCAGTACACCAGCCCTCCCTGTCCATCACCAACTCCCGGAGTCCACACAATCCCATGTCCATTGAGTTGGTGATGCCATCCAACCATCTCATCCTCTATCTTCCCCTCTCTTCCTGCCCTCAATCTTTCCGAGCATCAGGATCTTTTCAAATGAGTCAGGTCTTCGCATCAGATGGCCAAAGTATTGGAGTTTCAGCTTCAACATCAGTCTCTCCAATGAACACCCAGGAATGATCTCCTTTAGGATGGACTGGTTGGATCTCCTTGCAGCCCAAGGGACTCTCAAGAGTCTTCTCCAACACCACAGTTCAAAAGCATCAATTCTTCGGCGCTCAGCTTTCTTTATAATCCAACTCTCACATCCATACATGACTACTGGAAAAAACATAGCCTTGGCTAGACAGACCTTTGTTGACAAAGTAATGTCTTTGCTTTTTAATATGTTGTCTAGGTTGGTCATAACTTTTCTTCCAAGGAGTAAGCGTCTTTTAATTTCATGGCTGCAATCACCATCGTTGGTGATTTTGAAGCCCAAAAAATTAAGTCACTGTGTCCACTGATTCCTCATCTAATTTCAATGATGTGAAGGGACAGGATGCCATGATATTAGTTCTTTGAATGTTGAGCTTTAAGCCAACTTTTTCACTAGGCCATCTTTTTCTAGGCCATTTATCTGCTTTTCTTTTGATTTGCATTTTAAGCCCTGAAAAACAGAAATCTGTTGTAGAGTTTGGATTATTTACCTGTAAATTAATTGAGGGAATAACAAAAGAACTAAAGATGATTACTTAATAGAGCTCACAAAATTTTATAGATGCATATGAAAAGTTATTCACATATAATATTATTCTTGGCCCCTTTTGGTATTTGGAGAATTTTGATTGAAGCTATATATAAAAGAAATTACTTTATTATGATAGTTAAATAACTGGTATAATTATGTGTGTACATTCAGAACATATTAGTCCAGTGGCCATAAAAATGAGTGTTCTCATCCCCTGGGGAAGAAAATTTTAGCATTTCCATTTCTATTTATTTTTATCTCACTGTCATTTAATTTACACTTTCTGTATATTTTTAAAATGTCATAATATATTAGAATAGCAATGCATATATACTATTTTTTAATAATATAATTAGGTCACTGACAGTGTGTTGTAAAATGGAAAATAATTTGGAGATTAGTTCTTCAGGAAAAAGAAAATTATCAAAATTTGCTGTGTAAAATATTACTTAATTTGGGGGAGTTACCAAAAATTTTTTATGAAACCAGTTCAACTGAAGAGAGGCAGAATGTTCAAAACATCCATGTTTGCATGAGTTTGCATAGAGCCTCGGAGACGGAAACATTTTTGAAGTTGGGTAGAAGACCAAGAGACCTGACTGGACAGGGGAAAACTTGAATCTTGAATTCGAGAAAGCATNTTGCTGCATAAAATGTTACTTGATTTGGGGGAGTTTACCAAAAATTTTTTATGAAACCAGTTCAACTGAAGAGAGGCAGAATGTTCAGAACATCCATGTTTGCATGAGTTTGCATAGAGCCTCAGAGACGGAAACATTTTTGAAGTTGGGTAGAAGACCAAGAGACCTGACTGGACAGGGGAAAACTTGAATCTTGAATTCGAGAAAGCATGTTTGCTCCCCTCAGTTTATTCTGAGGTGCTTTTCTTTAAATCACTTCCCTTTCTTCACCATTATTCCCTAAACTCCATCCTCTGCTTTACTATTTCTTTTCCCACAGTACAGATCAGCTGTTAACATACCATATGATGTACCTGGATTCATGTTTATGGCAGATTATCAGTCTGCCCCCAGCTGGAATATCAGTTCCATGAGGGTAAGTGTCTGCCTGCTTTGTTTACTGATGTAAACTAAGCACCTATAAGAGTTTCTGAGTCAAGGAGGAAAAACAGTGATCAGTTGGTTAAATGACCAATAGCAGAGTACTGGGCAGGTCTATAGATTTCAAAATTTTGTGGTTCCAATTAGCTATTGTAAATAAGCTGTTAATGTTATAAGGTTAAGACACATTTCTTTTTTTTTTATCAGCATAAACATAAACTACATTTGAAGATAAGGTTTTAGACCCAACATGATTGCTAAAATGCACATTAAAAAAATACTAGTTGATTTGTCTACTTTATCCAAAATATAATTATATTCCTTATCAAAACCTTTCTTTACATATGTCTATACTTATATGTTTGTATATGTAAATAAAATTCCATCTAGTCAAAGGATGGATTTTCCAGTAGTCATGTATGAATGTAAGAGCTGGACCATAAGGAAAGTGAGCACCGAGGAATTGATGCTTTTGAACTGTGGTGTTGGAGAAGACTCTTGAGAGTCCCTTGAACTGCAAGGAGATCAAACCGGTCAATACTAAAGGAAATTAACCCCGAATATTCATTGAAAAGACTGATACTGAAGCTGAAGCTCCAATACTTTTTCCACCTGATGCAAAGAACTGACTCATTGGAAAAGACCCTAATGCTAGGAAAGGTTGATGGCAGGAGGAGGAGATGGCAGAGGATGAGATGGTTGGATGGCATCACCAACTGGATGAACATGAGTTTGAGCAAGCTTTAGGAGATGGTATAGGACAGGGAAGACAGATGTGCTACACTGCATGGGGTCTCAAAGAGTGGATATGACTGAGTGACTGACTTAACTGAAGGTATACATATGTGTTATATACATAACATAATGATTATATGATCATTATGCATAGGTCACATTGACAAATAATGCTATTTTAGTTTCATGTATCATTATACATAGATAATATTGACATACAATGTTATTTAGGTTTCAGGTGTACAATATAATTATTTGATATATATTGCAAAATGATCACTGCAATATGTCTGGTGAACATCCGTCACTAGAAATAGTTACAATTTTCTTCTTGTGATGAGAACTTCTAAGATCTCTTAGCAGTGTTCAAATAGGTAATAAGTATATTCCCCTTATGACTTAGTGCAGTTAAATGAGACAATTGGCTTTGAGTCAAAAGTCACGTTGAAACAGTTGAGTTAAACTTCTCAGTGCCAACTCATATAGAGCTTTCTTGAAATATCCATCCCTGATTAGGCCCACCTGGCTCCCATCACAATGATATGGTGTGCGGGCATAGTTTGGTGTTTAAGGCTTGTGCTATCTTTTCCATTTGTCCATGCACTTCTTTCTTTACATCATTCAGTGCCTCATCTGTCTCATGTCTTCACTATCCAAACAGGTTATAATTATAGCAGAAGATGTCTAAGTAGCTAGACTTGCAAATGCTGCTCACTGTGCATTTTGGAAAGAGGTTGGGAAGGAGTCCTTCCAGTATTAGAGTTTTACTTTCAGGGGATTAGAAAGCTTTTCAGTTTGAAGAGTCCATCAATACACATATATCTGAGGAGTGACTACTGTTTAATTATTTATTTGATTACTGGTTAGCTGACTGTCTGCTGAGAGTACGACAATGAAGGGTTAGTAAACAAGGGAGGATTCACACAAAAGGAATGAGGAGCTCTTGGAGAAAGTGGACACAAGATTAAGGAGACCATTACCTCTATTTTGGTTAAGTTTTAGGTTTTGTTTAGGCTGGCTCTGTAAAGGTATGGGTTGTTTCCATTTTATTTCCATTCATCCTCTATACTTTACAATGTATGTCTTATTTAAGTGTTGAACGTGACTAGTGACTTACTGCTTGTTATCACTGGGTAGTCATGCTTTGGTTCTGGTATTTCCTAGGATCTAGCAGAGGCACTGTAGAGTACTTATTTCTAACATTTGCTGTAGAACCTTAACTTTTTGGTGATTTCTGGTACTAAGTTGATAAAATACAGGAAAATAGAGCTCAGATGCTTTTGGATAAACTTTTATCTCCTCCATTCTCTCTGACTTTTCATGTATTGACTCAACTAGTCCCATATTGATGGACACCTTTTTTTGGCTCTTACATCTGCCTCATTCCTTGCATGTGGTCAAGGTCTATTTCATTTCCTGTATCTCTCACATCCTTTCCGTCTTTTCACCTGGCAGAGCCCTCTTTGGTTTTTAGTGTCATAATATTCCCAGCTCTTTCTGGTCTCTTTCTTTTCCTCTACCAGCTCCACCAGCCACAACTCCTCAATCCACATTAAAGTTTCTCTTTTCTAATTCTGGACATACTGCTCTCTTGAACCTAATTTCTTGGTTTCCTATTGCTTTGTAGAATAAAGACAAACTCTCCAAATTGGCAGATATGATTCTTCCTAATGCATAAAAATCCATACAAGTATTTCTCAATTCTACACCTACAATAATATATACAGTATATCATGGGAGCATAATCATGAGAGATACAACATGAATGGTAAAAAATGAACATTTCTTGTGTTTTTGTCAGACTTGATTATTCACTGATACCTTATAATGCTATACATATTAATATCGCAGTTGCCTTGATCTAGGATGTCAGAGATCCTTCCTTTATAAGATGATCCTAAATGAATTGACAGATATACTGTTTTCCTATCTTGGCACATCAATAGCCCATCAACCTTTCAAAATTCCATCATAAAGCCATCCCATTTGCATACTCCTATGAACCACCCAGGTGGCTCCTAGCTTTACCTCAATCTACTGTAGCACTGTGTTGGCATCATATCTTACTCTTCTTCACTCTACCATGCAATATAGTCATCTGTGTGTTTATATTACCCTCTCCTTCTCCACAAGTTGAGGACCTGCTTCTGGAAAACACAGACTTCTTCAAACCTCAGTTTCAGTCTTCAGTGTATCCATGACATGTGACTTACTAATCTATAAGTTCAGTGAAATTCAAAGGTTCTTCATTTGTTTGTTTCCCTTCAGTAACCACTGTTACTATTCCTGATATATCAGGGCCATTTCTTCAATTTAATCTTACATGGAAATCTGCAAAACAGGGGAAAATCAACATTTTCTAGATGGCAAGGGCGTGATTGTTAAATCCTGTCCAAATATCCCTACTTTGGTTATTCCTCACTGACTCTATAGAATATCTGTGGCTCTGTCAATATTGTCTGAAATCTACAGTATTCACTTTATATGTCACTGTCAAGCAAGGAGAGCATTCTCAATGTCACCACCTTTGTTCTTAATGTAAAGTCATAAATTCATGCTTGAAATAAATTTTATCAATCAAATACATGAAGATATGTGTGGTCTAAGGTGAGTGTACATTTCCTCTAATTGCATTGTTCCCCTTATTGCCAATTTTTCCCTCTAATAAATACCATCCTCTCTGCTGGAAATATCTAGACACTGAAGGAAAAAAACATAAGCAAGTAACACAAAAGAATTAGATGTTTTGGGCAGTAAATGACTTAGAAAGTCCTTACGGGTGTTTTCATGGTCTTTTAACTTTTGAAAGAAGAAAATGAAAATACAAGAAAGCTGACACTTTACATGCATGATGGAGCCAAAGGAGGGATTGATAGATTGCTTTGGGGTAGAGTATTCTGTCATGTTCAGAAAGGTTTGAGTCATCCTAGGTAGACGCAGGGGCAAGACTCAGACAAGAATAACCCTGACTATGAGGGAAGAGGTTGGTTTTGCTTGACAGTGTTCCTGTATGTGGGTGAAAGGTGTCTTTGCCTAAAAGAAGATAATTTGGCTACATTCTGCCCTGAAGAGTTGCCAAGCTTTGTTCATCTCTAGAACTATGACCTTTAGTAACAATAAAAGAATACTCCTAATATAAAGCACTATTTCAGAAATAAGAGGATAGATGAGAAATAGGAAATAAATAGGAATATGAGATATTTACTCTTAGGATAATAAAAAAAGCATATATATTTGGGTTCTTAAAATGTTCTAACAGCATTTCATCCTTTACTACCCAAGTCCTTGAGTCACTTTCCGGTTGTTGCTTTTCTTTCCTTCTGTCTTTCTCTTCCTTCTCTCTTATTTATCCCCCTTTCCCTTCTACCTTTTGATTTCCCATTTTATGTTTACCAGGAATTATGGCTAAAGCCCTAAAGATGCTGCACAACAAGCCCAGCAACATCACTGACTTCTTAGGAGAGCCCGTCAAGAGATTGGCCCTCTTCCCAGGTTGTCTGGAGGCTGTTGAACAAGCTGAGCAACCCAAATCCAGTCACACTGCTCCAGTCTCAGTAGAGACTCAGTCTATTTGGAGGATTTTATAATTCAGGAACCTACTAGGGCAGGTTTGTAATGCCAAATAATTACTGACTAGGATAGTTACTCTAAAAGGAAGAGAGAATGGTATCTCACTTCTCAGATAAATGTGTTTTTGAATCCAGCTTTCTGATCTCCTCGGTGCCTATATGACCAGTTGGACAATTGTCCAGAGGCCCCAGGCAGGAGACAGATGCACACCAGTATTTCTGCCATTCAATGGTTCAGAGTGTTTATGATACATGGGTTTCCTGTGGGTCAGCTAGTAGGCAGCTGACTGTGGGCTACTGAATTTTCTCCAGATGGTGCTTGCAGAGTGAGGGAAACAGAGAGGCTGTGGTGGTGACTGCAGGTGGTGAGCTGTGGGTACCAGAACATTTCCCCTGATTAAAAAGGAAACTCTGGTGTTGGGGATCCCCAATTTGTGAATGTCCGGGATAATCACAAGGACACCCCACAAGAGAAACACTTGTCAGTCAGACGGAACTTCAGATCAGTCTGTCTGGACCAAGAGAAGGCTACAAGAGCACCATGTAAGTCAGTGATGTCAGAACTTTCCCATCTCATTACCATCTACCCTGTTCCAACATGGCCCAAGGAATGAAGATCCAGAGAGCGAGAGAGAAGGAAACTTGCAGAAATGGACACACTGATGCTTCCTGGTAGGTCCCCTGGGCCTCAGCAGGGGAGAGGGAACCATTGAATAGGCTGAATATGAGATGGAGTTGACAGTTGACTGACCTGGCCTTGTGAAACCCTGAGTGATAGAATGTATGGAATGGTTGCAAGGTTGCAGAATATGAGGATGCAGTGGAGTGTGGATGAAGACAGCCACTGGAGGAGGATGGAGCCAGTTCATGCTTGTATCTGCTATGGTCTCAACCTCTGTGTCCCCCAGAAATTTCATATGATGAAATCCTGATTCCCATGGTTATAGCATCCATAGGCGGAGCCTTTTTGAGGTGATGGAGTTATAAGTATGGAGCCACTTCAATGAGATGAGTGCTTTTGTGTATAAGAGACACACAGAGCTCCCGAGCCCTTCCCCCATGTGAGGATACAATAAGAAGTGTGTGACCAGAAAGGACCCTGCATGACCACGCTGTGGAAATCCATTTCCACTGTTTGTAAGCCTGTGATATTTTGTTATAGCAATGCAGAAGACCTTAGACAGCATCCTAACAATCTTCAGACAGTTCAGTAAACCTCATGCTGTTTGTACACAGGTGTGAAGCACTGATCCTGTCTGGTGTAACACTGTGACAGTGGGCTGACAGTTCGTGGCTGGCTTTAAAAAAGAATCTTTAGGATTCAGTCTTCTTGGTAGCATGACCAGAACCATGAACAACTGTCTAATACTTTGATTCTCATAACTTGACCCAGAATAATTGGCTGTGATTCTTAAGTAATCTCTTAATGGTCTTATTTGTAATGCCAGCTTCTGTTATTTGTGACTAATTTTAATAGGAGTTTCATTCTCTCAATTCTAGGGGTGGATTTTCTTTTGATTTTCTATTAAATGAAAATATGAAATGTTGACAAATTGCCCCATTAGATTTTGACATCTCTACAAAGTCTGTGTTTATATTTTTAAGAGGAGACCCATTTCACAGAGCATGCATTAAAAAGCTGTAAATTTCAAAGAAGGCTGCTATGGGATAGATCATTATGATCATCTCAGAGCTGGAGGGCATGGATGTGGATTTAGCACTTTTTGTAGAGCTGTCGGCATGCCAGTAGCTTGGTGTAAATATCAAGTGTACGTGAATCCCTGCGCAGGCAGTGAAACAGGTTAAAAAATGCAGAATGACGCCTTTCTTCATTGCTCGACTTCAGGTATCGGAGTCCAAACCAGTAAATGCGAGCGTAGAACATCTTCCTCCTGGCTGTAGAAATAACCTGAATACCCAAGAAATAATGACTTCTTATGCATTTATTAGTATTTGCTTATCTTTGTTCCTTCTAATAACCCAATTAAGATTTGGGGAAGATATACGAAGCTAAAAGTCTCTAGATATGGATTTAGACCTAGCCTATAAGAAAATGATTAGGAATATAAAATGTAGAAACATAACTCAAGTTTAGTTTTAACTTTCTCTTTTCTTCCTCCCCTCTCTCATCCTTTGATTTCAGGAGAACAGAGAAAGAAGACAAGTGGAACTTCAAGAGCAAATGTCCTGAGATACTTTGAGGAAAATGCTGATATTGGAAATTCTGTTCTCTAGTTCTCTTACTCTTGAAAATATTTCAACCAGTGTCCAGGAAGAGCAAGCTTTTGGTGGAATCGTGTGCAATGCAGGGGACAAAATGAGATATTTCAAAACTCCTTATGCATTACAGATGTTACCTCTTTCATTCATGAGCAAAGCAAGAAAGCGCTCTGCAGGATGCTCACCTGGCTGAATGGCCTCTCTATGAGTGCTTGAAGTTCTTTTACTTTTCTCACATTTTCTCGGGCGCTTGATAGGATAGCCTGTGAGACTTCTTTCATACTCCGCAGCTCCGTGACTAGCTCATACAGAGGTTTACCCCAGGAGTATAGTAACATGAGTATCCACGTAATAAGGCCTTTATTCTAAGCAACCATAAGAAACAGTCTCGTTAAAATAATCATAATTCAGTGGTTTTGGTAACATGTGATCTTAGCTCAAAGCAACTGACCTAAAAACTCTTGGTTATTCCTATGTGTATGCAGAGATTTTTGAAGGTAGTAAAAGTTGCAAAATTATAAAATGTAAGCTATTAGTTCACACTTAACTGAATTATTAAAAATCTAGGTTATTTTACTAACTAATACTTCTGATAAGTTCTAATTTATAACATGAAGAATTATCTTTTTTCCTATGAATTTGTACCACCCACTCAGTGAGTTCTTTTATGTTTTTATATTTGCATGAGAGAAAGCTGAGTAGTTATGGCAAGTCAGTATGTGCCTGTAACACCTGACCCAGGAAGGAGGCATTCTACCTTTGCCCACATCATTGTCACCCAGTGATTCTTTCATATTAAAGAATCAGATGGGTCATTCATATTGATTTTTGATTGGTAATTTGTTTTATGATGTTACAACAAAGAGACAATGAAGAAGAGATGACATTCCTAAACAGGCTTTCTCTCCTCAATTGATCCCAATGCCAGCACCCATGCTGGTATTAAAAGTCTGTCTTTTGACGTATGTCCAGGCAGAAAGTGGCACAGTGTTGTCTTTAGTAACGGCATCAGTGGGATTCACAATGGAGGGTTTTCCCATCTAGTTGACTAATACTAGCAGAATTGAGCATGAAAATCCTGGGTGCTGAAGATCTCTAGTTAATATGCCTGACTTCTTTACATCCATGAACTGTTTTAGTGGTAAAGAACAGAGAACTGAATAGGAGTAAATATAGTAATGCACATAAAGTGCTTAGCAAAATGTATGTCCATGTAGTAACTCTCAATAAACTTTAAATTTAAGCTTATTGAAAAATCCCCCCCCAAAAAAATCCCTCCTCTTCTTCCTCTTTGACCTTTTTACTTAATTATCCTCATTATTAATGAGCTTAATGGAGGAAAAGAATGCTGGTATCATTAAGAAAGTTGTAGAGAGAGAAGATAGTATTTTAAGGGGGAATGCATGTGAAAATATTTTAAATAATGTTAGGACAAAGATACTGCAGGAAATCGGAAAGGAGAGATTATAATGGGGAAAATTTGGAGCTGCCATAAATGACTGAGGCTTGATATGTAAACTGTGTTGTCCTCAGAATAAAGGCAATTTTTGCAGCCATGAGAAGCAAAGCAATGTTTTATAGGCCATTTGGGGGAGACTTACAAATTAAGAATAAAAGGTGACAGAGGAATGATTGAGAATGATGAATGAGGGAGGTATCAGAGAAGTAGAAGCAGAATCAGGAGAACCTAGAAAGGCAGACGGGCTGGCTCGAGTGGTGCAGAGTAGGACTCCCAAGTATGAGTCACTAGTCACAGGGAGTACTCAAGACTGGGGTGTGTTTCTTACATGTTCATGAATTTTGCAGTCTTATGTTTTACACATGGACGTTCCCATTCAGTTCCTGTTTTTGCACAGAATCATAGCTACAATCCTGTGTCTAATACACTGGTTGAACTAAACTTGTCTGCATGGACAATTTATAGATCTGTTCATTTTGCTACTACAGATCTTTAGTCATCCCTTGATTTCGCTCATGCTTCATCAACTGCATAATATAATTTCTCTTTAATTGCTTACAGGCTTCACTTTTTCTTCATGTACAGTTACAATTACCTCTAATAATCTGAAGCCTGGTACCTACATTCTGTCTCATTTGATCCAGTGAAAAACCCCAGTAAAAGACTCACGTTCATGAGTTGGGCATGTTCTTTAGCTTCAGGGAGATGGAGGGTATTGGTGTGGCAGTTGTTGGAGGCATTGATATAATACGGTTTGCCCTGGGCATACCTTAAATCCTGAAATTGACCAGACAATTACTTAGGGTTGTTGGGCATTCACTAGATGAACACATTACCAGAACATTAACATGTTGATAGATGTATAATTTTTTTATTGAGGCGGCATCACAAAATTTGAAAGTCATTGTTTTCCTACTTTTTCTATACATTTTCTCTATAAAAATGATTTTACATCTAACTTTTCTAAGTTCTACCCTTTCCCTTCTCTGTTATAGTATCTTTTTAAAAAATTTTTTTAAGTATTTGGACCAAATATACTACATATGTATCAATATTTGGTGCATCCCAGGTGATGGTAGTGGTAAAGAACATTCCTGCCAATGCAGGAGATATAAGAAGACTCAGGTTTGCTCCCTAGGTGAGGAGCATCCCTTGCAAGAGGGTACAGCACCACACTCCAGTATTCTTGCCTGGCGAATCCTATGGACAGAGGAGCCTGTTGGGCTACAGTCAGTAGAGTTGCAAGGAGGTGGACACAATTGAAGTGACTTAGAATGCATGCATGCACCTATATTTAACCATTTAACCTCTCGTTTACTGTGGGTTAGAGCCAAAATATTCCCTTATAAGGAGTTATATGATGGTGATTTTGACTTATCTCTGAATCTGCACAACAATTAGCTTAGTGTTCATCCCAGGTGCAGAATACAATGCTGTTTATGGTGACAAAATGGTACATCAGAAAAACATGGCATAAAGGAAATTATAGGAAATACTAAGCAATGGACTGAGAGTAATAAGAGTAGAAAAATCTAGCTAACACATTGGTAGAAAAAAAATAATCTTTAGCAAAATTTATGACCATTAAAGAGAGTTGGGGGAAAAAAATGGATGGTCAAAAATGAAGGATGAAACAAAAACTAATGAGTAAAAAGAACTGCATGAATTTAATAGAAGCCTTTAGCACTGACTTTTATTAGCTGTCTGCTCTACTGGCTGTTCCTTTATTGACCTAAAAGAATTAACATACAACTCTCAAATACCTTCATCAGAAAGAGAATAATTGTTTCCAATTGTAAACTCCCCTTCTTTTGTAGCTTGAAACCTATTCACTGCAAATCTTAAAACAATAACTTGTAGCATTAAAAACACTACCAGCATTCATTTTTGTGACCGGGATTCAGCTTTGTTTAACATGTTCCATCCACCCAGTTCACTGCAGAGCAGTTCTCATTTATTGGCTATTAACTCTGAGCCTGGAGAAGAAAGCCCAGAGAGACACTGAAGGGCCAGAAATTCAACATGCTTCCTTTTCCCCAGTCCCACCTAAAAGTGCTTTCTGTCAGGTAGTATTATGGACTGAATGTGTGTTCTTCAAATTCATGTGTTAGAGCCTGAACTGCCAAAGTTCTGTTTTTAAAAGGGTTCCGACTTTTTGGGACCCCATGGAATGTAGCCCACCAGACTTCTCTGTCCATGGGATTTCTCAGGCAAGAATACTGGAGGGGCTTCCTTTTCCCTTCTCGAGGGAATCTTCCAGACCCAGGGGTAAAACCCAGGTCTCTCCCATTACAGGCAGATTCTTTACCATCCGAGCCACCAGCAAAGCCCATTAAGGTTAAATGAGCTCTTAGGGTGCAACACTCATCCAATAGGTTCAGTGTTTCCATGAAGCGAAACAGCAGAGAATTTTCTCTTCTGTTTCTGTGTCTGTGTGTCCTTTCCTCTGTCTGTCTTCCCCACCCCCCACCCTATGTGAGGACACACGGAGAAGCCATCCTGGGAAGAAAGAGTTCTTACCAGAACCTCACCTTGCTGGTGCCCTGACCTGGGACTTCTAGCCCCCAGAGCTGTGAGGAAATAAATTTCTGGTGTTTATTCCACTGAGTCTATTGTATTCTTTTATGGCATTCCTAGCTGACAAATACAAAATCATTTATTTTGGAATTTTAAAAAAGAAAATGAATGAAGAAAATTGAAAAAGTTATTGCACTTCTTAGGAATCTTTGAGGTTTCACAAAACTGGTTTTCTTCGATTTCCACATCTTCTCAGCTGATGGCTTCTTTGACCTAGAGAGTGTTATTTGAAGTTTGGATGATGCAGCCCTCTTGTTTAAAGACCGTATAGCCCCGTTACTTACACCAAGGTTCCTTCTGGGAGCTTGTCGACCTAAAATCCATGGGGTTGCGAGTCGGACACGACTTAGCAACTAAACCACCACCACCACAGTACTTACAAAGTCATCGAACATTTTAGCGGAGTGGTTATACATGTCGTTGGACAGGATGGTGGCACGGGTAAACAGGTCCCTAAGGGCGGTCCGGCAGAGTTCATCCCCATCAGGACAGAGGTCCGGGCATGAGTAGCCTTGGCACAGGAGCAGATTTGACATGACCAGCAGCAGGAGCAGGTAGGACCCTGCTTAAATAAAACATGAGCCATTCTGAGATAATCTAGTCACCTGAGGGTATCAAATCCATCCTGTGGAGGGAAACCTTCTCTTTCCCTGTTGCTCTGAGCAGGAGTTGGGGCTCTAGTAGCTGGGGTGGGGAAGAAGGAGCGCCTTCTGTGTGAATTTAGATGGATGATGATATTTGCACAGATAGATAGTTGGAGAAGTAGGTTACTCCCTGCATTTTTGTATTGTGCCCTGAAGTACTTCTGTGGTCTGTGAACATTTGGAACTTAATTCTGAGCCAGAGTGTTTAGGCCATTCTTTTAAGACAGTTTAATGCTGGGACTCTGCAGACTCTGAGCAGCGAGGCCCTCTAGGAGTTTGTAATTTTTTCACTCTACACTGACTAATGCTTGAATTTTAGACACTGAAATGGCAAGAAGTGTACAGTTGATCTGTGTGGTTTACCATCACGCTGGGGTAAGAGTAAACACGTGACTGACAGATCGCTACTATTGAGTACAGAGAGAATACTAAGAGAAAAAGGATACTGAACCTTGGATCTGCTAACTCACCTTCATAACCCCATGCATGTCTTTGATACTTTCCCAAAAGTTTTAAAATATCTTAAAATTTGTGTTTCACAGTAGCCCTGTGTGATAGCCTTCATCTTCACTATGATCATTAAGTTATGTTAATGAAGATGCGATGACCTGGAGAGGACAAGTAATTTTCCCAGGTCCCATTATTAGCAGATGGAGGTGACTGGGCACCAACGCAGTCATCTGTTCACTTCCTGATGGCACATCACACAGGCCTGTGGGCTCTCGGTCTGCATGTGTGTAACCAGGACCATATCAGGAGCTGTGATGATCCTGCCTAAAGTTAAAAATATTTTGTCTTTGACTGCAAAACAGCAATGACCCTCGAACATTAGTTTTATCTACTTGTTCAGCTCTGTCTATAAAGCACTCACTCTTAAAGTCTTTGACAATTATCAGTGTGGGGGCCTGGTTCTCCTGAATAGCCTTGCTTCTAGGCAACTTTACAACTCTTCTACCTTTATGCATCTTTAATCTTCTCATTACGTTTGTTTCTTCAAGAAAATGGCAGGTAAATCTCCAGATGGTCATCCAAGAATCTTACCTCTCAGCACCCAGGACCCCGTCACTGGCTCTGTGGACACGGCCTGGTCTTTCCTGACTGTGACATTTTAGGGAGAAAATCCATCTGTCTGGTCGGGAGCACATCCTGACCACCCATGGGGCTTAGGTTTTGAACCATCTCCCAGAATCCCCTCTTTGATAGTAGGACTAGACCTTCAGGCTTACATGATGTATTTTAATATTTCAAAAATTATTCCTGGCCCTACCTTTGGCCAACAGAGGCATAAAATCATACACTCTTGCAAGCGTGATTTTAATATTACTTTTTCTGTCCATCCTTTGGAAGTAAGCAGAATTTAAGACTGAAGTGAGGAAAATTGAGTTTGGACAAGAGAACTGATAAAACAGGAATTTTATCTTCCTGAATGAGATCTGAACATGATTCTTTTTCCCATTTACCAGAAGAGTGGTAGTTTAATTAAGGATAAGATATCAGCATTTACGAGGTTTTCTCTGCTCTTAGTTAGTTTGAAGGGGCATGGTACCTAAGAATAAAATGGTTATTTAAAATTAGATGGTGAAAACCAAAGAAGTGGTTCTCAAACAGGAGACATATAAGTTGGAGAGATTTGGGACCATCTCTCTCATCAACTAAAGAGCTTATTGTAATAGGCAGGGAGAATAATAGCTTGCATAACATAGACGTATATGTGGGCATATATTTCTGTGCATGTTTACATGCATAAATATACACTTAATTCCTACATGGAACTTTGGACCTTATGAAATTCAATTCTGTTAAAGGCAGTAAACATATATGAATACCCTAATTCCTAATGTAATTGATCATTTATTGGTCAATGACTAACTATATGATTTCTTTCTGTGTTAAAATGTGATTTGTGTGTTTATTTTGGTAGCATATATATTAAAAAATTGGAATAATACTGAGAAGATTAGAATGGCCCCTGACCAAGGATGACATACTAATTTGTGAAGCATTGCATATTTTTTCTATAACAGCTTTGAGGGGCGGGATGTGAAGGAGGGCAGGATGTGAAGGAAGGTGGGAAGGAGGTTCAAGAGCAAGGGGACATAAGTAAACCTATGGCTGATTCATGCTGTTTGGCCGAAAGCAGTACAGTATTGTAAAGCAATTATCCTTCAATTAAAGATCAATAAGTTTAATTATTAAAACTGTTATTGGGGATCATATAACAGGTTCAGATATCCATTGTATGACTAAAGAGGATCTGACTGGAAACTGATGGTGTCAATTATCATTGGTTAGTGATTCATTAACTTCATAGGTGAATGAGAAAAGTAACCTAACAAACGCTATTGTCTGTGACTCAGTGTCATAGCAAGCTATAATCCTTGTCTGCGTTCACTTTTAGGTGGTATAGTGCCCAAACTTTGAAACTGAGGCTGTTCCCAGAAGCACACAGTCATGAGTCCTGTCCAGGGTTTTTGTTCCTGATGCTGGAGGCTTCTGTTTGTGGTCCACTAAGTCTGAAACTTTCTTTCCTGAGCTTTCTTTGGTTCTATCATGTGCACAAGTCTTTCTATTTTGGTTGTCTAATTTGATTCTCTTATTCTTTTGATCAGACCACCAAGTCTCTTTATGATTTACTTTTCAGACCCTCTTGAGCTTTGATTTTTCTGATGCTCATTAGTGTATTTGCTTCCTTGTCTACATCTCCGAGTAGTTTTCAGTATCTACATATACCCTACCCTATTCTCTTATTGTCTGGATTTTGGCTTTTAGCATCAGCATATTTTTATGAACTTCATTTTCCTTCTGGTGCAGTTTCTGGTATACAGCTTAAGCTGGTTGGCACCCATCTGACTTGTTTGTGTTGTCTCCAAAAATTAGAGAACTCTGCTTTCTTTCTAGGCAATACTGCCCCTTCTTTTGATACCATTGCTAATTTTCTGTGATTTTAGTTCTTGCCTCATAAGATTTGTCTTTCTCAATCTACTGTCACTTGAGTACTAAGTGTTTCTATGTTGGTATTACTATTTTAAATAAATATCAACCTAGTATAACAGAGAATAAAAAGGGAATCAAATTAATAGTATTAGTAATAATTCATTCCCCCAAATTATAATCCAGTAATGCTCCCAGTTTTAAATGTCTTTCTATCTATGTATTATTGAGGTCCTCTACTCTTTTCCTTACTAGGTGTTTAAATTTTGAAATAGATTGCAGAAAACAATGGAGTGGAAAATTCTGAAAACTTTAAACCTTGGATTTTAGATGCCTCAAGATTAAGTATGTAATTATTAGTTTTTTATAGTTAGTAGGGCTATTAGCACATATAACTCAATGTAGGGTGATTACTATTGAGTGAAGGATGTATACTGTGAACTGCAATCACAAATCAGGTGATTGGAGACAAAGAAAGAAATGTCAGGAAGACATAGGCCTCTGTTTTGGAAAGAAAAACTTATAGTGTCTGTCATTGGTCTAATCTTCAGATTTTTCAAAGCACTTACTCTTCCTTTGCTACTTTAATAATTTGGGTTGTTTGATTTTCTTTCCTACTGAATTGCATGAGTCTCTTAAATATACTTGGATATGAAGCCCTTATCAAATATGTGATTTGAAAATTTTTTTTCATTCCATAGGTTGTCATTTCATTTTATTGATGGCTTCTTTTACTATGCATAAGGTATTGAGTTTGATGTGGTCCCACTAGTTTATATTTTTAGCTCTTCCCTTTGTTTTTGTTGACTGATTTATTTGAGCTGCTTGTATTTTGGAAAGCAATCCTTTATCAGTTGTTTTATTTGCTATTATCATCTCCCATTATTACCAAAAGACACAGACTGGAAAGATGGATGGATATAAAACCAAGACCCATATATATGCTGTCTACAAGAGATCCACTTCAGTCCTAGAGACACATACAGACTGAAAGTGAGAGGATGGATAAAGATATTCCATGCAAATGGAATTTAAAAGAAAGCTGGATTGGCAATTCTCATATCAGAAAAAATAGACCTTGAAATAAAAGCTATTATAAGAGATAAAGAAGGACACTACCAAATGATTAAGGGATCAGTCCAAGAAAAAGGCATAACAACTTTAAATATTTATGTACCCAACATAGGAGCACCTCAATACATAAGGTAAACACTAACTGACACAAGATGGGAAATTGACAGTAACACAATAATAGTGGGGCATGTTAACACTCCACCTCTACCAAAGGACAAATCATCAAAACAGAATATTAATAAGGAAACATAAGCCTAAAAGGAACTATTAGATCAAACAGACCTAATTTATATCCTCAGCACATTCCATCCAAATGCAGAAGAATACACTTTCTCCTCAATTGCACATGGAACATTTTCCTCATCTTGGGTCACAAATCAAACCTCAGTAAATTTAAAGAAATTGAAATTATATCAAGCATTTTCTCTGACCACAACAATATGACACTAGATATCGATTATATGGGGGAAAAAAAAAACCCAAAACTTAAAAAAATGCAAATACATGGAGATTCAGCAACACATTTCTAAATAATAAACAGGTTACTGAAGAAATAAGGGAAATCAAAACATTCCTAGAAACAAAGAACAATAAGAACATGATGATCTAAAACCTATAGGATGCAACAAAAGCAGTTCTAACAGGGAAGGTTACAGCAATACAAATCCTACCTCAAGAATCACATTAAAAAGGCAACCTAACTTTACATATCTTTAATGCTTTTTAAATTTCTCTTGTCAATGTCTTAAAGGTTTTGCATAAAATCTTTCAACACCTTGCTTAAGTTTATTTCTAAGTGTTTTATCTTTTTCTGATGCAATAGTAAATGGTATTGTTTTCTTTATTCCACTTTCTGAGAGTTGTTGATATACAGGTAGGCAACTGAGTTTCATATATCAGAGTATAGTAAACACAATGTATGCTACATTTTTAAAGAATAGACATTTTCCCACAAATAAGACATATAGATGATCAAGAGGTACATGACAAGATTCTCAGCATCACTGATAATCAAAGGAAATGCAGATCAAAAGCACAAGAGATATCACCTCATACCTGTTTAAATGGCTAGTACCAAAACTGTAAGGAATAACAAATATTATTGAGGATGAGGAGAAAAATGAGTGCTTATGCACTGTTGGTAAGGATGTATACTGGTGCATGGAAAAATACTGTGGAGGTTCCTCAAGAAATTTAAAGGAGAACTGTTATGTGATCCATTATCCCATTTCTGGATATATAGTCAAAGGAAATGAAATCATTGTCTCAAAGAGAGATCTGTATTCCCATGGTCATTGCAGCATTTTTCACAGTAGCCTTGGTATAGGAACAACCTGAGTATCTTCCAAAAGGTGAATAGATGAAAACAATGTGATGTGACATATATAGGTAAATATTATTTAGCCATTAGAAAAAGAAAGAAATCCTCCCATTTGTGGCAACATGGATGTAACTGGAGGGCATTACGCTAAGTGAACTAAGTCAGGAAGACAAATATCATATGAACTCAATTATAAGGAATCTCAAAAAAAAAAAAAAAAAGATGGAACTCAGAGTAGAAAAATGATTGCCAAAGACTGTGAATGGTAGGGGAAATAGGGAGAGATTTTTAAAGGTTACACATTTTCATATGCAAAAAATTAATAAGGTCAAGGATCTAACTTTGAGCTTCATGATCTAATCATGAGATCTAATCATGGGTTTGAACAAGCTCTGGGAGTTGGTTATGGATAAGGAAGCCTGTGTTGCTGCAGTCCATGAGGTCAGAAAGAGTTGGACATGACTGAGCAACTGAACTGAACTGAGGATCTAATCTATAGCATGGTTACTGTAACTAATAAGATTGTGTTGTACTTTTGAAATTGTCTGAGAGACTGGACATCATCGAGTGGCATCACCAGTTCGATGGACAGAGCTTAAGTAAGCTCTGGGAATCGGGGATGGACAGGGAAGCCTGGCGTGCTGCAGTCCATGGGGTCTCAAAGAGTCGGACAAGACTGAATGGCTGACTCAACTGAAGAGAGTGGAACTTACCTGTGTTCTCCTCAAAAAGCAAAAGTTAAACATGTGTGGTGATGGCAATGTTACTTAATAGAAAGGGAAGCTTGTTTCTAATACATCCACAAATGGGGGTGGACAAGTTGACAGAGGGGTAGGTGGAAGTGGGGTACACCTCTCTCCACCGATGCATCAAGAACATCTATAGACGCAGCAGTTCTCACAGAAGACCAGGTGAATACTGGCAGGACTCCTTGACTACTGAGAAGGAATATCCGGATCCATACAGAACTCGGTAGGACAAAGGAAAGAAGGGACAAAGAGGAAGGGGATAGAAGGAGGAGAGCACGTGGGACCAGCCTGCACCTGGGGCTGAGGGAGCTGAAGTGCAGGGGAGAGATCCCCGCGTCCATGGCCGTCCACTGGAATGGGGGAGCCATTTGAAGCTGTTGGGGAGTGAACTAAATAACCTGTGACCGTCTGAACGGAGTGAGAACCACATAGACAAGCCATCCTGCTGCCTTTCATACCTCTGACAGGGTTGTAAGTCCAATGGTGTCCACAGAAGCTGGGAGCTGGAGCCATGGGGACTGCGGAATGATCCCAGGGTGAGGACTCCTGTTGACTGTGGGGGAACAGCCAGATGGGATGTGATGGAGGAAATCTGCTGCATCTAATGCTTCTTAAGGAAAGCCATGAGGCCATAAAAGTAGGGTTCAACTGCCTGTGGAGTAGAGCTATCTCTTTCTCCATGCTGGTACCTGTAGGTTGAGAAACAGAGAAAGACTTCAGTGAGGGTGGTCCTTGAGTGCCTAATGCACTAAGCAATGGAGAGTTTTGAATGTCTATATGCCCTACCCTTTTCTCTGTCTAAATTTTGGTTTTTAGCATCTTGATTTTTTTAATAGATTTATTTACTTTAATTGAAGGCTAAACTTTGCAATATTGTAGTGGTTTTGCCATACATTGACATGAATCCGCCATGGGTGAACATAAATGTCTTCTGGTAGAGTTTCTGGTTTACAAATTAAACTAATTCCTCACACCTGGTTTGTTATTGGTGTTTCAAGAAACTTTGAGAACCTTCCTTCCTCTCAAGGCAATATTCCCCTTTACTTTGCTACCATTGCTGACTTCCCATACTTTCACTTCTTGCTCAATATATTCTGTCTTTCTCTACTCACTATAAATTTATCAGTAGATGTCCCTATTTTGGTATTAATATTTATAATAAATTATTAACCTGATGCAGTAGAGAATCAAAAGGGATACAGTTACAACAATAATAAATTACCTCAAAATTATAATCCATTAATGCTCCCATTTAAAACTGATTTTCTATCTATATATATTGAGGTCTCTTAACTAATTTTCCTTACTAGATGGTTCAATTTTGAAATGAAATATAGAAAACAATGGATGGTAAACTCTGGAAATTCCCTTCCTTTTGCTATGCTCATTAGTAAGTATGCAAATATTAGTTTTTTCCCCCCAGTGGGGCTGTTCTTAATACATATTATAGCTCAGTGTGTGATATTGCTATTGACTGAAGAATGTACACTATGAATTGTAATTGTCAAACAAGTGAGTGAAGATGAAGATATTAATGCCAGGAAGGCACAAGCTTTTGTTTTTCTAGAAGGAAAACCTTGCTGTGTCTCTCATCTACAGTCTAATCTTCAGATTTATTGAAACTCTTACTTTTCTTAGGCTCCATTAAAATTTTGGATTTGTATGAGTTGTATGTCTCATGTATTTTTGGATATTAAGCCCTTATCAAATATTTGAGTTGGAAATATTTTCTGTCAATCTGTAAGTTGCAATTTGATTTTGCTGATATTCCTTTGGAGTTTGATGTGGTCCCACTGGTTTGTTTTTGCAGCTGTTGCCTTTGCTTTTGGTGTGAAACCCAAAAACTCATTGCAAAGACCAATGGCAGGCAGATTATCTCAATGCCTTCTTCTAGGAGTTTAATCGCTTAAAGTCTTATGTTCAACTTTTTAATCCCTTTTTAATTGATTTTTGTGTATGGTAAAAGACAGGGGCACAGTTTCATTTTTTCATAGGACTATCCAGTTTTCCCAGTACCATTTTTGAAGAGCTTGTCCTTTCCCCACTGGATAGTCTTGGCTCCTTTTTCATAAGCTAACCAACAATATATGGGTGTGCCTTTCTATTTGGCTTTGCTGTTCTGCTTTGTTGATCTATGTATCTGTTTTTCTGCCAGAAGCAAATAATTCTGTTTTGATTACTATAGCTTTCTAATACAATTTAAAATCAGTAACCCTAGTCTTGGACTTTGTTCTCATTTCTCAAGATCACTTTGACTCTTTGGCATTTGGTGATTTAATACAGCTGAATAAATGAAGAGATTGAAAAAGTACACAGAAGAACTATACAAAAAATATCTTAATGACTTTGATAATCACAATGATATATTTTCTCACTCAGAGCCAGACGTTGTGGAATGTGAAGTCACATGGATCTTAAGAAGCACTGCTGCTAATAAAGCTAGTGGAGGTGATAGAATGCCAGCAAAGCTATTTAAAATTCTAAAAGATGATGGTATTAAAGTGCTTCGCTCAATATGTCAGAAAATTTGGAAAACCCAGCAGTGACCAGAGGACTTGAAATGGTCAATCCTCATCCCAGTTCCTAAGAAGGGCAGTATTAAAGAATGTTCAAGCCACTGAACAGTTGCACTCATCTCCCATGCTAGTAAGGTTATGCTCAATTCCTCCAGGCTAGGCTTCAGCATTATGTGAACATAGAAGTTCCAGATGTTCAAGCTCAGTTTAGCAAAGGCAGAGGATCCAGAGATCAAATTGCCAACATTTGCTGGAAATAGAGAAAGCAAGGGAATTCCAGAAAATCATCTGCTTCATTGACCTCACCAAACTGTGTGGATCACAACAAAGTGGAAAACTCTTAAGGAGATGGGAACAACAGACCAACCTTACCTGTCTTCTGAGAAACCTGTATGCAGTTCAAAAAGCAACAGTTAGAAGCAGACAAGGAACAATAAACTGGTTCTAAATTGGTGAAGGAGTCCATCAAGGCTGAATATTGTCACCCTGCTGATTTAGCTTATATGCAGAGCATATACGAAATGCTGGACTAGATGTGTCCTAAAGGCTGAGAGAAGTATCAACAACCTCAGGTATGTGAATGATACCACTCTAATGGCAGAAAGTGAAGAGGATTTAAAGAGCCTCTTGATGACAGTGAAAGAGGAGAGTGAAAAAACTGGCTTAAAACTCAATATCAAAAAAGCTAAGATCATGGCATCTGGTCCCATCACTTTCATGGCAAATAGAAGGGGGAAAGGTGGAAGCAGTGACAGATTTCCTCTTCTTGGGCTCTAAAATCACTGTGGATGGTGACTGCAGTCATGAAATTAGAAGACGATTCCTTCTTGGCAGGAAAGCTATGACAAAGCTAGACAGTGTTTTAAAAGCAAAAACCTCACTTTGCCGACAGAGGTCTGTATAGTCAAGGCTATGCTCTTTCCAGTAGTCATGTATGCATGTAAGAGCTGGACAGACAATAAAGAATGCGCAGTGTGAAGAATTGATGTTTTCAAACTGTGATGCTGTAGAAGACTCTTGAGAGTCCTTTGGACAACAAGGAGATCAAACCAGTCAATCTTAAAGGAAATCAACCCCAAATACTCTTTGGAAGGACTGATGCTGAAGCTGTAGCTCCAATACGTTTACCCCCTAATGTGAACAACTGACTCATTGGAAAAGATCCTGATGCTGGGAAGGAATGAAGGCAGAAGAAAAAGACGCTGATAGTGGATGAGATGATTGGCTGGCATCACCAATTCAATGGGCATGAACTTGGGCAAATTCTAGGAGATGGTAATGGACAGGGAAATCTGGCATACTGCAGTCCCTGGAGTCACCAAGAGTCAGACACGACCTGGAAAATGAACAATAGTCTTATACAAGAATTTTTTTTCTTTTTTGTGAAAAATGCCTTGGAATTTTGAAAGAGACTGCAGTGAATATGTAGATACATTTGGGTAGTATGGATGTATTAACTATTAATTTTTCAAGTCACATAAATATTAAATATTTTCCTTTTGTGTCTTTTAAACATTTCTTTCATGAGTGTCTTGAATGTTTTCATACATAGATCTTTCAGCACCTTGCTTAAATTTATTTCAAGTATTTTATTTTTTTATGCAATTGTAAATGGGATTATTTGTATTTCTGTAATTTTTGTGTGTGTGGTTAGGTAACTGAGTTTTATATATTCAATTACAGTATACAAAATGCATGCTATTTTTTACAGAATAGACAAATTTCCCCCCAAATAAGACATATGTAATGGCCAAGAAGCATATGCCAAGATGCTCAACATCACTATCAGGGAGTGCAAATCAAAAGTACAACAGCCTCATTCCTGTTTAAATGGTTTTTACCAAAAAGTAAGAAATAAGAGTATTTGAGGATGTGTAGGAAATGAAGGTCTTAATGGATTATGGGTAGGAATGTATATTGGTGCAACTCCCATGGAATACCTTCTGGAAGTTTCTCACGAAATTTCACAAAGAACTGTTAGTGGCCATTAATCCCACTTCTGGATATATATTCATTTTTAAATATATATTCAAAGGAAATGAAATAATTATCTCAAAGGGAAATCTGTACTCCCATGTTCATTGCATCTATATTCACAGTAGCCTAGAAACAAACTATTACATGAACAATCTAAGTATATGTCAGCAGGTGAAGAGATTAAAAAAATATGTGACATATATATGTGCATTTTATTTAGCCATTAAAAAAGAAAGAAATTCTTCCATTTGTGGCAGCATGGATGAAACTGAAGGGCCTTATGCTAAGTGAAATAAGTTAGAGAAAGACAGTTACTGTATGATCTCAAATGTAAGGAGTCTAAAAAAAAATGGAACTCAGAAATGGTGTAGGAAAGTGATTGCCAAGGCTTGGAGAGTGGAGGAAATAGGGAGGGGGTTGCAAAAGGTTATGCATTCTAACATATGAAAATTACAAAGTCTGAGGATCTAATGTATAGCATGATGACTATAACTGATAAAATTGTGTTGTATAATTGATGCTCTCTAAGAGAGTGGAACTTACCTGTGTTCTCTTCAAAAAATAAAAGGTAAACATGTCAGATGATAGCTTTGTTACTTAAATTAATAGGAAGGGAAAATCTTTCTAATACATATGCAAATAAGGGTCAGCACTATGACATAGGGGTAGGTGGAAATGGCAAGTATAGTGAATTGGGTTGCCATTTCCTCTCCCAGAGAAGCTTCCTGACCCAGGGATTGAACCATTTTCTATGTCTCCTGCATTGCAGGCGGATTCTTTAGCTGCTGAGCCATCAGGGAAGTCCTAACAAAACTACCATATGACCTAGAAATTCTACTATTGGGCACATACCCTGGGAAAACCATAATTCAAGAAACACGTGTACCCCAAAATTCATTGCAACAATGTTTACAATAACCAGGACATGGAAGCAATCTAGATGTGCACTGAGAGAGGAATGGACAAAGAAGTTGTGGCACATCTATACAAGGGAATTTTAATTAACCTTAAAAAGAAGTGAATTTGGGTCACTTGAGCTGAGGTTGATAAACTTACAGCCTGTTATGGTGAGTGAAGTAAGTGAGAAAGAGAAAACCAAATGTTGTATATTATTACATATATACGGAATCTAGAAAAGTTGCACTGGTTAACCCGTTTTCAGGGCAGGAAGAGAGACACAGACAGAGAACAGGTTTGTGGATACAATGGGGGAATGAGAGGGCAAGTTGAACTGGGAGAGCAGCATTGAAACACAGTACATTACCATGTGTAAAATGTTAACAGACAGCTAGTGGGCAGTGGCTGTGTGACACAGGAAGCTCACCCCGTGCTGTGTGACCACCTGGAGAAGTGGGATGGGGGAACTCAAGAGGGAGGGAATATATGTGCACTTATGGGTGATTCACATCATTGTACAGCAGAAACCAACACATTGTAAAGAAATTATACTCCAATTAAAAGTAAATTTAAAAAATAATATATACATCTATCAAATTCTCATGGTATATACTTAAATATCTTACAATTTTATTTGCTAATTCTGTCTCAAAAAATTACTCTGCTTGCTAGTAATGACATTTAATTTATATATGTTGGTATCTACATAGGAAAAAGAAAAGCTTCGCAGTATATACTGAGAAGGCAAAATGGAGACTTTTTCGATGCTTAAATATCACTTAAGCAAAAGGATTAATAATTAAGTAGTTATCAGTGTATGAATAGCCCCTCAGCCTCTGGCCTCATTTTTAACTGGACCCTGCTTCCCCTCTTTCTAGCGCTTTTGTAGGTTCCTTATCTTTGAGGGCAAATTTAACAAGTCAGCTCCCACACAAATGTTATAACTGGGTGCTCAGTCCCCAGAGGTGACAACGTCCCTTATCACTTGATGCTTCTTGTGTGAAATAAAAGCCTCCCCCTGTATCATTTGTGTTTTTAAGGAGATGCTAAAGGCTGTGGTAGCACTGTGGGAGAGGTTTTGTTTTCCAGGCTGGACTCCTCTTGTCAGGACTAGATCAGTGGTATATGAAAATTTTCAGGCTGCTTGAGCAGCAGTGGCTGTCTTATGGCTGCATAGCTATGCCCATCACACACACACACACACACACACACACACACACACACACACACACAATAAATGACTGGCATACAAAGGAAAGTCAGGTTCCCATTTTCCAGTGACTGAAGATAAAAATTTAGAGTTATCTTGTTGCTGTAATTTTCCTCTTCTTTTTTTTCTTTTTTGAACTTGACTGCCTTTCAATTTATTTATTATTTCATTTCATTTATTTTTAAATATAAATTTATTTATTTTAATTGGAGGCTAATTACTTTACAATATTGTAGTGGTTTTGCCATATATTGTCAGGAATCTGCCATGGGTATACATGTGTTCCCCATCTTGAACCATCCTCCCACCTCCCTCCACATTCCATCACTCTGGCTCATCCTAGTGCACCAGCCCCAAGCACCCTGTCTCATGCATCGAACCTGGGCTGGTGATCCATTTCACCTATGATAATATGCATGTTTCAATGCCATTCTCCCAAATCATCCCACCCTCGCCCTCTCCCACAAAGTCAAAAGACTGTTTTATACATCTGTGTTTCTTTTGCTGTCTCACATATAGGGTTATCGTTACCATCTTACTAAATTCCATATGTATGCGTTAGTATACTGTATTGGTGTTTTTCTTTCTGGTTTACTTTAATCTGTATAGTAGGTTCCAGTTTCATCCACCTCATTAGAACTGATTCAAATGTATTCTTTTTAATGGCTGATTCATATTTCGTTGTGTATTTGTACCACAGCTTTCTTATCCATTCGTCTGCTGATGGACATCTACATTACTTCCATGTCCTGGCTATTACAAACAGTGCTGCAATGACATTGAGAACATGTGTCTCTTTCAATTCTAGTTTCCTCGGTGTGTATGCCCAGCAGCGGGACTGCTGGGTCATATGGCAGTTCTATTTCCAGTTTTTTAAGGGCTCCACACTGTTCTCCATAGTAGCTGTACTAGCTTGCATTCCCACCAACAGTGTAAGAGGGTTCCCTTTTCTCCACACCCTCTCCAGCATTTATTGCTTGTAGAGGTTTGGATAGCAGCCATTCTGACTGGCATGAGATGATACCTCATTGTGGTTTTGATTTGCATTTCTCTGATAATGAGTGATGTTGAGCATCTTTTCATGTGTTTGTTAGCCATCAGTATGTCTTCTTTGGAGAAATGTCTGTTTAGTTCTTTGGTCCATTTTTTGATTGGGTCATTTATTTTTGGGGAATTGAGCTGCAGGAGTTGCTTGTATATTTTTGAGATCAATTCTTTTTCAGTTGCTTCATTTGTTATTATTTTCTCCCATTCTGAGGGCTGTCTTTTCACCTTGCTTATAGTTTCCTTTGCTGTGCAAGAGCTTTTAAGTTTAATTAGGTCCCATTTGTTTATTTTTGCTTTTATTTCCAATACTCTGGGAGGTGAGTCATAGAGGATCCTGCTGTGATTTATGCCGGGGAGTGTTTTGCCTATGTTTTCCTCTAGGAGTTTTATAGTTTCCGGTCTAATGTTTAGATCTTTAATCCATTTTGAGTTTATTATTGTGCATGGTGTTAGAAAGTGTTCTAGTTTCATTCTTTTACAAGTGGTTGACCAGTTTTCCTGCACCACTTGTTAAAGAGATTGTCTTTTCTCCATTGTATAGTCTTGCCTCCTTAGTCAAAAACAAGGTGTCCTTAGGTATGTGGATTTATCTCTGGGCTTTCTATTTTGTCCCACTGATCTATATTTCTGTCTTTGTGCCAGTACCATACTGTCTTGATGACTGTGGCTTTGTAGTAGAGTCTGAAATCAGACAGGTTGATTCCTCCAGTTCCATTCTTCTTTCTCAAGATTGCTTTGGCTATTTGAGGTTTTTTTGTATATCCATACAAATTGTGAAATTATTAGTTCTAGTTCTGTGAAAAATACCGTTGGTAGCTTGATAGGGATTGCACTGAATCAATAGATTGCTTTGGGTAGTATGCTCATTTTCAGTATATTGATTATTCCAATCCATGACATGGCATATTGCTCCATCTATTTGTGTCCTCTTTGATTTTTTTCATCAGTGTTTTATGGTTTTCTATTATAGGTCTTTTGTTTCTTTAGGTAGATATATTCCTAAGCATTTAATTCTTTTCATTGGAATGGTGAATGGAATTGTTTCCTTAATTTCTCTTTCTGTTTTCTCATTGTTAGTGTATAGGAATGCAAGGGAGTTCTATGTGTTAATTTTACATCCTGCAACCTTACTATATTCATTGATTAACTCTAGTAATTTTCTGGTGGAGTCTTTAGGTTGTTCTATGTAGAGGATCATGTCATCTGTAAACAGTGAGAGTTTTACTTCTTTTCCAGTCTGGATTCCTTTTATTTCTTTTTCTGCTCTGATTGCTGTGGCCAAAACTTCCAAAACTATGTTAAATAGTAGTGGTGAGAGTGGTCACCCTTGCCTTGTTCCTGACTTTAGGGGAAAAGCTTTCAATTTTTCACCATTGAGGATAATGTTTGCTGAGGGGTTGGTCATATATAGCTTTTTTTAATGTTGAGGTATGTTCCTTCTATTCCTATTCTCTGAAGGGTCTTTTATCATAAATGGGTGTTGAATTTTGTCAAAGACTTTCTCTGCATCTATTGAGATAATCACATATTTTTACCTTTCAATTTGTTAATGTGGTGTATTACATTGATTGATTTGAGGATATTGAAGAATCCTTGCATCCCTGGGATAAAGCCCACTTGGTCATGAGTATGATCTTTTTAATATGTTGTTGGATTTTGTTTGCTGGAATTTTGTTAACTATTTTTGCATCTATGTTCATCAGTGATTTTGGCCTGTAGTATTCTTTTATTGTGGTATCTTTGTCTGGTTTTGGTATTAGGGTGATGGTGGCCTCATAGAATGAGTTTGGAAGTTTACCTTCCTCTGCAATTTTCTGGAAGAGTTTGAGTAGGATAGGTGTTAGCTCTTCTCTAAATTTTTGGTAGAATTCAGCTGTGAAGCCGTCTGGTCCTGGGCTTTTGTTAGTTGGAAGATTTCTGATTACCATTTCAATTTCTGTGCTTGAGATGGGTCTGTTAACATTTTCTATTTCTTCCTGGTTCAGTTTTAGAAAGTTGTACTTTTCTAAGAATTTGTCCATTTCTTCCCAGTTGTCCATTTTATTGTCATATAGTTACTGATAGTAGTCTCTTATGATCCTTTGTATTTTTGTGTTGACTGTTGTGATTTCTCCATTTTCACTTCTTATTTTGTTGATTTGATTCTTCTCCCTTTGTTTCTTGATGAGTCTGGCTAATGGTTTGTCAGTTTTATTTATCTTCTCAAAGAACCAGCTTTTAGCTTTGCTGGTTTTTGCTATGGTCTCTTTTGTTTCTTTTGCATTTATTTCTGCCCTGCTTTTTAAGATTTCTTTCCTTCTACTAGCCCTGGGGTTCTTCATTTCTTCCTTTTCTAGTTGCTTTAGGTGTAGAGTTAGGTTATTTCATTGACTTTTTTCTTGTTTCTTGAGGTAAGCCTGTATTGTTATGAACCTTACCCTTAGCACTCCTTTTACAGTGTCCCATTGGTTTGGGGTTCTTGTGTTTTCATTTATTTCTGTGCATATTTTGAGTTCTTTTTTATTTCTTCTGTGATTTGTTGGTTATTCAGCAGTGTGTTATTCAGTCTCCATATGTTGGAATTTTTAACATTTTTTTCCTGTAATTGACATCTAATCACAGTAAGGTGTCTGCCTACAATGTGGGAGACCTGGGTTCATTCCCTGGGTCAGGAAGATCCTCTGGAGAAGGAAATGGCAAAACACTCCAGTACTTTTGCCTGGAAAATCCCATGGATGGAGGAGTCTGGTAGGCTACAATCCATGGGGTCACAAAGAGTCAGACATGACGGAGTGACTTCACTTCACTTCACTTCACTTTCTACATTGTGGTCAGAAAAGATTCTTGGAAAGTTTCAATTTTTTTTTGAATTTACCAAGGCTAGATTTATGGCCCAGGATGTGATCTATCCTGGAAAAGGTTCCATGTGCACTTGATTACAAGGTGAAATTCATTGTTTTGGGGTGAATGTCCTATAGATATCATTAGGTCTAACTGGTCCATTGTATCATTTAAAGTTTGTGTTTACTTGTTAATTTTATGTTTAGTTGATCAATCCATAGATGTGAGTGGGGTATTAAAGTCTCCCACTATTATTGTGTTATTAATTTCCCCTTTCATACTCGTTAGTTTTTGCCTTATTGTGGTGCTCCTGTGTTGGGTGCATATATATTTATAATTGCTATATCTTCTTCTTGGATTGGTCCTTTGATCTTTATGTAGTGTCCTTCTTTGTCTCTTTTCACAGCCTTTATTGTAAAGTATATTTTATCTGATATGAATATTGCTACTCCTGCTTTCTTTTGGTCTCTATTTCCATGGAATATAATTTTCCAGCCCTTCACTTTGAGTCTGCATGTGTCCCTTGTTTTGAGGGGGTTCTCTTGGAGACAACATATAGAGGGGTCTTGTTTTTGTATCCATTCAGCCAGTCTTTGTCTTTTGGTTGGGGCATTCAACCCATTTACATTTAAGATAATTATTGATAAGTGTGATTCCATTGCCATTTACTTTGTTGTTTTGAGTTCAAGTTTATACACCTTTTCTGTGTTTACTGTCTAGAGAAGATCCTTTAGCATTTGTTGGAGAGCTGGTTTGGTGGTGCTGAATTCTCTCAGCTTTTGTTTGTCTGTAACGCTTTTGATTTCTCCTTCATATTTGAATGAGATCCTTGCTGGGCACAGTAATCTGGGTTGTAGGGTTTTTTCTTTCATCACTTTAAGTATGTAATGCCATTCTCTTCTGGCCTGAAGAGCTTCTATTGAAAGGTCAGCTGTTATCCTATGGGAATCCTTTTGTGTGTTATTTGTTGTTTTTCCCTTGCTGCTTTTAATATTTGTTCTTTGTGCTTGATTTTTGCTAATTTGATTAATATGTGTCTTGGGGTGTTTCGTATTGGGTTTATCCTGTTTGGGACTCTCTGGTTTTCTTGGAGTTGGGTGACTATTTCGTTCCAATTTTAGGGAAGTTTTCAATGAATATCTCCTCAACTATTTTCTCATAGCCTTTCTTTTTGTCTTCTTCTTCTGGGGCTCCAATGATTCAAATGTTGGATCATTTAACATTGTCCCAGAGGTCTCTGATGTTCTCTTCAGTTTTAAAATATCTTTTTTCTTTTTTCCTCTCTGCTTCATTTATTTCTACCATTCTGTCTTCTACCTCACTTATCCTATCTTCTGCCTCCATTATTCTACTGTTGGTTCCCTCCAGAGTGTTTTTTACCTCATTTATTGCATTATTCATTATATCAGTTCAGTTCAGTTTGGTCACTCAGTCGTGTCCAACTCTTTGCGACCGCATGAATCACAGCACGACAGGCTTCCCTGTCCATCACCAACTCCCGGAGTTTACTCAAACTCATATCCATCGAGTTGGTGATGCCATACAGCCATCTCATCCTCTGTCGTCCCCTTCTCCTTCTGCCCCCAGTCCCTCCCAGCATCAGGGTCTTTTCCAATGAGTCAACTCTTCGCATGAGGTGGCCAAAGTATTGGAGTTTCACCTTCATCATCAGCCCTTCCAATGAACACCCA
>JADEYB020000019.1:31894546-31915403 GCA_015832495.2 Alces alces
TGACTTCACGTTCCAGGATGTCTGGCTCTAGGTGAGTGATCACACCATCATGATTATCCCAAGCGTGAGGTCAGGGCTGGCAGCCAAGAGGAGCTACCCCGCAGCCGAGGTCAGGGGCAGCTGCCGAGAGGAGCAACCTCATGGCCAAGGAGCTGCGGCTGCGCGGACGCAGGAGGACCGAGAGGAGCTGCTCCACTTTCAAGGTCAGAAGGGGTGGCCGTGAGGAGATATCCTTCATCCAAGGTAAGAGAAACCCAAGTAAGACAGTAGGTGCTGCGAGAGGGCATCAGAGGGCAGACACACTGAAACCATAATCACAATAAACTAGATAATCTGATCACACAGGCCACGACCTTGTCTAACTCAATGAAACTAAGCCATGCCGTGTGGGGCCACACAAGATGGATGGGTCTGATGATGATGGAGAGGTCTGACAGGATGTGGTCCTTTGCAGAAGGGAACGGCAAACCATGTCAGTATTCTTGCCTTGAGAACCCCATGAACAGTATACTCATTATATACCGACTCTTTTTTATTTCTTCTACGTCCTTGTTAAATATTTCTTGCATCTACTCAATCCTTGCCTCCAGGCTATTTGTCTGTAACTCCATTTTCTTTTCAATATTTTGGGTCATTTTTGCTATCATTATTCAGAATTCTTTATCAGGTAGATTCCCTATCTCTTCCTCTTTTGTTTGTTTGGTGGGCATTTATCCTGTTCCTTTACCTGCTGGGTATTTCTCTGCCTTTTCATCTTGTTTATGTTGCTGTGTTTTGGTGGCCTTTCTGCATTCTGGCAGTTTGTGGCTCCTCTTTATTGTGGAGGTTCCTTGCTGTGGGTGGGGTTGGATGGGTGGCTTGTCAAGGTTTCCTGGTTAGGGAAGCTTGTGTCTGTGTTCTGATGGGTGGAGCTGGATTTCTTCTCTCTGGAGTGCAATGAAGTGTCCAGTAGTGAGTTTTGAGATGTCAATGGGTTTGGTGTGACTTTGGGCAGCTCAGGGTTATGTTCCCATGTTGCCAGATAATTTGCGTGGAATGTCTTGCTCTGGAACTTGTTGGCTCTTGGATGGTACTTACTTTCAGTGTAGGTATGGAGGTTTTTGATGAGCTCTCAATGATTGATGACCCTTGCAGTCAGGAGTTCTTTGCTGTTCTCAGGTTTTGGGCTTAAGCCTCCTGCCTCTGGTTTTCAGTCTTATTCTTACAGTAGACTCAAGACTTCTCCGTCTATATAGCACTGATAATAAAACATCTAGTTTAATGATGAAAAGTTTCTCCACAGTGAGGGACACCCAGAGAGGCACACAGAGTTACATGGAGAAGAGAAGAGGGAGGAGGGAGATAGAGGTGGCCAGGAGGAGAAGAGGGGGAATCAAAAGAGGAGAGAGCAAGCTAGTCAGTAATCACCTCCCTATGTGCTCTCCACAGTCTGGACCCCTCAGAGATGTTCGTGGATTTACACAGAGAAGAGAAGAGGGAAGAAGGAGACAGAGGTGGCCAGGAGGAGAAAGGGGGGAATCAAAAGGAGAGAGACAGATCCAGCCAGTAATCAGCTCCCTAAGTATTCTCTACAGCCCTTAACACACAAAGAGATTCACAGAGTTTTGGGTAGAGAAGAGAAGCGGGAGGGAGGAGATAGAGGCGACCTGGTGGAGAAAAAGGAGAGTCAAAAGTGGGACAGAGCAATCAAGCCAGTAATCTCACTCCCAAGTAAAAACGGGTACTGAAGATTGGGTGCTTAAAGGTACAAAGTTGATAACAAATACCAAAAAGCAAAGATTAAAAATCTAGAGTAGAGGTTAGATTCTTGAAAATACAGTATTAAAAAAAAATTACAAAAATTATAATATATACATATGAAGTTTGCTTTAAAAATAGGGTCTTTTTTTTTTTGCAAGGTAATAGTAGGTTATAAAAATGAAAATTAAAGGAGTACTAGAGGACTTAAATTTAAAAGGAAATTAATTAAAAAAATTATAATAGTAAAAATATATCTAGGAATTTCTCTGGAGCTGTTGCAGACAGTGTGGGGTCAGTTCATTTTCAGATAGCTCCTTGATCCGACTTATTCCTCTCAAGATCTATAGGCCCCTTCCGATGCAGTCGGTGCGAAGTACAGGGTTTTAATCTGTTGCACCTGTAACTTCCAAAGTGGTTTCCTCTGTTTATTTTAGCTTCTTCTGTTTGCTGGTCTGGTCAGTGTCTAATTTCTGCCCTGACACAAGGGAGCGATGGTGGTCACTTTTTTAGGCTTGCTTGTTCAGTCGCGCTGTGTGGAGGGAGGAACACGGCAGACAAACATCACCGGCGTGTGTGGGGAGTGCTCGCGGCGTGTCAGCCGCACTGGGTCTGCCCGCACTCACGGTGTGTGTGCTTTCACGCTCTACACTTCTCAGGCTCTAGGTTGCTCTGTCGGGAACTGTCTGAGGCGGGCCCTGGGTTGTGTGCACTTCCCAGGTCTAAGTCGCTCAGGTTCAGGTCCTGGGTACTCCACAAAGAGGCAGACTCGGTTGGGCCTGCGTTTGGTGCCCTCCCCAGGTCCGCGCAGCTCAGGAGACCAGGTGCTTGGTGAGCGCAGTCATCCCCATGTGGGGGGTGCGTCTTATCGGCTTCCCCGTCCGAGTTGCTCAGTTTTCTGGGTGTAAAATGGGAGCGCCTTAGGTGTGCCATGTGTCTCTTCTGGGTTGCTGATCTCTAGCTGCGACCCTCCCGGCGGATGTCAACCATCCAGAATCCCAAGAAGTCTTGGTTAGCAACAGAACCTGCTTGCAGTTTGGTAGAGGATGCCTCTCTGGGACCCCAATTGCCCGCTTCTGGCTCTGGCTGTCCCCACTTGCCAGTTTCCAACAGGGGATGGGCCAGTCTGCAGCCTGCTAGCTCTGCTCAGTCCTTTGTTCTGTCAGTAGGCATGGCAGTGTCTTAGGGCTTTTTGCAGGATAGTTCTCTCTCTCTTTCTCTATCTCTCTCTCTTTTCTTTTTTCTCTCTGGCTATCCCACAGTCTGCGTTGCTATCTCAAGTTAGTTCCCTGGGATTGCTCTCGGGGCATTCAGGCCAGGTCTTTCCCCTAAGCAATGCAACCCGCGCCTCCCTGTCCAGCCCCCGCTTGCTAGTGGCAGAAGAGGGCCTCTGGGCTGCCTCTCCTCTGGGAATTGCCATCAGGCACACAATCTGTGGGGTTTAATTATTTATTTATTTATTTTTCCTCCCAATTATGTTGCCCTCTGAGACTCCAAGACTCACCTCAGACCCTCCAGTGAGAGTGTTTCCTGGTGTTTGGAAACTTCTCCTTTTTTAAGACTCCCTTTCCTGGATGGATCTCCACCCCTACCTCTTTTGTCTCTCTTTTTATCTTTTATATTTTGTACTACCTCCTTTTGAAGACAGGCTGCCTTTCTGGGTGCCTGATGTCCTCTGCCAGTATTCAGAAGTTGTTTTGTGGAATTTGCTCAGCGTTCAAATGTTCTTTTGATGAATTTGTGGTGGAGAAAGTGGTCTCTCCATCCTATTCTTCTGCCATCTTAGGGCTGCCCCCCTAATATGCGTCTTTTCAGAGTAAAATGTGAATGAAAACAGTGAAAATCCCACAAAAACCTTCAAATCTGAAGAGGATTTTAACTTTCCTCCTTCATTTTCTTAATATAAAAATATTCAAATAAATATAAATACATAGACATCAATATATTCATAAAGATATACATAAAGGGTAGCTGAAGGATCTTCTAACAAGGATGTCATTAACTTTGATGTGGAAGGTCTGTGACAGTTTTATGATGCCCAGTCACTTAAAGGTTTGACATTTTTGATGTGGCTGAAATATATATATTTTTTCTGGACACTTCAGATCATAAAGCTGTTGTGGGGATACACACAAAAACCAAGAAACTTGCTCTTGTTTTTATAGCACAATCTCTGATTTTTGAACCTCTGGGGGTGTCTTATAAACAGAAGTCTCATCTGAAATGGCTGTGGTTAAAATGTCCATGCATTGCATTTGGAAAGATATTTCTATTATTTGTTACCATAACAGCTGGACTTTTCGACTACTTTTCCATTCTGTAGGAAATTTTACATTTTACAATGTGGGTGTTTGTATTAAAGATACAGGAACTTTGCATAGGAGTTTTTAAAAATAAATGCTTTGATCAAATTTTGGAACTAGAAAATAGGATTGGGGTGACCTGATTTCTCTCAGTCCTTTTGCTTGGTTACAGAGTGGGAACCACATCAGACAGTGATCATTCTGCTCCCTATACAATTCTTGGGAAGTCAGTCCACAGTCTCCTTTAATGATCCATCCACCCCAGGACTCAACAACCCAGATTGTTGAAGTTTCTTATTATATATACCTTGAAGCTTGAAGTCATTCCATGTTTTGTTTTCCATTTTCTATGTAATTTGAAACATCTCTAGTCTAACAATTCCTAATACACTTTGATGTGATTATTAAATGATCTTGAACATAATTTTCTAAAGGTAAGCAATCTTAAGCATTTATCATTTCTCATGTCTTCCTTTGCACTCTATCTTTTGTATATTTTGGCATATGAATACATAATCATGATTGAAATTGTTTCAAAGCTTCATAATTTACAAAGCAATTTTTATATCCATGCTGGTCTTAGTCTTATTGTGATAAACAAGCAGACAAGGGTTTCATGCACTTAGGAAAGAAAGAAATATGGGAAGGAATGAAGAAGTTAAGGTGCTGTGTAATGAAGGGTTGAATAGAGCAGGAAATGGATGTAAGAACATGAAATAATGGGATGCTTACATGTTTCAGTGGCCAAACTATGTAAGATTGATGCGTCTGCCAAGAACAGTTGCCCTTTTCTGATTCACTAATTTTTGAAGCAAAATCAAAGCCTCATATTTTTTGCAGACTCCTGCCTGATTGAATCCCATCCTGACAAAGTTGGCACACACATGCTCCGCACACAGGTGTGTACACAGACCTTGACAAATGAAATGACCCGATTTACATTGTGGCTACCAATTGCAGTTTGGTCTGCCCCTCCTTCACTCCAATTTTCTGTACTCTTCCTGCGTTTTCTACTGGGTAGGATGTGGGAAATGGGTAGCTCAAACACACACATTAAAAGTTGTAGGGATAAAGTTGACTCCATTACAAATTAAAGTTATACTGCTAACTCAGCAGTAAAGAACCGACCTGCCAAGGAAGGAAACCTGGGTTCAATTTCCTGAATGGTGAAGATCCCCTGAACAAGGAAATGACAACCCACTCCAGTATTTGTGCCAAGAAAATCCCATAGACAGAGGAGCCCGGTTGGTTATGGTCCATGGGGTTGCAAAAAGAATCAGGCACAAATTAGTGACTAAATAACAAAATCAGGGAAGTCTCCCCAATCATTTCCTCCTTCTGGCCACTGCTGAATATGATTTAAAAACTAGAGATTTGGAGTTGTAATTGAAAATCAGAAATATATATTACTTTTCCAATTGAAGGAGGAATCTTTAAACTCAGTCCAAGAATGCTTAAATCTTAGAACTTCATTAAGTTGTGATGACTACAGTGAGACAGTCAAGGTTGAGAAATAGAAGCTCAGCCTCTCTCCCCAGCAAGGCAGCTGCCAGATGACGCTGTGCTCTGAGCTTGTTCTCTTGGCCTCTGTCCTGCTTATCTCCTGCATGCAGAGCAGGAAAACTTAAAAAGCTATTAGGGTTTGTGGGGGGTCAGATACCCAATGTCAAAAATTCACCCCAATCCCAGAAAGAAAACAACCTTTTTTTTTTTTTTAAATTGGAAATTTTAAGGGAAGTTTTATGGACCTTCAGGTTTATAAAACCATTTTGTCGTTTGTAGTTTGCAGGCTTGTTGCTTTGGAGTTTAAGTTTGGACTGACCACATCACTACTGCTACCACTGCCTCCTCCTTCTTGAATACTTCAATTTAATTTCTACATTAATACCTAAGAAGCTAGTCTTTTAAACTTATTAAAAACTTGTAAAACTCAGTAGGATTTAGGAGAATGTACCTGTTCCTTTTTAAGGGCATTTAACTGTTTGTCCCTTGCTGCATTAAGGAGTCAAGTTGGTGACCTCTGAGTTTCTACTTAGCTTAGCTTCCTTATGGAAGCACTGCATTATTTGGGATTTGTTTTAGCAGTTGGTGATCTTTGACCCCTCTCAGTAATGTATTTAGGCTGAGGAGGACTGAAAAGAACTTTCAGCTGAGATATTTCCAGCCTCTTCCAAGCTAGAGCAGTCTTCCTCTCGGCATAGCAAACCCTTATATAGAAATGGTTTCCAGCCTCTATAGAGTGTTCTGGTGGAGCAAGTCAGATCAAAGGCTTGATATTTGAAAAATGCACATTCATGTTGCAGAGCAAAAAAAAAAAATGTTTTGCAAGTCAATAATATCACTTCAAAGTATCTCAAGTATGCTTTCAATTTCAAATGAAAATGGAGAACATGAGAACAGGATATATAAGTTTTCTCTGCCTAATTCTCTTTGTAACTGAAATGAAATCTCAACTATCCCTTTACTGCTAGTAACAGGTCCCCAGGGACTCTGGGTGTAGGGCAATCTGCTTATTAATTGCCTGTACCTGTGATAATCTTGTACACTTAGATTACTAGAGTGACAAACTTTCATCCACATCACACTTGTGGAATGTAAATTAGTTACACTTTATTAAAGGAATAGCATTTTAGGGAAGAAGAGAAAATGAGAAGCAGAGATAATGTGGATTAGCCCTTTAGATATCTTTAGTCCCAGAAAATTAGTTGTAGTCATGGGATTTTTTAATGTTGTTTTTATGGTATTTGTTGATTACCCATTTTATGGCTGTCTGTCTTTCTCCTAGGTATAATATCAGCATTCCTGATTCTGGGAGGGATTGGGGGCAGGAGGAGAAGGGGATGACAGAGGATGAGATGGCTGGATGGCATCACCGACTCAATGGACATGAGTTTGAGTAAACTCCAGGGGTTGGTGATGGACAGGGAGGCCTGGCATGCTGCAATCATAGATTCGCAAGGAGTCGGAAACGACTGAATGACTGAACTGAACTGAACTGAAATATTAACCATATTGTGATGAGAATTAACTCTCCTGATAAGTCTTTCTATCCCCATATTCTTTCCTGAAATGATGATGGTGAACTATAATATTGTGGAAGTCTAAGTTCAGAATGTAAATTTCAAAACATGAGACTCAGAGATTGAATCTTGAGGTCTGATCTGTTTCTTAACTTTGCCCTAACCCATTAGACATCATGTCAGTGATAATACAAGGCGATATTTTTCCTTCCACAACAGTAGCTCTTATTTTGATTCTCAACCTCTGGTACATCTACTTGTTCGCGTCCTCTTTCCAACACAGTGCTAGCATGTCAAAGTTCATATGAAGACTGAGATGAAAACTGAATTGCCGATCTTAAATGATACTACAGAGTCATTTGATTGGAAAATGGGGAGACTCCAGATTGAGCAGATATGATACACAGATATTTGTCTAAACTGGTTCTGGATCTGACTCATCAGTGACTGAATCTTTGTTACCAGACCTGCATTTCATTTCTACTTAAACTCCGAAAGTGCTTCAGAGGTTTTGATCAGGTTCTTTTGAATTTTCTTTTAGTTAATCCCCTTAGACACAGTTTATAGACTAAGGGGAACTTCCCAACACTTTGCAGAATGAAATTGCATTCCCTAAAATGGCTACTTCTTATATTCCTCAGTGATTGATTGGTTTAAGAAAGCAGGCTGCCTTGGGCTGTTTTCTTTCCTACTGTGTTGTAGTCACTAGAAAAGAAAAGGGCTCTGTAAGCATAGTTGAGTGAATACACAGCCAGAGGCTCAAGATTTTAGAGTCACCTTTTGCTTACTTACTTCTCCTTTCCTGTCCTCATATCACATCTGTCACCAGTTTCCTCAGATGCTTCCTCCAGAGAGTGGGCTTTTCCTCCTGCCTCTGATGTGAAATGCACTGAAGATAGTTTTGAGCTTTGACAGACATATCAACTTCAGTTTTTCTAAATAGCAGCGCCAAATAAATTCTGTCATGGGGATTACTGACCTCATGTCTGCCAACTGGGGTTGATCCATGGTTGCCATCACCGTTTAGAAAAGTACATTTGAAAAAAATCACATGATGTGAGTTTCAGTCGCAAATTTTGGGAATCTTCAATCTATCTGTTGTCATAACTGATAAATTTAAAAAATGTCTGAAACTGTATATTTGTAATTTTATACACTGATTTATATATAGATATAATTTATATATATAAACTTTAATATCCTTATATATATAAATTACAAAGGTTATCTGTATTAAATACTTTTTACTTTTATCAAGAAAGGGAAAGTCATATTCAGTTTTTCATGTTATTGTGTTTGGTCTTTCCTCTTAACCTTCTCAATCAAGTTCTGGTTTTCTCTCTAAATTGAAGGGAATCCACATCAAGTTTGCTTTCTCCCTAAGCTTCTTAAATACTTCATCATGGGGTCAACTTCATATATATTCTGGCCTCTAAATTTCACCAAAGCAAACCCACAATTTGCCTCAAAACCATCATAAGAGTCTGCCAGTTTGGCCTCTTGGTCATTTGTTTGAGAATTTTATACTAACCATGCATTTCTGGGTAAGTAGGCACACATATCCATGCTTTTCTGCAATATTATGGCAAAAGCCTTGGTCAGTGGGTTTCACAGGGAGTGGGGAAGCTATATTTTTAGTACTAGAGTTACCCTGGGGCCTGGGTAAAATGCAGACTGCAGAAAAGAAGACATGACCATTCCAAGAATTTGGGCTTTGACCCAGAAGTATATCCTAATGGGTCTCTGGCTGAATTTCCACAGTGATTCTTAGCACAATAAAACTGACAACCATGAGTTTTTCAGAAATGTTTACACTGTAGTTTCTTAACCACATGTGAACACCATTGAAGCATTTATAAATAATCTTTGGATTCTCAAAGTTCACAAACATTTCTCCGACCTTGAAAAAGGCCACAGGGAGGGTATATGGAATTCCGAATCTGGAATAACTGAATTAAATGAGATAATATATATGGTAATTCTCTGTGACTTGTAACTACAAAACTAATGTTGATCATTGGTATGTACAGTTTGATTATTTTCTTTAGTTTCCATGGAATAAGATTTAGATTTTGTCAGATTATTTGGTTTCTGTATGTGTCATAGTGAAACATGAATTAGGTTCAGATAACTGATTCTGTTCTTGCTTTGCTATACCAGTTTTCTGTTGGTTCTAGACCCCTTCTACCCCTATTTGTAGGGAGTGTTTCATTCTTCTGCTTTATGTCTGTCTCTTTCTCTTAGAAATAATCTATTCCCCACCTGAGTCTATGTTTTGAGGGTGGGGCTGACCCTATTTCCTCACTCTAGGGATGGCCTTCTGTCTTGATCTGAGCACTCAGGATTCACCTAATTTGTTTATGGTGGGCTTGTGAGTAGTGCTAACCTAACTATACTTGCCTCTGGGACTTTGCTAGAACTTTTGGGATGAGTAAAGATACAGCCTCTAGTAGTTGCATTTTCTGTTCTGTGGGGACAGCCTGTCTGTCAACCTGGAGCTAAGGAGAGGGATGGAGAAAAGAGACACATTCCTGATAAAAAGGTTGGACTCTGCTTCCTCCCATTCTCCAACTCAGTCCCACTGAACTTCCCTGCTCTGTGATCCAAAGAACATCTCCATGTGTTTGCCTGTTTAATTTGCTTCACAGAAGCTTCTGTTCCTGGCAATGGAATGTTCTGGTTTCTTCCCACCATCATTCATTGGCTTGCGTTACCTTGTGGTTGTGTTACCTTGAACTTGACAACCGTGTTTCCACAGGTTCAGTGTTTTTAAGTGTATAATTAAATTGTAGCATTTAGAAATCAAACAGTATATAGAAATGAAAATATTTCAGGAGTGTTATCAAGTTATGGGACTTGGGTGCTATTAAATGAGTTGATATCAGCCTAGATCCAATAATGGGAGAAGGGGGCATCTGTGGACCTTAAACAGAGTTTTGCAGGGGAGGACACCTTGAAGAAACTGTGATTGTATCTGGGAAAATTTAAGAGGAGGGAGCCAGGGGAATATGTTCACTGCTCTCATTCTGTTTCCTTCCATCCATCTCCTGCCATGGCTTCCCATTTGTTGATTCCAACAGGAAGACAGAAAGTAAGGGGGCCTGTTGATGTGGTCCTTAGGCCATCCCACAGAGGCCATAAACATGGTGGAGAAGGAAGAAAGTATATCCAGAAGGGCAAAGAGAAGGTATCTGGCATGGCAGATAATCTTGGATTTGTCTTTCAGTTCTAAAATTAAATGAGCATGAATAAAAGTCTAGAATGACGTGACATTTGTATTTGTTTGGATGAATATACACATATGAGTGAGCAAATAGGAGGGAAATCTTACATTACTCCCCCTCTTTTCTTCACATTTAATATCCCAGTTCATTAAAAGTGTGACTTATTAGGCCAATGGTGTTTTACTGTTTCAGGTAACATGGCAAAAGAGTCAGACAATTTACCAGTTAAATTAAACAATAAATTGATTCAAATTATTCTTGAAAGTTGATTTAAAAAATTAGAATAGAACTTTGAGTGTTGATTTTGAATATAGATTTAGAAAAGGGCTTTTCTTTTGTATGCAGTAGAGTTGAATAGCTTTAACTTACTCAACTAACATGTGCTTGAAAAAAAATCAGAAACGTACACTCATAGATGTGGAGAACAAACTAGTGGTCAGTAGTGGGTGGGGGGTTATTTAGTGATGGTGAGTATGTAAACTATTGGATATGATAGGCTGAAAGATATTTTGTACATGGGTAATGTAGCCAACGTTTTGTAGTAAATATAAATGGAATGCAACCTTTAAACATATGTATATTTTTTTTAAAAGGCAGAAGACAGACAAACATTTAATTTTAAAATATAACCACTAAACGGAGGCCTAGTGTCTCATCTGGTTTCTCCACTAAAGAGGTAGGAATTTGTCTAAATGCTTAAGAAAGCCTGACCATGTTAGGCTTATTGCAAGACCACAAAGTATGTATAAACCACACATACCATTTTTTGTGGGTGATTTAAAGAATGTTCAAGAGTAAGTTTTTCTCCATACAAAATTTCCCCACTTATTTAATTCCTGATTAAGATACAGCTCCATTCTAATGGCACAATAGAATCTTTAGAGTTGATGTTGTTCAGTCCTAAATCATGTCCAACTATTTGCGACTCTACAGACTGTAGCACACAGACTTCCCTGTCTTTCAGAATATTCAGAGAGAATAATTCTGTATAAAGATATGGAGGTCTTACAAATTTAGGGAAAAGTCCATTCAACTCTCATTCTTTTGTTAGAACTGCATCCTTGTCGATATGATGTCTAAATGTATGCATGTTAACTTATAATACAGAAACACCACCCTCCTCCTTGGTGATAGTGATGGTCTGTGTCTATAGTTAGGGAAGTAAAACAGGCTTCTTCTGTTTTGGTATGGTTATCCTGGGCCCTGCCCACCAGAGAGGTCTGTGTGTGGCCATCTCCATCTATGCGTACCTTGAGTGTGGGTCAACCGCAGTTTATAGCACCCCTGCCAATATCTTTATCTTGGCCACTGGAGGTGCATAGTGCAGAGTTTTAATATTTTATTCCGCCCCGAAGGGTTTCATCAGAAAGGTATAATCCATAGGGCTAAAAACAGACTTCCTGGAAAAGAACAAAAAGCATGATCAAGATCATACTCTTGATCGTCTTCATAAATTTTCATGAGAATTAAATGAATAAATAATTAGTCCAGATGTATTCATTTCTTTGATGAATGTAAGTAAACTTAACATAGTAACCCAAAGGAGGGAAGAGCTGATTTGTCTGGAAAAGTTACAAGAATTTTCAAAAAGGAAGGGAATTAGTATATGGAGGATCTCCCCAGGAGTGGAATGGACGGGATTCCAGGCTGCAGAAGAGCTTATAAAGAGAATATTTAAAATCCAAAGAGCACCGCAGGTGTGGGGAAAGATGATGAATTCTATCGACTCTCTCCCATCTTTGGGAGGACCAGGCAAACACAGCAAAAGACCCCTGCCTGTGACTCACACGTCTCACTTGCTCCCTGCAGTTGTGTCCTTCCATTGAGTGGACTTCTGGGCAGACACATGGACACATGAGCCTAGGAGCGAACCCTCCACTCCTGTCTGTCCTGGAGATGCGCCTCCTCACATGACCTCGGGAGAGAGCACTGGGTTCTATAGGTAAGATTCCCTGTAGAAGCAAATGGTAACCTAATCCAATATTTTTTTTCTGGAAAATCCCATGGACAGAGCAGCCTGGTGGGTTACAGCCCAAGAGGTAACAGAAGTTTCAGATATGCTTAGCAATGGAACGGCCACAACAATTACAAACTGGTAGTAAAAACAAATCAAAAAGTTGTGATTACATTGGGCCTTTTAATTGTGCTGTGATTAGCCTTTATTACAACTCACATTACTGAAGTTATTATATATATGTAATGCAAGACTGCTTATATTTCATAACTATTAAACTTCATATCCACACCTTGTTCTTCTTGTTTCAGTCACTATGTCATATCTGACATTTGTGACCCCATGGACTGCAGCACAACAGGCTTCCCTGTCCTTCACTGTCTCCTGGAATTTTCTCAAATTCATGTCCATCATGTCGGCTATAGCATCCAAACATCTCATCCTCTGTCACCCCTTCTCCTCCTGCCCTCAATCTTTCTCAGCATTAGGGTCTTTTACAATGAGTCAGTTCTTTGAATTGGGCGGTCAAAGTATTGGAGCTTCAGCATTAGCTTCCTTCGAATATTCAAGGTTGATTTCCTTTAGAATTGACTGGTTTCCTCTCCTTTAGTCCAAGTGACTCTCAAGAGTACTTCCAGCACCACTGTTCAATAACATCAGTTCTTCAGCGCTCAGACTTCCTTATGGTAGAACACCCATATCTGTACATGAGTAATGGAAAAACCATACCTTTGAATGTAGAGTCATTCTTTTGGCATCATGATGTCTCTGCTTTTTAATATGCTATCTAATTTTTTCATAACTTTTCTTACAAGGAGCAAGCATCTTTTAATTTCATGGCTGCAGTCATCATCTGCACTGATTATGGAGTCCAAGAAAATAAAACATGTGAGGCCTATCAAATACCTAACTCAAACTTTTCATCTAGATAAATGTGGTTATAGAATTATATAGCCTTAGGATAACCACATTTTGACTTTTTAAAACCAATTACCATGTTTCTTAATGATTCTGATTTATATCTCAAAGTTTCATTCTTTATCATAGAGCATGACTCAAATTTATACTGAGTCTACTATGTTTGCTAAGATATACTATAGCTAATGACACAATAAGGGAACAAAATTAAAACAAAAATTAGGTGCTTAAAGCTGAAATTGGAGAAGAAGAAGAGAACCACAAATAAATGTAAAAATGTGCACTGAAAAAAGTTATGGGTGGTAGGAAAGAATGGCCATTTGGGTCTTAAAGAACAGTAGCCATACAGGGAAACTTTATATTAAAACAGGGTACTCATTTTTCCATGAAGCTTCTACTTCCTGGAGACAGTGGGTATTCAGTTCAGTTCAGATCAGTTCAGTGGCTTAGTCATGTCTGACTCTTTGCAATGCTTCCTGGGGACAGTGGGTATTAAGAAATTAAAAATTAGAACTTACATTGCTACAAGAAATACAGTGAAGATGATGACAAGTTGGGTGTGGTAGGGAAAAAAAAATCACCTTTTTCAGCAAAAGACATTTTAACCTCAGGGCATATTCTACAGTAATCAAAGTAATAAAAAAGCAGGCATCTGTCCCACTTTGAAAAAACAATTTCACAATTACCTGTTTTTAAAGTTTTCAGGCAGTACAAGAGAAGAACGTCTGTATTTAATATTTCTTTAAAATCACAATTGTAACTGCTGTTTTCAAGGCCACCCACTTGAGGGGTGGGTGACACAGTATTGTTATAAAAGTGACTCTAGATGCAAATGGTAATGCCATGGCTTAGAGTCCCCAATTGGCTTCTTGGAAGAGTGTGAACTCCTATTCTTCTTGGAGAAACTTTTCTCTCAGACAAAAGTAGAGCTAAGAAGTAAGGGGTCAGGAGGCCATCAATATTTTCACACTAAGAACACCTTGGGTTGATTAGAACAGGTCTGTGTTGCTCCTCCATCGCTTGGTCATTTGTATTGCTGTTGCTGGTATCCTATTTTGATAACATTTCCTACAGAGAGCTCACTCTGTCTATAATGAAGGGCTGTGGGCTGAAACACTTCTGTCTTGCTACCAGAGCTTAGGCTCCATCCTTTCCCCTGTCCTCAGTTGATGCAGGGAGTGGGCTCTTTCACACAGAACATTGAGCACCACATCTCAGCAACCATCATTCCTCAGAAAAGTTAAAATTCCTTTCTCCCTCTGTGTATTGAACTCCCTTCACTAGACTTTAGTTTACTTTTCTCATCTGTCCACTCCATTTTCAGCAAGCCCATTCCAATTGCTTTATCAATTATCAACACCACTGGTCACATGGGAAGTTAATGAAAGCTTCACCTGAAATTAAGAAAATCATTAAAATACTGGTTCACTCAGACTGTGTTAACATACCAGGGTGTTCTGGGATACATGAAGTTTTACATGCCATATGCTCATGGGGAGAGTTTTAAGGGAAACAATTTTCAGACTGTCAACATTCATATGAATTCTTTCCTAAATTTTTCTCTCTGAGAAAGCATTAGTATATAAAGGCTTAAATACTGGTCTTCTTTCCTCCTCCCATTTCAGAATTGCCCTGGTCTGGTTTTAAAAAGAAAGGCAGGCCTTTCACTATCTGGAATCTCGTTACTGTGTGATGCCCCAGGGGTTACAGATTTCTGGGATGCCAGACAGAAAGACCATAAGAAATGCTCTTGTCACCTAAGCCTTCTTTGATCATGGCATCATGAGTTTATGGTAATTCTTCATGTCTTCTGTCTTTTATTTATTTCTGTTAAATGCATAGCAAGAAGAGTTAATATTGTAACTTTGTTAATTCATATATACTGTGGAACAGAAAGACAGGACTGGACAATATTGATTCAACAATCTTCTTTGGATATGCACTTGCATGTAAACATTTACTCCAAATGGAAACGGTGTTGGATCTTTCCCGACTGTCCAGTGCTTAAGAATCCGTGCTCCCAATGAAAGGGGCCTGGGGTTCAATCCCGCTCACAGATTTAGATTCCACATTCCACAAGAGAGGTGGACGATCTGGCTGTGCCACAACTAAGACACAAGGCAACCAAGTAAATACAAATGCTAAAAAAAGAAATGTTGGTATCTTTGCAACATAGTGGCTTTAAGTATGAACCTTGGAGTCCTGTAGCCATTGTACATACTCCCACTCCACCACTCACTAGCTCTGAATCTTTAAGCAATCCTTATTTTACTTCTCTCCATAATTCCATTCAAACTAGTGTCCACCTCATGGAGCTGCAAAAGAATTAATGAAGGTAATGCAGGAAAAACATTTCAGAGGAAGACCAGAAGAAGATAAATGCCTGACCAATGTTTGTCACTTCACATTTTCTTAATGTGATGTTACAACAGGGGAGCCTCCTCAGGCAAAACCAGCCACCCAGCTGTGTAGCAAAGGGCTCAGCCTCATCCAAGGGAAGTCTGGACTTGGCACTTGCTTCCTGGTAGCTCCTCTCTAAACCCTAGTGTGTTTTCTCTGATAAAGTGTGACTAAAGGTGTCAAAGATTGACACTGAGAAAAGTGCTTTTATTTTTGTGAGGGTCTTGGGACAGCCTGATACGGATGCAAACTATCTGATTTAGAGTAAAAAGTTTGGGCCACCTGAGCAATGTGATTCAGGATGGTGGTTTTGGTCATGCAGTATCAGCTGCACCTCTAGAGTGGTTTGAGCCTGAGATCAGCTGTATGGACAGTCAATCATGCCTATGAAGTGGAGCCCCACTAAAACCACTGGACACAGAGCCAGGAGTGAGCTTCCGTGTCTGCAAGTGCTCACTGCCGGCACATCGGTGCTGGGAACACAAAGCTGCCCATGACACCCTGGGAAGAGGAACCCAAAAGTTCCATGCTCACACTTTCTTTGACTCTGCCCTATATGCCTTTTTCCCTGGGCAGATTTTATCTGTATCTCTCAAACTCTGTAATCCCCTGGGTATATATCAGGAGAAATCTATAATTCCTCAGTCCTTGGCTTCCTATCAGCACCACAGAGCATTCAGTATGCATGAGGCTTTGGGTTACCTTAGACAAGTCAGTCTCCTCATTGGGTGCCATGGCCTAATCCTTATGTTCTCCCAAAATTCATATGTTGAAAACCTAATCCCCAAAGTGACGATTTTAGATGGTGGGACCATTTGAAAATAATTAGGTTATGAGTGCAGAACCCACATGAGGGCAGAACCCACATGAATGGGATTAAGGCTCTTGTGAAAGAGGCCTGAAATACTTGCTCATCTGTTCTATTTAGGGATATGTCCTGGAAGAGGCCCTCACTCACTCAACCATGCTGGCACCCTGATCATGGACTTCTAGCCTCTAGAACAATGATAAATAATGTGGTTGATAAACCACCCATTCTCTGGCATTTTGTAACAGCAGCCTGCATGCTTCAAAACACTGAACATGATTAAATGGGAAAAAAAATTCTCAAACATGTTTTCCCTTCCAAGGTCATGAATGTGGAACAGGTAGCATGGATATTCAATTCCTGGGGCATGTTTTAACATACTCCATAGAACTGTACATTTCTTTAAAATTGTAGTTTTTGACATGCTCACCTGGGAAGATATTTCCTTGGATGTAATTAACATTTAAATAAATAGATTGTGGATTTTATGGGATCAGTTGAGGATGTTAAGAGCAAAGACAGAGGTTTCCCAAAGTAAAAGCAATTCAGCCTGAAGACAGCACCATTACTGGAACCCCAATCACCAGCCTGTCAGCCTAAAGATGCAGCAACTGGACCCTAAGGCCTGTCACTGGGCTCTCATCAGAATCCTAACATAACTGCTCTTTGACTTAGAAAATTTATCTTCACTTCTCTAGGCCTTGGTTTTCTCAACTAAACAAGGAAATTAGAGTAGAAAATCCTTTACATTTCCAAAGATTATGCAAATCTCAGTATAAAGCATGATCCCAAACTGAGGTTTTATTCTTTTTCTTGAAAAGAAAATTATCGATTAGTTACGCAGCGTCCATGTTTGGATCTCTTCTACTTCTCATTATGTGCTCTATCTCACAATGTATTTCTCTAACTTAGCTTTAGGAAAAATTCCTTGATAGAAATAATTACTTGATTGTTTTGGAATACTAAATTTATCTTCAGTCTTTCTTTGAAAAGCAGGAGTTGTAGTTAAGCACACTAGTGAGAGAAACTGTTTCTAAATGTCAGTATGTCACCTTGAGGAATTTTGCTATGTGTAATTTCTCAGTCGTGTCCAACACTTTATGACCCCATGGTCTGACGACCCCATTGATTGCAACCCACCAGGATCCTCTGTCCATGGGGATTCTCTAGGCAAGAATACTAGAGTGGTTTGACATGCCCTCTTCCAGGAATCTTCCTGACAGGGGTGGAATCCAGGTTTCCTATATGCAGGCAGACTCTTTACTGTCTGAGCCAACAGCTCCCAATAAAATGAGTCTTCTCGTATACAGATGATGCATTATTTGTCTACTTTGTTTCCTGCAACAGTGTTTTGTTTTTGTTTTTTCCAATCAATATATTGGTCCAGTTTCTATTCACCGGAAAGCTATCTTAATACAAGCTTTTCCTTGGCGGGGTGGGGTGGGGTGGAAAATAGTACAAAAGGAACTTTTATCTGTAATAGTGGTTAAGATTTTGTCCAGTTATCAGTTTATCCAAAATACCAGAGGCTGAGTACTTTGCTTTTAATTGTAATATTTACCTCAAAAGGAACAAATAAGCTAGTCTGTGAAAAATACGTTTGTGCCATGGTTGATATTCAGTAAACAGTAACTTCAGAGTAGCTGGTGCAGCCCTTATAGACACAAGTAAACTGAATTAAAGCAGGGGGAATTGGTGTTGTTCAGAATTAACTATAAGACAGAGTGTGGTGAGTGAGATAAAAATGGTGAGAATAAAATTAGGAAGCAATAAGGAGAAAGATGGTACTTTCATCTAGGAAAAGAAGGTAACACTTCAGTAAAGAGGTGAATTGTTTTTTACATTCCAAGAGAGATTAGGCATTTGTGTACAATGTAAGAATATTTGATTTGTAGATATTCCTTGAAGTATTTTCATCTGTCATGATCAGAGAGTACAGCTAAGTAACTGAACTCCTCTAGTGAAGTTAAGAATCCTATGGTCAAAAGTAGACTCAAGGGCAGGTTCAGGGCACTGTCTCTCAGTCAGCTCAGTCGCTCAGTCGTGTCCAACTCTTTCCGACCAGATGAACCACAGCATGCCAGGCCTCCCTGTCCATCACCAGCTCCTGGATTTTACTCAAGCACATGCCCATCGAGTCGGTGATGCCATCCAGCCATTTCATCCTCTGTCATCCCCTTCTCCTTCTGCCACAATTACCTCCAAGCATCAGGGCCTTTTCCAATGAATCAACTCTTCGCATGAGGTGGCCAAAGTATTGGAGTTTCAGCTTCAGCATCAGTCCTTCCAATGAACACCCAGGACTGATCTCCTTTAGGATGGACTGGTGGGATCTCCTTGCAGTCCAAGGGACTCTCAAGAGTCTTCTCCAACACCACAGTTCAAAAGCATCAATTCTTCGGCGCTCAGCTTTCTTCACAGTCCAACTCTCACATCCATACATGACCACTGGAAAAACCATAGCCTTGACTAGATGGACCTTTGTTGGCAAAGTAATGTCTCTGCTTTTTAATATGCTATCTAGGTTGGTCATAACTTTCCTTGCAAGGAGTAAGCGTCTTTTAATTTCATAGCTGCAATCACCATCTGCAGTGATTTTGGAGCCCCCCAAAATTAAAGTCTGACACTGTTTCCACTGTCTCCCCATCTATTTCCCATGAAGTGATGGGACCAGATGCCATGATCTTAGTTTTCTGAATGTTGCGCTCTAAGCCAGCTTTTTCACTATCCCATTTAACTTTCATCAAGAGGCTTTTTAGTTCCTCTTCACTTTCTGCCATAAGGGTGGTGTCATCTGCATATCTGAGGTTATTGATATTTCTCCTGGCAATCTTGATTCCAGCTTGTACTTCTTCCAGCCCAGTGTTTCCATGTTGTACTCTGCATATAAGTTAAATAAGCAGGGTGACAATATACAGCCTTGATGTACTCCTTTTCCTATTGGGAACCAGTCTGTTGGTTCATGTTCAGTTTAACTGTTGCTTCCTGACCTGCATATAGGTTTCTCAGGAGACAGATCAGGTGATCTGGTATGCCCATCTCTTTCAGAATTTTCCTGTTTATTGTGATCCACATAGTGAAAGGCTTTGGCATAGTCAATAAAGCAGAAATGGATGATTTTCTGGAACTCTTGTTTTTTTGATGATCCAGTGGATGTTGGCAATTTGACCTCTGGTCCCTCTGCCTTTCCTAAAACCAGCTTGAACACCTGGAAGTTCACAGTTCATGTATTGATGAAGCCAGGCTTGGAGAATTTTGAGCATTACTTTACTAGCATGTGAGATGAGTGCAATTGTGTGGTAGTTTGACCATTCTTTGGGATTGCCTTTCTTTGGGATTGGAATGAAAACTGACCTTTTCCTGTCCTGTGGTCACTGCTGAGTTTTCCAAAGTTGCTGGCATACTGTGTGCAGCACTTTCACAGCACTATCTCTAGTTCTGTCCTATTCAGCCTCTTGGTCAGTGATTCGATTACCACATTACATCAGGACAGGAACCTGTGACGGCTAGTATATGTGTAATAAAAGATCGAACATCCATTGGTTTCCATCTAATAGGGTAACAATTTAAAGCAAATGCATCCACAGTTCTGTGAAAGTGAAAGTCGCCCAGTCGTGTCTGACTCTTTGTTACCCCATGGACTATGCAGTCCATGGAATTCTCCAGGCCAGAATACTGGAGTGGGTAGCCTTTCCCTTCTCCAGGGAATCCTCCCAACCCAGGGATCAAACCTAGGCTTCCCATATTGCAGGCGGATTTTTTACCAGCTGAGCCACAAGGGAAGCCCCCACAGTTCTAGTTCTGTAATTATGTCCAAAAATCAGGGTATGAGGGTTTGGGTGGGGAGAAAAGACCTCAGTGGTTTTAGTTCACTGTATGCTGTGAGCATCAAAACTTCATTGACATTTTATTCTGCATGAATAAAAGTGTTTCACTGAATAAACACCTAACAATGTCCTGTTGGATGCAAAGAATGGACTATAGTGAAGAGCATACATGTGGACTTTGTAAATTAGGACTTAAATTTTAATAGAAAAGCAGAAATGAAGTGAATTTGAAACTTAAATGTTGCTCCACAACTGGGACACGCTCGAGAAGGAGAAGCACAGAATTCCATATGTCCACATAACAAGGAGACCTGAGCTGTGTCAGAGTCAGGAAATGCTGTTTTGAGGAATGGTTTTTACTGAGATCTGAAAGATGTTGAGGAGGTCATCAGGTAAGATAGAGAGAGTATTCTAGGGAAAAGGCATTTATAAAGAGCTTTAGCCATGTGTGAGAATATAAATGAGAAGAACAAAAATTCCAGCATTGATCATTCAATGAACATAACTTACTTGGTAAAACGTATGCTAACTGGACAGTGAATACAAGGTGGAATATGATCAGTTCTGTGAAAGAGATAAGATCAAGTTTTTCAGAGCACAGGAGATATTTTCATTTGCTGGGTAATTCGGTAAAGATTCACTTAAACCTAGGAAACCTAGTTTCTG
>JADEYB020000019.1:31921073-31935491 GCA_015832495.2 Alces alces
CAAGAATACACAGAAGAACTGTACAGAAAAGATTTTCATGACTCAGATAATCACAATGGTGTGATCACTCACCTAAAGCCATGCATCCTGAATGTGAACTCAAGTGGGCCTTAGAAGGCATCACTGGGAACAAAGCTAGTGGATGTGATGGAATTCCAGTTGAGCTATTTCAAATCCTGAAAGATGATGCTGTAAAAGTGCTGCATGCAATATACCAGCAAATTTGGAAAACTCAGCAGTGGCCAAAGGACTGGGAAAGGTCAGATTTCATTCCAATCCCAAAGAAAGGCTGTCCCAAAAACATGCTCAAACTACTGCACTATTGCACTCATCTTACACACTGGTAAAGTAATGTTCAAAATTCTCCAAGCCAAGCTCCAGCAATACATGAACCATGAACTTCCAGATGTTCAAGCTGGTTTTAGGAAAGGCAGAGGAACCAGAGATCGAATTGCCAACATCTGCTGGCTCATCAAAAAAGCAAGAGATTTCCAGAAAAATATCTATTTCTGCTTGATTGACTATGCCAAAGCCTTCGGCTGTGTGGATCACAATAGACAGAGGAAAATTCTGAAAGAGATGGGAATACCAGACAATCTGACCTGCCCCTTGAGAAACCTACATGTAGGTCAGGAAGCAACAGTGAGAACTGGACATGGAACAACAGACTGGTATCAAATAAGAAAAGGATTATGTCAAGGCTGTATATTATCACCCTGCTTATTTAACTTATATGCAGAGTACATTATGGGAAATAGATGGGGAAACAGTGAAGCAGTGTCAGACTATATTTTCTTGGGCTCCAAAATCACTGCAGATGGTGATTGCAGCCATGAAATTAAAAGATGCTTACTCCTTGGAAGGAAAGTTATGACCAACATAGATAGCATATTAAAAAGCAGAGACAATACTTTGCCAACAAAGGCCCGTCTGGTCAATGCTATGGTTTTTCCAGTGGTCATGTATGGATGTGAGAGTTGATCTGGTAGAAAGCTGAGTGCCGAAAAATTGATGCTTTTGAACTGTGGTGTTGGAGAAGACTCTTGAGAGTCCTTTGGACTGCAAAGAGATCCAACCAGTTCATCCTAAAGGAGATCAGTCCTGGGAGTTCATTGGAAGGACTTATGCTGAAGCTGAAACTCCAGTACTTTGGTCACCTTATGCGAAGTGTTGACTCATTGGAAAAGACCCTGATGCTGGGAGGGATTGGGGGCATGAGAAGAAGTGGATGACAGAGGATGAGATGGCTGGATGGCATCACCGACTCGATGGACAACGTTTGAGTAAACTCTGGGAGTTTTTGATGGACAGATAGGCCTGGCATGCTGCAATTCATGAGGACACAAAGACTCAGACATGACTGAGTGACTGAACTGAACTGAACTGGCAGTGTTCAAATAGGCAGTAAGTATATTCCCTTTTTGACTAAGTGCATTCAAATGAGACAAGTGGCTTTGAGTCTTAGAATCAAAAATTAATCTTGAAACATTTGAGTTGAATCAAGCTTCTCAGTGCCAACTCATATAGAGCTTTCTTGAAAAATCTGTCCCTCATCAGGCCAACCTGGCTCCCATCACACATAGTATGGTGTGCAGGCATAGATCCGTGTTTAACGCTTATGCTATTTTTTCCACTTGTCCATGCATTTCTTTCTCGACATCTTTCAGTGCTTCATCTGTCTCCTGTCTTCACTATCCAAACAGGTTGTAATTACAGCAGAAGATGTCTAAGTAGCTAGACTCGCAATTGCTGCCCACTAGGCACTTTGGAAGGACTGAAGCTAAAGCTGAACTTCCAATGCTTTGGTCACCTCATGTGAAGAGTTGACTCATTGGAAAAGACCCTGATGCTGGGAGGGATTGGGGGCAGGAGGAGAAGGGGACGACAGAGGATGAGATGGCTGGATGGCATCACCAACTCGATGGAATTGAGTTTGAGTAAACTCCGGGAGTTGGTGATGGACAGGGAGGCCTGACGTGCTGCGATTTTTGGGGTCGCAAAGAGTCGGACACGGCTGAGTGACTGAACTGAATTGAACTGAAGGCATTTTGGAAAGAGGCTAGGAAGGAGTCTTTCTAGTATTAGTATTTTACTTTCAGGGCATTAGAAAGCTTTTCAGTTTGAAGAGTCCATCAATACGAATATATCTCAGGAGTGAACACTGTTTAATTATTTATTTGATTAGTGATTAGCTGACCATCTGCTGAGAGTAAGGCAATGAAGGGTTAGTAAACAAGGGAGGATTCAGGCAAAAGGAATGAGGAACTCTTCGAGAAAGTGGCCACATGATTAAGGGGACCATTACCTCTATTTTGGTTAAGTTTTAGGTTTTGTTTAGGCTGGCTCTGTAAAGAAACGTGTTGTTTCCAATTTATTTCCATTCATCATCTATGCTTTACAATCTATGTCTTATTTTAGTGTTAAAAGTGACTAGTGACTACTGCTTGTTATCACTGGGTAGTTCATGATTTGGTTCTGGTATTCCACAGGGTCTAGCAGAGGTTCTGTAGAGTACTTATTTCTATCATTTGCTGCAGAACCTGAACATGCTTTGGTGATTTCTGATACTAAGTTGATGAAATACAGGAAAATAGAGCTCAGGTGCTTTTGGATAAAACCTTAATTTATCTCCTCCCTTCTCTCTGACTTTTCATGTATTGACTCAACCACTCCCATATTGTTGGATGACTTTTTCAACTCTTTTGTCTGCCTCATTCCTTGCATCTGGTCAAGGTCTATTTCATTTCCTGTATCTCTCACATCCTTTGTGTCCTATCACCTGGCAGAGCCCTCTTTGGTTTCTCGTGTCATGATATCCCCAGCTCTTTCTGGTGTCTTTCTTCTCTCTACCAGCCCAACACCCACAACTTCTCAACCCACATTAAAGTTTCTCTTTTCTAATTCTGGACATAACTGCTCTCTTGGACTAAATGTTCTTGGTTTCCTGTTGCTTTGTGGAATAAAGACAAACTCTCCATGTTGGCATATATGATTCTCCCTAATGCATGAAAATCCATACACGCATTTCTCCATTCTAATCCTACAATAATATATACAGCATATCATGGGAGCATAATCATGAGAGATACAGCATGTATGGTAAACAATGAACATTTCTTGTTTTTTCTCAAACTTAATTATTCACTGATACCTTATAATGCTATATGTATTACTATCTCAGTTGCCTTGATCTAGGATGTCAGAGATCCTTACTTCATAAGATGATCCTAAATGAATTGAAGATAAACTGTTTTCCTATTTTTGTACATCAATATCCCATCAACCTTTCAAAACTCCATCAAAACTCCATCATTTTTGTCTCTACTACGACACACTCAGATGGCTCCTAGCTTTACTTCAATCTACTGTAGCACCGTGTTGACATCACATCTTATTCTTCTTCATTCTACCATGTAATATAGCAATTTGTGTGGTTATATCACCCTCTCTTTCTCCACAACTTGAAGGCCTGCTTCTGGAAAATAGAGATTTTTTTAAACCTCAGTTTAAGTCCTCACTGTATCCATGACATGTGATTTACTAATCTATAAGGTCAGTGAACTTCAAAGGTTCTTCATTTGTTTGTTTCCATTCGGCAACCTGAGAATTCAGCCTTCTTGGTGGCATGACCAGAACCATGAACGACTGTCTAATTCTTTGATTCTAATAACTTGACACAGAATAATTGTCTGTGATTCTTAAGTAATCTCTTAATGGTCTTCTTCGTAATGCCAGCTTCTGCTATTTGTGACAAATTTTAATAGGAGCTTCATTCTCTCAATTGTAGGGGTGGATTTTCATTTGATTTTCTATTAAATGAATATAAGAATTGTTAACAAATTTCCCTTTTAGATTTTGACATCTCCAAAGAGTCTGTGTTTATTTTTAAAGAGAAGACCTATTTCTAAGGGCATGCAATAAAAAGCTGTAAATTTCACAGAAGCTTGCTATGGGATAGATCATTAGGACCATCTCAGAGCTGGAGGGGATGGATGTGGATTTAGCACGTGTTGCGCATTCGGCACGCCAGGATCTTGATGTAAATGTCAATTTTACGTGAATCCCTGCGCAGGCACTTGAACAGGTTATAAAATTCAGAATGACGCCTATCTTCATTGCTGGACATCAGGGATGAGAGTTCTGACCAGGTAATGCGAGTGTCGAACATCTTTTGCAAGACTGGAACAATAACCTGAATACCCCAAAGATAATGGCTTCATATGAGTTTTATTAGTATTTGCTTATCTTTTTTGCTTCTAATTATCAAATTAAGATATGGGGAACACATACAAATATAAAGCACTCTAGATATGGATTTTGGAGCCAGCCTATGAGAAAACTATTAGGAATCTAAAATGTAAAAACAACTCTAGTTTAGTTTTAACTTTCTCTTTTCTTCCTTCCCACTCTCATCCTTTGATTTGAGTAGAACAGAGAAAGAAGACAAGTGGAACTTCAATAGCAGATGTCCTGGGATACTTTAAGAAAATGCTGATCTTGAAAATTCTGTACTCTAGTACTCTTAATCTTGAAAATATTTCAACCATCTGTGCCCAGGAAGAGGCAAGCTTTTGGTGGAATTGTGTGCAATACAGGGAAGGCTGCACATATAAAAAATTGCGGTGAAATTCTGATTCCTTTACAGTAGACTCTATCAGTATGAATGACTAGGCTCCTGCTTTATGTAGTAGCAGTCTAGCATATAGAAGACATGAAACTTTTTCTTACAAAATGAGATATTTCAAAACTCCTTACACATTACAGAGGTCACCTCTTTTATTCATGATCAAAACAAGAAAGCCCTCTGCAGGATGCTCACCTGTCTGAATTGACTCTCTATGAATGCTTGAAGTTTGTCTGACATTTCCTCACTCTCTGTGGTTCTTGTTAGGATAGTCTGTGAGACTTCTTTCAAACTCTGCAGCTCTTTGGTAAGATGATACAGAGGTTTATTCCAGGTGTACAGTAAGAAGAGTGTCAACTTACTAAGGTCTTCATTCTAAGCAACCATAAGAAAAGGTCTCATTAAAATAATCATAAATCAGTGGTTTTGGTAACATGTGATCTTTGCTCAGAGCAGCTGACCTAAAAAAAAAACTTTTAGTTATACCTATGTGTATGCAGAGATTTTTGAAAGAAGTAAAAGTTGCAAAAGTAAAAATGTAAGCTATTAGTTCACACTTCGCTGAATTATTAAAAACCTAGGTTATTTCAGAAACTAATTCTTCTGATGTGTTCTAATTTATAACATGAAGAATTTTCTTTTTTCCTCTGAAATTCTACCGCCAGTGAGTTCTTTTATGTTTGCATATTTGCATGAGAGAAATCAAAGTATTTTATGACACATCAGTATGTGCCTGCAGTACCTGACCCAAGAAAGAGGCATTCTACCTGTGTCCACATCATTGTCACCCAACGATTCTTTCATATTAATGAATCAGATGAGTCATTCATATTGATTTTCGATTGGTAATTTGTTTTATGATATTATAACAAAGAGACAATGAAGAAGACATGACTTTCCTAAACAGGCTTCTTTCCTCTGTTGATCCCAACACCAGCCCCCGTGCTGGAATCAGAAGAGTCTGTCTTGTTGACATGTGTCCGGGCAGAAAATGGCACAGCGTTGCCTTTAGTAACAGCATCCGTAGGATTCACAATGGAGGGTTTTCCCCCTAGTTCACTACTACTGGCAGAATTGAGTATGAAAATCCTGGGGGCTGAAGATCTCTAATTAATATGCTTGATTTCTTTATAGCCATGAACTGTTTTATTGGTAAAGAACAGATAACTGAATAGGATTAAATATAGTAATGCACATAAAGTGCTTAGTAAAATGTATGGCCATGTAGTAACTCTCAATAAACTTTAAATTCAAGGTTATTGAAAAATCCCTCGTCTTCTTGCTCTTTGACCTTTTTCCTTTACTTGATCATCCTCATTATTAATAAGCTTAACAGAGCAAAAGAATGCTGATATCATTAGGAAGGTTGTAGAGAGAGAAGATAGAATTTTAAGGAGGGATGCATGTGAAAATATTTTAAATAATGTTAGGAGGAGGGATAATGCAGGGAATCAGAAAGGAGAGATTATAATGGTCAACATTTAGAGCTGCAATAAATGATTGAGGCTTGATATGTAAACAGTTTTTTCCTCAAAACAAAGGCAATTGTTGCGACCATGAGAAGCAAAGCAATGTTTATAGGCCATTTGGGGGAGACTTGCAAATTAAGAATAAAAGGTGACAGAGGAGTGATTGAGAATGATGAATGAAGGAGGTGGCAGAGAAGTAGAAGCAGAATCAGGAGAGCCTTGAGAGGCACACCCGCTGGCTCAAGTGGTGCAGAGTAGGACTCCCAAGTAGGAGTCACTAGTAACAGGGATTACTCAAGACTGGGGTGTGTTTCTCACATGTTCATGAATTTTGCAATCTTATGTTTTACACATGGAAGTTCCCATTCATTTCCTTTTTTCTTTTTTTTTAATTTATTTTTATTAGTTGGAGGCTAATATGGAATATTACTCAGCCATTTCCTGTTTTCATACAGAATAATAGCTGGAATCTTGCGTCGAATGCATTGGTTGAACTAACGTTGTGTGCACGGACAATTTATAGATCTGTTCTTGTTTTTGCTACTACAGATCTTTAGTTATCCCTTGATTTCACTCATGCTTCATCAACTGCATAATATAATTTCTCTTCAATGGCTTACGGTTCCTCCACCTTTTTTTGCATGTACAGGTACCATGACCTCTAATAGTCTGAAGCCTGGTAACCTACATACTGTCTCATTGATCTGGTTAAAAACCCAGGTGAAAGACTCACGTTCAGCTGTTGGGCTGTTTCTCTTTCTTCAGGAGCATGGAGGCGATTGGTGTGGCAGCTGTTGGTGTCATTGATATGGTACAGTTTGCCCTGGGCATATTTTTCATCCTAAAAGTGATCACACAGTTAGTTAAGGTTGTTGGGCATTCAGTAGATGAACCCATTACAAGAACATTTATATGTTTGATAGACGTGTAATTTTTTTAACAGGGGGGCACCACAAAATTTGAAATTCATTCCTTTCCTACTTCTTCCAGACATTGTCTCTATAAAAATGATATTACATCTAACTTTTCTAAGTTTAAACTTTTCCCTTCTCTGTTTATTGTTATCCTTTTTTTTTTTTTTTTTACTATTTAACCAAATATAGTGCATATGTACCAATAGTTGGTGCTTCCCAGGGACAGTAGTGATAAAGAACATTCCTGCTAATGCAGGAGATATTAATGTTAAATGAGCTCCTAGGGTGCAACACTCATCCAATAGGTTTAGTGTCTCCATGAAGCGAAACACCAGAGAATTTTCTCTTCAGTCACTGGGTCTGTGTGTCCTTTCCTCTGTCTGTCTTCCCCACCCCCCAACCCTGTGTGAGGATGCATTGAGAAGCCATCCTGGGAAGAAAGAGTTCTTACCAGAACCTCACCTTGCTGGTGCCCTGATCTGGGACTTCTAGCCCCCAGAGCTGTGAGGAAATAAATTTCTGGTGTTTATTCCACTGAGTCTATTGTATTCTCTTATGGCATTCCTGGCTGACAAATACAAAATCATTTATTTTGGAAATTTTTAAAAAAGAAAATGAATGAAAGGAAATTGAAAAAATTATTGCACTTCTAAGGAATCTTTGAGGTTTCACAAAACTGATCCTTTTTTCGATTTCACCATCTTATGAACTGATGACTTCTTTGACGTAGAGAGTATGTTATTGCAGCCTTCTTGTTTAAACAATAGTATAGGCCAGTCACTTATGTGAAGTTTCCTTTCAAGAGCCTGGCGGGCTACAGTCCATGGGGTCGTAAGTGTTGTACACTATTTAGATACTAAACAACCACCACCACAGTACTTACAAACTCTTTGAACATTATTGCGGAAAGGTTATGGAAGTAGTGGGACAGCCAGGCAGCATCGATAAACAGGTCTGTAAGGGATCTCAGGGGGTTGTCAGGACTGCAGAACAGGCATACGTTGCCTTGACACAGGAGCGGATTTGACATGACCAGCAGCAGGAGCAGGCAGGTCCCTGCTAAAATAAAAACATGAGCCATTCTGATGATCTAGTCACCTGAGGGTATCAAATCCATCTTGTCGAGGGAAGCCTTCTCTTTCCCTGTTGCTCTGAGCAGGAGTTGGTGCTCTAGTAGCTGGGATGGTGAAGAAGGAGCGCCTTCTGTGTAAATATAGATGGATGACGATATTTGCACAGATAGATATTTGGAGAAGTAGGTTACTCCCTGCATTTTTGTATTGCTCCCAGAAGTACTTCTGTGCTCTGCAAACTTTTCGAACTTAATCTGAGCCAGAGTATTTAGGCCATTCCTTCAAAACAGTTTAATTTTGGGACTCTGCAGACTCTGAGCAGCAAGGCCCTCTAGGAGTGTGTAATTTTTTTACTCTACATTGACTAGTGCTTGAATTTTAGACACTGAAATGACAAGAAGTGTACAGTTGATCTGTCTGGTTTGTCATCATGCTGGGGTAAGAGTAAACACATGACTGACTGATCGCTACTGTTGAGTAGAAAGAGGATACTAAGAGAAAAAGGACACTGAACCTTGGATCTGCTAACTCACCTTTGTAACCCTATGCATGTCTTTGATACTTTCCCAAAAGCTTTAAAACATCTTAAAATTTGTGTTTCACAGTAACCCTATGAGATAACATTCATCTTCACTATGATCATCAAGTTATGTTAGTGAAGATGCGATGTCTTGGAGAGGGCAATCTTCCCCAGGTCCCATTATCAGCAGATGGAGGTGACTGGGCACCAATGCAGTCATCTGTCCACTTCCTGAGGTCACATCACACAGTCCTGTGGGCTCTCGGTCTGCATGTGTGTAACCAGGACCACATCAGGAGCTGTGATGACTCTGTTTGCAGAGAAAAATATTTTGTCTTTGACTGCAAAACAGCAGTGACCCTAGAACATTGCTTTTATCCACTTGTTCTGATCTGTCTATAAAACACTTGCTGTTAAAGTCTTTGACAATTATCAGTGTGGGGGCCTGGTTCTCCTTGCTTCTAGGCACCTTGACAACTCTTCTACTTTTATGCATCCTTACTATTCTCGTTACGTTTGTTTCTTCGAGAAAATAGCAAATAAATCTCCAGATGGTAATACAAGAATATTACCTCTCAGCACCCAGGATCCCATCACTGGCTCTGTGGACAAGGTCTGGCCTTTCCTGACTGTGATGTTTTAGGGAGAAACATCTGTCTGGTCAGGAACACATCCTGACAGCCATGGGGCTGAGTTTTTGAATCATTGTCAAGAATCTCCTCTTTGATAGTAGAACCAGATCTTCATGTTTCCATGATGTATTGCAATATTTCAGAAATTATTCCTAGCCCTAACTTTGGCCAACAGAAGCATAAAATCATAGACTCTTGCAAGCATGATTTTAATATTACTATTCCTGTCTGTCCTCTGTATGTAAGCAGAATTTAAGACTGAAGTAAGCAAGAATTCAGTTTGGAAAGAGAACTGATAAAATAGATTTTATCCTCCTGAATGAGATCTGAACATGATTCTTTTTCCAATTTACCACAAGAGTGATAATTTAATTAAGGATAAGATATCAGCATTTACTAGCTTTTCTCTGCTCTTAGTTTAAATGGACATGGTATCTAAGAACGAAATGGTTATTTAAAATTAGGTGATGAAAATCAAAGAAGTGGTTCTCAAAATGGAGACATATAAGTTGGAGAAATTTGGGACTATCTCTCTTATCAACTAAAGGGCTTATTATGACAGGCTAAGAGAATAAGAGCTTATATGATATAGACATATTTGTGTGCATATTTTTCTGTGCATGTATATATGTGTTATGCATAATTATATGCTTAATTCCTTCATGGAAATTTGGACCTTACAAAATTTGAATTTATAAGAGACAATAAATATAGCAGAATATCCTAATTCCTAATGTAATTAATCATTTATTGGTAGATGACTAAGTATATGATTTCTTTTTTCTGTTTAAGAGTTATTTGTGTGTTTGCTTTGGTAGCACATATATTAAAAAAATTGGAATAATACTGAGAAAATTAGCACGGCCCCTGCCCAAGGAACACAGCCAATTTGTGAAGCCTTTCATATTTTTCTGTGACAACTTCGAAATGTTGGATGGGAAGGAAGGTTGGGAAGGAGGTTCAAGAGCAAGGGGACATAGGTAAAACTATGGCTGATTCATGTTGATGTTTGACCGAAAGCAGTACAGTATTGTAAAGAAATTACACTTCAATTAAACATCAATAAATTTAACTATAACAATGTTTCTGGGGATCATATAACAGGTTCAGATGTACATTGTATGCATAAAAAGAATCTGACTGGAAACTGATGGTGTCAGTTATCATTGATTAGTGATTCATTAACTTTATAGTTGAATGAGAAAAGTCAACTAACAAACACTATTGTCTGTGATACAGTGTCATAACAAGCTATAGTCCTGGTCTGCATTCGCCTTTAGGTGGTATAGTGCCCAAACTTTGAAACTGAGGCTGTTCCCAGAGTGCACAGTCATGAGTCCTGCCCAGCGTTTCTGTTCCTGATGCTGGAGGATTCTGTTCGCTGGTCCACTAGGTCCGAAACTTTCTCTCCTGAGCATTCTCTGGTTCTATCATGTGCAGAAGTCTTTCTATTTTGGTTGTCTAATTTGATTCTCTTATTCTTTTGATCAGACTACCAAGTCTCTTTATGATTGACTTTTCAGACCCTTTTGTGCTTTGATTTTTCTGATGCTCATTAGTGTATTTGCTTCCATGTCTACATCTCTGAGTAGTTATCAGTATCTACGTATACCCTACCATATTTTCTTCGTGTCTGGATTTTGGTGTTTAGCATCAGCATATTTTTATGAACTTCATTTTCCTTCTGGTGAAGTTTCTGGTGTACAGCTTAAGCTGGTTGGCTCCCATCTGGCTTGTTTGTGTTGTCTCCAAAAAATTAGAGAACTCTGCTTTCTTTCTAGGCAATACTGCCCCTTCTTTTGATACCATTGCTAATTTTCTGTGATTTCACTGCCTCATAAGCTTTGTCTTTCTCAATCTACTGTAATTTGAGTACTAAGTGTCTCTATATTGGTATTACTAGTTTATTTCATTTTGTTAATTTTAATTGGAGGCTAATTACTTTACAATATTGTAGTGGTTTTCCATACATTGACAGGAATCCGCCATGGGTGTACATGTGTTCCCCTTCCTGACCCCCCTTCCACCCCCCTCCCCATCCCATTCTTCTGGGTCATCCCAGTGCACCAGTCCCGAGAACCCTGTATCATTCATCGAAACTGGACTGGCATTTGTTTCACATGTGATAACATACATGTTTCAGTGCCATTCTCCCGAGTCAGCCCACCCTCGCCCTCTCCCACAGAATCCAGGAGACTGTTCTATACATCTTCATGTCTTTTGCAGTCTCACATACAGGGTTATCCTTAACATCTTTCTAAAGTCCATATATATACGTTAGTATACTGTATTGGTGTTTTTCTTTTTGGCTTACTTCACTCTGTAAAATAGGTTCCACTTCATCCACCTCATTAGGACTGATTCAAATGTATTATTTTTCATGGCTGAGTAATATTCCATTGTGTATATGTACCTCAGCTTTCTCATCCATTCATCTGCTGATGGGCATCTTTGTTGCTTCCATGTGCTGGCTATTATAAACAGTGCTATGATGAACATTGGGGTACACGTGTCTCTTTCTATTCTGGTTTCCTCAGTGTGTATGCCCAGCAGTGGGATTGCCCAGTCATATGGCACTTTATTTCCAGTGTTTTAAGGATTCTCCACCCTGTTCTCCATAGTGGCAGTATTATTTTTTCAAATAAATATGAACCTAGTATACCAGAAAATTAAAGGGAATAAAATTACAAGAGTATTAGTAATAATACATTCCCCTCAATTATAACCCAGTAATGCTCCCAGTTTTAAATGACACTATCCATGTATTATTAAGGTCCCCTACTCATTTGCCCTTACTAGTTGTTTCAATTTTGAAAAAGAATGTAGAAAACAATGGAGTGGAAAATTCTGAAAATCACCTTGGATTTTTTTATGCCTCAAGGTTAAGTATGTAATTATTAGTTTTTTATAGTTAGTGGGGCTATTCTTAGCACATATAACTCATTGTTGGGTGATTGCTATTGAGTAAAGGATGCATACTGTGAAGTGCAATCACCAAACAGGAGATTGGAAATAAAGAAAGCAATGTCAGGAAGACACAGGCTTCTGTTTTGGAAGGAAAAACTTACAGTGTCTGTCATCTACCGTCTAATCTTAAAATTTTTCAAAAAACTTATTCTTCCTTGCCCATTTAATAATTTGGGTTGTTTGATTTCTTCTACTACTGAGTTGCATGAGTCTCTTATATATACCTGGATATGAAGCCCTTATGAAATATGTGATTTGCAATTATTTTTTTTCATTCCATAGGTTGTCATTTCATTTTCTTGATGGCTTCTTTTACTATGCAGAAGATTTTGAGTTTGATGTGGTCTCACTAGTTTATTTTTTCAGCTCTTGCCTTTGCTTTTGATGACTGACTTGTTTGAGCTACTTGTATTCCAGAATGCAATCCTTTATCAGTTGTTTTATTTGCTATTATCTTCTCCCATTCTTACCAAAAGACACAAACTGGCTGAATGGATACAAAAACAAGACCTGTATATATGCTGTCTACAAGAGGCCCACTTCAGTCCTAGAGACTCATACAGACTGAAAGTGAGAGGATAGAAAAAGATATTCCATGCAAATGGAAATTGAAAGAAAACCAGATTGGCAATTTTCATATCAGAAAAAATAGACCTTGAAATAAAATCTATTATAAGGGATAAAGAAGGACACCACAAAATGATCAAGGGATCAGTCCAAGAAAAAGACAAAACAATTTTAAATATTTATGTACCCAACATAGGAGCACTTCAGTACATAAGGTGAACACTAACTGACATAAAATGGGAAATTGACAGTAACACAATAATAGTAGGGGGTGTTAACACCCCACCTCTACCAATGGATAGATCATCAAAACAGAAAATAAATAAGGAAACATAAGCCTAAAGGGAACTATTAGAGCAAACAGACCCAGTAGATATCTTCAGCACATTCCATCCAAATGCAGAATACACTTTCTTCTCAGGTGAACGTGGAACATTTTTCTCATCTTGGGTCACAAATCAAACCTCAGTAAATTTAAGGAAATTGAAATTTTATCATGCATTTTCTCTGAACACAACACTGTGAGACTAGATAAAGACTATAGGGAAAAAAAGAAAAATTTAAAGACCAAATACACATGGAGTTTAAACCAAACATTTCTAAATAATTAATATGTTACTGAAGAAATAAAGGAAATTGAAACAGCCCTAGAAAGAAAGAACAATGAAAACATGATGATCTAAAACCTATACAATTAAACATAAGCAGTTCTAAGAGGGAAGTTTAAAGTAATACAAATCCTACCTCAAGAAACACATTGAAATGACCACCTAACTTTACATATCTTTAATGCTTTTTAAATTTCTCTTATCAATGTCTTAAAGGTTTTGTATAAAATCTTTCAGCACCTTGCTTAAGTTTGTTTCTAAGTGTTTTATCTTTTTGTGATGCAATAGTAAATGGGATTGTTTTCTTTATTCCACTTTCTGAGAGTTCGTTGTTGATATACAGGTAGGCAACTGAGTTTCATATAACAGAATATAGTAAACATAATGTATGCTACATCTTTAAAGAATAGACATTTTCCCACAAGTAAGATATATAGATGATCAAGAGGTATATGAAAAGATGTTCAGCATCACTAATAATCAAAGGAAGTGCAGATCAAAAGCACAAGAGATATCACCTCATACCTGTTTGAATGGCTAGTACCAAAAAAGTAAGTAATGGCAAATGTTATAGAGGATGTAGAGAAAAAGGGACACTTATGGCAGAAAATGAAGAGGAACTAAAAAGCCTCTTGATGAAAGTGAAAGAGGAGAGTGAAAAAGTTGGCTTAAATTTAACATTCAGAAAACTGGATCATGGCATGTGGCCCCATCACCTCATGGGAAATAGATGGGCAGACAGTGGAAACAGTGTCAGACTTTATTTTGGGGGGCTCCAAAATCACTGCAGATGGTGAATGCAGCCATGAAATTAAAACACGTTTATTCCTTGGAAGGAAAGTTATGACCAACCTAGATAGCCTATCAAAAAGCAGAGACACTACTTTGCCAACAAAGGTCTGTCTGGTCAAGGCTATGGTTTTTCCAGTGGTCATGTATGGATATGAGAGTTGGACTGTGAAGAAAGCTGAGCACCAAAGAATTGATGCTTTTGAACTGTAGTGTTGGAGAAGACTCTTGAGAGTCCCTTGGACTGCAAGGAGA
>JADEYB020000019.1:31935911-31946164 GCA_015832495.2 Alces alces
AGAAGGGGACGACAGAGGATGAGATGGCTGGATGGCATCACCGACTCAATGGGCATGAGTTTGAGTAAACTCTGGGAGTTTGTGATGGACAGGGAGGCCTGCCGTGCTGCAATGCATGGGGTTGCAAAGACTCGGACATGACTGAGCAACTGAACTGAACTGAACTGATGCACTGTTGATAGGGATGTATACCAGTATAACTGCCATGGAAAAATATTGTGGCGGCCCCTCAAGAAATTTAAAAGAGAACTGTTATGTGATCCATTATCCCACTTCTGGATATATAGTCAAAGGAAATGAAATCATTGTCTCAAAGAGAGATCTGTATTCCCAAGTTCATTGCAACATTATTCACAGTAGCCTTGGTATAGGAACAAACTGAGTATCTTTCAACAGGTGAATGTGATGTGACATATATAGGTAAATATTATTTAGCCATTAGAAAAATAAAGAGGTCCTTCCATTTGTGGCAACTTGGATGAAACTGGAGGATATTACGCTAAGTGAACTAAATCAGAGAAAGAAAAATACCATATGATCTTAATTATAAGGAATCTCAGAAAAAAAAAAGAAGGATGGAACTCAGAGTAGAAAAATGATTGCCAAAGAATGGAGGGTAGGACAAATAGGGAGAGATTTTTAAAAGTTGCATATTCTCATGTATAAAAAATTAATGCATTCTGAGGTTCTAATTTAGAGCCCATCAACAATAAGCTCTGTCATCAGAAGAGGATGCAGAAGGAAGCATGGTGAGCAAAGCTCTAGAAACCAATGCTTCCCCAGTCCCTAGAATGTCCCAACCCGGACTCTGGATTTTGCACAGTGGACCACGCAGAAGCGTGGCCACGAAGAGCAACCCCTCGCCCAAGGTCAGGGGTGGTGACCGAGAGCACCAGGCTGAAACGGCATAGGAGCGGCCCAGAGGAGCTACCCCAGGTCTGAGGTCAGAGGCAGAGGCCAAGGGGAAGTATCCTATTTCTGAGGTCAGGGACAGCGGCTGAGAGGAGCTACCCCACGCCCGAGGTCATGGGCTGCAGCTAAGAGGAGCAACCCCACGGCCAAGGAGTGCCGGCTGGGCAGAGAGGAAGTAACCCAGGTTCAAGGTCAGATGGGGCGGCCATGAGGAGATACCCCTGGTCCAAGATAAGGAGCAGTGGCTGCACTTTGCTGGAGCAGCCGTAAAGAGATACCCCACGTCCAAGGTAAGAGAAACCCAAGTAAGACGGTAGGTGTTGCGAGAGGGCATCAGAGGGCAGACACACTAAAACCATAATCACAGAAATCTAGCCAATCTGATCACAGGACCACAGCCTTGTCTAACTCATGAAACTAAGCTATGCTGTGTGGGGCCACCCAAGATGGTCGGGTCATGGTGGAGAGGTCTGACAGAATGTGGTTCCCTGGAGAAGGGAATGGCAATCCTCTTCAGTATTCTTGCCTTGAGAACCCATGAACAGTATGAAAAGGCAAAATGATAGGATGCTGAAAGAGGAACTCCCCAAGTCAGAAGGTGCCTAATATGCTACTGGAGATCAGTGGAGAAATAACTCCAGAAAGAATGAAGGGATGGAGCCAGAGCAAAAACAACACCCAGTTGTGGATGGGACTGGTGATAGAAGCAAGGTCTGATGCTGTAAAGAGCAATATTGCATAGGAACCTGAAATGTTAGCTTCATGAATCAAGGCAAATTGGAAGTGGTCAAACAGGAGATGGCAAGAGTGAATGTCGACATTCTAGGAATCAGTGAACTAAAATGGACTGGAATGGGTGAAATTAACTCAGATGACCATTATATCTGCTACTGTGGGCAGGAATCCCTTAGAAGAAATGCAGTAGCCATCATGGTCAACAAAAGAGTCTGAAATGCAGTACTTGGAAGCAAGCTCTTAAATGACACAATGATTTCTGTTCATTTCCAAGGAAAACCATTCAATATCACTGTAATCCAAGCCTATGCCCCAACCAGTAACACTGAAGAAGCTGAAGTTGAACAGTTTTATGAAGACCTACAAGACCTTTTAGGACTAACACCCAAAAAATATGTCCTTTTCATTCTAGGGGACTGGAATACAAAAGTAGGAAGTCAAAAAATACCTGGAGTAACAGGCACATTTGGCCTTGAGTACAGACTGAAGCAGGCCAAAGGCTAATAGAGTTTTGCCAAGAGAACACACTGGTCATAGCAAACACCCTCTTCCAACAACACAAGAGAAGACTCTACACATGGACATCACCAGATGGTTGAGAACGAAATCAGATTGATTATATTCTTTGTAGCCAAAGATGGAGAAGCTCTACACAGTCAGAAAAAACAAGCCCAGGAGCTGACTGTGACTCAGATCATGAACTCCTTGTTGTCAAATTCAGACTTAAACTGAAGAAAGTAGGGAAAATCACTAGACCACTCAGGTATGACCTAAATCAAATCCCTTATGACCATACAGTAGAAGTGAGTAATAGATTTAAGTACTAGATCTGATAGAGTGCTGATGAACTATTGATGGAGGTTTGTGACATTGTAAAAGAGACAGGGATCAAGACCATCCCCATGGAAAAGAAATGCAAAAAGGCAAAATGGTTCTTTGAAGAGGGCTTATAAATAGCTGTGAAGAAGAGAAGCACAAAGCAAAGGATAAAAGGAAATATATTCCCATTTGAATGCAGAGTCCCAAAAAATAGCAAGGAGAGATAAGAAAGCCTTCCTCTGCAATCAATGCAAAGAAATAGAGGAAAACAGAATGGGAAAGACTAGAGATCACTTCGAGAAAATGAGAGATACCAAGGGACTACTTCATGCAAAGATGGGTTTGATAAAGGACAGAAATGGTATAGACTTAAAAGAAGCAGAAGACACAAAGAAGAGGTGGCAAGAATACACAGAAGAGTTGTACAAAAAAAGCTCTTCATGGCCCAGATAATCGTGATGGTGTGGTCACTCACCTAGATCCAGACATCCTGGAATGTGAAGTCAAGTGGGCTTTAGAAGGAATCACTAGGAAGAAAGCTAGTGGATGTGATGGAATTCCAATTGAGCTATTTTAAATCTTGAAAGATGGTGCTATGAAATTGCTGCACTCTATATGCCAGCACATTTGGAAAAATCAGGAGTGGCCACAGGACTTGAAAAGGTCAGTTTTCATTCCAATTCTCAAAGAAAGGCAATCCCAAAGAATGCGCGAACTAACAACAAATGCACTCATCTCACACGCTAGTAAAGTAATGATCAAAATTCTGAAAGCCAGTCTTCAGCAATAGGTGAACCGTGAAATTCCAGATGTATAAGCTAGTTTTAGAAAAGGCAGAGGAACCAGAGATCAAATTTCCAACATCTTCTGGAACATCCAAAGAGCAAGCGAGTTCCAAAAAAACATCTATTTCTGCTTTATTGACTATGCCGAAGACTTTCACGGTGTGGATCACAATAAACTGTGGAAAATTCTGAAAGAGATGGGCATACCAGACCACCTGACCTGCCTCCTGAGAAATCTGTATGCAGGTCAGGAAGCAACAGTTAGAACTGGACATGGACCAACAGACTGGTTCCAAATAGGAAAAGGAGTACATCATGGCTGTATATTGTCACCCTGCTTATTTAACTTACATGCAGAGTATATCATGAGAAACACTGGGCTGGAAGAAGCACAAGCTGGAATCAAGATTGCTGGGAGAAATATCAGCAACCTCAGATATGCAGATGACACCACCCTTATGGCAGAAATTGAAGAGGAACTAAAAACCTTCTTGATGAAAATGAAAGAAGATAGTGAAAAAGTTGGCTTAAAGCTCAACATTCAGAAAACTATGATCATGGTATCTGGTCCCATCATTTCATGGGAAATAGATGGGGAAACAGTGGAAACAGTGTCAGACTTTATTTTTGGGGCTCCAAAATCACTACAGATGCTGATTACAGCCATGAATTAAAAGACACTTACTCCTTGGAAGGAAAGTTATGACCAACCTACATAGCTATTAAAAAGCAAAGACATTACTTTGCCAACAAAGGTTTGTCCTGTGAGGGCTATGGTTTTTTCAGCGGTCACGTATGGATGTGAGAGTTGGATGGTAAAGAAAGTTGAGCACCAAAAAATTGATGTGTTTGAGCTGTGGTGTTGGCAAGTCTCTTGAGAGTCCCTTGGACTGCAAGGAGATCCAAAGAGTCCATCCTAAAGGAGATCAGTCCTGGGTGTTCATTGGAAGAACTGATGCTGAAGCTGAAACTCCAATACTTTGGCCGCCTCATGTAAAGAGTTGACTCATTGAAAAAGACCCTGATGCTTGGAGGGATTGGGGGCAGGAGAAGAAGAGGACGACAGAGGATGTGATGTCTGGATGGTGTCAACAGACTGGGCAATGAGGAGGAATATCAGGATCCATACAGAACTCGGTAGGACAAAGGAAAGAAGGGACAAGGAGGAAGGGGAAAGAAGCAGGAGAGCAAGTGGGACCAGCCTGCGCCTGGGGGTGAGGGAGCTGATGCGCAGGGGTGAGATCTCCGCTTCCATGGCCGCCCACTGGAATGGGGGGAGTCATTTGAAGCTGTTGGGGAGTGAACTAACTAACCTGTGACTGTCTGAATGGAGTGAGAATGACATAGACAAGTCAGACTGCTACCTTTCATACCTCGGACAGGGTTGTGAGTCCACTGGTGTCCACGGAAGCTGGGAACTGAAGCCATGGGGACTGCGGAATGATCCGAGGGTGAGGACTCCTGTTAACCGTGGGGAGTCAGCTGGATGGGATGGGATGGAGGAAATCTGCTACATCGAATGCTTCTTAAGGAAAGCCACGAGACCATAAAAGTAGGATTCAACTGCCTGTGTAATAGAGTTATCTCTTTCTCCATGCTGGTACCCGTAGGTTGAGCAATAGAGAAAGACATCAGTGAGGGTGTTCCTTGAGTGCCTGATGCACTAAGCAATGGAAAATTTTGAATGTCTATATACCCTATCCTATTCTCTGTCTAAATTGTAGTTTTTAGAATCGCAATATTTTTATGAACTTAAATTTCTTCTGGCAGAGTTTCTGGGTTTCAAATTAAGCTAATCCCTCACATCTGGCTCGTTCTTGGTGTTTCAAGAAACTTTGAGAACCTTCCTTCCTCTCAAGGCAATACTGCCCCTTACTTTACTACCATTGCTGACTTCCCATACTTTCACTTCTTGCCTAATATATTCTATGTCTTTCTCTATTCACTATCACTTTATTGGTATGTGTCCTTATGTTGGTATTAATATTTATAGTAAAGTATTACCCTGATGCAGTAGAGAATCAAAAGGACCACAGTTACAACACTAGTAGTAAATTACCTCCAAATTATAATCCATTAATGCTCCCATTTGAAACTGATTTTCTATCTATATATTATTGAGGTCTCTTAACTCACTTTCCTTACTTAGTGGCTCAAACATGAAATGAAATATAGAAAACAATGGAGTGGTAAACTCTGGAAATTATATTCCTTTTAATATTCCTCATAGTAGGTATGCAAATATTAGTTTGTTTGTTTGTTTTCCCAGTGTGGCTGTTCTTAGTACATATTATAGCTCAGTGTGGGGTGATTTCTATTGACTGAAGAATGTACACTTTGAACTGTAATTGTCAAACAAATGAGTGGAGATGAATAAAGTAATACCAAGAAGGCACAGGCTTTTGTTGTTCTAGAAGGAAAACCTTGCTGTGTCTCTCATCTAGAGTCTATTCTTCAGATTTATTGAAACTCTTAATTTTGTTAAGCTCCATTAAAAATTTGGATTATTTGGTCTTTTTTGCCCTTGAGTTGTATGTCTCATGTATTTTTGGATAGTAAGCTCTTATCAAATATATGGGGGCAGGAGGAGAAGGGGACGACAGAGGATGAGATGGCTGGATGGCATCACTGACTTGATGGACATGAGTTTGAGTAAACTCCGAGAGCTGGTGATGGACAGGGAGGCCTGGCATGCTGTGATTCATGGGGTCGCAAAGAGTCAGACACGACGAGCGACTGAACTGAACTGAACTGAAATATATGATTTGGAAATACCTTCTGTCAATCTGTAAATTGCCATTTGATTTTGTTGATGTTCCTTTGTTTGAAGTTGGATGTGGTGTCACTTGTTTGTTTTTGCAGTGGTTGCCTTGTTGCCTTGGCTTTTGGTGTGAAACCCAAAAGCTCATTGCAAAGACAGAAGGCAAGAAGATTGCCTCAATGTTTTCTTCTAGGGGCTTAATCGCTTCAAGTCTTATGTTCAACTTTTTAATCCCTGTTTAGTTGATTTTTGTGTATGGTAAAAGACAGGGGCACAGTTTCATTTTTTCATAGCATTATCTAGTTTTCCCAGTGCAATATTTGAAAAGCTTCTCCTTTTCCCACTTGATAGTCCTGGCTCCTTTCTCATAAGCTAACCGACCATATATGGGTGTGTGTTTCTTTCTTGCTTCTCTGTTCTGCTGTGTTGATCTTTGTGTCTGCTTTCGTACCAGAAGCAAATCATTCTGTTTTGATTACTGTAGCTTTCTAATACAATTTGAAATCAGCAACCCTAGTCTCGAACGTTGTTCTTCTTTCCCAAGATCACTTTGACTCTTTGGTATTTTGAGATTTAATACAATAGAATAGACCAAGAAGAGATGGGAAAAGTACACAGAAGAACTATACAAAAAAAAAAAAATCTTAATGACCCAGATAATCACAACAGTGTATTTTCTCACTTAGAGCCAGACATTCTGGAATGTGAAGTCAAGTGGATATTAAGAAGCACTGTTGCCCATAAAGCTAGTGGAGGTGATAAAATGCCAGCAAAGCTATTTAAAATCCTAAAAGATGATGCTAGTAAAGTGCTCCACTCAGTATGTCAGAAAATTTGGAAAAGCCAGCAGGGACCAGAGGACAGGAAGAGGTCCATCCTCATTCCAGTTCCCAAGAAGGGCAGTACTAAAAAATGTTCAAGCCACTGAACAGTTGTACTCATCTCCCATGCTAGTAAGGTTATGCTCAATTCCTCCAGGCTAGGCTTCAGCATTATGTGAACATAGAAATTCCAGATGTTCAAGCTCGGTTTAGCAAAGGCAGAAGAACCAGAGATCAAATTGCCAACATTTGCTGGAACATAGAAAAAGCAAGGGATCCAGAAAAGCATCTGCTTCATTGACCTCACCAAACTGTGTGGATCACAACAAAGTGGAAAACTCTTAAGGAGATGGGAACAACAGACCAACCTTACCTGTCTTCTGAGAAACCTGTATGCAGTTCAAAAAGCAACAGTTAGAAGCAGACAAGGAACAATAAACTGGTTCTAAATTGGTGAAGGTGTCCATCAATGGATATATTGTCACCCTGCTGATTTAGCTTATATGCAGAGCATATGCAAAATGCTGGACTAGATGAGTCCTAAAAGCTGGAATCAAGATTTATGGGAGAAATATCAACAACCCTAGATATGTGAATGATACCACTCTAATGGCAGAAAGGGAAGAGGAACTAAAGAGCCTGTTGATGTGGTGAAAGAGGAGAGTGAAAAAGCCGGCTTAAAACTTGATATCAAAAAAGCTAAGATCATGGCATCTGGTCCCATCACTTCCATGGCAAATAGAAGGGGAAAAGACGGAAGCAGTGACAGATTTCCTCTTCTTGGCCTCTAAAATCATCATGGATTGTGACTGCAGCCGTGAAATTAGAAGACAATTCCTTCTTGGCAGGAAAGCTTTGAGAGACCTAGACAGTGTGTTAAAAGCAAAAACATCACGTTGTCGACAGAAGTCTGTACAGTCAAGGCTATACTCTTTCCAGTAGTCATGCATGCATGTAAGAGCTGGACAGACAATGAAGAAGCAAGAGTACTGAAGAACTTATGTTCATGAACTGTGGTGCTGTAGAAGACTCTTGAGAGTCCCTTGGACAGCAGGAGATCAAACCAGTCAACCTTAAAGGAAATCAACCCTGAATACTCTTCGGAAGGACTGATGCTGAAGCTGAAGCTCCAATATTTTGGCCACCTAATGTGAATAGCTGACTCACTGGAAAAGACCCTGATGCTGGGAAAGATTGAAGGCAGAAGAAAAAGAAGCTGACAGAGGATGAGATGGTTGGCTGGCATCACCAATTCAATGGGCATGAACTTGGGCAAATTCTAGGAGATGGTAAGGGACAGGGAAGTCTGGCAAACTGCAGTCCCTGGAGTCACAAAGAGTCAGGCATGACCCGGCAACTGAACAACAGTAACAACATTATTATACAAGTTGTAGAATTTTTTTTTTTTCTGTTTTGTGAAAATTGCCTTGGAATTTTGAAAGAAACTGCAGTGAATATGTAGATAGTTTTGGGTAGTATGGATGTATTAACAATATTAATTCTTCCAGTCAATAAATATGGAATATGTTTCCTTTTGTGTCTTATAGAAATTTCTTTCATGTGTCTCTTGTATGTTTTCCTACACAGATCTTTCAACACCTTGCTTAAATGTATTTCTATGTATTTTTTTGATGCAATTATAAATGGGATTATTTGTATTTCTGTAATTTGTTTTTGTGTGTGGCTAGGTAACTGAGTTTTATATATTTGAATACAGTATACAAAATGCATGCTATTTTTTAAGGGCGTAGACATTCCCCCCCACCAATAAGACATACAGAATGCCCAAGAATTATATGACAAGATGCTCAACATCACTATCAGAAAGTGCAAATCAAAAGTACAACATATACCAGATCATTCCTGTTTAAATGGCTTTCACCAAAAAGTAAGAAATAAGTGTGATTGAGGATGTGTAGAAAATGGGGGTCTTAATGCATTATTGGTACGAATGCATATTGGTGCAACTTCCATGGAATACCTTCTGGAAGTTTCTCACGAAATTTCAAAAAGAACTGTTATGTGGCCATTAATCCCACTTCTGGATATATATTCACTTCTGAATACATATGGAAAGGAAATGAAATAATTATTTCAAAGAGAAATCTGTACTCCCATATTCATTGCATCTATATTCACAGTAGCCTAGAAACAAACTATTACAGGAACAATCTAAGTATCTGTCAGCAGGTGAAGAGATTAAAACAATGTGATGTGATATATATATGTGAATTTTATTTGGCAATTAAGGAAGAAACAGATTCTTCCATATGTGGCAGCATGGATGAAATTGGAGGGCCTTATGCTAAGTGAAATAAGTTAGTGAAAGATGGATACTGTATGATGTCAATTATAAGGAATTAAAAAAAAAATTGGAACTCAGAAACAGAGTAGGAAAGTGATTGCCAAGGCTTGGAGGGTGGGGGAAATAAGGACGGGTTTGTAAAAAGTTATACATTTTAACATATGAAAGTTATAAGGTCTGAGAATCTAATGTATAGCATGATGGCTATAACTGATAAAATTGTGTTGTATAATTGATGCTCTCTAAGAGAGTGGAACTTGCCTGTGTTCTCTTCAAAACGTAAAAGGTAAACATGTCAGATAATAGGTATGTTATTTAAGTTAATAGAAAGGGAAACTCTTTTCTAATACATGTGTAAATGAGGGTCACCACTATGGCAGAGGCGTAGGTGGAAATGGCAAGTGTACTGGAGTGGGGTGCCATTTCCTCCTCCGGCAAAGCTTCCTGACTTAGGGATTGAACCATCATCTGTGTCTCCCTCATTGCAGGCAGATTCTTTAGCTGCTGAGTCATCCGGGAAGTCCTAACAAAACTACCATATGTCCTAGAAATTCTACTATTGGGCATATACCCTGAGAAAACCATAATTCAAACAGACACATGTACCCCAAAATTCATTGCAACAGTGTTTACAATAGCCAGGACATGGAAGCAATCTAGATGTGCACTGAGAGACAAATGGATAAAGAAGTTGTGCTACATCTATACAAGAGAATTTTAATTTACCTTAAAGAGAACTGAATTTGGGCCACGAGCTAAGGTGGATGAACCTACAGCCTGTTATGGAGAGTGAAATAAGTCAGAAAGAGAAAACCAAATGTTGTATATTAATGAGTAAATATGGAATCTAGAAAAATGGCACTGATTAACCTGTTTTAGGGCAGGAAGAGAGACACAGACAGAGAACAGGTTTGTGGATACAATGGGGGAAGGAGAGGGCAAGTTGAATTGAGAGTAGCACTGAACCATAGTACATGCCCATGTGTAAAATGTTAACAGACAGCTAGCGGGCAGTGGCTGTGTGACACAGGAAGCTCCCCCCGTGCTGTGTGACCACCTGGAGAAGTGGGATGGGGAGCGTGGTGGGGGACTCAAGGGGGACGGGGTATATGGAC
>JADEYB020000019.1:31947163-31964330 GCA_015832495.2 Alces alces
AAATAAATATAAATACATAGACATCAATATATTCATATAAATATACATAAATGGTAGCTGAAGGATCTTCTAACAAGGATGTCCTAACTTTGGTGTGGAAGGTCTGTGACAGTGTTTATGATGACCAGTCCCTGAAATGTTTGACATTTTTCATGTGGCCGAAATATATTTTTTTCTGGACATTTCAGATCATACAGCCTTTGTGGGGCTACATGCAAAAACCGAGAACCTTGCTCTTGTTTTCCTATCACCACCTCAGATTTTTGAATTTCTGGGGGTGTCTTATATACAGAAGTCTCATCTGAAATGGCTTCTGTTAAAATGTCGGTGTGTTGCATTTGGAAAAATATTTTTATTATTTGTTACCATAACAGCTGGAATTTTCGACTACTTTTCCATTCTGTAGGAAGTTTTCCATTTTTAAATCTGAGTGTTTGTGTTAAAGTTATAGGAACTTTGCATAACAGTCTTTAAAACTTAATGCTTTGGTCAAATTTTGGAACTAGAAAATAGGATCGGGGTGACCTGATTTCTCTCAGTCCTTTTGGTTACAGAGTGGGACCACATCAGATGGTGACCATGCTGCCCCTTATACAATTCCTGGGAAGTCAGTCCACAGTCTCCTTTAATGATCCATCCACCCCAGGACTCAACAACCCAGATTGTTGAAAATGCTTGTTATATATATCTTGAAGCTTGAATTCATCCTATGTTTTGTTTTCCATTTCTATGGAATTTGAAACCTCTCTAGTCTAACAATTCCTAATACACTTTGATGTGATTATTTCATGATCTTGAACATAATTTCCTAAAGGTAAGCCATTTTAAGCATTTAGCATTTCTCATATCTTCCTTTGCACCCTATCTTTTGTATATTGGGGCATATGAATAAATAATCATGATTGAAATTGTTTCAAAGCTTCATAATTTACAAACCAATATTTATATCCATGCTGTTCTTAGTCTTATTGTGATAAACAAGGAGACAAGGGCTTCATGCACTTAGGGAAGAAAGAAATCTGGGAAGGAAGTTAAGGTGATGTGGAATGAAGAGTTGAATAGAGCAGGAAATGGATGTAAGAACATGAAATAATAGGATGCTTATGTATTTCATTGGCCAAACTATGTAAGATAGATGGGTCTGCCAAGAACAGTTGCCCTTTTCTGATTCACTAATTTTTGAAGCAAAATCAAAGCCTCATATTTTTTGCAGACTCCTGCCTGATTGAATTCCATCCTGACAAAGTTGGCAGACACATGCTCCACACACAGGTGTGTACACAGACCTTGACAAGTGAAATGAGCCGATTTGCACTGTGGCTACCAATTGCTCTTTGGTCAGCCCCTCTTTCCCTCCAATTTTCTGTACTCTTACTGCATGGTCTTCCAGGTAGGATGTGGGAAATGGGTAGCTCAAACACACACATTAAAAGTTGTAGGGATAAAGTTGACTCCATTACAAATTAAAGTTACACTGCTGGCTCAGCAGTAAAGAACCCAGCTGCCAAGGGAGGGGACCCGGGGTTGATTTCCTGAGTGGTGAAGATCCCCTGGACAAGGAAAGGCAACGACTCCAGTATTCATGCCAGGGAAATCCCATGGACAGAGGAGCCTGGTTGGTTACCATCCATGGGGTTGCAAAAATAATCAGGCACAAATTAGTGATAAATAACAAAATCAGGGAAGTCTTTCCCACATCATTCTCTCTTTCTGGCCACTGCTGAATATGATTTAAAAACTGGAGTTTTGGAGTAGTAATTGAAAATCAGAAATATATATTACTTTTCCAATTGAAGGTAGAATCTGTAGACTCAGTCCATGAATGCTTAAAATCTTAGAACTTCATTAAGTTGTGATGACTACAGTGAGACAGTCAAGGTTGACAAATAGAAGCTCAGCCTTCTCTCCCCAGCAAGACAGCTGCCAGATGACGCTGTGCTGTGGGCTTGTTCTCTTGGCATCTGTCCTGTTTGTCTCCTGCATGTGGAGCAGGAAAACTTAAAAAGCTATTAGGATTTGGGGGGCTCAGATACCCAATTGCAAAAATTTTCCCCAATTCCACAAAGAAAACAACCCTTTTTAAATTTTTTGGACAGTTTAAGGGAAGATTTATGGACCTTCAGGTTTATAAAACCATCTGGCGCTTCATAGTTTGCAGGCTGGTTGCTTTGAGAGTTCAAAGTTTGGGCTGACCACACCACCACTGGTACCACTCCCTCCTCCTTCTTGAATAGCTCCGCTTAGTTTCTACATTGATACCTAAGAGGCTAGTCTTTTAAACTTATTGGACAACTTGTAAAATTCAGTAGGATTAGAAGAATGTATCTGTTGCTTTTTAAGGGCATTTTTACTGTTTGTCCCTTGCTGCATTTAGGAGTCCAGTTGGTGACCTCTGAGTTTCCACTTAGCTTAGCTTCCTTATGGAAGCATTGCGTAATTTGGGTTTTGTTTGAGCAGTTGGTGACTTTTGACCCCTCTCAGTAATGTGTTTAGGCTGAGGAGGACTGAAAGAAGATTCAAGATGGGATAGTTCCAACCTCTTCCAAGCTAGAGTAGTCTTCCTCTCAGCATAGCAAACCCTTATATAGAAATGGTTTCCAGTCTCTATAGAGTGTTCTGGTGGAGCAACTCAGATCAAAGGCTTGCTATTTGAAAAATGCACATTCACATTGGAAAACAAAAAGAAAATGTTATGCAAGTCAATAATATCACTTCAAAGTATCTCAAGTGTATTCTCAATTTCAAATGAAAATGGAGAACATGAGAATAGGGTATATAAGTTTTCTCTGCCTAATTCTGTGTGTAACTGAGATGAAATCTCAACTATCCCTTTACTGCTAGTGACGGGTCCCCAAGGACTCTGGGTGTAGGGCAATCTGCTTGTTAATTGCCTGTACCTGTGATAATCTTGTGCACTTAGTTTATAAGGCTGACAAACTTTTATCTACCTCAGTCTTTTTGAATGCAGATTAGTTACATTTTATTAAAAGACTAGCATTTTAGGGAAGAATTTAAAATGAGAAACAGAGATAATGTGGATCAGCCCCTTAGATACCTTTATCCCCAGGAAATCAGTTGTGTTCATAGGATTTGTTTCTGTTGTTGTTATAGTATTTGTTGAGCACCCATCTTATGGGTGTCTGCCGTTCTCTAGATACAGTGTAATTGTATCCTTAGATTACACAACATTTTAGGCATAGGGCTCTTTATTTTTTTCTTTGCATGTTCAACATGCTTTATGATAACATTAGAAAGAGTCTTCTGTGTGCATCTATGCATGCAAATGTTTTAGTGTATTATATCGGTACTTACTTTACATATGTACCTTGCATACATTATCTGATTTGCCAGAAACTAAATATTAACCATATTGTGATGAAAATGAACTCTCCTGACAACTCTTTCTTTCCCCATATTCTTTCCTGAAATGATGACGGTGAACTATAATATTGTGGAAGTCTATGTTCAGAATGTACAGCTCAAACATGAGACTCAGAGATTGAATCTTGAGGTCTGATCTGTTCCTTAACTTTGCCGTAACCTGTTAGACATTATGTCAGCAGTTAGGCAAGGTAATATTTTTGCCTCCACAACAGTGGCTCTTATTTTGCTTTTCAACCTCTGACACATCTACTTATTTGCATCCTCTTTCCAACACAGTGCTAACATGTCAAAATTCATATGTAGACTGAGACAAAAACTGAATGGTGAATCTTACATGATACTACAGAGTCATTTGTTTGGAAAATGGGGAGACTCCTGATTGAGCAGATATGATACACAGATATTTGTCTAAATTGGTTCTGGATCTGACTCATCTGTAACTGAATATTTGTTACCATACCTGCATTTCATTTCCACTTAAACTCTGAAAGTGCTTCAGAGATTTTGATCAGGTTCTTTTTTTTTTACTTTAATTAATCCCCTTGGCAGAGAAGGCAATGGCAACTCACTCCAGTACTCTTGCTTGGAAAATCCCACGGGAGGAGCCTGGTGGGCTGCAGTCCACGGGGTCGCAAAGAGTCAGACAGGACTGAGCGACTTCACTTTCACCTTTCACTGTCATGCATTGGAGTAGGAGATGGCAGCCCACTCCAGTGTTCTTGCCTGGAGAATCCCAGGGACGGTGGAGCCTGGTGGGCTACCATCTATAGGGATGCACAGAGTTAGACATGACTGAAGCGGCTTAACAGCAGCAGCAGCAATCCCCTTGGACTCAGTTAATAGACCAAGGGGAACCCCCCCAACACTTTGAAGAATGAAATTGCAACCCCTAAAATGGCTACTTCTTATATTGCTCAGTGATTCATTGGTGTAAGAAAGCAGGCTGACATGGGCTGTTTTCTTGCCTACTGTTTTGTAGTCAGTAGAAAAGTAAAGGGCGCTGAGCACCTAACCTAAAAAAGATGTCCTTTTCATTATAGGGGCCTGGAATGCAAAAGTAGGAAGTCAAGAAACACCTGGAGTAACAGGCACATTTGGCCTTGGAGTACAGAATGAAGCAGGGCAAAGGATAATAGAGTTCTGCCAAGAGAACACACTGGTCATAGCAAACACCCTCTTCCAGCAACACAAGAGAAGACTCTACACATGGACATCACCAGATGGTTGAGACTGAAATCAGATTGATTATATTCTTTGCGGCCAAGGATGGAAAAGCTCTATACAGTCAGCAAAAACAAGCCCGGGAGCTGACTGTGGCTCAGATCGTGAACTCCTTATTGACAAATTCAGACTTAAATTGAAGAAAGTAGGGAAAAGCACTAGACCATTCAGGTATGACCTAAATCAAATCCCTTATGACAGTATAGTGGAAGTGAGAAATAGATTTAAGGGACTAGATCTGATAGACAGAGAGCCTCCTGAACAATGAATGAAGGTATGTGACATTGTACAGGAGACAGGGATAAAGACCATCACCAAGAAAAAGAAATGCAAAAAAGCAAAATGGCTGTCTGAGGAGGCCTGAATGTGAAGCCAAGTGAGCCTTAGGAAGCATCACTATGAATAAAGCTAGTGGAGGTGATGGAATTCCAGTTGAGCTATTTCAAATCCTGAAAGATGATGCTGTGAAAGTGCTGCACTCAATATGCCAGTAAATTTGGCAAAGTCAGCAGTCGCCACAGGACTAGAAAAGGTCAGTTTTGATTCCAGGCCCAAAGAAAGGCAATGCCAAAGAATGCTCAAACTACCACACAATTGCACTCATCTGACACTCTAGTAAAGTAATACTTAAAATTCTCCAAGTCAGGCTTCAGCAGTACCTGAAAAGTGAACTTCCAGATGTTCAAGCTGGTTTTAGGAAAGGCAGAGGAACCAGAGATCAAATTGCCAACATTTGCTGGATCATTGAAAAAGCAAGAGAGTTCCAGAAAAACATATATTTCTACTTTATTGACTATGCCAAAGCCTTTGACTGTGTGGATCATAATAAACTATAGAAAATTCTGAAAGAGATGGGAATACCATACCACCTGAACTACCTCTTGAGAAACCTGTATGCAGGTCAGGAAGCAATAGTTAGAACTGGACATGGAACAACAGACTGGTTCCAAATGGGAAAGGGAATATATCAAGGCTGTATATTGTCACCCTGATTATTTAGCTTGTATGCAGAGTATATCATGAGAAATGCTGGGCTGGAAGAAGCACAAGCTGGAATCAAGATTGCTGAGAGAAAAGCAATAACCTCAGATATGGAGATGACACCGTCCTTATGGCAGAAAGTGAAGAAGAACTAAAGAGCCTCTTGATGAAAATGAAAGAGGAGAGTGAAAAAGTTGGCCTAAGGCTCAACATTCAGAAAACTAAGATCATGGCATCTGGTCCCATCACTTCATGTCAAATAGATGAGGAAACACTAGAAACAGTGGCTGACTATATTTTCCTGGGCTCCAAGATTGCTGCAGATGGTGATTGCAGCCATGAAATTAAAAGACGCTTACTCCTTGGAAGGAAAGTTATGACCAACCTAGACAGCATATTAAAAAGCAGAAACATTACTTTGCCAACAAAGGTCCATCTAGTCAAGGCTATGTTTTTTTCAGTGGTCATGTATGGATGTGAGAGTTGGACAATAAAGAAACCTGAGTGCTGAGGAATTGATGCTTTTGAACTGTGGTGTTGGAGAAGACACCTGAGAGTCCCTTGGACTACAAGAAGACCAACCAGTCCATCCTAAAGGAGATCATCCTGGGTGTTCATTGGAACGACTGATGTTGAAGCTGAAACTCCAATACTTTGGCCACCAGATGCAAAGAGCTGACTCATTTGAAAAGACCATGATGTGGGAAAGTTGAAGGCAGGAGGAGAAGGGGAAGACAGGATGAGATGGTTGAATGGCATCTCTGACACAATGGACATCATTTTGGGTAGACTCCGGGAGTTGGTGATGGACAGGGAGGCCTGGCGTGCTGTGGTTCATGGGGTCACAGAGAATTGGACAGGACTGAGTGACTGTACTGAACTGAACTGAAGCATTTTTTTTTCCATTTCTTTTTATTCGTTTGAGGCTTATTACTTTACAATATTGTAGTGGTTTTTGCCATACATTGACATGAATCAGTCATGGATTTACATGTGTTCCCCATCCTGAACCCCCCTCCCTCCTCCCTCCCCATCCTATCCCTCTGGGTTATCCCAGTGCACCAGCCCTGAGCACTTGTCTCATGCATCCAACCTGGACTAGCGATATTTGAGTGAATATAGAGCTAGAGGCTCAAGACTTAAGAGTCACCTTTTGCTTACTCACTTCTCCTTTCCTTTCCTCATTTCACATCTGTCACTAGATTTCTCAGATGATTCCTCCAGAAAGTGGGCGTTTCCATCTGCCTCTGATGTGAAATGCACTAAAAATAGTTTTGACCTTTGACAGACATATCAACTTCAGTTTGTCTAAGTATGAGCACCAAATAAATTCTGACATGGGGGTTACTGACCTCATGTCTACCAACTGGAATTGATCTATGGTTGCCATCACAATTTAGAAAAGTACATATGAAAATATCACATGATGTGAGGTTCAGTTGCAAATTTTGGGAATCTTCAATCCATCTGTTTTCATAACTGAGAAATTTAGAAAGTGTATGAAACTGTGTATATGCAATTTTATATATGTTTTATAATAGATATGGTTTATATACATATAAACTTAAATATGTGTATGTATATATATATATATATATATATCTAGCAAAGGTTATTTGTATTAAATACTTTTTACCTTTATCAAGAAAGGGCAAAACAAATTCAGACGTTCATGTTATTGTGTTTGATCTTTCCTCTTAATCTTCTCAATCAAGTTCTAGTTTTCACTCTAAATTGAGTGGAATCCACACCAACTTTGTTTTCTCCCCAAGCTTATTAAATACTTCATCAAGGGGTCATCTTTATGTATTTTCTGACCTCTAAATTTCACCAGAGCAAATCCACAGTTTGTCTCAAAACCTCATGAGAGTCTGCCAGCCTTGGCCTCTTGATTATTTGTTTGAGATTTTTATAGTAACAATGCATTTCTGGGTATGAAGGAGCACATATCCATGCTTTTCTGCAATATTATGGCAAAAGCCATGGTCAGTGGTTTTCACAGGGAGTGGAGAAGCTATATTTTTAGTACTAGAGTTACCCCTGGGGCCTGGGTAAAATGCAGATTGCAGAAAAGAAGACATGACCATTCCAAGAACTTTGGCCTTTGGCCCAGAAATATATCCTAATGGGTCTCTGTCTGAATTTCCACAGTGATTCTTAGCACAATAAAACTGACAACCATGAGTTTTTCAGAAATGTTTACATTGTAGTTTCCTAATGTGAACATGTTTCCTAATAGTTCCACATGTGAACACCATTACTCCCCCTCTTTTCTGCACATTTAATATCCCAGTTCATTGAAAGCATGACTTATTAGGCCAATGATGTTTTACTGTTTCAAGTGACAGGCAAAGGAGAAGTTAGGTAATTTGCTAGTTAAATAAGACAATAAATTCATTCAAATTATTCTTGAAAGTTGCTTTTAAAAATTAAAATAGGACTTTGAGTACTGATTTTCAATAGAGATTTAGAAAAGTGCTTTCTTTTGTATGCAGTAGAGTTGAATAGCTTTAACTTGCTCATCTAATATGTGCTTAAAAAAAATCAGAAAAGTAAACTTACAGATGTGTAGAACAAACTAGTGGTTAGTAGTGTGTGACGGGTTATTTAGTGATGGTGAGTGTACTAACCATTGGATATAAATTAAGCTGAAGGATGTTTTGTACAACATGGGTAATGTAGCCAACGTTTTGTAGTAATTATAAATAGAAAGCAACCTTTAAACATTGTGTATATTTTTAAATAAAACAAAAAAACAGACTAACATTTATTTTTAAAAACTAACCATTAAATGGAGGCCTAGTGTTTCATCTGGTTTCTCCTCTAATGAGATAGGAATTTGTCTAAATGCTTGAGAAAGCCTGACCATGTTAGGCTTATTGCAAGACCACAAAGGATGTATAAAACTACATATAACATGACAGTGAAGAAAGCTGAGTGCCAAAGAATTGACCCTTTAGAAATGTGTTGTTGGAGAACACTCTTGAGAGTCCCTTGGACTGCAAGGAGATCAAATCAGTCCATCCTAAAGGAAATCAGTCCTGGGTGTTCACTGGAAGGACTGATGCTGAAGCTGAAACTCCAATACTTTGGCCACCTCATGCGAAGAGTTGACTCATTGGAAAAGAACATTATGCTGGGAAGGATTGGGGCAGGAGGAGAAGGGGATGATAGAGAATGAGATGGCTGGATGGCATCACCGACTCAATGGACAAGGGTTTGTGTAGACTCCAGGAGTTGGTGATGGATAGGGAGGCCTGGTGTGCTGCGATTCATGGGGTTGCAAAGATTTGGACACGACTGAGTAACTGAGCTGATCTGGACCATTCTTTGTGGGTGATTTAAAGAATGTTCAAGAGTAAGTTTTTCTCCATTCAAATTTCCCCCACTTATTTAATTCCTAAGTAAAATACAACTCCATTGTAATGGCACAATAGGATATTTAGAGTTGCTGTTCTTCAGTCCTAAATCGTGTCCAACTATTTGCAACTCTACAAACTACAGCATGCAGACTCCCCTGTCTCTTAGAATATCCCAAGAGAATAATTCTGTATAAAAATATGGAAGTCTTAAAAATTTAGAAAAAAGCCTGTTCAACTCTCGTTCTATGCTAGAACTGCATCCTTGTAGTTCCGAATTCTAAATGTATTCATGTTAACCTATAATACAGAAAGACTACCCTCCTCCTTGTTGAAAGGGATAGTCTGTGTCTATAGTTCAGTTCAGTTCAGCTCAGTTCAGTTCAGTTGCTCAATCATGTCCGCTTCTTTGCGACCCCATGAATCACTGCATGCCAGGCATCCCTGTCCATCAACAATCTGCGCAGATTAGTAAAACTCATGTCCGTCGAATCAGTGATGCCATGCAGCCATCTCATCCTCTGTCGTTTCCTTCTCCTCCTGCCCCCCAACTTTCCCATGATCAGGGTCTTTTCCAATGAGACAACTCGTCCCATGAGGTGGCCAAATATTGGATCTTCAACTTCAGCATCAGTCCTTCTAAAGAACACCCGGGATTGATCTCCTTTAGGATGGACTGTTTGGATCTCCTTGCAGCCCAAGGGACACTCAAGAGTCCTCCAACACCACATTTTTTTTTTTCTATTTTTTTTTTTTTTGTATTTTATTTTATTTATTTATTTTTCCCATTTATTTTTATTAGTTGGAGGCTAATTACTTCATAACATTTCAGTGGGTTTTGTCATACATTAACATGAACTAGCCATGGAAGTACATGTATTCCCCCTCCCGATCCCCCCTCCCACCTCCCTCTCCACCCGATTCCTCTGGGCCTTCCCAGTATACCAGGCCCGAGCACTTGTCTCATGCATCCAACCTGGGCTGGCAACACCACATTTTAAAAGCATCAATTCTTCAGTACTCAGCATTCTTCACCGTCCAACTCTCACATCCATATATGACCACTGGAAAAACCATAGCCTTGACAGGACAGACCTTTGTTGGCAAAGTAGTCTCTGCTTTTTAACATGCTATCTAGGTTGGTCATAACTTTCCTTCCAAGGAGTAAGCGTCTTTTAATTTCATGGCTGCTGTGTCTATAGTTAGGGAAGTAAAACAGGCTTCTTCTGCTGTGGGATGGCTCTCCTGTGCCCTGCCCACCAGAGAGGTCTGTGTGTGGCCATCTCCATCTATGCATACCTTGTGTGTGGGTCAACCACAGTTCTACAGCACCCCCACCAAGAACTTTGTCTTGGCCACTAGAGGGGCAAACTACAGAGTCACAAGATTTCATTCTATCCCAAAGGGTTCATCAGAAAGGTATAATCCATAGGAGTAAAAACAGGCAGCCTGGAAAAGAACACAAACCATGCTCAAGATCATGGTCTTGAACATCTACATAAATTTAAAAGAAAAATCTCACCAAACTGCTTGATGTATATTCTAAAATAACAATGTTTTATTGGCTGCCAGCATGTAAAGTTGGAGCATTCATAATCTGGAGGTCACAGTGTAGACCCTTTCCTCGTTAAAGTCTCCTGCCACATTCCTTTCCATTTGCATTGGTGAACTGCAGTCTCTGCACCCAATGGTAGAATGCAAAGATGAGGGATTTGACCCAGAAAAAAATTCAACCTCACATCACTTGTAAGAAGTGTGAATTGTCATTTCATTCTAAAGATAGCCACTTTCTTCTTTTTAGAGTTTATTCTATGCACTAGGCAGTTTAAGAGATGCTTATGTAGTCTACATTGTCACATTCATATTTTTATTCACACGATGGTACATGGCAGGGATGATTCTCTAGTTATTTTGTAGCTAGCAATTTCTTTCTCTCCTGCTTTGCTTATCCCTCCTTCATATTAGACTTTGTTGTAAGTTTTAAACATTCTTTTACTTAAATCTTTTAAAGGTTTCTTTTCTTTCCAGACCTTCTATCACAAACTGCTCCATCAATCTCTTGGGTGGTCCCCAGTCCCTGAATTAATATCCCTGGAATCCCCTTCTGCTCCCTCTAATACTGGCTCCATTCTTCAGCGAGACTTTGCTATAAAAATACAAGGATAATTGTGGCACTGCTAACTAAACCCTTGCATGGCTACCCCTTTTCCCTAGAAGAGAGCCTACATTTCTTCCCCCTGTCCTGGGTCTCTCCTAGATCTGGCCCTTGCCTGGGCTTCAGCTTCACTCCTGCCTTGTCCTCCCCTCTCTCCAGTCCAGCTACACCAGATCTGATCAGTTCCCTGAACATACCATGATCCTGCACTATCTTCCTTGCTTCGCTTTGCCTAGAACATTTTTTCCTTAGTTTGTTCAGCTTCCTTCCATGTATCTCTTAGATTTTTAGCTTCTGCACCAGTTCCTTGGACAGTGACTTCTAACCCTTTTGACGAGGAGCCGAGTTCCCTTGCTCTCTGCCCCCACAGTGTGAGTCCTTCCTGTTTCCACATCTCTTCATGTTTGTGATTACTTGTTCAAATACCTGTCTTTTCCACTAGAATAAATCTTAATGAAACCAGTGACCTCACCTGTCCCCATTGATCAAAGGATTTTCTTTCTGTAATGTAGAATCTGGTGCTGGGGAGGCATTCAGTAAACCATTGTCAAATACATAAAGATTTTTAAGAAAACAGAAAACTGGAGAGATTAAATCTCCTGCCCTGAGTCATACAAGTTATACCTCTGGCCACACCTAGATTAGAACCCACGTGTGTTTATCAAGAGAGTCCAGCTTTCCCTCCATTTGACTGCTGCCTTCAGGAAGGGCTGGTGTGACTGGAAAGGTTCATTTATACTTTTGCTGTTTTCTGCCCTTAGAATAGTATTTTGGATCCAGTTTTCTATAATGGACGGTTTTAAGATCTTTGTGATAATAGAACATATACTTTAAAAGAGTATTTTGAAAATTATAGATTCTTGGTTAGTGATATTTCTATATGTTTCTGAAAGTTTTATAATCCAGAACGTTCATGTGAAAAATATCATTAACTACTTTTAATTTTCATCTTGAATTTTATAGTAAAATTTAAAGTAAGTATTTTTTGCTTTGTTTTTATTTATTTATTTATTTAATCATCTTCTAAGGGCTTCCCTGGTGGCTCAGATGTTAAAGAATCCACTTGCAATGAAGGAGACCTGAGTTCGATCCCTGGGTTGGGAAGATATCTTGCAGGAGGGCATGGCAACCCACTTCAGTATTCTTGCCTGGAGAATTCCATGGATGGAGGAGCCTGATGGGCTACAGGCCATGAAGTCACAAGGAGTCGCACACGACTGAGTCAATAAGAGACACATACCACTAGCAAATACTTATTCACTATAAGGGTATGTAGGGTGTGGAGGTACCCCAAGTTTATACATCAGGATTATGCAGATACTTTTAATGTATTGGTGTTGGACTAACCATAAAGAAATCTTGCTATTTGTGATAACATGAATGAATCTTGAGCTCATTCAGTTCAGTTCAGTTCAGTCATTCAATCGTGTCTGACTCTTTGTGACCCCATGAATCGCAGCATGCCAGGCCTCTCTGTCCATCACCAACTCCTGGAGATTACTCAAACTCATGCCCATCGAGTCAGTGATGCCATCCAGGCATCTCATCCTCTGTGGTCCCCTTCTCCTCCTGCCCCCAATCCCTTCCAGCCTCAGGGTTTTTTCCAATTAATCAACACTTGGCATGAGGGAGCCAAACTATTGGAGTTTCATCTTCAGCATAAGTCTTTCCAGTGATCACCCAGGACTGAGCTCCTTTAGGATGGACTGGTTGGATCTCATTGCAGTCCAAGGGACTCTCAGGAGTCTTCTCCAACACCACAGTTCAAAAGCATCAATTTTTCGGCGCTCAGCTTTCTTCACAGTCCAAATCTCACATCCATGCATAACCACTGGAAAAACCATAGCCTTGACTAGACGGACTTTTGTTAGCAAAGTAATGTTTCCACTTTTTAATATGCTATCTAGTTTGGTCATAACTTTCCTTCCAAGGAGTGAAGGTCTTTTAATTTCATGGCTGCAATCACCATCTGCAGTGATTTAGGAGCCCCCAAAAATATAGTCTGACACTGCTTCCAATGTTTCCCCATCTATTTCCCATGAAGTGATGGGACCAAATGCCATGATCTTAGTTTTCTGAATGTTGAGCTTTAAGCCAGCTTTTTCACTCTCTTCTTTCACTTTTATCATCAACAGCCTTTTTAGTTCCTCTTCACTCCCATAAGGGTGGTGTCATCTGCATATCTCAGGTTATTGATATTTCCTGAGCTGGTTATGCTATATGAAATAAATCAAAGACAGAAAAATGCTGTTTGATCACACTTAAATGTGGAATCAAACAACAACCACGAGGAACAAAACATAAATATGGTGAATAGTTTGGTGGTTTGGGTGGGCAGACAACATGGGTGAAGTAGGTAAAAAGGTACAAATTTACAGTTATATATAAATCCTGGGGGTATAAAATAGAGCATGATGACTCTAGTTAATAATAGTGTATCACACACTTGAAAGTTGCAAAGAGAAGAGATCTTAAAAATTCTCACCACTAGAAAGGAATCATAACGATGTGTGATGATTGATATTAACTAGATTTACTATGGTGATTATTTTCCATCTGAACCACGAGGGAAGCCCCTATTTGCAGTATATACAAATAGCAAATCATTGTGTTGTACATCTAAAACTTGTATGATGCTATATATCAATTATATTAATATCTCAATCTAAAAAACACACCATGAAAAAACAGGAGAGAGAGACTTTGATCATATGCATTTCTATGTTCCTTATGGTCTTATTTCACCTATATTAATTGACCTAAGAATCTATGCCCACGTAGCCCTGAGTAACGTGATGATGTGAGATATTTTACTGACAAGAAGAGAGAAAAAGAAAGAGAGTCTAAGTTTTAATATTCATGCAACAGGCATTTGACCTTAGAGGGCAGAAAATAAGACTTCCCAGATTTTACTGATAAATCCTCTGCCCTTTGTCCCAGTGGTGAAAAGTGAAAGTGAAAGGTGCTCAGTCATCTCTGACTCTTTTTGACTCCATGGGCTGTATTCTCCAGGCCAGAATACTGGAGTGGGAAGCTGTTCCCTTCTCCAGGGAATCTTCCCCACCCAGGGATCAAACCCAGGGCCCTGCATTGCTGGTGGATACTTTACCAGTTGAGCCACAAGGGAATATGCCAAGCAATGAGGAAATGCTTAGTTTCCCACTCTTATTTAGTCAGGGTAAAGCAACCTAGGAATATGCTTGTGTATTCTGTGATGTATTTCCTTAATTATATTATTTATTAATATTTTTGCATTTTAATATATGTGGTATAATATGAGATGTGGTTACCTTATAGATGTGTACAAATCCATGTAGTAATATGGTAATATGTTGCATTTTTACCAAAGAAGATAATTATTTTGGAATTCTGCCTTTCATACAAAGTAAAATTCCTATGTCTCACTGTAAGAAATAGTTTCTGAAGGATATTGAAGACATATATATCTATATAGTTGGTTGTGAGTGATGTTAAAAATGGAGTTTGTAAATATCCATTATCTCATCTATGTTGTATTTAACTATCATTCTAAATTGGACAATATCATTATACATTATTAGTGAAATGAAATGAAAATGTGAAATGAATGTGCTATATTTAAAGATGCAACCACTTTACAAGTGATGCATTTGTAGCCCTATTTTAATATGTGTTTTCTGATATGAGCAAAATATGAATAGAGTTGGAGTGTTCTGAGGTGATTTAAATTTACGAGGGATAAAGGAAATGGAATTTTTGATTGATAGGAATACATTAAATATATCGAATTTACTTCTGAATTTTCTTTATGTATAGACTTCCTAATAGGGCTTCAACTACATAAAAGGGAACCATTAAATAACTTAGAGTTAGAAATTCATTTCAAATATTGAATGATTTAATTATGTTTTAGTAGTGTCTCATCCTTTTTTTTGTCCATGTTGGATAGCATCTTGGATAGATTTGCATTGTATTTTTGTAAACAGTGGTATGTATTCATTTCTTAAAATAATTTTTTTTACATCAACTGAAATGGCCAAGGAAAGAAATAGTAAGCAATTGTGAAGCATTAAAATCCATGAAATTTACTCACTGCATTGGTATTTTTTAAATTTAAAATCTGATATATTATACAGTTTCTCCAATAAAAATTATATTTGCTTTACTCCAGTTCTATTTTTATATAATCGTAATGGTTTTTGCCATAGAATGGCAACTGTCCCATGTTCACCTCTCAGGCCAGGTGCAAATGATGCTTGCTATTGCACTGGACATTGGGACTCAGGTCCAGGGGGAAGGTAGCAAAATGGTGTCAAGCAATCAGACAAGGAACAATTAAAGAGTAAATTACACGAATTATACCACTATCAACCATTTGTTCACCATGAGGGGTGAGGTGGTTGTGGAGCTAACCAACATTATCCTCAGGATTATGCAAGTATTCTTAATGTATCAGTCATGTACTTACCATGAAGAAATCTTGCTCTCTGTGATAGCATGAGTGAACCTTGAGGGCATTATGCTATGCAGAGTAAGTCAGATAAAGACAAATGCTATATGAGCTCCCTTAAATGAGGAATCAAAAACCAATAACCACAAAGAACAAAATATAAATCCAGAGAACAATTTGGTGGTTTCCAGAGGCAGGGTTTGGGTGGGGGAGCCTGAATGGGAGAAGTGGATACAGATTTCCCGTTATAAGTAAATCACAGGGATATAATACAGAGTGTGGTGACTATAGTTAATAATAGTGTATTGTATACTTGTAAGTTGCTAAGAGAGTTTATCTCAAAGTACTCGGCACAAGAAAAATTTGAAGCAGTGTGTGATGATGGATCACATTAGTAAATTAACACTAAAATAATTGTAGTCATAATTTTGCAATCTATACAAATATCAAACCATTGTGTTGAATATCTAAAATGTGTATGGTGTTATATGTCAATTAAAAAAAAAACCTACATCTTTGGGAAAAAGTAGAGCTAGACTTTGACCATGTGTTTTTCTATGGTCCTTCATATTCCTATTTCTCCTTTATTAACTGCCAGAATAATCTAGGAGGAAATAGCCCTGAATAACTTGATGACTTTTGAAATTGTCCTGACATAGGAGGGGAAAGAAAGAGAGTCTAGGTTGTAATACTTACTCAAAAGGCATTTGACCCTGGATAACAGAAAATAAGATTCCCCAGACTTCCCTTTTAAACCTTATGCCTTTTGCCACACTGGGGATCAAGAGTTAAAAGATACTTTGAATGTTAAGCATAAAAACTCAATAGTTTTCAAGGATCACTATCTCTTAAGAATTTGTATTTATAGGTAAGTTTTTGAAATTATTCACATTTGCAAAATATTTAACTTATTTTGAGTTTGCTACTTTAGTCCTTTACATTTATAAAAATTTATTACTATCCTAAAACGTAGCCTAATGCATTTTGGCATGAGAAGTGAACATACTAACTCATAAATAACCAACTTATAAATAAATAATGTATTTTGAGAATTAGTTCAAAGTACATTTATTAAATATTATGAAGGGTTATTGTTTGAATTTAATCTTGCTGGTCCCAAATTTTTCATGAGAAAGAGATAAATATGTGAATAAATAATTGGTCCAGTTTATTCATTTCTTTGGTGAATGTAAATAAAGCTTAACAAAGTAACCCAAAGGAGAGAAGAGCTGATTTGTCTGGAAAAGTTACAAGAGATTTCAAAAAGGAAGTGAAATAGCATATGTAAGAGCTCCCCAGGAGTAGATGGGGATGGGACTCCAGGTTGGAGAACAGCTTATAAAAAGAAAGACATTTAAAATCCAAAGAGCACCGCAGGTGTGGGGAAAGATGATGAATTCTATCCTCTCTCTCCTGTCTTTGTTGGGGAGGCGGGAAGACAGAAACAGCAAAAGACCCCTGCCTGTGACTCACATGTCTCACTTGCTCCCTGCAGTTGTGTCCTTCCTATGAGTGGACTTCTGGGCAGACACATGGACACATGGACACATGAGCCTAGGAGCGAACCCTCCACTCCTGTCTGTCCTGGAGACGCACCTCCTCACATGACCTCGGGAGAGAGCACTGGGTTCTATAGGT
>JADEYB020000019.1:32010560-32025504 GCA_015832495.2 Alces alces
CATAGGGCTCTTTATTTTTTTCTTTGCATGTTCAACATGCTTTATGATAACATTAGAAAGAGTCTTCTGTGTGCATCTATGCATGCAAATGTTTTAGTGTATTATATCGGTACTTACTTTACATATGTACCTTGCATACATTATCTGATTTGCCATAAACTAAATATTAACCATATTGTGATGAAAATGAACTCTCCTGACAACTCTTTCTTTCCCCATATTCTTTCCTGAAATGATGATGGTGAACTATAATATTGTGGAAGTCTATGTTCAGAGTGTACAGCTCAAACATGAGACTCAGAGATTGAATCTTGAGGTCTGATCTGTTCCTTAACTTTGCCTTAACCCATTAGACATTATGTCAGCAGTTAGGCAAGGTGATATTTTTCCTTCCAAAACAGTAGCTCTTATTTTGCTTCTCAACTTCTGATACATCTACTTATTTGCATCCTCTTTCCAACACAGTGCTAACATGTCAAAATTCATATGTAGACTGAGACAAAAACTGAATGGTGAATCTTACATGATACTACAGAGTCATTTGTTTGGAAAACGGGGAGTCAGGCTTCAGCAGTACTTGAAAAGTGAATTTCCAGATCTTCAAGCTGGTTTCAGGGAAGGCAGAGGAACCAGAGATCAAATTGCCAACATCTGCTGGATCATTGAAAAAGCAAGAGGGTTCCAGAAAAACATCTATTTCTGCTTTATTGACTATGCCACAGCTGTTGACTGTGTGGATCTCAATAAACTGTAGAAAATTCTGAAAGAGATGGGAATACCAGACCACCTGAGCTACCTCTTGAGAAACCTCTATGCAGGTCAGGAAGCAACAGTTAGAACTGAACATGGACCAACAGACTGTTTCCAAATGGGAAAAGGAATATGTCAAGGCTGTATATTGTCACCCTGTTTATTTAGCTTATATGCAGAGTATATCATGAGAAACGCTGGGCTGGAAGAAGCACAAGCTGGAATCAAGAATGCCGAGAGAAAAATCAATAACCTCAGATATGGAGATGACACCATCCTTATGGAAGAAAGTGAAGAAGAACTAAAGAGCCTCTTGATGAAAATGAAAGAGGAGAGTGAAAAACTTGGCTTAAAGCTCAACATTCAGAAAACTAAGATCATGGCATCTGGTCCCATCACCTCATGTCAAATAGATGGGGAAACAATAGAATTCATGGCTGACTATATTTTCCTGGGCTCCAAGATTGCTGCAGATGGTGATTGCAGCCATGAAATTAAAAGGCGCTTACTCCTTGGAAGGAAAGTTATGACCAACCTAAACAGCATATTAAAAAGCAGAAACATTACTTTGCCAACAAAGGTCCAACTAGTCAAGACTATGGTTTTTCCAGTGGTCATGTATGGATGTGAGAGTTGGACAATAAAGAAAGCTGAGTGCTGAAGAATTGATGCTTTTGAACTGTCCTATTGAAGAAGACTCCTGAGAGTCCCTTGGACTGCAAGGAGACCAACCAGTCATCCTAAAGGAGATCAGTCCTGGGTGTTCATTGGAAGGACTGATGTTGAAGCTGAAACTCCAATACTTTGACCATCTCATGTGAAGAGTTGACTCGTTTGAAAAGACCATGATACGGGAAAGTTGAAGGCAGGAGGAGAAAGGGACGACAGAGGATGAGAAGGTTGGATGGCTTCTGCAACTCAATGGACATCATTTTGGGTAGACTCCAGGAGTTGGTGATGGACAGGGAGGCCTGGCGTGCTGTGGTTCATGGGGTCACAGAGAGTTGGACAGGACTGAGTGACTGAACTGAACTGAACTGAAGCATATTTTTTTTTCCATTTCTTTTTATTAGTTGGAGGCTAATTACTTTACAATATTGTAGTGGTTTTTGCCATCCATTGACATGAATCAGCCATGGATTTACATGTGTTCCCCATCCTAATCCCCTCTCCCACCTCCCTCCCCTCTCCCCATCCCATCCCTCTTGGTCATCCCAGTGCACCAGCCCTGAGCACTTGTCTCATGCATCCAACCTGGACTGGCAATATTTGAGTGAATACAGAGCTAGAAGCTCAAGACTTAAGAGTCACCTTTTGCTTACTCACTTCTCCTTTCCTTTCCTCATTTCACATCTGTCACTAGATTTCTCAGATGATTCCTCCAGAGAGTGGGCATTTCCACCTGCCTCTGATGTGAAATGCACTAAAAATAGTTTTGACCTTTGACAGACATATCAACTTCAGTTTTTCTAAGTATGAGCACCAAATAAATTCTGACATGGGGGTTACTGACCTCATGTCTACCAACAGGCATTGATCCATGGTTGCCATCACAATTTAGAAAAGCACATATGAAAATATCACATGATGTGAGGTTCAGTTGCAAATTTTGGGAATCTTCAATCCATCTGTTTTCATAATTGAGAAATTTAGAAAATGTCTGAAACTGTGTATATGCAATTTTATATATATTTTACATTAGATATAGTTTATATATATATATCAACTTAAATATGTGTTTGTGTGTATGTGTATATATATGCATATACATATATATATATATATATATATATATCTAGCAAAGGTTATTTGTATTAAATACTTTTTACCTTTATCAAGAAAGGGAAAAACAAATTCAGACGTTCATGTTATTGTGTTTGATCTTTCCTCTTAACCTTCTCAATCAGGTTCTAGTTTTCACTCTAATTTGAGTGGAGTCCATACCAAGTTTGTTTTCTCCCCAGGCTTATTAAATACTTCTTCAAGGGGTCATCTTTATGTATTTTCTGACCTCTAAATTTCACCAGAGCAAACCCACAGTTTGTCTCAAATCCTCATGAGAGTCTGCCAGCCATGGCTTCTTGATCATTTGGTTGAGATTTTTATACTAATGACGCATTTTTAGGTATGTAGGTGCACATATCCATGCTTTTCTGCAATATTATGGCAAAAGCCTTGGTCATGGTTTTCACAGGGAGTGGGGAAGCTATATTTTTTATTATTAGAGTTACCCCTGGGGCCTGGGTAAAATGCAGATTGCAGAAAAGAAGACATGACCTTTCCAAGAACTTTGGCCTTTGACCCAGAAATATATCCTAATGGGTCTCTGGCTGAATTTCCACAGTGATTCTTAGCACAATAAAACTGACAACCATGAGTTTTTCGGAAATGTTTGCGCTGTAGTTTCTTAACCACATGTGAACACCATTGAAGCGTTTATAAATAATCTTTGGATTCTCAAAGTTCACAAACATTTGTCTGACCTTGAGAAAGGCCACAGGGAGAGTATATGGAATGTCGTCTGGAATAACTGAATTAAATGAGATAATGTATGTGATAATTCTCTGTGACTTGTAACTACAACACTAATGTTGATCATTGGTATGTACAGTTTGATTATTTTCTTTAGGTTCCATGGAATAAGATTTAGGTTAGGTGAGATATTTGGTTTCTGTATGTGTCATAGTGAAACATAAATTGAATTAGGTTCAGATAACTGATTCTGTTCTTGCTTTGGTATACCAGTTTTCTGTTGGTTCTAGACCCCTTCTACCCCTGTTTGTAGGGAATGTTACTTTCTTCTGCTTTATCTATGTCTCTTTTTCTTAGAAATCATCTATTCCCCACCTGAGTCTGGATTTTGAGGATGGCGCTGACCCTATTTCCTCACTCTAGGCATGGGCAGCTGTCTTGATCTGAGCACTCAGGATTCACCTAATGTGTTCATGGCGGGCTTGTGAGTAGTGCTAACTTAACTATACTTGCCTCTGGGACTTTACTAGAACTTTTGGGATGAGTAAAGATACAGCCTCTAGTAGTTGCATTTTCTGTTCTGTGGGGACAGCCTGCCTGTCAACCTGGAGCTAAGGAGAGGGATGGAGAAAAGAGACACATTCTTGATAAAAAAGGCTGGACTCTGCCTCCTCCCATTCTCCAACTCAGTCCCATTGAACTTCCCTGCTCTGTGGTCCAAAGGACATCTCCATGTGTTTGTCTGTTTAATTTGCTTCACAGAAGCTTCTGTTCCTGGCAATGGAATGTTCTGGTTTCTTCCCACCACCATTCACTGGCTGGTTAGCGGTTGTGTTACCTTGAACTTGATAGCCGTGTTTTCTCAGGTTCAGTGTTTTCATGTGTAAAATTAAATTGTAGCATTTAGAAATCAAACCAACAATATACAGAAATGAAAATATTTCAGGAGTGTTATCAAGTTATGGGAGTTGGGTGATAGTAAATGAGTTCTTATCAGTCTAGATCCAAAAACGGAGAAGGGGGCATCTGTGGAATTTAAACAGAGTTTTGCAGGGGAGGACACCTTGAAGAACTGTGATTGTATCTGGGACAATTTAAGAGGAGGGAGCCAGGGGGACTAGTTCACTAATCTCATTTTGTTTCCTTCCATCCATCTCCTGCCATGGCTTCCCATTTGTTGATCCCAACAGGAAGACAGAAAGTAAGGTGGCCTGTTGATGTGGTCCCTAGGCCATCCCACAGAGGCCATAAACATGGTGGAGAAGGAAGAAAGTATATCCAAAAGGGCAAAGAGAAGGTATCTGGCATGGCAGATAATCTTGGACTTGTCTTTCAGTTCTAAAATAAAATGAGGATGAATAAAATTCTAGAATGACATGATATTTGGATTTGTTTGGATTAATGTACAATTATGAGTGAGCAAAGAGGAGGGAAATCTTACATTACTCCCCCTCTTTTCTGCATATTTAATATTCCAGTTCATTGAAAGCATGACTCATTAGGCCAATGGTGCTTTACTGTTTCATGTGACAGGCAAACGAGTTAGGTAATTTACTAGTTAAATAAGACAATAAATTCATTCAAATTATTCTTGAACGTTGCTTTTAAAAATTAGAATAGGACTTTGAGTACTGATTTTGAATATAGATTTAGAAAACTGCTTTTCTTTGCAGTAGAGTTGAATAGCTTTAACTTACTCATCTAAATGTGCTTAAAAATAATCAGAAAAGTAAACTTACAGATGTGTAGAACAAGCTAGTGGTTAGTAGTGGGTGGGGGGTTGTTTAGTGATGGTGAGTGTACTATCTATTGAATATAGGATAGGCTGAAGGATGTTTTGTACAACATGGGTAATGTAGCCAATGTTTTGTAGTAATTATAAATAGAAAGCAACCTTTAAACATTGTGTATATTTTTAAATAAAACAGAAAACAGATTAACATTTATTTTTAAAAACTAACCACTAAACGGAGGCCTAGTGTTTCATCTGGTTTGTCCTCTAACAGGATAGGAATTTGTCTAAGCGCTTGAGATAGCCTGACCATGTTAGGCTTATTGCAAGACCACAAAGGATGTATAAAACTACATATACCATGACGGTGAAGAAAGCTGAGTGCCAAAGAATTGATACTTTTGAACTGTGTGCTTGGAGAACGCTCTTGAGAGTCCTTTGGACTGCAAGGAGATCAAATCAGTCCATCCTAAAGGAGATCAGTCCTGGGTGTTCACTGGAAGGACTGATGCTGAAGCTGAAACTCCAATACTTTGGCCACCTCATGCAAAGAGTTGACTCATTGGAAAAGAACCTTATGGTGGGAAGGATTGGGGGTAGGAGAAGAAGGGGATGATAGAGGATGAGATGGCTGGATGGCATCACTGACTCGATGGACAAGGGTTTGTGTAGACTCTGGGAGTTGGTGATGGATAGGGAGGCCTGGTGTGCTGCAATTCATGGGGTTGCAAAGATTCAGACACGACTGAGTAACTGAACTGATCTGAACCATTCTTTGTGGGTGATTTAAGAATGTTCAAGAGTAAGTTTTTCTCCATTCAAATTTCCCCCACTTATTTAATTCCTAAGTAAGATACAGCTGCATTGTAATCACACAGTAGAATATTTAGAGTTGCTGTTCTTCAGTCCTAAATCTAGTCCAACTGTTTGCATCTCTACAAACTGCAGCATGCAGACTCCCCTGTCTTTCGATATATTCAGAAAGAATAATTCTGTATAAAGATATGGAAGTCTTACGAATTTAGAAAAAAGCCTGTTCAATTCCTGTTCTATGTTAGAACTGCATCCTTGTAGTTACAAGTTCTAAATGTATGCGTGTTAACTTACAGTACAGAAACACCACCCTCCTCCTTTGTGATAGTGATAGTCTGTGTCTATAGTTCAGTTCAGTTCAGTTCAGTTCAGTTCAGTCGTTCAATCATGTTCACTTCTTTGCGATCCCATGTATCGCTGCACGCCAGGCCTCCCTGTCCATCAACAATCTGTGGAGATTACACAAACTCAGGTCCATCAAGTCAGTGATGCCATCCAGCCATCTCATCCTGTCGTTTCCTTCTCCTCCTGCCCCCAATCTTTCCCATGATCTGGGTCTTTTCCAATGAGACAACTCATCCCATGAGGTGGCCATATATTGGAACTTCAACTTCAGCATCAGTGCTTCCAATGAACACCTGGGACTGATCTCCTTTAGGATGGACTGTTTTGGATCTCCTTGCAGTCCAAGGGACACTCAAGAGTCTTCTCCAACACCACATTTTAAAAGCATCAATTCTTTAGCACTCAGCATTCTTCACCATCCAACTCTCACATCCGTACATCACCACTGGAAAAACCATAGCCTTGACAGGACAGACCTTTGTTGGCAAAGTAATGTCTCTACTTTTTAACATGCTATCTAGGTTGGTCATAACTTTCCTTCCAAGGAGTAAGTGTCTTTTAATTTCATGGCTGCTGTGTCTATAGTTAGGGAAGTAAAACAGGCTTCTTCTGCTGTGGGATGGCTCTCCTGTGCCCTGCCCACCAGAGAGGTCTGTGTGTGGCCATCTCCATCTATGCGTACCTTGTGTGTGGGTCAACCGCAGTTCTACAGCACCCCCGCCAAGAACTATGTCTTGGGCACTGGAGGTGCAAACTACAGAGTCACAAGATTTCATTCTATCCCAAAGGGTTCATCAGAAAGGTATAATCCATAGGAGTAAAAACAGGCAGCCTGGAAAAGAACACAAACCATGATCAACATCATGATCTTGATCATCTACATAAATTTAAGAGAAAAATCTCACCAAACTGCTTGATGTATATTCTAAAATAACAATTTTTTATTGGCTGCCAGCATGTAAAGGTGGAGCCTTCATAATCTGGAGGTCACAGTGTAGACCCTTTCCTCATTAAAGTCTTCTGCCACATTCCTTTCCATTTGCATTGGTGAACTGCAGTCTCTGCACCCAGTGGTAGAATGCAAAGATGAGGGATTTGACCTAGAAAAAAATTCAACCTCACATCACTTGTAAGAAGTGTGAATTGTTATTTCATTCTAAAGATAGCCATTTTATTTTTTTTGAGTTTATTATATGCACTAGGCAGTTTAAGAGATGCTTATGTAGTCTACATTGTCACATTCATATTTTTATTCACATAATGATACATGGCAGGGATGATTCTCTAGTTATTTTATAGCTAGCAACTTCTTTCTCTCCTGCTTTGCTTATCCCTCCTACATATTAGACTTTGTTGTAAGTTTTAAACATTCCTTTACTTAAATCTTTTAAAGGTTTCTTTTCTTTCCAGACCTTCTATCACAAACTGCTCCATCAATCTCTTGGGTGGTCCCCAGTGCCTGAATTAATATCCCTGGAATCCCCTTCTGCTCCCTCTAATACTGGTTCCATTCTTCAGCGGGACTTTGCTTTAAAAATACAAGGATAATTGTGTCTCCGCTACCTAAACACTTGCATGGCTACCCCTTTTCCCTAAAAGAGAGCGTACATTTCTTCCCACTGTCCTGGGTCTCTCCTAGATCTGGCCCTTGCCTAGGCTTCAGCTTCACTCCTGCCCTGTCCTCTCCTCTCTCCAGGCCAGCTACACCAGATCTGATCAGTTCCCTGAATATACCATGATCCTGCACTATCTTCCTTGCTTTGCTTTGCCTAGAACATTTTTTCCTTAGTTTGTTCAGCTTCCTCCCATGTATCTTTTAGATTTTTAGCTTCTGCACCAGTTCCTTTGACAGTGACTCCTAACGCTTTACACTAGGAGCCGAGTTCCCTTGCTCTCTGCCCCCACAGTGTGAGTCCTTCCTGTTTCCACAGCTCTTCATGTTTGTGATTACTTGTTCAAATACCTGTCTTTTCCACTAGAATAAATCTTAATGAAACCAGTGACCTCACCTGTCCCATTGATCAAAGGATTTTGTTTCTGTAATGTAGAATCTGGTGCTGGGGAGGCATTCAGTAAACCATTGTCAAATACATAAAGATTTTTAAGAAAACAGAAAACTGGAGAGGTTGAATCTCCTGCCCTGAGTCATGCAAGTTATACCTCTGGCCACACCTAGATTAGAATCCATGTGTGTTTATCAAGAGTGTCCAGCTTTCCCTCCATTTGACTGCTAACTTCGGGAAGGGCTGGTGTGACTGGAAAGGTTCATTTATACTTTTGCTGTTTTCTGACCTTGGAATAGTATTTTGGATCCAGTTTTATATAATGGACAGTTCCAAGATCTTTGTGATAATACAACATATACTTTAAGAGTATTTTGAAAATTAGAGATGCCTGCTTAGTGATATATCTACATGTTTCAGAAAGTTATATAATCCAGAACATTCTTGTGAAAAATATCATTAACTACTTTAAATTTTCATCTAGAATTTTATGTTAAAATTTAAAGTAAGTATTTCTTCCTTTGTTTTTATTTATTTATTTATTTAATCATTTTCTAAGGGCTTCCCTGGTGGCTCAGATGTTAAAGAATCCACTTGCAATGAAGGAGACCCGAGTTCGATCCCTTGGTTGGGAAGATATGTTGCAGGAGGGCATGGCAACCCACTTCAGTATTCTTGCCTGGAGAATTCCATGATTGGAGGAGCCTGATGGGCTACAGGCCATGAAGTCACAAGGAATCGCACACGACTGAGTGAATAAGAGACACATACCACTAGCAAGTACTTATTCACTATAAGGGTGTGTAGGGTGTGGAGGTACCCCAAGTTTATACATCAGGATTATGCAGATACTTTTAATGTATTGGTGTTGGACTAATCATAAAGAAATCTTGCTATTTGTGATAACATGAATGAATCTTGAGCTCATTCAGTTCAGTTTAGTTCAGTCATTCAATCGACCACGTGAATCGCAGCACGCCAGGCCTCTGTGTCCATCACAAACTCCTGGAGTTTATTCAAACTCATGCCCATTGAGTCGGTGATGCCATCCAGCCATCTCATCCTCTGTCATCCCCTTCTCCTCCTGCCCCCAATCCCTCCCAGCCTCAGGGTCTTTACCAATGAATCAACACTTCGCATAAGGGAGCCAAAGTATTGGAGTTTCAGCTTCAGCATCAGTCCTTCCAACGTACACCCAGGACTGAGCTCCTTTAGGATGGACTGGTGATCTCATTGCAGTCCAAGGGACTCTCAGGAGTCTTCACCAACACCACAGTTCAAAAGCATCAATTTTTGGTGCTCAGCTTTCTTCACAGTCCAAATCTCACATCCATGCACAACTACTGGAAAAACCATAGCCTTGACTAGACAGACTTTTGTTAGCAAAGTAATGTCTGCTTTTTAATATGCTATTTAGTTTGGTCATAACTTTCCTTCCAAGGAGTAAAGGTCTTTTAATTTCATGGCTGCAATCACCATCTGCAGTGATTTAGGAGCCCCCAAAAATATAGTCTGACACTGCTTCCAATGTTTCCCCATCTATTTCCCATGAAGTGATGGGACCAAATGCCATGATCTTAGTTTTCTGAATGTTGAGCTTTAAGCCAACTTTTTCACTCTCTTCTTTCACTTTTATCAAGAGGCTTTTTAGTTCCTCTTCACTTTCTCCCATAAGGGTGGAGTCATCTGCATATCTCAGGTTATTGACATTTCCTGAGCTCATTATGCTATAAGAAATAAGTCCAAGAAAGAAAAATGCTGTTTAATCACACTTAAATGTGGTATCAAACAGCAACCATGAGGAACAAAACGTAAATACAGTGAATAGTTTGGTGGTTTGGGTGGGCAGCCAACATGGGTGAAGTGGGTTAAAAGGTACACATTTACAGATATATATAAATCCTGGAGGTATAAAACAGACCATGATGACTCTAGTTAATAATAGTGTATCACACACTAGAAAGTTGCAAAGAGAGTAGATCTTAAAATTTCTCACCATTAGAAAGGAATCATAACGATGTGTGATGATGGGTGTTAACTAGATTTACTATGGTGATTATTTTCCATCTGAACCACCAGGGAAGCCCCTATTTGCAGTATATACAAATAGCAAATCATTGTGTTGTACATCTAAAACCTGTATGATGCTATATGTCAATTATATTAATATCTCAATCTAAAAAACACACCATGAAAAAACAGGAGAGAGAGACTTTGATCATATGCATTTCTATGTTCTTTATGGTCTTATTTCACCTATATTAATTGACCTAAGAATCTATGCTCACGTAGCCCTGAATAACATGATGACTTGAAACATTTTACTGACAAGAAGAGAGAAAAGAAAGAGAGTCTAAGTTTTAATATTCATGCAACAGGCATTTGACCTTAGAAAGCAGAAAATAAGACTCCCCAGATTTTACTGATAAATCCTCTGCCCTTTGTCCCAGTGGTGAAAAGTGAAAGTGAAAGGTGCTCGGTCATCTCTGACTCTTTTTGACTCCATGGGCTGTATTCTCCAGGCCAGAATACTGGAGTGGGAAGCTGTTCCGTTCTCTAGGGCATCTTCCCCTCCCAGGGATCTAACTCAGGGCCCCGTATTGCTGGCGGATACTTTACCAGCTGAGCCACAAGGGAATATGCCAAGCAATGAGGAAATGCTTAGTTTTCCACTCTTATTTCGTCAGGGTAAAGCAATCTAGGAATATGCTTGTGTATTCTGTAATATGTTTCCTTACTTATATATTTATTAATATTTTTGCATTTTAATATATGTGGTATAATATGAGATGTGGTTACCTTATAGATGTGTACAAATCCATGTAGTAATATGGTAATATGTTGCATTTTTACCAAAGAAGATAATTATTTTGGAATTCTGCCACTCATACAAAGTAAAATTCCTGTGTCTCACTGTAAGAAATAATTTCTGAAGGATATTGAAGACATATACATCTATATAGTTGGTTGTGAGTGATGTTAAAAATGGAGTTTGTAAATAACCATTATCTCATCTATGTTGTGTTTGACTATCATTCTAAATTGGACAATATCATTATGCATTATTAGTGAAATGAAATGAAACATGTGAAATGAATGAGCTATATTTAAAGATGCAACCACTTTACAAGTGATGCATTTGTAGCCCTATTTTAATATGTGTTTTCTGATATGAGCAAAATATAAATAGAGTTGGAGTGTTCTGAGGTGATTTAAATTTATGAGGGATAAAGGAAATGGAATTTTTGATTGATAGGAATACATTAAATATATTGAATTTACTTCTGAATTTTCTTTATGTATAGACTTCCTAATAGGGCTTCAACTACATAAAAGGGAACCATTAAATAACTTAGAGTTAGAAATTCATTTCAAAATTGAATGATTTAGTTATGTTTTATTAGGCTTTCATCCTTTTTTTTTTGTCCGTGTTGGATAGCATCTTGGATAGATTTGCATTGTATTTTTATAAACAGTGGTATGTATTCATTTCTTAAAATAATTTTTTCACATCAACTGAAATGGCCAAGGAAAGAAATATTAAGCAATTGTGAAGCATTGATATCCACAAAATTTAGTCACTGCATTGTTTTTTTTTAATTTAAAATCTGATATATTATACAGTTTCTCCAATAAAAATTGTATTTGCTTTACTCCAGTTCTATTTTTATATCATTGTAATGGGTTTTGCCAAAGCATGGCAACTGTTCCATGTTCACCTCTCAGGCCAGGTGCAAATGATGCTTGCTATTGCACTGGACATTGGGACTCAGGTCCAGGGGGGCAGGTAGCAAAATGGTGTCAGGCAAACAGACAGGGAACAATTAAAGACTAAATTACATGAATTATACCACTATCAACCATTTGTTCACCATGAGGGGCGAGTAGGGTGTGGAACTAACCAACATTATCCTCAGGATTATGCAAGTACTCTTAATGTATTAGTTATGGACTTACCATGAAGAAATCTTGCTCTCTGTTATAGCATGAATGAACCTTGAGGGCATTATGCTATGCGAAATAAGTCAGATAAAGACAAATGCTATATGAGCTCCCTTAAATGAGGAATCAAAAACCAATAACCACAAAGAACAAAATATAAATCCAGAGAACAATTTGGTGGTTTCCAGAGGCAGGGTTTGGGTGGGGGAGCCTGAATGGGTGAAGTGGTTACAGATTTCCCATTATAAACAAGTCACAGGGATATAATACAGAGTGTGGTAACTATAGTTAACAATAGTGTATTGTATACTTGAAAGTTGCTAAGAGAGTTGATCTCAAAGTACTCACCACAAGAAAAATTTGAAGCAGTGTGTGATGATGGATCACACTACTAAATTAACACTAGAATAATTGTGATCATAATTTTGTAATCTATACAAATATCAAACCGTTGTGCTGCATATCTAAAATGTGTATGGTGTTATATGTTAACTCAAAAATAACCTACATCTTGGGGAAAAAGTAGAGCTAGACTTTGACCATGTGTTTTTCTATGGTCCTTCATATTCCTATTTCTCCTTTATTAACTGACATAAGAATCTAGGAGGATATAGCCCTGAATAACTTGATGACTTGTGAAATTGTCCTGACATAGGAGGGGAAAGAAAGAGAGTCTAGGTTGTAACACTTACTCAACAGGCATTTGACCCTGGATAACAGAAAATAAGATTCCCCAGACTTTCCAGATAAACCCTCTGCCTTTTGCCACACTGGGGATCAAGAATCAAAAGTTACCTTGAATGTTAAGTATAAAAACTCAATATTTTTCAAGGATCCCTTTCTCTGAAGAATGTGTATTTATAGGTAAGTTTTTGAAATTATTCACATTTGCAAAATATTTAACTGATTTTGAGTTTACTACTTTACTCCTTTACATTTATAAAAACAATACTAGACAGAAACATAGCCTAATGCATTTTGGCATGAGAAATGAACATACCAATTTATAAATAACCAATTTATAAATAAATAATGTATTTTGAGGATTAGTTCAAATTACATTTATTAAATATTATGAAGGGTTATTGTTTGAATTTAATCTTGCCCGTCCCAATTTCTTCATGAGAAAGAGATAAATATGTGAATAAATAATTAGTCCAGTTGTATTCATTTCTTTGGTGAATGTAAATAAAACTTAACAAAGTAACCCAAAGGAGAGAAGAGCTGATTTGCCTGCAAAAGTTACAAGAGTTTTCAAAAAGGAAGTGAAATAGCATATGTAAGAGCTCCCCAGGAGTAGATGGGGATGGGACTCCAGGTTGGAGAAGAGCTTATAGAAAGAAAGACATTTAAAATCCAAAGAGCACCGCAGGTGTGGGGAAAGATGATGAATTCTATCCTCTCTCTTCTCTCTTTGTTGGGGAGGCGGGAAGACAGAAACAGCAAAAGATCCCTGCCTGTGACTCACACGTCTCACTTGCTCCCTGCAGTTGTTTCCTTCCTATGAGTGGACTTCTGGGCAGACACATGGACACATGAGCCTAGGAGCGAACCCTCCACTCATGTCTGTCCTGGAGATGTGCCTCCTCACATGACCTCGGGAGAGAGCACTGGGTTCTATAGGTAAGATCCCCTGCAGAAGCAAATGGCAACCTAATCCAATACTTTTTTCTGGAAAATCCCATGGACAGAGGAGCCTGGTGGACTATAGCCCAAGAGGTCCCAAAAGTTTCAGACATACTTAGCAACTAAACAGCCACAGCAATTAGAAACTGGTAGTAAGAACAAATCAAAGAATTGTGATGACATTGGGCCTTTTATTTGTGCTGTGATTAGCCTTTATTACAACTCACATTATTGAAGTTATTCTATATATGTAATGTAAGACTGCCTATATTTCATAAATATTAAACTTCATAATCATACATGAGGCCTTGTTCTTCTTGTTATTGACCCCATGGACTGCAGCACACCTGGAGTTTATCTCCTGGAGTTTGCTCAAACTCATGTCCATCGTGTCGGTGATAACATCCAATCATTTCATCCTGTCACCCCTTCTCCTCCTGCCCTCAATCTTTCCCAGCGTTAGAGTCTTTTACATTGAGTCAGCTCTTTGAATTGGGTGGCCAAAATATTAGACCTTTGACATTAGTACTTTGAATATTCAAGGTTGATTTCCTTTAGAACTAACTGGTTTCATCTCCTTTAATCCAAGGACTCTCAAGAGTACTTCCAGCATCCCTGTTCGAAAACATCAGTTCTTCAGTGCTCAGACTTCTTTATGGTACAAGACTCATATCTTTACATGACAACTGTAAAAACCATACCTTTGAATATATAGTCATTGTCTGACAAAGTGATTACTCTGCTTTTTAGTATGCTGTCTATTTTTTCATAGCTTTTATTCCAAAGAGAAAGCATCTTTTAATTCCATGGCTACAGTCATCATCTACACTGATTATGGAGCCCAAGAAAATAAAACATGTGAGGCCTATCAAATACCTAACTCATACTTTTCATCAAGATAACTGTGGTTATAGAATTACATATCCTTAGGATAACCACATTTTGATTTTTTTTTTAACAAATTACCATGTTTATCTGTGATTGCCTTTCTTTGAGATTGGTATAAAAAAAATTGAAATTTTATTCCAATCTGAAAGAAAGGCAATCCCAAAGAATGCTCAAACTACCACACAAATGCACTCATCTCACACGCTAGTAAAGTAATGCTCAAAATTCTTTAAGCCAGGCTTCAGCAATACGTGAACTGTGAACTTCCAGATGTTCAAACTGGTTTTAGAAAAGGCAGAGGAACCACAGATCAAATTGCCAACATCCGCTGGATCATCAAATAAGCAAGAGAGTTTCACATAAACATCTATTT
>JADEYB020000019.1:32117999-32143546 GCA_015832495.2 Alces alces
TACAGGCCAATATCACTGATGAACATAGATGCAAAAATCATTAACAAAATTCTAGCAAACAGAATCCAACAACATATTAAAAAATCATATATCATGATCATGTGGGCTTTATCCAAGGAATGCAAGGATTTTTTAATAGCTGCAAATCAATATAATACACCACATTAACAATTTGAAAGATAAAAACCATATGATTATCTCAATAGATGCAGAAAAAGCCTTTGACAAAATTCAACATCCATTTATGATAAAAACTCTCCAGAAAACAGGAATAGGAGGAACATACCTCAACATGATAAAAGCTATATATGAAAATCTACTTTATCTAATATTAACATACATTTTTATCCTTTTATTTTCCAAATATACCATTATTGAGTTTCTTGGGCTTTCCTGGTGGCTCAGACAGTAAGGAATCCACTTGCCTTGTGAAGACCTGGATTCAGTCCCTGGATTGGGATGATCCTCTGGAGGAGGACAAGGGAATTCATATTCTTGCCTGGAAAATTACATGGACAGAGGAAGCTGGTGGGCTACAGTCCATGGGGTCACAAAGAGTCAGACACAACTTAGCAAATAAACCACCACCTGGTGTTCCTTCACATTTATTCCTTGGGAGGAACAGCCCTACTCAGGATGCCTTCTGATGCTAGGTTGGAGGTCAGGAATGCTGGGCCTGGGTTGTCTTCTGTTACGTGTTGCTGTGTTACTCTTCCATTCTTCAGGCCCTAAACTAGTTCACCTTCTTCTTGCCAACTATAAAAGGTCCCTTTAGTGGTCTCTTCTTATTTCCAGAATAAACAGAGGAGTGGGCACAAAGAGATCAAAGGTCATCTTGTCTGAACCAGAAGTCCAAAGTGTGTTTTACAACCTAGGGAAGAGATTTCATGGAGAGAAGTTGAGTAGGAAAGTGGAAAGGATTCCTCAGCAGGCTGGAGATCAAAGTCATGGAGTCCCTTTATTTAGAAGTCATCAGAAGCTGAGAAAGTGTTTTTTCTAAGTTATATATATATTCAGCTCTGAGTGAGTACACTTTCTGTTTCGGCAAACTGTAAGTCTTCTGTATTTTTTCATTAATTTTCTTTACAAATGCATATATATTGTGGTATCCATATGACATTTTATTTATTCTTCTAGGCCATTTCAATTCAGTTCAGTTCAGTCACTCAGTCATATCCAACTCTTTGAGATCCCATGAACTGCAGCATGCCAGGCTTCCCTGTCCATCACCAACTCCTGGAGTCCACCCAAACCATTGTCCATTGAGTTGGTGATGCCATCCAACCATCTCATCCTGTCCTCCCATTTTCCTCCTGCCCTCCATCTTTCCCAGCATCAGGGTCTTTTCCAATGAGTCAGGTCTTCGCATCAGTTGGCCAAAATATTGGAGTTTCAGCTTCAACATTAGTCCTTCCTATGAACACCCAGGACTGAGCTCCTTTAGGATGGACTGGTTGGATCTCCTTGCAGTCCAAGGGACTCTCAAGAGTCTTCTCCAGCACCAAAATTCAAAAGCATCAATTCTTTGGCACTTTATCGTCCAACTCTCACATCCACACATGACCACTGGAAAAACCATAGCCTAGACTAGATGGACCTTTGTTGACAAAGTAATGTCTCTGCTTTTTAACATGGTGTCTAGGTTGGTGATAACTTTCCTTCCAAGGAGTAAGCGTCTTTTAACTTCATGGCTGCAATCACCATTGGCAGTGATTTTGGAGCCCATAAAAATATAGTCAGCCACTGTTTCCACTGTTTCTTCATCTAATTGCCATGAAGTGATGGGACTGGAGGTCATGATCTTAGTTTTTTGAATGTTGAGCTTTAAGCCAGGTTTTTCATTAGGCCATTTTTTTCTAGGCCATTGCTCAGCTTTTCTTTTGATTTGAGATTTAAGCCATGAAAAACAGAAATCTAATGTAGAGTTTGGATTATTTACCAGTACATGAATTGATGGAATAATATAAGAATTAAAGATGATTACTTAATTGAGCTCAAAAAATTTTATATATGCATGAAGAGAGTTATTCACATATAGTATTATTCTTGGCCCCTTGTGTTACTTAGAGAACTTTGACTGAAGCTATATATAAAACAAATTACTTTATTATGATAGTTAAATAACTGGTATAATTATGTGTGTACATTCAGAATCCATTAATCCAGTGGCCATAAAAATGAGTGTACTCATCTCTTGGGGAAGAAAATGTTAGCATTTCCATTTCTATTTATTTTTATCTCCCTGTCATTAAATTTACATTTTCTGTATATTTTTAAAATGTCATAATATATTAGAATAGCAATGCATATATAATTAGGTCACTGACAGTGTGTTGTAAAATGGAAAATAATTTGGGGATTAGTTCTTCAGGAAACAGAAAATTATCAAAATTTGCTGCATAAAATGTTACTTAATTTGGGGTAGTTTACCAAAAATTTTTTATGAAACCAGTTCAACTGAAGAGAGGCAGAATATTCAGAACATCCATGTTTGCATGAGTTTGCATAGAGCCTCACAGACGGAAACATTTTTGAAGTTGGGTAGAAGACCAAGAGACCTGACTGGACAGGGGAAAACTTGAATCTTGAATGCAAGAAAGCATGTTTGCTCCCCTCAGTTTATTCTAAGCTGTTTTTCTTTAAATCACCTCTGTTTTTTCCCTTTATTCCCTAAACCCCATCTTCTGCATTACTATTTCTTTTCCCATAGTACAGATCACCTGTTAACATGCCATATAATGTACTTGGATTCATTTTTAATGCAGATTATCTGTCTTCCCCCAGCTGGAATATCAGTTCCATGAGGGTAAGTGTCTGCCTGCTTTGTTTATTGATGTAAACTAAGCACCTGTAAGAGTTTCTGAATCAAGGAGGAATTAAGTCAATGATCAATTGTTTAAATGACCAATAGCGGAGTACTGGGCAGGCCTATAGATTTCAAAATTTTGGGACTTTGATTTGCTATTATAAATAAGCTGTTCTGTAGTTAATGTTACACGGTTAAGACACATTTCTGTTTCTTTTATCAACATAAACATAAACTACCTTTGAAGATAAGGTTTTAGACCCAACATGATCACTAAAATGCACATTTGAAAAAATAATATATTAGTTGATTTGTTTTCTTTATCCAAAATAGAATTATCTTCCTTTTCAAAACTTTTCCTTATATAGGTGTGTGTACATATATGTTTGTATATATAAAACAATTCCATCTAGCCAAAGGATGGTTTTCCCAATAGTCATGTATGGATGTGGGAGCTGGACCATAAAGAAAGTGAGCACCGAGGAATAGATGTTTTTGAACTGAGGTGTTGGAGAAGTCTCTTGAGAGTCCCTTGGACTGCAAGCAGATCAAACCGGTCAATACTAAAGGAAATCAGCCCTGAATATTCGTTGAAAGTACTGATAATGAAGCTGAAGCACCAATAATTTTTCAACCTGATGCAATGAACTGAATCATTGGAAAAGACCCTAATGATGGGAAAGATGGATGGAAGGAGGTGAAGGAGATGACAGAGGATGAGATGGTTGGATGGCATCACCTTATCGATGGACATGAGTTTGAACAAGCTCCAGGAGATGGTGGAGGACAGGGGAGCCTGATGTGCTACAGTCCATGGGGTCTCAAAGAGTTGGATATGACTGAGTGACTGAGCTTAACTGAAGGTATGCGTATGTGTTATGTATATAACATAATGATTATATGATCATTATACATAGGTCACATTGACAAATAATGCTATTTTAGTTTCAGGTATCATTATAATAGATAATATTGACATATAATGTTATATTGGTTTCAGGTGTACAACATAATTATTTGATATATATTGCAAAATGATCACTGCAATAAGTCTAGTGAACATCCATCACTAGAAAGAGTTACAATTTTCTTCTTGAGAACTTCTAAGATCTCTTAGCAGTGTTCAAATAGGCAATAAGTATATTCTTGTTTTGATTTAGTGTTGTTAAATGAGACAAGTGGCTTTGAGTTTTAGAATCAAAGAATCATCTTTAAACAGTTGAGTTGAATCAAACTACTCAGTGCCAACTGATATCGAGCTATCTTGAAAAATCCATCCCTAGTTAGGCCCACCTGGCTCCCATCACACATGGTATGGTGTGCAGGCATAGATGGTGTTTAAGGCTTAAGCCAGCTTTTCCATTTGTCCATGCATTTCTTTCTCGACATCTTTCAGTGCCTTATCCATCTCTTGTCTTTACTATCCAAACAGGTTATAATTGTGGCAGAAGATGTCTAAGTAGCTAAATTCACAGTTGCTGCCCACTGGGCATTTTGGAAAGAGGCTGAGAAGTAGTCCTTCCAGTATTAGAGTTTTACTTTCAGGGGTTTAGAAAGCTTTTCAGTTTGAAGGGTCCATCAATACAAATATATCTCAGGAGTGAACACTGTTTATTTACTTGACTAGTGATTAGCTGACCATCTGCTGAGAGTAAGGCAATGAATGGTTATTAAACAAGGGAGGATTCAGGAAAAAGGAATGAGGAACTCTTGGAGAAAGTGGACACATGATTAAGGAGACCATTACTTCTATTTTGTTTAGGTTTTAGGTTTTGATTAGGCTGGCTCTGTAAAGGTATGGGTTGTTTCCATTATTTCCATTCATCCTCTATCCTTTACAATGTATGTCTTATTTAAGTGTTGAAAGTGACTAGTGACTTACTTACTGCTTGTTATCACTGGGTAGTTGTGCTTTGGTTCTGGTATTCCATAGGGTCTAGCACAGGCTCCGTAGAGTAGTTATTTCTATCAGTTGCCACAGAACCTTAACATTTTTTGCTGATTTCTGGTAGTAAGTTGATGAAATACAGGAAAATAGAGCTCAGATGCTTTTGGATAAAATCTTAATTTATCTCCTCCCTTCTCTCTGACTTTTCATGTATTGACTCAACTAGTCCCATATTGTTGGATGCCTTTTTTGACTCTTATGTCTGCCTCATTCCCTGTATATGGCAAGGTCTATTTCATTTCCTGTATCTCTCACATCCTTTGTGTCTTATCACTTGGCAGAGTACTCTTTGGTTTTTAGTGTCATAATATTCCCAGCTCTTTCTGGTTTCTTTCTTTTTCTCTACCAGCCCCAATAGCCACAACTCCTCAATCAACATTAAAGTTTCACTTTTCAAATTCTGGACATTCTGCTCTCCTGGACCTAATGTTCTTGGTTTCCTGTTGCTATGTAGAATAAAGACAAACTCTCCAAATTGGCATATATGATTCTCCCTAGTGTATAAAAATCCATACAAGCATTTCTCCATTCTAACCCTACAATAATATATACAGTATATCATGGGAGCATAATCAGGAGAGATACAACATGAATGGTAAAAAATGAACATTTCTTGTGTTTTTGTCAGACTTGATTATTCATTGATACCTTATAATGCTATTTGTATTAATATCTCAGTTGCCTTGATCTAGGATGTCGAGATCCTAACTTCATAAGATGATCCTAAATGAATTGACAGATATACTGTTTTCCTATTTTGGTACATCAATATCCCATTAACCTTTCAGAACTCCATCATAAAGAAATCCCATTTGCATCACTCCTATGACACACACAGATGGCCCCTAGCTTTACTTCAATCTACTGTAGCACCGTGTTGGCATCACAACTTATTCTTCTTCACTCTACCATGTAATATAGCAATTTGATTGTTTATATCACCCTCTCTTTCTCCATAACTTGAGGGCCTACTTCTGGATAATAGAGACTTCTTTAAACCTCAGTTTAAGTCCTCAGTGTATCTATGACATGTGACTTACTAATCTATAAGTTCAGTGAACTTCAAAGGTTCTTCATTTGTTTGTTTCCATTCAGTAATCACTGCTACTATTCTTGATATATCTGGGCCATTTCTTCATGTAATCTTACATTGAAATATGTAAAAGGGGAAAATCAACACTTTCTGGATGGCAAGGGAGTGATTGTTAAATCCTGTCCAAATATCCCCTCCTTGGCTATGCCTGACTGACTCTATAGAATATCTATGGCTCTGTCAATATTGTTGAAATCTACAGTATTCACGTTATATGTCACTGTCAAGCAAGGAGAGCATTCTCAATGTCACCAACTCTGTTCTTGATGTGAAGTCCTAACTTCATGCTTGAAATAAATTTTATAAGAGACAAATACATGAAGATGCATGTGGTCTATTGGTGAGTGTGTGTTTCCTCCAATTGCACTGTCCCCTTATTGCCAAAATTTCCCTCTAATAAATACCATCCTCTCTGCTGGAAATATCTAGACATTGAAGGAAAGAAACGTAAGCAAGTAACACAATAGAATTAGACATTTTGGGCAGTAAATGACTTAGAAAGCACTTACAGGGTATTTTCATGGTCTTTTATCTTTTGAAAGAAGAAAGTGAAAATACAAGAAAGCTGACACTTTACATGCATGAAGGAGCCAAAGCAGGTATTCATAGATTGCTTTGGGGCAGAGTATTTTGTCATGCTCTGAAAGGTTTGGGTCATACCTGTTAGAGGCAGGGGCAGGACTCAGATGTGGGTAAGCCTGGCTATGAGGGAAGAGGTTGATTTTTGTGCACAGTGTTCCTGTATGTGGGTGAAAGTTGTCTTTGCCTAAAAGAAGATAATTTGGCTGTTATTCTGCCCTGAAGAGTTGCCAAGCTTTGTTCAATTCTATAACTATGGCCTTTAATAACAACAAAAGAATACTCCTAATATAAAGGACAATGTCAGAAAAAAGAGGAGAGAAGAGAAAATAGAAATAGAAAGGAATATGAGATATTTGCTCTTCAGTTCAGTTCAGTTCAGTCACTCAGTTGTGTCCGACTCTTTGTGACTCCATGAATCACAGCACGCCAGGCCTCCCTGTCTGTCACAAACTCCCAGAGTTTACTCAAACACATGTCCATTGAGTCGGTGATGCCATCCAGCCATCTCATCCTCTGCCGTCCCCTTCTCCTCCAACCCCAAATCCCTTCTAGCATCAGAGTCTTTTCCAATGAGTCAACTCTTCACATGAGGTGGCCAAAGTACTGGAGTTTCAGCTTCAGCATCTGTCCTTCCAATGAACACCCAGGACTGATCTCCTTCAGGATATACTGGTTGGATCTCCTTGCAGTCCAAGGGATACTCTAGAATCTTTGCCAACACCACAGTTCAAAAGCATCAATTCTTCGGTGCTCAGGTTTCTTCACCGTCCAACTCTCACATTCATACATGACCACTGGAAAAACCATTGCCTTGGCTTGATGGACATTTGTTGGCAAAGTAATGTCTCTGCTTTTTAATATGCTATCTAGGTTGGTCATAAATTTCCTTCCAAGGAGTAAGGGTCTTTTAGTTTCATGGCTGCAATCACCCTCTGCAGTGTTTTTGAAGCCCCCAAAAATAAAGTCTGATGCTGTTTCCACTGTTTCCCCATCTATTTCCCATGAAGTGATGGGACCAGATGCCATGATCTTAGTTTTCTGAATGTTGAGCTTTAAGCCAACTTTTTCACTCTCCTCTTTCACTTTCATCAAGAGGCTTTTTAGTTCCTCTTCACTTTCTGCCATAAGGGTGGTGTCATCTGCATATCTGAGGTTATTGATATTTCTCCCGGCAATCTTGATTCCAGCTTGTGCATCATCTAGCCCAGCATTTCTCATGATGTACTCTGCATGTAAGTTAAATAAGCAGGTGACAGTATACAGCCTTGACGTACTCCTTTTCCTATTTGGAACCAGTCTATCGTTCCATGTCCAGTTCTAACTGTTGCTTCCTGACCTGCATACAGGTTTCTCAAGAGGCAGATCAGATGGCCTGGTATGCCCATCTCTTTCAGAATTTTCCACAGTTTATTGTGATCCACACAGTCAAAAACTTTGGCATAGTCAATAAAGGAGAAATATATATTTTTCCGGAACTCTCTTGCTTTTTTGATGATCCAGCAGATGTTGGCAATTTGATCTCTGGTTCCTCTGCTTTTTCTAAAACCAACTTGAACATCTGGAAGTTCACGGTTAGGGTGTTTAAAAAAGCATATATATTTGGGTCCTTAAAAATAAAGTATTCTAACAGTATTTCATCATTCATTACCCAAGTCCTTGACTCACTTTCCCTTTGCTGCCTTTTCTTCCTTCTGTCTTTATCTTCCTTCTCTTTTATTTATCACCCTTTCCCTTATACCTTTATAATTCCCATTTTCTATTTACCAGGAGTTACTGCTAAAGCCCTAAAGATACTGCAAAAGCAGCCCAACAGCATCACTGACTTCTTAGGAGAACCAGTCAAAAGATTGGCCCTCATTCCAGGTGTTTAGAGGCTGTTGAACAAGCTGAGCAACCCTAATCCAGTAACATCGTTCCAGTCTCAGTAGAGACGCAGTCTATTTGGAAGATTTTATAATTCAGGGACCTACTAGGGCATGTTTGTAAGGCTGAATACTTACTGACAATGATAGTCACTCTAAAAGGAAGAGAGAATGGTATCTCACTTCTCAGATAAATGTATTTTTGAATCCAGCTTTCTGATCTCCTTGGTATGTATGTGACCAGTTGGACAATTGTCCAGAGGCCCCAGGCGGGGACAGATGCACACCTGTATTTCTGCCAATCACTTGTCCAGAGTGTTTATGATACATGGGTTTCCTGTGGATCAGCTAGTAGGCAGGTCACTGTGGGCTACTTAATTTTCTCCAGATGGTGCTTGCAGAGTGAGGGAAACAGAGAGGCTGTGGTGACGACTGCAGGTGGTGAGCTGTGGGTACCAGAACATTTCCTCTGAAAAAAGGAATCTATGGCTTTGGGGATCCCCAACTTGTGCATGTCCTGGATAATCACAAGGACACCCCACAAGAGAAACACTTGTCAGTCAGAGGGAACTTCAGATCAGTCTGTCTGGACCAAGAGAAGGCTACAACAGCACCATGTAAGGCAATGATGTCAGAACTTTCCCATCTTGTTATCATCTACCCTGTTCCAACATGGCCCAAGAAATGAAGATCCTGAGAGGGAGAGAGAAGAAACCTTGCAGAAATGGACACATCGATGCTTCCTGGTAGGTCCCCTGGGCCTCAGCAGGGGAGAGGGAACCATTGAATAGGCTGAATATGAGATGGAGTTGACACTTGACTGACCTGGCCTTGTGAAACCCAGAGTGATAGAATGTATGGAATGGTTGCAAGGTGATGCAGAATATGAGGATGCAGTGGAGTGTGGGTGAAGACAGTCACTGGAGGATGGAGCCGATTCATGCTTGTATCTGCTATGGTCTCAAATTCTGTGTCCCCCAGAAATTTCATGTGATGAAATCCTGATTCCCATGGTTGTGGTATCCATAGGTGGGGCCTTTGTGAGGTGATGGAGTTATAAGTATGGAGCCTCCTCAGTGAGATGAGTGCTTTTATATATAAGAGACACACAGAGCTCCCGAACCCTTCCCCCTTGTGAGGATACAATAAGAAATGTATCCTTCTTAAAGGACCCTGCATGACCACGCTGTGGAAATCCATTGCCATTGTTTTTAAGTCTGTGATATTTTGTTATAGCAACACAGAAGGATTAAGACAGCATCCTAACAATCTTCAGACAGTTCAGTAAACCTCATGCTATTTGTACAAAGGCGCGAAGCACTGATCCTGTCTGGTGTGACACTGTGACAGTGGGCTGACAGTTCGCGGCTGGCTTTCATCAAGGATCCTGAGGATTCAGTCTTCTTGGTAGCATGACCAGAACCATGAACAATTATCTAATTCTTTGATTCTAATAACTTGACACAGAATAATTGGCTGTGATTGTTCTGTAATCTCTTAATGGTGTTCTTAGCAATACCAGCTTTTGTTATTTGTGACTAATTTTAATAGGAGCTTCATTCTCTCAAATGTATGGGTGGATTTTCTTTTGATTTTCTATTAAATGAAGATAAGAAATGTTAAATAATTGCCCTCTTAGATTTTGACATCTCTACAGAGTCTGCGTTTATTTTTTTAAGAGGAGACCCATTTCACAGAGCATGCATTAAACAGCTGTAAAAGAAGCTTGCTATGGGATAGATCAACAGGACCATCTCATAGCTGGATCGGATGGATGTGGATTTAGCACATGTTGCGGATTCGACACTCCAGGATCTTGGTGTACATGTCAACTTTATGTGAATCCCTGCTTAGGCACTGGAACAGGTTATAAAATGCAGAATGACGCAAATCTTCATTGCTGGACACCAGGGATGGGAGTCCTGACCAGGTAATGTGAGCCTCTTTCATCTTCTGCCACACTGGAAAAATAATCTGAATACCCAAAACATATTGACGTCTTATGTATTTTATTAGTAATTGCTTATCTTTGCCCCTTGTAATTATCAAATTAAGATTTGGGGAACATGTAGGAATATAAAACTCTCTAGATATGGATTTTGGAGCCAGCCTATGAGGAAACAATTAGGAATCTAAAAAGTAGAAACATAACTCAAGTTTAGTTTTAACTTTCTCTTTTCTTCCTTCCCACTCTCATCCTTTGATTTGAGGAGAACAGAGAAAGAAGAAAAGTGGAAATTCAAGAGCAAATGTCCTGGGCCACTTTGAAGAAAATGCTGATCTTGAAGATTCTGTTCTCTAGTTCTCTTACTCTTAAAAATATTTCAACTACCTGTGTCCAGGAAGAGGCAAGCTTTGGGTGGAATTGTGTGCAATGCAAGGAAGGCTGCACATGTCAAAAATTGCAGTGAAATTCTGATTCCTTTACAATAGACTCTATCACTATGAATGACTAGGCTCCTGCTTTATGTGGTAGCAGTCTAGCATATAGAAGTCATGAATATTTTTCTTACAAAATGAGATATTTCAAACTCCTTACGCATTACAGGGGTCACCTCTTTAATTCATGAACAAAGCAAGAAAGCCCTCTGCAGGATGCTCACCTGGCTGAATTGCCTCTCTATGAGTTCTTGAAGTTCTTGTACTTTTCTCTCATTCTCTCTGGCACTTGATTGGATAGCACCTGAGACTTCTTTCATACTCCACAGCTCCGACAATATATGATACAGAGGTCTTTTCCAGGAGTACAGCAACATGAGTATCCACTTACTCAGGTCTTCATTCTAAGCAGCCATAAGAAACAGTATCATTAAAACAATCATAATTCAGTGGTTTTGGTAGCATGTGATCTTTGCTCAGAGGAACTGATCTCAGGAACTTTTGGTTATTGCTAGGTGTATGCAGAAATTTTTGAAGGTAGTAAAAGTTGCAAAAGTATAAAATTAAGCTATTAGTTCACACTTCGCTGAATTATTAAAAATCTAGATTATTTTAGAAACTAATTCTTCTGATGCGTTCTAATTTATAATATGAAGAATTTTCTTTTTGCCTCTGAAGCCCTACCACCACTCAGTGAGTTCTTTTATGTTTGTATATTTGTGTGAGAGAAATCTAAGTGTTTTATGACAAGTCAGTATGTGCCTGCGGTACCTGACCCAGGAAAGAGGCATTCTACCTGTGCCCACATCATTGTCACCCAGTGATTCTTTCCTATTAATGAATCAGATGAGTCATTCGTATTGATTTTAGATTGGTAATTTGTTTTATGATATTACAACAAAGAGATAATGAAGAAGACATGCCATTCCTAAACAGGCTTTCTTTCCCCAGTTGATCCCAACACCAGTCCCCATGCTGGTATCAGAAGAGTCTGTCTGTTGACACGTGTCCGGGCAGAAAATGGCACAGTGTTGTCTTTAGTAACAGCATCAGTGGGATTCACAATGGAGGGTTTTCCCCCCAGGTTCACTACTACTAGCAGAATTGAGCATGAAAATCCTTGGGGCTGAATATCTCTAGTTCATATGCTTGATTTCTTTACAGCCATGAACTCCTTTAGTGGTAAATACATAGAACTGAATAGGATAAACTATAGTAATGCACATAAAGTGCTTAGTAAAATGTATGGCCATGTAGTAACTCTCAATAAACTTTAAATTCAAGCTTACTGAAAAATTCCTCCTCCTCCTCCTCCTCTTTGACCTTTTCCTTTACTTGATCATCCTCATTATTAATGAGCTTAACAAAGGAAAATAATGCTGGTATCATTAAGAAAGTTGTAGAGAGAGAAGGTACTATTTTAAGGGGGGATGCATGTGAAAATATTTTAAATAATGTCAGGATAAAGGATAATGCAGGAAATCAGAAGGAGACATTATAACAGTCAACATTCAGAGCTGCCATAAATGATTGAGGCTTGATATGTAAACTGTGTTGTCCTCAGAACAGAGGCAGTTGTTGCATCCATGAGAACCAAAGCAATGTTTTATAGGCAATTGTGGGGGAGACTTAAAAATTAAGAATAAAACATGACAGAGGAGTCATTGAGAATGATGAATGAATGAGATGTCAGAAAAGTAGAAGCAGAATCAGGAGAGCCTTGAAAGGTAGATGCGATTGCTCAGGTGGAGCAGCATAGGACTCCCAAGTAGGAGTCACTAGTAACAGGGGGTACTCAAAACTGGGGTGTGTTTCCTACATATTCATGAATTTTGCAATCTTATATTTTACACATGGAAGTTACCATTCATTTCCTGTTTGCATACAGTATAATAGCTGCAATCCTGTGTCGGATGCATTGGTTGAACTAAAGATGTCTGTGTGGACAATTTATAGATCTGTTATTCATTTTGCTACTACAGATCTTTAGTCATCGCTTGATTTTGCTCATGCTTCATCAACTACATAATATAATTTCTCTTCAATTGCTTATGGTCCCTTCACCTTTTTCTCCATGTACTGTTAACCATTACCTCTAATAATCTGAAGCCTGGTAACCTACATACTGTCTCATTGATCTGGTGAAAAACCCAGGTGAAAGACTCACGTTCATCTGTAGGGCTTTTTCTCTTTCTTCAGGAGCATGGAGGGGATTGGTGTGGCAGCTGTTGGTGACATTGATATAGGACTGTTTGCCCTGGACATATTTTTCATCCTGAAAGTGATCAGGCAATTAGTTAAGGTTGTTGGGCATTCAGTAGATGAACCCATTACCAGAACATTAACATGTTTGATAAACATGTAATTTTTTTTAACTGGGGGGCATCACAAAATTTGAAATTCATTCTTTTCCTAGTTTTTCTATATACTATCTCTATAAAAATGATTTTACATATAACTTTTCTAAGTTAAACTGTTTCCCTTCTCTGTTTTATTATCTTTTTTTTAAATTTTCTACAATTTGAACCAAATATAGTACATATGTATCAATAGTTGGTGCTTCCTAGGTGACGGTAGTGGTAAAGAACATTCCTGCCAATGCAGGACATATAAGAAGACTCAGGTTTGATCCCTTGGTGAGGAGCATCCCTTGCGAGAGGAGCATCCCTTGCGAGAGGGTACAGCACCACACTCCTGGACTCTTGCCTGGTGAATCCTATGGACAGAGGAGCCTGTTGGGCTACAGTCAGTAGGGTTGTGAAGAGGTGGACACAATTAAAGTGACTTAGAATGCATGCATGTGCCTATATTTAACCATTTAATCTCTTGTTTACTGTGGGTTAGAGCCAATATATTCCTTTATAAGGAGTAATACAGTAATGACTCTGACTTATCTCTGAACCAGCTCACCAAAGCTTAGTGTTCATCCCAGGTGCACAATACAATGCTGTTTATGGTGAGAAAATGGTACATCAGAAAAACATGGCCTAAAGTTATAGGAAATACTAAGCAATGGACTGAGAATAACAAGAGTAGAAAAATCTAGCTAACACTTTGATAGATAAAAACTAATCTTTAGTGGCAGTTATGAACATTTAAAGAGATTACTTGGAAGAGGTAGAAAAAAATGGACAGTCAAAAATGGAGGATGAAACAAACACTAGTGAGCACACAGAACTACGTGACTTTAACAGAAACCTGTAGCGCCCCCTTTAATTAGCTGTCTGCTCTACTGTGTACTCCTTGAGTGACCTAAAAGAATTAACATACAACTTTCATATGCCTTCATCAGAAAGAGAATAATTGTGTCCAATTGTAAACTCCCCTTCTATTGTAGCTCCAAACCTATTCACTGCAAATCTTAAAACAATAATTTGTAGCATGAAAAAAACTACCAGTATTCGTTTTTGTGACCGGTATTCAGGTTTGTTTAACATGTTCCATCCACCCAGTTCACTGCAGAGCAGTTCTCATTTATTGGCTATTTACTCTGAGCCTGGAGAAGAAAGCCCAGAGAGACCCTGAAGGACCAGAAAATCACCATGCTTCATTTTCCCCAATCCCACCTAAAACAGCTTTCTGTCAGGTAGTATTATGGACTGAATGTGTGTTCTTCAAATTCATGTGTTAGAGCCTGAACTGCGAAAGTACTGTGTTTTGAAAAGGGTTCCAACTTTTTGGCACGCCATGGCCTATAGCCCACCAGACTCCTCTGTCCATGGGATTTCTCAGGCAAGAATACTGTAGTGGCTTGCTGTTCCCTCCTCCAGGGAATCTTCCAGACCCAGGGATAGAACCCAGGTCTTTGCCATTGCCGGCAGATTCTTTACCATCTGAGCCACCAGCAAAGCCCATTAAGGTTGAATGAGCTCTTAGGATACAACACTCATCCAATAGGTTTAGTGTGTGTCTCCATGAAGTGAAACACCAGACAATTTTCTCTTCTGTCTCTGTGTCTGTGTGTCCTTTCTTCTGTCTCTCTTCCCCACCTGCCACCCTGTGTGAGGACGCACGGAGAAGCCATCCTGGGAAGAAAGAGTTCTTACCAGAACCTCGCCTTGCTGGTGCCCTGATCTGGGACTTCTAGCCCCCAGAGGTGTGAGGAAATAAATTTCTGGTGTTTATTCCACTGAGTCTATGATATTCTTTTATGGCATTCCTAGCTGACAAATACAAAATCAGTCATTTTTGAAAATTAAAAAAGAAAAACAATGAAGGAAATTGAAAAAGTTATTGCACTTCTTAGGAATCTTTCAGATTTCACAAAACTGATCCTTTCTTGATTTCTACATCTTATAAGCTGACAGCATGTTTGACTTAGACAATATGTTATTTTAAGTTTGGCTGATGCAGCCTTCTTCTTGAAAGGATAATATGGCCCAGTCACTTACCCAAAGGTACCTTCTGGGAGCCTGGCAGGCTACAGTCCATGGGGTCGCAGGAGTCGGACACGACTTAGCAACTAAACCACCACCACCACCATAGTACTTACAAACTCATTGAACATTATTGTGGAAAGGTTACGGATGTCGTGGGACAGCCTGGAGGCATTGACAAACAGGTCTGTAAGGGACTTCAGGGGGATGTCAAACACGTCAGGACAGCAGGACGGGCATACGTTGCCTTGGCACAGGAGGAGATTTGACGTGACCAGCAGCAGGAGCAGGCAGGACCCTGCTAAAATAAAAATATGAGCCATTTTGAAATGATCTAGTCACCTGAGGGTATCAAATCCGTCCTGTGGAGGGAAGCCTTCTCTTTCCCTGTTGCTCTGAGCAGGAGTTGGTGCTGTAGTAGCTGGGCTGGGGAAGAAGGAGTGCCCTCTGTGTAAATTTAGATGGATGATGATATCTGCACAGATAGATATTTGGAAAAGTAGGTTACTCCCTGCATTTTTGTATTGCTCCCAGAAGTACTTCTGTGTTCTGCAAACGTTTGGAACTTAATTCTGAGCCAGAGTGTTTAGGCCATTCTTTAAGACCGTTTAATGTGGGGACTCTGCAGACTCTGAGCAGCGAGGCCCTCTAGGAGTGTGTAATTTTTTCACTCTACATTCACTAGTGCTTGCATTTTAGACACGGAAATGACAAGAAGTGTACAGTTTTTCTGTGTGGTTTACCATCAAGCTGGGGTAAGAGTAAACACATGACTAACTGATCGCTACTATTGAGTACAGAGAGAATACTAAGGGAGAAAGGATACTGTACTTTGGATCTGCTACCTCAACTTCATAACCGCATGAACATCTTTTACACTTTCCCAAAAGCTTTAAAACATGTTAAAATCTGTGTTTCACAGTAACCCTGTGAGATAACATTCATCTTCACTATGATCATCAAGTTATGTTAGTGAAGATGCAATGCCTTGGAGAGGGCAAATAATCTTCCCAGGTCCCATTATCAGCAGATGGAGGTGACTGGGCACCAATGCAGTCATCTGTCCACTTCCTGAGGTCACATCACACAGGCCTGTGGGCTCTCGGTCTGCATGTGTGTAACCAGGACCACATCAGGAGCTGTGATGACTCTAGTTGCAGAGAAAAATATTTTGTCTTTGACTGCAAAACAGCAGTGACCCTAGGACATTGGTTTTATCCACTTGATCTGCTCTGTCTACAAAACACTCACTGTTAAAGTCTTTGACATTAGCAGTGTGGGGGTCTGGTTCTCCTCCCTAGCCTTTCTTCTAGTCACCTTGACAGGTCTTCTACTTTTATGGATCTTTAATCTTCTTGTTACATTTGTTTCTTCGAGAAAATGGCAAATAAATCTCCAAATGGTAATTCAATAATATGACCTGGTCAGCACCCAAGACAACGTCATTGGCTCTGGGAACAAGGCCTGCTCTATCATGACTTTGACTTTTTAGGGAGAAAATTTATCTATCTGGTCAGGAGTACATCCTGACTACCCATGGGGCTTAGTTTTTGAACCATCTCCAAACCTTTCCTCTTTGATAGTAGAACTAGACCTTCATGCTTCCGTGATGTATTGTAATATTTCAGAAATTATTCCTGGCCCTACCTTTGGCCAACAGAAGCATAAAATCATAGACTCTTGTAAGTGTGAACTTAATATTACTTTTCCTGTCCATCCATTATAAGTAAGCAGAATTTAAGACTGAAGTGAACGAGAATTGAGTTTGGACAAGAGAACTGATAAAATAGAGATTTTATCATCCTGAATGAGATCTCAACATGATTCTTTTTCCAATTTACCAGAAGAGTGATAATTTAATTAAGGATAAGATATCAGCATTTACTAGGTTTTCTCTGCTCTTAGTTACTTTAAAGGGGCATGGTACCTAAGAATAAAATGGTTAGTTAAAATTAGGTGATGAAAATAAAAAAGTGGTTCTCAAAAGGAAAGCATATAAGTTGGAGAATTTTGTGACTATATCTCTCATCAACTAAAGAGCTTATTGTGACAAGCAAGGAGAATAATAGCTTGCATTACATAGACATATTTTTGTGCATATATTTCTGTGCGTGTATACACATTTTATGCATAAATATATGTTTAATTCCCACATATAACTTTGGACCTTATAAAAATCGATTTTATAAAGGGCAGTAAATATAGCAGAATACCCTAATTCGTAATGTAATTGATCATTTATTGGTGGATGACTAATTAGGTTTCTTTTTTCTGTTAAATGTTATATGTGTGTTTGCTTTGGTAGCACATACATTAAAAACTTGGAATAATGTTGAGAAGATTAGCATGGCCCCTGCCCAAGGATGACATGCTAATTTGTGAAGCCTTCCCTATTTTTCTGTAATAACTTCGAGGGGTGGGATGGGAAGGAAGGTGGGAAAGAGGTACAAGAGCGAGGGGACATAGGTAAACCTATGGCTGATTCATGCTGATGTTTGGCCGAAAGCAGTACAGCATTGTAAATCAATTACCCTTCAATTAAAGATCAATAAATTTAATTATTGAAACTGTTATTGGGGCTCATATAACAGGTTCAGATATTCGTTGTATGACTAAAGAGGATCTGACTGGAAACTGAAGGTGTCAATTATCACTGGTTAGTGATTCATTAACTTTATACTTGAATGAGAAAGTAAACTAAAAAACACTATTGTCTGTGATTCAGTGTCACAGCAAGCAATAATCCTTGTCTGCATTCACTTTTAGGTGGTATAGTGCCCAAACTTTGAGGCTGTTCCCAGAAGCACACAGTCATGAGTTCTGTTCAGTGTTTTTGTTCCTGATGCTGGAGGCTTTTGTTCGCTGGTCCACTAGGTCTGAAACTTTCTCTCCTGAGCATTCTCTGGTTCTATCATGTGCACAAGTCTTTCTATTTTGGTGTCTAATTTGATTCTCTTATTCTTTTGATCAGACTACCAAGTCTATTTATGATGTATTTTTCAGACCCTTTTGTGCTTTGATTTTTCTGATGCTCATTAGTGTATTTGCTTCCATGTCTACCTCTCTGAGTAGTTTTCAGTATCTACATATACAATACCCTATTCTCTTATTGTCTGGATTTTGGCATGTAGCATCAGCATATTTTTATGAACTTCATTTTCCTTCTGGTGCAGTTTCTGGTACACAGCTTAAGCTGGTTGTCTCCCATCTGGCTTGTTCATGTTGTCTCCAAACAATTAGAGAACTCTGTTTTCTTTCCAGGCAATACTGCCCCTTCTTTTGATATCACTGCTAATTTTCTGTGATTTCACTTCCTGCTTCATAAGTTTTGTCTTTCTCAAACTACTGTAACTTGAGTGCTATGTGTCTCTATGTTGGTATTACTATTTTAATTAAATATCAACCCAGTATAGCAGAGAATTAAAGGGAATAAAATGACAATAGCATTAGTAATAATACATTCCCCCAAATTATAATCCAGTGATGCTCCCAGGTTTAAATGACTTACTATCCATGTATTATTGAGGTCCACTACTCATTTGTCCTTACTATGTGTTTCAATTGTGAAATAGGATGTAGGAAACAATGGAGAGGAAAATTGTGAAAATCACCTTGGATTTTAGATGCCTCAAGATTAAGTACATAATTACTAGTTTTTATGGTTAGTAGGGCTATTCTTAGCACATATAGCTCAGTGTAGGGTGATCACCATTGAGTGAAGGATGTATATTGTGAACCACAATCACCAAACATGTGATTGGAAATAAAGAAATCAATGTCAGGAAGACATAGGCTTCTGTTTTGGAAGGAAAAAAACTTACAGTGTCTGACATCTACTGTCTAATCTTCAGACTTTTCAAAACTGTTACTCTTCCTTTGCTCATTTAATATTTTAGGTTGCTGATTTATTTTCCTACTGAGTTGCATGAGTGTCTTATATGTACTTGGATATGAAGCCCTTACCAAATATGTGATTTGCAAAATTTTTTTTCATTCCACATGTTGTCATTGATTTTATTGATGGCTTCTTTTACTATGCAGAAGGTTTTGAGTTTGATGTGGTCTCAAGAGCTTATTTTTGCAGCTCTTGCCTTTGCTTTTGATGACTGACTTGTTCGAGCTGCTTATATTTTGGAAAGTGATCCTTTATCAGTTTTATTTGCTATTACTTTCTCCCATTCTTACCAAAAGACACAGACTGGCTGAATGGATACAAAAACAAGACCCATATATATTCTGTCTACAAGAGACCCACTTCAGACCTAGAGACACATACAGCCTGAAAGTGAGAGGATGGAAAAAGATATTCTATGGAAATGGAAATCAAAAGAAAGCCAGATTGGCAATTCTCATATCAGAACAAATAGACCTTAAAATAAAAACTATTATAAGAGTTAAAGAAGGACACTACCAAATGTTCAAGGGATCAGTCCAAGAAAAAGACAAAATAATCTTAAATATTTATGTAGCCAACATAGGAGCACCTCAACACGTAAGGTAAACACTAACTGACACAAAAGCAGAAATTGACAGTAACACAATAATAATAGGGCATGTTAACACCCCACCTCTTTCAATGGACAGATCAACAAAACAGAAAATTAATAAGGTAACATTAGCCTAAAAGGATATATTAGAGTAAACAGACGTAATTGATATCTTCAGCACATTCCATCCAAATGCAGAAGAACTCTTTCTACTCAAGTGGACATGGAACATTTTCCTCCTCATGGGTCACAAATCAAACCTCAGTAAATTTAAGGAAATTGAAATTATATTAAGCATTATCTCTGACCACAACAATATGACACTAGATATTGAATGTAGGAAAAAAAACTTTAAATTACACAATTACAGAGAGAATAAACAACACATTTCTAAATAATGAACAGGTTACTGAAGAAATAAGGGAAATCAAAACATTCCTAGAAAAAAAGAACATTGAAAACATTATAATCTAAAACCTATAGGATACAACAAAAGCAGTCCTAAGAGGGAAGTTTATAGTAATACAAATCCTACCACAAGAAACTAGTTGAATAGACAACCTAACTTTACATATCTTTAGCTCTTTTTAAATTTTTCTTATCAATGTCTTAAAGGTTTTGTATAAAATCTTTCAACACCTTGCTTGTTTATTTCTAAGTGTTTGATCTTTTTGTGATGCAATAGTAAATGGAATTGTTTCCTTTATTCCACTTTCTGATAGTTTGTTGTTGATATATAGGTAGGCAACTGAGTTTTGTATATTGGAATATAGTAAACATAATGTATACTACATCTTTAGGAATAGACATTTTCCCACATATAAGACATATACATGATCAAGAGGTATATGACAAGATGCTCAGCATCACTAATAATCAAAGGAAATGCAGATCAAAAGCACAAACAAGAGTTATCACCTCAAACCTGTTTGAGCAGCTAGTACCAAAAATATAAAAATGATAAATGTTATTGAGGATGTGAAGAAAAAGGTGTCCTTATGCACTGTTGGTAGGGTTGTATACCAGTGCAACGCCTATGGAAAAATACTATGGAGGTTCCTCAAGAAATTTAAAAGAGAACAATTATGTGAATCATTATCCCACTTCTGGATATATAGTCGAAGGAAATGAAATCATTGTCTCAAAGAGAGGTCTGTATTCCCATGTTCATTGCAGCATTATTCACAGTAGGCTTGGTATAGAAACAACAATCTTTCAACAGGTGAATGGATTAAAACAATTTGATGTGACATATATAGGTAAATATTATTTAGCCATTAGAAAATGAAAATAATCTTTCCATTTGTGGCAACACAGATGAAACTGGAGGGCATTATGCTAAATACACTAAGTCTGAGAAAGAAAAATAAAATATGATCTGAATTATAAGGACTTTCAAAAAAAAAAAGATGGAACTCAGAGTAGAAAAATGATTGCCAAAGACTGGATGATAGGACAAATAGGGAGATATCTTTAAAGTTTACAGATTTTCATATATAAAAATTAATAAGGTCTGAGCATCTAAGTTTGAGCTTCACGATCTAATCATGAGATCTAATCATGAGACTGAACGAGCTCTGGGAGTTGGTTATGGTAGGGAAACCTTTGTTGCCACAGTCCATGGGGTCACAAAAAGTCGGACAAGAGTGAATGACTGACTGAAGTGAAGAAAGTGGAACTTACCTGTGTTTTCCTCAAAAAGCAAAAGTTAAACATGTGTGGTAATGGCAATGTTACTTAGTAGAAATGGAAACTTCTTTCTAATACACGCACAAATGGGGGTGGACAAGATGGCGGAGGGGTAGGTGGGAGTGGATACACCTCTTTCCACCGATGCATCAAGAACATCTAAAGACGCAGCAGTTCTCACAGAAGACCAGGTGAATACTGGCAGGACGCCCTGACTACTGAGAAGGAATATCCGGATCCATACAGAACTCGGTAGGACAAAGGAAAGAAGGGACAAAGAGGAAGGGGATAGAAGGAGGAGAGCACGTAGGACCAGCCTGCACCTGGGCTGAGGGAGCTGATGCTCAGGGGAGAGATCCCCGCGTCCATGGCCGTCCGCTGGAATGGGGGAGTCATTTGAAGCTGCTAGGTGTGAACTAAATAACCTGTGACTGACTGAACAGAGTGAGAACCAGATAGGCAAGCCATGCTGCTGCCTTTCATACCTCGGACAGGGTTGTAAGTCCACTGGTGTCCACGGAAGCTGGGAGCCGAGGCCATGGGGACTGCGGAATGATCCCTGGGTGAGGACTTCTGTTGCCTGTGGGGAGTCAGCCGAATGGGATGGGATGGAGGAAATCCGCTGCATCTAATGCTTTTTAAGGAAAGCCATGAGACCATAAAAGTAGGGTCAACTGCCTGTGGAGTAGAGCTATCTCTTTCTCCATGCTGGTACCTGTAGGTTGAGCAATAGTGAAAGACTTCAGTGAGGGTGGTCCTTGAGTGCATAAGAATAAGCAATGGAGAGTTTTGAATGTCTATATACCATACCCTACCCTATTGTCTGTCTAAATTGTGGGTTTTAGCATCGTAATATTTTTATGAACTTAAGTTTCTTCTGGTAGAGTCTCTGGTTTACAAATTAAGCTAATTCCTCACATCTGACTCATTCTTGGTGTTTCAAGAAACTTTGAGAACCTTCCTTCCTCTCAAGGCAATAATGTCCTTTATTACCGTTGCTGACTTCCCATAATTTCACTTCTTGCCTTATATATTCTATGTCTTTCACTATTCACTATCACTTTAGTAGTATGTGTGCCTATGTTGGTATTAATATTTATAATAAAGTATTAACCTGATGCAGTAGAGAATCAAAAGGACTACAGATACAACAGTGGTAATAAATAACCCCCAAATTATAATCCATTAATACTCCCATTTAAAACAAATTTTCTATCGATATATTAGTGAGGTCTCTTAACTAATTTTCCTTACTAGGTGGCTCAATTGTGAAATGAAATATAGCCAACAGTGGAGTGGTCAACTCTGGAAATTACCTTCCTTTTGATACGCCTCTTTAGTAAGTATGCAAATATTAGGGTTTTTTATTTCCCCCAATGGTGGCTCTTCTTAGTACATATTATACCTCACTGTGGGGTGATTTCTATTGACTGAAGAATGTACACCGTCAACTGTAATTGTCAAACAAGTGAGAGGAAATGAAGAAAGTAATGCCAGGAAGGCACAGGCTTTTGTTGTTCCAGAAGGAAAACCTTGCTGTATCTCTCATCTACAGTCTAATGTTCAGATTTATTGAAACTCTTAATTTTCTTAAGCCCCATTAAAAATTTGTATTATTTGGTGTTTTTTGCCCTTGAGTTGTATGTCTCATGTATTTTTGGATATTAAGCCCTTATGAAATACATTTGGAAATATCTTCAGTCAATCTGTAAATTGCCATTTGATTTTGTTGATGTTCCTTTCTTTGGAGTTTGATGTGGTCCCACTTGTTTGTTTTTGCAGTTGTTGCCTTTGTTTTGGTGTGAAACCCAATGTGGGATGCGGTGTGTGTTGGGGGGATTCAAGAGGAAGGGGATATATATATATACTTATGGCTGATTCACATCATTGTACCACACATTTTAAAGAAATTATACTCCAATTAAAAGTAAATTTAAAAAATAATATATACATCTATCAAATTCTCATGTTATATACTTTAAATATCTTGCAGTTTTATTTTCTAGTTCTGTCTCAAACAATACTCTGCTTGCTAGTCACTATTCATGAGATTTGATTTATATATGTTGGTGTCTACAAAGGAAAAAGAACTTTGCAGTATCTACTGAGAAAGGCAAAATGGAGAAGTTTTTGATCCTTAAGCGAAAGGATTAATAATTAAGTAGTTATCAGTGGATGACTAGCCCCTCAGCCTCTGGCCTCACTTTTGACTGGACCCTGCTTCTCCTCTTTCTAGCGCTTTGGTAGGTTTCTCATCTTTGAGGGCAAATTTAACAAGTCAGCTTCCACACAAATGTTATAACTGGGTGCTTAGTCCCCAGAGGTGACAAAGTCCCTTATCACTTGACGCTTCTTGTGTGAAATAAAAGCCTCCCCCTGTATCACTGGGGAGGGTAGCTGAGGGAGAGGTTTTGTTTCCCAAGCTGGACTCCTCTTGTCAGGACTAAACCGGTGGTGTATGAAAATTTACAGGCTGCCTGAGCAGCAGTGGCTGTCTTATGCTTGCATATATATGCCCATCACACACATACACACGCACACACACACAGACACACACCCCACATAATACATGATTGGCATGCAAAGGAAAGTCAGGTTCCCATTTTCCAGTGACTGAAGATAAAAAATTTAGACGTACCTTGTTGCCTTAATTCTCTTCTTTTCAGAGTAAAATGTGAATGAAAAAAGTGAAAGTCCTACATAAAACCTTCAAATCAGAAGAGAATTTTAACATTCCTCCTTCATTTTCTTAAAAATATTCAAGAAATATAAATACATAGACCTCAATATCCTCATACAGATATCCATAAAGGGTAGCTGAAGGATCTTCTAACAAGGATGTCCTAACTTTGGTGTGGAAGGTCTGTGACAGTGTTTATGATGACCAGTCCCTGAAATGTTTGACATTTTTCATGTGGCCGAAATATATTTTTTTTCCTGGACACATCAGATCATAAAGCCTTTGTGGGGCTACATGCAAAAACCGAGAAACTTTCTCTTGTTTTGTTGTCACCACCTCTGAGTTTTGAACCTCGGGGGGGGGGTCTTATAAACAGAAATCTCATCTCAAAAGGCTGCTGTTAAAGTGTCCATGTGTTGCATTTGAAAGGATATTTTTATTATTTGTTACCATAATACCTGGAATTTTCGACTACTTTCCCAATCTGTAGGAAATTTTACATTTTAAAATGTGAGTGTTTGTATTAAAGTTATACGGACTTTGCATAACAGTTTTAAAAACTTAATGCTTTGATCAAATTTTGGAACTAGAAAATAGGATCGGGGTGACCTGATTTCTCTCAGTCCTTTTGGTTACAGAGTGGGAACCACATCAGATGGTGACCATGCTGCTCCTTATACAATTCCCGGGAAGTCACTCCACAGTCTCCTTTAATGATCCATCCACCCCAAGACTCAACAGCTCAGGTTGTTGAAATTTCTTGTTATATATACCTTGAAGCTCGAAGTCATTCCATGTTTTGTTTTCCATTTCTATGGAATTTGACACCTCTCTAGTCTAACAATTCCTAATACACTTTGACGTGATTATACGTGATTTGAACATAATTCCCTAAAGGGAAGCCATCTTGAGCATTTAGCATTTCTCATGTCTTCCTTTGCACTCTATCTTTTGTATATTTGGGCATATGAATAAATAATCATGATTGAGATTGTTTCAAAGCTTCATAATTTACAAAACAATCTTTATATCGTCTTAGACTCATTGTCATAAAAAGCAGACAAGGGTTTCATGAACTTAGGAAAGAAAGAAATATGGGAAGGAAAGCAGGAAGTTAAGGTGATGTGTAATGAAGGGTTGAATAGAGCAGGAAATGGATGTAAGAACATGAAATAATGGGATGCTTACATGTTTCAGTGGCCAAACTATGTAGGATAGATGCATCTGCCAAGAACAGTTGCCCTTTTCTGATTCACTAATTTTTGTAGCAAAATCAAAGCCTCATATTTTTTGTAGACTCTTGCCTCATTGAATCTCATCCTGACAAAGTTGGCACACACATGCTCTGCACACAGGTGTGTACACAGACCTTGACAAGTGAAATGAGTTGATTTGCATTGTGGCTACCAATCGCTCTTTGGTCTGCCCCTTGTTCCCTCCAGTTTTCTGTACTCTTCCTGCATGTTCTACCAGGTAGGATGTGGGAATTGGGTAGCTCAAACACACACATTAAAAGTTGTAGGGATAAAGTTGACTCCATTACAAATTAAAGTTACACTGCTGGTTCAGTAGTAAAGAACCCAGCTGCCAATGCAGGAGACCTGGGGTTGATTTCTTGAGTGGTGAAGATCCCCCGGACAACGAA
>JADEYB020000019.1:32144846-32184865 GCA_015832495.2 Alces alces
ATTCAAATGAATTATTTTTAATGGCTGAGTAATATTCCATGGTGTATATGTACCACAGCTTCCTTATCCATTCGTCTGCTGATGGGCATCTAGGTTGTTTCCATGTCCTGGCTATTATAACCCTAGGATTTAGAAGAATATATCTGCTGCTTTTTAAGGGCATTTTTACTGTTTGTCCCTTGCTGCATTTAGGAGTCCAATTGGTGACCTCTGAGTTTCCACTTAGCTTAGCTTTTTTGTGGAAGCTCTGGGTAATTTGGTTTTTTTTTGAACAGTTGGGGACCTTTGACCCCTCTCAGTAATGTGTTTAGGCTGAGGAGGACTGAAAGGAGCTCTGAGATGGGATATTTCCAACCTCTTCCAAGCCAGAGTAGTCTTCCTCTCAGCATATCAAACCCTTATATAGAAATGGTTTCCAGTCTCTATAGAGTGTTCTGGTGGAGCAACTCAGAACAAAGGCTTGCTATTTGAAAAATGCACATTCACATTGGAGAACAACAACAAAAAAATGTTATGCAAGTCAATAATATCACTTCAAAGTGACTCAAGTGTGTTCTCAATTTCAAAAGATAATGGAGAACCTGAGAACAGGGTGTATAAGTTTTCTCTGCCTAATTCTGTTTGTAACTGAGATGAAATCTCAACTATCCCTTTACTGCTAGTGACGAGTTTCCAAGGACTCTGGGTGTAGGGCAATCTGCTTATTATTTGCCTGTACCTGTGATAAACTTGTACACTTAGATTACAAGGGTGACCAACTTTTGTCCACTTTACACTTTTGGAATGCAAATTAGTTACACTTTATTAAAGGAATAGCATTTTAGGGAAGAATTTAAGGTGAGAAACAGAGATAATGTGGATTAGCCCTTTAGATACCTTTAGTCCCAGGAAATCAGTTGTGTTCATAGGATTTGTTTCTGTTGTTGTTATAGTATTTGTTGAGTACCCATTTTATGGGTGTCTGTCATTCTCCTAGGTAGAGTATACTTGTATCTTTAGATTACACAACATTTTAGGGATAGAGTTATTTATTTTTTTCTTTGCATGTTCAACATGCTTCATGATAACATTAGAAAAAGTCTTATGTGTGGATCTATTCATGCAAAAGTTTTAGCATATTATATTGGTACTTACTTGACATACATATTGCATACATTATCTGATTTGCTAGAAACTAAATATTCACCATATTGTGATGAAAATTAACTCTTCTGACAACTCTTTCTTTTTTTTTTTTTCCTGACAACTCTCTCTTACCCTATATTCTTTCCTGAAATGATGATGGTGAACTATAATATTGTGGAAGTCTATGTTCATAATGTAAAGCTCAAAACATGCGAATCAGAGATTGAATCTTGAGATCTGATCTGTTCTTAACTTTGGCTTAACCAATTAGACATTATGTCAGCAGTTAGGCAAGGCAATATTTTTTCCTTCCACAACAGTAGCTCTTATTTTGCTTCTCAACTTCTGATAAGTCTACTTGTTTACATCCTCTTTCCAACACAGTGCTAACATGTCAAAGTTTATATGTAGACTGAGATGAAAATTGAATTGTGAATCTTAAATGGTACTACACAGTCATTTGTTTCGAAAACGGGGAGACTCCAGATTGAGCAGATATGAGGTATAGATATTTGTCTAAACTGGTTCTGGATCTGACTCATCTGTGACTGAATTTTGGTTACCAGACCTGCATTTCATTTCTACTTAAACTCCGAAAGTGCTTCGGAGATTTTGATCAGGTTCTTTTGAATTTACTTTTAGTTAATTCCCTTAGACACAGTTTATAGACTAAGGAGAACTTCCCAACAGTTTGTAGAATGAAATTGCATCCCCTAAAATGGCTACTTCTTTTATTGGTCCATGACTGATTGGTGAAAGGAAGCAGGCTGACTTAGGCTATTTTCTTTTTTACTGTGTTGTCAATACTTGAACCGAGAACTCCAGATGTTCAAGCTGGTTTTGGAAAAGGCAGAGGAACCACAGATCAAATTGCCAATATCCACTGGATCATTGGAAAAGCAAAAGAGTTCCAGAAAAAAACATCTATTTCTGCTTTATTGATGATGCCCAAGCCTTCGACTGTGTGGATCACAATAAACTGAGGAAAATTTGAAGGAGATGGAAATACCAGACCACCTGACCTGCCTCTTGAGAAACCTGTATGCAGGTCAGGAAGCAACAGTTACAACTGGACATGGACAAACAGACTGGTTCCAAATAGGAAAAGGAGTACATCAAGGCTGTATATTGTCACCCTGCTTATGTAATTTATATGCAGAGTACATCATGAGAAACGCTGGGCTGGATGAAGCACAAGCTGGAATCAAGATTGCCAGGAGAAATATCAATAACCTCAGATATGCAGATGACACCACCCTTATGGCAGAAAGTGAAGAGGAACTAAAAAGCCTCATGATGAAAGTGAAAGAGGAGAGTGAAAAAGTTGGCTTAAATCAACATTCAGAAAACTAAGATCCTGGCATCTCGTCCCATCACTTCATGGGAAATAGATGGGGAGACAGTGGAAACAGTGTCAGACTTTATTTTGGGGGCTCCAAAGTCACTGCAGATGGTGACTTCAGCCATGAAATTAAAGACCTTTACTCCTTGGAAGGAAAGTTATGACCAACCTAGATAGCATATTAAAAAGCAGAGGCATTACTTTGCCAACAAAAGTCCATCTGGTCAAGGCAATGGTTTTTCCAGTGGTCATGTATGGATGTGAGAGTTGGACTGTGAAGAAAGCTGAGCACTGAAAAATTGATTCTTTTGAACTGTGGTGTTGGAGAAGACTCTTGAGAGTCCCTTGGACTGCAAGGAGATCCAACCAGTCCATCCTGAAGGAGATCAGTCCTGTATGTTCATTGGAAGGACTGATGCTGAAGCTGAAACCCCAATACTTTGGCCACCTCCTGCGAAGAGTTGACTCACTGGAAAAGACCCTGATGCTTGGAGGGATTGGGGGCAGGAGGAGAAGGGCCTGACAGAGGATGAGATGGCTGGATGGCATCACTGACTCAATGGGCATGAGTTTGAGTAAACTCTGGAAGTTTGTGATGGACAGGGAGGCCTGGCGTGCTGCGATTCATGGGGTCACAAAGAGTTGGACGTGACTGAGCGACTGAACTGAACTGAACTGAACTGAGTCAGTGGAAAAGAAAAGAGCTCTGTAAGCACAGCTGACTGAATACACAGCTAGAGGCTCAAGATTTTAGAGTCACCTTTTGCTTACTCACTTCTCCTTTCCTGACCCATATCACATCTCTCACCAGTTTTCTCAGAAAGTTACTCCAGAGAGTGGGCATTTCCACATGCCTCTGATGTGAAATGCACTGAAAATAGCTTTGAGCTTGACAGACATATCAACTTCAGTTTTTCTAACTAGGAGTAACAAATAAATTCTGATCTGGATATTACTAAACTCATGTTTGCCAACTGGGGTTGTTCCATGGTTGCCATCACCATTTAGGAAAGTACATTTGAAAATATCACATGATGTGAGTTTCAGTTGCAAATTTTGGGAATATTCATCCATCTGTTGTCATAACTGAGAAATTTAGAAAATGTCTGAAGATGTACATGAGCAATTTTATATACTGTTTTATATATAGATACAATTTATGTATATAAACTTAAATATGCTTTTATGTATGTATGTATATATATATATGAATTACAAAGGTTATTTGTATTAAATACATTTTACCTTTTCAAGAAAGGGCAAGATAAATTCATTCTTTCAGGTTATTGTGTTTGGTTTTTCCTCTTAACCTTCACAATCAAGTTCTAGTTTTCACTCTCAGTTGAGTGGAATCCACACCAACTTTGTTTTCTCCCCAAGCTTATTACATACTTCATCATGGGGCCATTTTCATGTATTTTCTGACCTCTAAATTTCACCAGAGCAAACCCACAGTTTTCCTCAAAGCCATCATGAGAGTCTGCCAGCCGTGACCTCTTGATCATTGGTTTGAGATTTTTATACCAACCATGCATTTCTGGGTAAGTACGCACACATATCCATGCTTTTCTGCAACATTATGGAAAAAGCCCTGGTCAGTGGGTTTCACAGGGTGTGGGGAAGCTATATTTTTAGTTCTAGAGTTACCCTGGGGCCTGGGTAAAATGCAGATTGCAGAAAAGAAGACATGACCATTCCAAGAACTTTGGCCTTTGACCCAGTAATATATCCTAATGGGCCTCTGGCTGAATTTCCACAGTGATTCTTAGCACAATAAAACTTACAACCATGAGTTTTTTGGAAATGTTTACACTGTAGTTTCTTAACCACATGTGAACAACATTGAAGCATTTATAAATAATCTTTGGATTATCAAAGTTCACAAACATTTGTCTGACCTTGAAAAAGGCCACAGGCAAAGTATATGGAATTCTGAATCTGGAATAACTGAATTAAATGAGATAGTGTATGTGATAATTCTCTGTGACTTGTAACTGTAACACTAATGTTGATCATTGGCATGTACAGTTTGATTATTTTCTTTAGGTTCCATGGAATAAGATTTAGGTTAGGTCAGATATTTGGTTTCTGTATGTGTCATAGTGAAACATACATTGAATTAGGTTCAGATTCTGTTCTTGCTTTGGTATACCAGTTTTCTGTTTGTTCCACATTCCTTCTACGTCTATTTGTAGGGAGTGTTTCTTTCCTCTGTTTTCAATCTGCCTCTTTCTCTTAGAAATAATCTATTCCCCACCTGAGTCTATGCCTTGAGGGTAGGGCTGACCCTATTTCCTCACTCTAGGCATGGGCCGCTGTCTTGATCTGAGCACTCAGAATTCACCTAATTTATTCATGGTGGGCTTGTGAATAGTGCTAACTTAACTATACTTGCCTCTGGGACTTTGCTAGAACTTTTGGGATGAGTAAGGATACAGCATCTAGTAGTTGCATTTTCTGTTCTGTGGGGACAGCCTGCCTGTCAACCTGGAGCTAAGGAGAGGGATGGGGAAAAGAGACACATTCCTGATAAAAAGGTTGGACTCTGCTTCCTCCCATTCTCCAACTCAGTCCCATTGATCTTCCCTGCTCTGTGGTCCAAAGAACATCTCCATGTGTTTGTCTGTTTAATTTGCTTCACAGAAGCTTCTGTTCCTGGCAATGGAATGTTCTGGTTTCTTCCCACCGCCATTCACTGGCTGGCTAGCGGTTGTGTTACCTTGAGCTCGACAGCTGTGTTTCCTCAGGTTCAGTGTTTTCATGTGTAAAATTAAATTGTAGCATTTAGAAATCAAACAAACAGTATACAGAAATGAAAATATTTCAGGAGTGTTATCAAGTTATGGGAGTTGGGTGATAGTAAATGAGTTCTTATCAGTCTAGATCCAAAAATGGAGAAGGGGGCATCTGTGGAATTTAAACAGAGTTTTGCAGGGGAGGACACCTTGAAGACACTGTGATTGATTCTGGGACAATTTAAGAGGAGGGAGCCAGGGGAATAAGTTTACTGATCTCATTCTGTTTCCTTCCTTCCATCTCCTGCCATGTCTTCCCAACAGGAAGACAAAAAGTAAGGCAGCCTGTTGATGTGGTCCCTAGGCCATCCCACAGAGGCCATAAACATGGTGGAGAAGGAAGAAAGTATATCCAGAAGGGCAAAGAGAAGGTATCTGGCATGGCAGATAATCTTGGACTTGCCTTTCAGTTCTAAAATAAAATGAGGATGAATAAAAGTCTAGAATGACATGACACTGGGATTCATTTGGATTAATGTACACATGTGAGTAAGAAAGAGAAGGGAAATCTTACATTACTCCCCCTCTTTTCTGCACATTTAATATCCCAATTCATTAAAAGCATGACTAATTAGGCCAATGATGTTTTACTGCTGTTTCAAATGACATGGGAAAAGAGTTAGGTAATTTACTAGTTAAATTAGATAATAAACTGATTCAAATTATTCTTGAAAGTTGTTTTTAAAAATTAGAATAGGACTTTGAGTGTTGATTTTGAAAATAGATTTAGAAAGTACTTTTATATGCAGTAGAGTTGAATAGCTTTAACTTACTCAACTAACCTGTGCTTGAAAAAAAAAAATCAGAGAAGTAGACTCACAGATGTGTAGAACAAACTAGTGGTTAGTAGTGGGTGGGGGGTTATTTAGTGATGGCGAGTGTGCAAACTATTGGGTATAAGATAGGCTGAAGGATGTTTTGTACAACATGGGTAATGTAGCCAACATTTTATAGTAAATATATGTAGAAAGCAACCTTTAAACATTGTATTTTTTTTTAAAAAAAGCAGAAGACAAACACTTATTTTTAAAAATTAACCAGTGTTTTATCTGGTTTCTCCACTAAAGAGGTAGGAATTTTTCTAAATGTTTGAGAAAGGCTGACCATATTAGGCTTATTGAAAGACCACAAAGTAAGTATAAAACCACATATACCATTTTTTGTAGGTGATTTAAAGCATGTTCAAGAGTAAGTTTTTCTCCATACAAAATTTTCCCACTTATTTAATTCCTGAGTGAGATATAGCTCCAGTGTAATGGCACAACAGAATATTTAGAGGTGTTGTTCAGTCCTAAATCATGTCCAACTATTTGCAACTCTACAGACTGTAGCGTGCAGAATTCCCTGTCTTTCAGAATATTCAGAGAGAATAATTCTGTTTAAATATGGAGGTCTTACAAATTTATAAAGAAAGCCTGTTAACTCCCATTTTTTGTTAGAACTGCATCCTTGTCGATGTGAAGTCTAAATGTATGCGTGTTAACCTATAATACAGAAACACCACCCTCCTCCTTGGTGACAGTGATGGTCTGTGTCTATAGTTAGGGAAGTAAAACAGGCTTCTTCTGTTGTGGGATGGTTCTCCTGTGCCCTGCCCACCAGAGAGGTCTTTGTGTGGCCATCTCCATCTATGCGTACCTTGTGTGTGGGTCAACCGCAGTTCTACAGCATCCCTGCCAAGAACTTTGTCTTGGCCAGTGGAGGCACAAACTACAGAGTCTCAAGATTTTATTCCATCCCAAAGAGTTTCATCAGAAAGGTATAATCCATAGGAGTAAAAACAGACTCCCTGGAAAAGAATGGAAGTAATGCTCTTGATCGTCTTCATAAATTTAAGAGAAAAATCTCACCAAACTGACTGATATATATATTCTCAAATAACATTTTTTATTGGCTGCCTGCATGTAAAGGTGGAGGATTCATAATTTGGAGGACACAGTGTAGACTCTTTCCATATACAGACAGCCTCCTGCCACATCCCTTTCCATTTGAATTGGTGCACTGCAGTCTTTGCACCCAATGGGAGAGTGCAAAATAAAGGATTTGACCCAGAAAATAATTCAATTTCACATCACTTGTAAGAAGTGTGAATTGTTATTTCATTCTAAAGATAGCCATTTTCATTTTTTGAGTTTCTTCTATGCACTAGGCAGTATAAGAGATGCTTAATGTAGTCTACATTGTCACATTTATATTTTTATTCACACGATTATATATGGCAGGGATGATTCTCTAGTTATTTTATAGCTAGAGAACTTCTTTCTCTCCTACTTTGCTTATCCCTCCTACGTATTAGACTTTGTTGTAAGTTTTAAATATTCTTTTACTTAAATCTTTTAAAGATTTCTTTTCTTTCCAGACCTTTTACCACAAACTGCTCCATCAATCTCCTGGGTGATCTGCAGTCCCCAAATTAATATCCCTGGAATCCCCTTCTGCTCCCTCTAATACTGGTTCCATTCTTCAGCAGGACTTTGTTATAAACATAGAACTATAATTGTGTCTCTGCTCCCTAAACCCATGCATGGCTACCCCTTTTCCCTAGAAGAAAGCCCACTTTTCTTCTCACTGTTCTGGGTCTCTCCTAGATCTGGCCCTTGCCTGGGCTTCAGCTTCACTTCTGCCCTGTCCTCCCCTCTCTCCAGGCCAGCTACACCAGATCTGATCAGTTCCCTGAACATACCATGATCCTGCACTATCTTCCTTGCCTTGTTTTGCTTTGCCTAGAATGTTTTTTCCTATAGTTTGTTGAGCTTCCTCCCATGTATCTTTTAGATTTTTAGCTTCTGCACCAGTTCCTTGGACAGTGACTCCTAACCCTTTTGACTAGGAAACAAGTTCCCTTGCTCTCTGCACCCACAGTGTGAGTCTTTCCTGTTTCCACATCTTTTCATGTTTGCTATTACTTGTTCAAATACCTGTCTTTTCCACTAGTATATAATCTTAATGAAGTCAGTGACCTCACCTGTCCCATTTATCAAAGGATTTTCTTCCTGTGATGTAGAATCTGGTGCTGGGGAGGCATTCAGTAAACCATTGTCAAATAGATAAAGATTTTTAAGAAAACAGAGAACTGGAGAGGTTGAATCTCCTGCCCTGAGTCATACAAGTTATACCTCTGGCCACACCTGGATTAGAACCCACGTGTATTCATCAAGAGAATCCAGCTTTCCTCCATTTGACTGCTATCTTTGGGAAGGTTGGTGTGACTGGAAAGGTTCATTTATACTTTTGCTGTTTTCTGCTCTTGGAACAGTTTTATATAATGGATCGTTCTAAAATCTTTGTGATAATACAACATATACTTTAAAAGAGTATTTTGAAAATTATAGATGCCTGCTTAGTGATATTTCTACATGTTTCAGAAAGTTATATAATCCAGAACGTTCTTGTGAAAACTATCATTAACTACTTTTAATTTTCATCTTGAATTTTATGTTAAAATTTAAAATATTTGTTTGTTTGTTTGTTATCATTTTCTAAGGGCTTCCTTGGTGTCTCAGATGTTAAAGAATCCACTTGCAATGAAGGAGACCTGAGTTCAATCCCTGGGTTGGGAAGATCTCCTGCAGGAGGGCATGGCAACCTACTTCCATATTCTTGCCTGGAGAATTCCATGGATGGAGGAGCCTGATGGGCTACAGGTCATGGAGTCACAAGGAGTCGCACACAACTGAGCGAATAAGACACACACACCACTACCAAATACTTATTTCACTATACGGGTGTGTAGGGTGTGTAGGGTGTGTAGGTAGCCCAAGTTTATACATCAGGATTATGCAGATACTTTTAATGTATTGCTTATGGACTAACCATAAAGAAATCTTGCTATTTGTGATAACATAAATGAATCTTGAGCGCATTACACTACATGAAATAAGTCAGAGAAAGACAAATGTTGTATGATCACACTCAAATGTGGAATCAAACAACAACCATGAGGAACAAAACATAGATACAGAGAAAAGATTGGTGGTTTCCAGATGCGGGGTTTCGGTGGGCAGCCAACATGGGTGAAGTGGGTTAAAAGGTACAGATTTACAGTTATATATAAGTCATGGGGATATAACACAGAACATGGTGACTCTAGTTAATAATAGTGTATTGCACACTTGAAAGTTGCAAAGAGTGTATCTTAAAAGTTCTCACCACTAGAAAGAAATCATAACGATGTGTCATGATGGATATTAACTAGATTTACTGTGGTGATTATTTTCCATCTGAACCACCAGGGAAGCCCCTATTTGCAGTATATACAAACACCAAATCACTGTGTTGTACATCTAAAACTTGCATGATGCTATATGTCAATTATATTAATATCTCAATCTGAAAAATACACCATTTAAAAACAGGAGAGAGAGACTTTGATCATATGCATTTCTATGTTCCTTATGGTCTTATTTCACCTACATTAATTGACCTAAGAATCTATGCCCACATAGCCCTGAATAACATGATGACTTGAGAAATTTTACTGACAAGAAGAGAGAAAAGGAAGAAAGTCTAAGTTTTAATATTCATGCAACAGGCATTTGACCTTAGAAAGCAGAAAATAAGACTCCCCAGATTTTACTGATAAACCCTCTGCTTTTTGTCCCATTGATGAAAAATGAAAGTGAAAGCTGCTCAGTCATCTCTGACTCGTTTTGACTCAATGGGCTGTATTCTCAGGGCCAGAATACTGCAGTGGGTAGTTTGTCCCTTCTCCAAGGAATCTTCCCCACCCAGGGATTGAACCCAGGTCCCCCGCATTGCTGGCAGATTCTTTACCAGCTGAGCCACAGGGAATATGCCAAGAAATGAGGAAATGCTTAGTTTTCCACTCTTATTTAGTTAGGATAGAGCAACCCAAGAATATGCTTGTGTATTCTGTGGTGTGTTTCATTAGTTATGATACTTATTAATTTTTTTGCATTTTAATATATGTGGTGTAATGTAAGACATGTTTATCTTATAGATACGTACAATTCCATGTAGCAATATGGTATTATATTGTATTTTTACCAAAGAAGATAATTATGTTCTACTTCTTTTATTCAAAGTAAAATTCCTATGTCTCACTGTAAGAAATAATTTCTGAAGGATATTGAAGACATATATATCTACATAGTTGGTTGTGAGTAATGTTAAAAATGCAGTTCGTAAATACCCATTATCTCATCTACCGCATATTTGACATTCATTCTAAATTAGACAATATTATTATACATTATTAGTGAAATGAAGTGAAACATGTGAAATGAATGAGTTATATTTAAGATGCAACTACTCTACAAGTGATGCATTTGTAACCCTATTTTATTATGTGTTTTCTGATATGAGCAAAATATAAATAGAGATGTAGTGTTCTGAGGTTATTTAAATTTAGGAAGGGTAAAGGAAATGGAATTTTTGATTGAGAGGAATACATTAAATAGATTGACTTTACTTCGGAATTTTCTTTATGTATAGACTTCATAATAGGGTTTCACATACATAAAAGGGAACCAATAAATAAACTAGAGTTAGAAATTCATTTTAAATGTTGAATGATTTAATTAAGTTTTATTAGTGTCTCATCTATTTTTTTATCCATGTTGGGTAGCATCGTTGATAGATTTGCATTGTATTTTTATAAGCAGTGATAAATGTTCATTTCCTAAAATAAACTTTTTCACATAAACTGAAATGGCAAAGGAAAGAAATATAAAGCAATTGTGAAGCATTAAAATCCACAAAATTTAGTATCTGCATTGCTTTTTTTGTTTAAAAACCGATATGTTATACAGTTTCTCCAGTAAAAATTGTATTTGCTTCATTCCAGTTTTATTTTTACATAATCATAATGGTTTTTGCCAAAGTATAGCAACTGTTCCATGTTCCACCTCTCAGGCCAGGTGCAAATGATGCTTGCTATTGCACTGGACATTGGGACTCAGGTCCAGGGGGGCAGGTAGCAAAATGGTGTTAAGCAAACAGACAGGGAACAACTAAAGATTAAATTACATGAATTATACCACTATCAACAATTTGTTCACCATGAGGGGTGAGTAGGGTGTGGAACTAACCAACATTATCCTCATGATTATGAAAGTATTCTTAATGTATCAGTTATGGACTTACCATGAAGAAATCTTGCTCTCTGTGATAGCATGAATGAACCTTGAGGGTATTATGCAATGCGAAATAAGTCAGATAAAGACAAATGCTATATGAGCTCCCTGAAATGAGGAATCAAAAACCAATAACCACAAAGAACAAAATATAAATCCAGAGAACAGTTTGGTGGTTTCCAGAGGCAGGGTTTGGGTGGGGGACCCTGAATGGGTGAAGTGGATACAGATTTCCCATTATAAACAAGTCACAGGGATATAATACAGAGTGTGGTGACTATAGTTAATAATAGTGTTTTGTATACTTGAAAGTTGTTAAGAGGGTAGATCTCGAAGTACTCACCACAAGAAAATTTGAAGCAGTGTGTGATAATGGATCACACTAGTAAATCAACGCGAGAATTACTGTGGTCATAGTTTTGCCATATATACAAATATCAAACCATTGTGTTGCATATCTAAAATGTGTATGGTGTTATATGTCAATTAAAAAATAACCTTCATCTTGGGGAAAAAGTAGAGGTAGACTCTGACCATGTGTTTCTGTACGGTCCTTCATATTCCTATTTCTCCTTTATTAACTGACAAAAGGATCTAGGAGGATATAGCCCTGAATAACTTGATGACTTGTGAAATTGTCCTGACATAGGAGGGGAAAGAAAGAGAGTCTAGGTTGTAATACTTATTCAACAGGCATTTGACCCTGGATAACAGAAAATAAGATTCCCCAGACTTTCCTGATAAACCCTCTGCCTTTTGCCACACTAGGGATCAAGAGTCAAAAGTTACCTTGAATGTTAAGTATAAAAACTCAATATTTTTCAAGGATCCCTTTCTCTGAAAAATTTGTATCTATAGATGAGTTTTTGAAATTATTCACATTTGCAAAATATTTAACTGATTTTGAGTTTACTACTTTACTACTTTATATTAATAAAAATTTAATACTATCCTGAAACATAGCCTAAGGCATCTTAGCATGAGAAATGACCATGCCAATTTATCAATAACCAATTTATAAATAAATGATGTATTTTGTTCAAATACATTTATTAAATATTATGAAGGGTTAGTGTTTGAATTTAATCTTGCTGGTCCCAAATTTTTCATGAGAAAGAGATAAATATGTGAATAAATAATTAGTCCAGATGTATACATTTATTTGGTGAATGTAAGTAAAATTTTACATAGCAACCCAAAGGAGAGAAGAGCTGATTTGTCTCGAAAAGTTACAAGAGTTTTTAAGAAGGAAGTGAAATAGCATATGTAAGAGCTCCCCAGGAGTAGATGGGGATGGGACTCCAGGTTGGAGAAGAGCTAAAAAAAAGAAAGCCATTTAAAATCCAAAGAGCACCTCAGGTTTGGGGAAAGATGATGAATTCTATCGACTCTCTCCCATCTTTGGGAGGCCAGACAGAAAGAGCAAAAGATCCTGCCTGTGACTCACACGTCTCACTTGCTCACTGCAGTTGTGTCCTCCCTATGAGTGGACTTCTGGGCAGACACATGGACACATGAGCCTAGGAGCGAACCCTCCACTCCTGTCTGTCCTGGAGACGCACCTCCTCACATGACCTCGGGAGAGAGCACTGGGTTCTATAGGTAAGATCCCCTGTAGAAGGAAATGGCAACCTAATCCAATATTTTTTTTTCTGGAAAATCTCACAGACAGAGGAGCCTGGTGGGCTACAGCCCAGGAGGTCCCAAAAGTTTCAGACAGGACTTAGCAACTAAATAGCAACAACAATTAGAAACTAGTAGTAACAACAAATCAAAGAATTGTGATTACATTGGGCCTTTTAATTGTGCTGTGATTACCCTTTATTACAACACATATTACTGAAGTTATTCTATATGTGTAATGTAAGACTGATTATATTTCATAAATATTAAACTTCATATCCACACGTGAGGCCTTGTTCTTCTTCTTGTTCAGTCATTAAGTCATATCTGACATTTGTGACCCCATGGACTGCAGCACACCAGGCTTTCCTGTCCTTCATATTTCCTGGAGTTTGCTAAAACTCACGTCCATCAGGTTGGTGATACCATCCAATCATCCCATCCTCTGTCACCCTCTGCTCCTCCTGCCCTGATCGTTTCCAGCAGTAGGGTCTTTTACAATGAGTCAGCTCTTTGAATCAGGTGGCCAAAGTGTTGGATCTTCAGCATTAGTATTTCCTTTGAATATTCACGGTTGATTTCCTTTAAGATTGACTGGTTTCATCTCCTTTAATCCAAGGACTCTCAAGAGTACTTCCAGCACCACTGTTTGAAAACATCAGTTCACATGCTCAGACATTTTATGGTACACACTCATATCCATCCATGACTACTGGAAAAACCATACCTTTGAATATACTTTTGAATATACTTTGAATATTCTTTTGGCAAAGTGATGTCTCTTCTTTTTAATATGCTGTCTAGTTTTTTCATAGCTTTTCTTCCAAGGAGCAAGCATTTTTTAATTTCATGGCTGCAGTCATCATCTGCAATGATTATGGAGCAAAAGAAAATAAAACATGTGAGGCCTATCAAATACTAACTCAAACTTTTCATCAAGATAAATGTGGTTAAAGAATTATATAACCTTAGAATAAACACATTTTGATGTTTTTAAACTAATCACCATGTTTCTTTAATGATTCTGATTTATATCTCAAAGTTGTATTCTTTATCTTAGAGCATGACTCAAATTTACACTGAATCTACTATGTTTGCTAAGATATCCTGTGGCTAATGAAACAACAGGGGAACAAAATTAAAAAAAAAGAAATTAGGTGGTTAAAGCTGACACTGGAGAAAAAGAAGAGAACCACTGATAAATGTAAAATGTGCACTGAATTACGTTCTGGCTGGTAGGAAACAATGGCCATTTGGGTCTCTAAGGACAGTAGCCATACGGGGATACTTTATATTAAGACAGGGTACTCATTTTTCCATAAAGCTTCTGCTTCCTGGGGACAGTGGGTATTCAGTTCAGTTCAGTCGCTTCGTCATGTCCAACTCTTTGTGACACTTCCTGGGGACAGTGGGTATGAAGAAATTAAAATAGAACTTACATTGCTACAAGAAATTTAGTGAAGAAGATGAGATATTGGGTGTCCTAGGGAAAAAGTCCCTTTTCTCAGCAAAAGACATTTTAACCCCAGGGCATATTCTACAGTAATCAAGATAATTAAAAATCAGGCAGCTACCCCATCTTTGAGAAACATTTTCACAATTACCTGTTTCTAAAGTTTACAGGCAGTACAAGAGAAGAGCAGTATTTAATATTTCTTTAAAATTATGATTGTAACTGCTATTTCCAGGGTCACCCAACTGAGGATTGGGAGACACAGTATTGTTATAAAAGTGACTCTAGATGCAATGGTAATTCCATGGCTTAGAGTCCCCAGTTGGCTTCCTGGAAGGAGTGTGAACTCCTATCCGTCTTGGAGGAAGTTTTCTCTCAGACAAAAGTAGAACTAAGAAGTAAGGGGTCAGGAGGCCATTATTCTTTTCACACTAAGAACACATTGGGTTGATTAGAATAGGTCTGTATTGCTCTTCCATCACTTGATAGAAATAATTACTTGATAATACAGAATATTACTTTTATCTTTGATCTTCCATTGAAAAGCAGGAGTTGTAGTTAAGCACACTAGTGAGAGAAAGTGTTTCTAAATGTCAGTATGTCAACTTGAGAAGTTTGCTATGCATAGCTGCTCAGTCGTGTCCACCACTTTACCACCCCGTGGATTGATCAATGACCCCTAGGGCTGCAGCCCACCAGGCTCCTCCGTCCATGGGGATTCTCTAAGCAGGAACACTGGAGTGGTTGACATGCCCTCCTCCAGGGATCTTCCTGACCAGGGATGGAACCCAGGTCTCCTGTACTGCAGGCCGACTCTTTACTGTCTGAGCCAACAGCTCCTAATAAAATCAGTCTTGAAGTATATAGAATAAGCTTGATTTGTCTACTTTTGTTTACTGCAACAGTGTTTTTTTTTTCCAGCTAAAATATCAGTCACGTTTCTATTTACCTGAACTCTGTCTATAATGCAAGTTCTCCCTAAAAGAAAAAAATTAACACAAAAGGAACTTTTATCTGGAATAGCAGTAAGATTTTGTCCAGTTGTCAGTTAATCCAAAATACCAGAGGCTGGGTATTTGCTTTTAATTATATTTACTTCAGAAAGTAAAAATGTCTGGCCAGTTCCTGCCATGTTTGATACTAAATAAAAAGTAACTTCAGGGCAGATGCTGTACCCTTGTAGCCCCAGGGGAACTGAATTAAAGGAATTGGAATTGGTGTTTCTCAGATAATTAACTATAATATAAGTCAGAATGTGGTCAGTGAGATAAAAATGGTGAGAATGACATTAGGAAGCCATAAGGAGGAAGATGGTACTTTCATCTAGGAAAAGTAGGTAACAATTCATAAAGGAGGTGAATTTCTTTTGTACCTTCGAAGAAGGATTAGGTGTTTGTGTACAATGTAAGAATATTTGATTTGTATGCTCTCCTTAAAGTATTTTCACCTATCATGATCAGAGAGTACAGCTAAGAAACTGAACACCTCTAGTGACGTGAAGAATCCTGAGGTAAAAAGTGAACTCAAGTGGCAGGTTCAGAGCACTGTCTCCAGTTCTGTCCTATTCAGCCTTTTAGTCAGTGATAATGTGACTTATCACATTATCTTAGGACAGGAAGCGGTGAGGGCTAGTGTATGGGGAATAAAAGACCGAACATCCAGTGCTTTCCATCTAATAGGGTAACAATTAAAAGCAAATGCATCCACAGTTCTGTGAAAATGAAAGTCGCTCAGTCATGTCCGACTCTTTGTGACCCCATGGACTCTACAGTCCATGGAATTCTCAAGGATAAAATACTGGAGTGGGTAGCCTTTCCCTTCTCCAGGGAATCTTTCCAACCCAGGGATCAAACCCAGGCCTCCCACATTGCAGGCAGATTTTTTACCAGATGAGCCTCAAGGGAAGCCCCCACAGTTCTAGTTCTGTAATTATGTCCAAATAATCAGGGTATGAGGGTTTGGGTGGGGAAAAAAGACCTCAATGATTTTAGTTCACTGTATGCTGCGAGATCAAAAATTCATTGAAATTTTATTCTGCACGAATAAAAGTGCTTCCATGAACAAACAACTAATGAAGGCCTGTTGGGTGCAAAGAATGACAGTAGTGAAGAGCAACAATATGGACTTTGTTAAGGAGGACTTAAATTTTAATAAATAAACAGAAATGAGGTAAATTTCAAAGTTAAACGTTGCACCATAATTGAGACACGTGTCAAGAGGGAAAAGCACAGAATGCCATATATCCACATAACAAGGAGACCTGAGCTGTGTCAGAATCAGGAAAGACTGCTTTGTGGAAGTGGTTTTTACTGAGATCTGAAAGATGTCGGGGAACTAATGAGGTAAAAGAGTGAGGGTCTTCCAGGGAGAAGAAATGGCATTGATAAAGAGCTTTAGCCATAAGTGAGTATATACAGTGAGTAAAACAGACATGCCAGGATTGAACCTTCAAGGAATTTAATTTATTGTTAAACTTATGCTAACTGGACAATGAATACAAGGCAGAATATGGTCACTTTTGTGAAAGAGAAAAGAATCAAGTTTTGCAGAGCATAGGAGATATTTCCATTTGCTGGGTAATTTGGTAAAAATTCACTTAAACCTAGGAAATGTGGTTTCTATTGCTACTTTTGCATCAAGTATTATAAGTTTAGATAAGTGACTTAATCATTCTTGGATTTACTTATATATCCTTACTATGGGAGGATTGTCCAGATAATTTCCAAGGTTTTTTCCTTTTCTGAATATCCAGTGAATCCCACTGTTTATTATCTGGAATAAAAAAAAAAAACCTTTTACATACCAAGATTAATGGTTGAAATATCTATAATATTATATAAAAAGCATTGAAATTCTTGTTTTTTTTTCTTTTTTCAGTTTTTTAAAATAAAATTTCCAGATAAAATGGCAAGATATTTAAAGTATACATGACCATTTAAATAGATATACATGACAATTTAAATAGGTATACATGATTAATAGATTCCCTCATTGATTTAATTAACATATTTATTAATATCACCTCACATATTTACCTTTAAAGATCTTTTTGCTAAGAACTTTTAAGTTTTCCTCTCTTACATGTGTGATAAGTCACTTCAGTCATGTCCAACTCTTTGTGACCCCATGGACTTAAATAGCCTGCCAGGCTCCTCTGTCCACAGAGATTCTCCAGGAAAGATACTAGAGCGGGTTGTCATGCCTTCCTCCAGAGGATCTTCCTGACCCAAGGATTCAAGCCTACGTCTCTTATGCATCCTGCACTCGCAGGAGGATTCTTTACCACTAACATCACCTGGGAAGGCCCACAAATGTCCATAACACATTACAAAACACAGTCATCATGTTACACATTAGATCCACACACCTTATTCATCATCTTATAGCTTAAACTTTGTGCACTTTTAAAAATTCCTTCTTAAATCATTGATTTCTCAGCACTTATTTTTACATGACCTGTGACATGTTCTTGTATCTATGCTTTTGGAGTCAGGAAAAAAGATGTCCCCCTCCTGTTGTGAGCAGTTTAGCATTAGATCTTTGAGGAACCATCTTTATCTAGCAGCTCCATAGCCACCCCTATCATTGTCAGAAATCAAGATGATTTTCACAGATAAGGAAAATAAAGAAAACTGGCTTCCCTGGTGGCTCAGATGGTACAGAATCTGCCTGCAAAGTGGGAGACCTTGGTTGCACCCTTGGGTCAGTGAAGTCCCATGCAGAAGGGAATGGTTACCCACTCCAGTATTCTTGTCTGAAGAATTCTTTGGACAGAGAAGTCTGGTAGGCTACAGTCCATGGAGATCACAAAAAGTCAGACATGCCTGATCGACTAACACACAATGAACTTTAAGGATTTGGAAGTTGTATCAGAGCCAAGGATATCTTAAAAGGAATAACAAAACTCTTTGACACAGGCACGAACAGGGGTACATGAACACTTTTAGGGCCACAGGGCAAAGAAGAGAATGGATATTACAGTCTCTAAAAAGATTTGTACATAGCTGCAGCTAAAAGGGATGGCCTCTGACCAGAGTTCTGGGCTTCAGTGGAGAAAGTTGGCCACTTCCCAGCAAGAAAGGTGTCAGGGGAAAAAATCAATCCACTAATCTTTTTCTCCACTGACTCACCAATCTCTTTTGTTCACCACTGACCAAACTCAAATAAAAGTCAGAGGGCAGGAGAGGTAGGGGAATAAAGTCTGGTCTTCTCAGCTTACAAAGGTTCATAACATAATAGAAAATGATCATTAGGGTTCCTGAGGGTCATATAAAGAATAGCAAACACACTCACCATATCTATGTAGTAGAAATGTTTTCTTTATCTTATGAATCTAGTTGTAGTTGTTGTTTTTTTTTTTTTTTTGTAGACTTTTAGGATGACTAGGTAGGATTAAACTTTAATGGGAGAGGTCAGTTTCTGATTTGATCTAGACGCGAGTATTTGTCACTGTATTTATGATATCATAATATTATTAATGGGACCTTAACTGACTGTATTTTGATTCACTTAAACCCTTTGAAGAGATGGGTAATGTGATAGCACATAGGAAGGGACCAAAAACTATCAAGAGATGTTTTTATACATTGTTGAATTCATTTGGTTGATTTGTATGTGTGAGAGTGAAAACTTTTATTTCCAAATTTGTGAGAGACGTTAGTCTGAAAATTCCTTTTGTACTGCCTTTCTCTGATTTTGATATAGAGCAATACTGGCCCCATCTAATTAGTTTGGAATGGTTTCCTACTCTTTCATTTTCTTGAAGAGATTTTGTCAAATTGATCTTAATTTTTAAAATATTTGAGAGAATTCTCTGGTCAAACTATCTTGGATTGAAGATTTCTTTTTCAAAAGTTTTATGGCACAGTTTCAATCACATTAAAGTTTATAGATTATTCAGATGATGTACCTATTTTTGCTTCAAATATTTGAGATTATGTTGCTTGATGTATACATATTTAGGATTATTATGTATTCCTGCTGGATGACTCTTTTATCCTTATGTATGTCCTTTTATTCCTTTGTCATTCAAAATTATCTTGCTCTAAAGTCTACTTTATCTAATATTCACGTATGTTTTTATCCCTTTAATTTGAAAATATCCATTCAATTATTAAATTTCTCAGGCTTTCCTGGTGGCTCAGACAGTAAGGAAACCACTTGTCTTGTGAAGACCTGGGTCCAATCCCTGGGTTGGAAAGATCCTCTGGAGGAGGACATGGGACTCTGTATTCTTGCCTGGAGAATTCCATGGACAGAGGAAGCTGGTGGGCTACAGTCCATGGGGTCACAAAGAGTCAGACATAACTTAGCAAATAAACCACCACCTGGTGTTCCTTCACATTTATTCCTTGGAAGGAACAGCCCTACTCAGGCTGCATTCTGATGCTAGGTTGGAAGTCAGGAATGCTGGGCCTGGGTTGTCTTCTGTTACGTGTTGCTGTGTTACTCTTCCATTCTTCAGGCCCTAAACTAGTTCACCTTCTTCTTGCTAACTATAAAAGGTCCCTTTAGTGGTCTCTTCTTATTTCCAGAATAAACAGAGGAGTGGGCACAAAGAGATCAAGTCATCTTGTCTGAACCAGAAGCCCAAAGTGTGTTTTATAACCTGGGGAAGAGATTTCATGGAGGGAAGTTGAGGAGGGAAGTTTAAAGGATTCCACAGTAGGCTGGAGATGAAAGCCATGGAGTTCCTTTCTTGAGAAGTCATCAGAAGCTGAGAAAGTATTTTTTCTAGGTGATGTGTATATTCAGCTCTGAGTGAGTAACTTTCTGTTTCAGCAACTATAAGTCTTCTGTATTTTTTTCATTAATTTTCTTTACAAATGCATATATATATATATATGACACACACACACACATATATATATATATATATAACGATATCAATACAACATTTTATTTATTCTTCTAGGCCCTTTCAGTTCAGTTTGGTTTAATAGCTCAGTCGTGTCCTACTCTTTGCGACCCCATGAACTGTAACACGCCAGGCCTCCCTGTCCATCACCAACTCTCAGAGGCCACCAAAACCCACGTCCATTGAGTCAGCGATGCCATCAAACCATCTCATCCTCTGTCGTCCACTTCTCCTCCTGTCCTCAATCTTTCCCAATATCAGGGTCTTTTCAAATGAGTCAGCTCTTCACATCAGGTGGCCAAAGTACTGGAGTTTCAACTAAAACATCAGTCCTTCCAATGAACACCCAGGACTGATCCCCTTTATGATGGACTGGTTGGATCTCCTTGCAGTCCAAGGGACTCTCAAGAGTCTTCTCCAACACCACAGGTAAAAAGCATTAATTCTTCGGTACTCAGATTTCTCTTTAAAGTCCAACTCTCACATCCATACATGACCACTGGGAAAACCAGAGCAGCCTTGAATAGATGGACCTTTTTGACAAAGTACTGTCTCTGCTTTTTAATATGCTGTCTAGGTTGGTCATTACTTTCCTTCCAAGGAGTAAGTGTCTTTTAATTTCATGGCTGCAATCACCATCTGCAGTGATTTTGGAGACCAGAAAAATAAAGTCAGCCACTGTTTCCACTGTTTCCCCATCTATTTACCATGAGGTAATAGGACCGGATGCCGTGATTTTAGTTTTCTGAATGTTGAACTTTAAGCCAACTTTTTCACTAGGCCATTTCTTTAAAGGCCATTGCTCTGCTTTTATTATGATTTGAGATTTAAACCCTGAAAAAAAAGAAATCTATTGTAGAGTTGGATTATTTACCAGTAGATGAATTTATTGAACAAGAAAAGAACTAAAGATAATTACTTAATTGAGCTCAAAATTTTATATATGCATATGAAGAGAGTTATTCACATATAATTTTATTCTTGGCCCCTTGTGGTATTCTGAGAACTTGGATTGAAGCTATATGTAAAAGAAATCACTTTATTATTACAGTTAAACAACTGATATAATTATGCATGTACATTCAGAATCCATTAGTCCAATGGCCATAAAAATGAGTGTCCTCATCCCCTGGGGAAGAAAATGTTAGCATTTCCATTTCCATTTATTTTTTATCTCACTGTCATTCAATATACATTTTGTGTATATTTTTTAGATGTCATAATATATTAGAATAGCAATGCATATATGATAATTTTACATAATAATATTAGGTCACTAAAAGTGTGTTGTAAAATGGAAAATAATTTAGAGATTAGATCTACAGGAAAAAGAAAATTATCAAAATTTGCTGCATAAAATGTTACTTAATTTGGGGGTTTACCAAAAAATTTTTTTGAAACCCATTCAACTGAAGAGAGGCAGAATGTTCAGAATATCCATGTTTGCATGAGTTTGCATAGAGCCTCAGAGACAGAAACATTTTTGAAGTTAGGTAGAAGACCAAGAGATCTGACTAGACAGGGGAAAACTTCAATGCAAGAAAGCATGTTTGCTCCCCTCAGTGTGGTCTACATTGTTTTTCTTTAAATCACCTCCCTTTCTTCACATTCATTTCTGAAACTCCATTCTCTGCTTTACTATTTCTTTTCCCACAGCACAGATCACCTGTCAACATTCCATATAATGTACTTGGATTCATGTTTATGGCAGATTATCTGTCTTCCCCCAGCTGGAGTATCAGTTCCATGAGGATAAGAGTCTGCCTGCTTTGTTTATTGATGTACACTAAGCACCTATAAGAGTTTCTGAGTCAAGGAGGAATTGAGTCAATGATCAGTTGGTTAAATGACCAATAGCAGATACTGGGCAGGCCTATGGGTTTCAAACTTTTGTTGGTTTCAATTAGCTATTGTAAATAAGCTGTTCTATAGTTAACGTTATAAGGTTAAGATAGGTTTCTGACTCTTCTATCAGCATAAACATAAGCTACATTTGAAGACCAGGTTTTAGACCCAACATGACAGCTAAAATGCACATTTGAAAAAATATATATATACTAGTTGATTTATTTTCTTCATTCAAAATAGAATTATATTCCTTTTCAAAACTTTTCCTTACATAGGTGTGTGTACATATATGCTTACATATATAAACGCAATTCCGTCTTGTCAAAGCTATGGTTTTTCCAGTAATCAGGATGGATGTGAGAGCTGGACCGTAAGGAAACTGAGCACCAAGGAATTGATACTTTTGAACTGAGGTGTTGGAGAAGACTCTTGAGAGTCCCCTGGACTGCAAGGAGATCAAACCAGTCAATACTAAAGGAAATCAGCCCTGAATATTCATTGAAAGGACTGATAATGAAGCTGAAGCTCCAATAATTTTTCCACCTGATGCAAAGCACTGATTCATTGGAAAAGATCCTGATGCTGAGAAAGATGGATGGCAGGAGGAGAAGGAGATGACAGAGGGTGAGATGGTTGGATGGCATCACTGACTCTATGGACATGAGATTGAGCAAGCTCCAGGAGATGGTGGAGGACAGGGGAGTCTGATGTGCTACAGTTCATGGGGTCTCAAAGAGTTGGATATGACTGAGTGACTGAAGTTAACTGAAGGTATGCGTATGTGTTATGTATATAACATAATGATTATGTGATCTTTATACATAGGTCACATTGACAAACAATGCTATTTTAGTTTCAGGTATCATTATACATAGATAATATTTACATATAATGTTATTTTGGTTTCAGTGTACAATGTAATTATTTGATACATATTGCAAAATGATCACTGCAATAAGTCTGGTGAACATCTGTCACTAGAAATAGTTACAATTTTCTTCTTGTGATGAGAACTTCTAAGATCTCGTAGCAGTTTTCAAACAGGCAATAAGTGTATTCCCGTTTTGACTTAGTGCAGATAAATGAGACAAGTGTCTTTGAGTCTTAGAATCAAAGAATCATGTTGAAACAGTTGAGTTGAATGAAACTTCTCAGTGCCAGCTCATATAGAGCTTTCTTGAAAAATCCATCCCTGATTAGGCCCACCTTGCTCCCATCACACATGGTATGGTGTGCAGGCATAGATCGGTGTTTAAGGTTTCTGCTCTCTTTTCCACTTGTCCATGCATTTCTTTATCGACATCATTCAGTGTTTCATCCATCTCCTGTCTTCACTATCCAAATAGGTTATAATTATGGCAGAGATGTCTACGTAGCTACAGTCACAATTGCTGCCCACTGGGCATTTTGGAAAGAGGCTGGGAAGGAGTCCTTTCAGTATTAGAGGTTTAATTTCAGGGGATTAGAAAGCTTTTCATTTTGAAGAGTCTATCAATACAAATATATCTCAGGAGTGAACACTGTTTAATTATCTATTTGATTAGTGACTAGCTGACCATCTGCTGAGAGTAAGGCAATGAAGGGTTAGTAAACAGAGAGGATTCAGGCAAAAGGAATGAGGAACTCTTGGAGAAACTGGACACATGATTAAGGAGACCATTACTTCTATTTTGTTTAGGTTTTAGGTTTTGATTCAGCTGGCTCTGTAAAGGTATGGGTTCTTTCCATTATTTCCATTCATCCTCTATGCTTTACAATGTATGTCTTATTTAAGTGTTGAAAGTGACTAGAGACTTACTTACTGCTTGTTATCACTGGGTAGTCGTGCTTTGGTTCTGGTATTCCATAGGGTCTAGCACAGGCTCCGTAGAGTAGTTATTTCTATCAGTTGCCGCAGAACCTTAACATTTTTTGCTGATTTCTGGCACTAAGTTGATGAAATACAGGAAAATAGAGCTCAGATGCTTTTGGATAAAATCTTAATTTATCTCCTCCCTTCTCTCTGACTTTTCATTGATTGACTCAACTAGTCCCATATTGTTGGATGCCTTTTTTGGCTCTTACATCTGCCTCATTCCTTGCATGTAGTCAAGGTCTATTTAATTTCCTTTATCTCTCACATCCTTTGCGTCTTTTCACTTGGCAGAGCCCTCTTTGATTTTTAGTATCATAATATTCCCAACTCTTTCTGATCTCTTTCTTATTCTCTACGAGTCCCAACAGCCACAACTCCTCAATGCACATTGAAGTTTCTCTTCTCTAATTCTGGACATCCTGCTCTCTTGGACTAAATGTTCTTGGTTTCCTGTTGCTTTGTAGAATAAAGACAAACTTGCCAAATTGGCATATATCATTCTTCCTAATGCATAAAAATCCATTCAAGCATTTCTCCATTCTAACCCTAAAATAATATATACAGTATATCATGGGAACATAATCAGGAAAGATATAACATGAAAGGTAAAAAAATGAACATTTCCTATGTTTTTGTCAGACTTGATTATTCACTGATACCTTATAATGCCATAAGTATTACTATCTCAGTTGCCTTGACCTAGGATGTCAGAGATCCTTCCTTCATAAGATGATCCTAAATGAATGGACAGATATACTGTTTTCCTATTTTTCCACATCAATATCCCATTAACCTTTCAGAACTCCATCATAAAGCCATCCCATTTGCTTACTCCTATAACACACTCAGATTGCTCCTAGCTTTACCTAATCTACTGTAGCACTGTGTTGACATCACATCTTATTCTTCTTCACTCTACCATGCAATATGGTAATTTGTGTGTTTATATCACCCTTTCCTTCTCCATAAGTGGAGGGCCTGCTTCTGGAAAATAGAGACTTTTTCAAACCTCAGAATAAGTCCTCACTCTATCCATGACATGTGACTTACTAATCTATAAGTTCAGTGAACTTCAAAGGTTCTTTATTTGTTTGTTTCCATATGTTAACCACTGCTACTATTCTTGTTATATAAGGGCATTTCTTCAAGTGTACTCTTACAAGGAAATCTGTAAAAGAGGGGAAATACAATGATTTCTGGTAAGAAAGGGAGTGATTGTTAAATCCTGTCCAAATATCCCCACCTTGGCTATTCCTCACTGACTCTATAGAATATCTATGGCTCTGTTCAATATTGCCTGAAATCTACAATATTCACTTTATATGAAACTGTCAAGCAAGGACAGCATTCTCAATGTCAATACCTCTGTTTTTGATGTAAAGTCCTAAATTCATGCTTGAAATAAATTTTATGAGACAAATACATGACGATGTGTGTGGCCTATTGGTGAGTGTATGTCTCCTTCAATTGTATTGTCCCCCATATTGCCAAATTTCCCCTATAATAAATACCATCCTCTCTGCTGGAAATATCTAGACATTGAAGGAAAGAAAGTTAAGCAAGTAACACAATAGAATTAGATGTCTTGGGCAGTAAATGACTTAGAAAGTGCTTACAAGGTTTTTTCATGGGCTTTTACCTTTTGGAAGAAGAAAGTGAAAATACAAGAAAGCTGACACTTTACATGCATGAAGGAGCCAAAGGAGGTATCGATAGATTGCTTTGGGGCAGAGTATTCTGTCATGTTCTTTAAGGACTGGATCATCCCAGGTACAGCCAGGGGCAAGACTCAGGAAACAATAATCCTGGCTATGAGGGAAGAGGTTGGTTTTGCTGGACAATGTTCCTGTATGTGGGTGAAAGGTGTCTTTGCCTAAAAGAACATGATTTGGCTGGATTCTTCCCTGAGAGTTTCTAGGCTTTGTTCATCTCTAGAACTATGGCCTTTAGTAATAGCAGAAGAATATTCCTAATATAAAGGACAATTTTGGAAAAAAGAGGAGAGAAGAGAAAATGGAACTAAAAGGGAATATGAGATATTTGCTCTTACAATATTAAATATATATATATATATATATATATGGGTCCTTAAAAATACAGTGTTCTAACATCTTTTCATCCTTCACTACCCAAGTCCTTCATTCAATTTGTTTCGCTGCTTTTCCTTCCTTTTGTCTTTCTCTTCCTTCTCTCTTATCAAACCCCTTTCCCTTGTACCTATTGATTTTCCATTTTCTGTTTACTAGGAATTACTGGTAAAGCTCTAGAGATGCTGCAAAACCAGCCCAGCAACATCACTGACTTCTTAGGAGAGCCAGTCAAAAGATTGGCTGTCATCCCTGGTTGTCTGGAGGCTGTTGAACAAGCTGAGCAACCCTAATCCTGTCACACTGCTCCAGTCTCAGTAGAGACTCAGTCTACTGGGAGGATTTTATAATTCTGGGACCTACTAGAGCATGTTTGTAAGGCCAAATAATTACTGAGAAGGATAGTTACTCTAAAAGGAAGAAAGAATGGTATCTAACTTCTCAGATAAATGTGTTTTTGAATCCAGCTTTCTGATCTACTCAGTGTCTATGTGAGCAGTCGAACAATTGTCCAGAGGCCCCAGGCAGGAGACATAGGCACACTTGTATTTCTGCCATTCAATTGATCAGAGTGTTTATGATACATGGGTTTCCTGTGGGTCAGCTAGTAGGCAGCTGACTGTGGGCTACTGAATTTTCTCCAGCTGGTGCTTGCAGAGTGAGGGAGACAGAGAAGCTGCGGTGACGACCACAGGTGGTGAGCTGTGGGTACCAGAACATTTCCCCTGATTAAAAAGGAAACTCTGGTGTTGGGGATCCCCAAGTTGTGAATGTCCTGGAAAACCACAAGGATCCCCCACAAGAGAAACACTTGTCAGTTAGGGGGAACTTCGGATCAGTCCATCTGGACCAAGAGAAGGCTACAAGAGCTCCATGTACGTCAGTGATGTCAGAACTTTCCCATCTCATTACCATCTACCCTGTTCCACCATGGCCCAAGGAATGAAGATCCAGAGAGCGAGAGAGAAGGAACCTTGCAGAAATGGACACATTGATGCATCCACCAGGATGCATCCACCCAGGTCCCCTGGGCCTCAGCAGGGGATAGTGAAACACTGAATAGGCTGAATATGAGATGGAGTTGACACTTGACTGACCTGGCCTTGTGAAACCCAGAGTGATAGAATGTATGGAATGGTTGCAAGGTGGTGCAGAAAATGAGGATGCAGTAGAGTGTGCGTGAAGACAGCCACTGGAGGAGGATGAAGCCAGTTCACGTTTCTATCTGCTATTGTCTCAAGCTTTGTGTTCCCCAGAAGTTTCATATGATGAAATCCTGATTCCCATGGTTATAGCATCCATAGGTGGTGCCTTTGTGAGGTGATGGAGTTATAAGGATGGAGCCTCCTCAATGAGATGAGTGCTTTTATGTATAAGAGACACACAGAGCTCCCGAGCCCTTCCCCCGTGTGAGGATACAATAAGAAGTGTGTGACCAGAAAGGACCCTGCATGACCATGCTGTGGAAATCCATTGCCATATTTATAAGTCTGTGATATTTTGTTATAGCAACCCAGAAGTGCTAAGACAGCATCCAACCAATCTTCAGACAGTTCAGTAAACCTCATGCTGTTTGTACAAAGATGCGAAGCACTGATCCCGTCTGGTGTGACACTGTGACAGTGGGCTGACCGTTCGCGGCTGGCTTTCATAAGAATCCTGAGGATGCAGTCTTCTTGGTAGCATGACCAGAACCATGAACAATTGTCTAATACTTTGATTCTAATAAATTAACCCAGAATAATTTTCTGTGATTCTTATGTAATCTCTTAATGGTCTTCTTTGTAATTCCAGCTTTTGCTATCTGTGACTAATTTTAATAGGAGCTTCATTCTCTCAAATGTATGGGTGGATTTTCTTTTGATTTTTGATTAAATGAAAATAAGAAATGTTAGCAAATTACCATCTTAGATTTTGACATCTCTACAGAGTCTGTGTTTATTTTTTTAAGAGGAGACCCATTTCACAGAGCATGCATGAAAAAGCTGTAAAATTCAAAGAAACTTGCTATGAGAAAGATCATTAGGACCGTCTGAGAGCTGGATGGGATTGATGTGGATTTAGCACTCTTTGCTGATTCGGCACACCAGGATCTTGCTGTACATGTCAACTTTAAATGAATCCCTGCTCAGGCACTTGAAGAGTTTATAAATTACCAAACGACGCGTATCTTCATTATTGGACCTCAGGGATCGGGATCCTGACCAGTACATATGATCCTTGTCCAACTTCACTCTGACTGGAAGAATAATCTGAATACCGAGAAGAAAATGACTTCTTATGCATTTTATTAATATTTGCTTAACTTTGTCCCTTGTAATTATCAAATTAAGATTTGGGGAACACATATGAATATAAAACTCTGTGGATTTGGAGCCAGCCTATGAGAAAACAATTAGGAATCTAAAAAGTAGAAACATAACTCAAGTTTAGTTTTAACTTTCTCTTTTCTTCCTTCCCATTTTCATCCTTTGATTTGAGAAAAACAGAGAAAGAAGACAAGTAGATTTCAAGAGCAGATGTCCTGGGATACTTTGAGGAAAATGCTGAGCTTGGAAATTCTGTTCTCTAGTTCTCTTACTCTTGAAAATATTTCGACCACCTGTGCCTAGGAAGAGGCAAGCTTTTGGTGGAATTGTGTACAATGCAGGGAAGGCTGCACATGACAAAAATTGCAGTGAAATTCTGTTTCCTTTACAGTAGAATCTGTCACTATGAATGACTAGGCTCCTGCTTTATGTAGTAGCAGTCTAGCATGTAAAATCATGAATCTTTTTCTTACAAAATGAGATATTTCAAATCTCCTTATGCATTACAGAGTAATCAAAAAAGCAAGAAAGCCCACTGCAGGATGCTTACCTGGTTGAATCGCTTCTCTATGATTCTTTCAAGTTTCTTTAATTTTCTTAAATTCTCTCTGGCAGTTGATAGGAGAGTATCTGAGAGGTCTTTCTCAAAGTTCCTGTCATGATGGGCTAGACCATACAGAGGACCATTCCAGAGGTACTGAAACGTGAGTATCCACATAGTAAGGTCTTCATTCTAAGCAAACGTAAGAAACAGTCTCATTAAAATAATCATAATTCAATGGTTTTTGTAACATTTGATCTTTGCTCAGAGCAGATGACCTAAAAGACTTTTAATTATTCCTATGTGTATGCAGAAATTTTTGAAGGTAATAAAACTTGCAAAATTATAAAATGTAAGCTATTAGTTCACATTTCACTGAATTATTGAAAATCTGGGTTATTTTAGGAATTAATTCTTTTGATGAGTTCTAATTTATAACATGAAGAGATTTCTTTTTTCCTCTGAAATTCTAGTTAGTATGCTGACTTGTTTACAGCCATGAACTATTTTAGTGGAAAAGAACAGAGAACTGAGTAGAATGAAATATAGTAATGCACATAAAGTGCTTAGTAAAACATATGGCCATGTAGTAACTCTCAGTAAACTTTAAATTCAAGCTTATTGAAAAATCCCTCCTCCTCCTCCTCTTTGACCTTTTCCTTTCCTTCATCATCCTCATTATTAATGAGCTTAACAGAAGAAAAAATGCTGACATCATTAAGAAAGTTGTAGAGAGAGAAGATAGTATTTTAAGGGGGGATGCATGTGAAAATATATTAAATAACATTAGGATGAATGATAATGCAGGAAATCAGAAAGGAGAGATTATAATGGTGAAAATTTGGAGCTTCCATAAATGATTGATGTTTGATATGTAAACTGTGTTGTCCTCAGAACAGAGGCAATTGTTGTAGCCATGAGAAGCAAAGCAATGTTTTATAGGCCATTGTGGGGAAAACTTACAAATTAAGAATAAAAGGTGACAGAGGAGTCATTGAGAATGTCGAATGAAGGAGGTGTCATTGAAGTAGAAGTAGAATCAGGAGAGCCTTGAAAGGCAGACGCACTGACTTGAGTGGTACAGTATAGGACTCCCAAATACGAGTCACTAGTAACAGGGAGTACTCAAAACTGAGGTGTGTTTCTCACATATTCATGAATTTTGCAATCTTATATTTTACAGATGGAAGTTCCCATTAATTTCATATTTTTGTACAGAATAATAGCAGCAATCCTATTTATAATGTGTTGCTTAAACTAAACTTGTCTGCATGGACAAGTTATAGATCTGTTATTTATTTTGCTACTACAGATCTTTAGTCATCCCTTGGTTTCGTTCATGTTTCATCAACTGCATCATATAATTTCTCTTCAATTGCTTACGGTTCTTCCACCATTTTCTGCATGCACAGTTGCCGTTACCTCTAATAATCTGGTAAGCTACATTCTGTCTCATTTGATCTAGTAAAAAACCCAGGTGAAAGACTCACGTTCATCTGTTGGGCTTTTTCTCTTTCTTCAGGAGCATGGAGGGAATTGGTATGGCAGTCATTGGTGACATTGATATACTCCGGTTTACTCTGGGAATACTTTTCATCCTGAAAGAGATCAGGCAATTAGTTAGGGTTGTTGGGCATTCAGTAGATGAGCCCATTACCAGAACATTAACATGTTTGATAGATGTGCAATTTTTAATGTGGGGGGGGCATCACAAAATTTGAAGTCAGTCTTTTCCTACATTTTCTACATATTGTCTCTATAAAAATGATTTTACATCTTTTTCTAAGTTCAAACTTTTCCCTTCTCTATTTTATCATTATTATTATTATTTTAGTATTTGAAACAAATATGGTAATCTTGTACCAATACTTGTTGCTTCCCAGGTGATGGTAGTGGTAAAGAGCATTCCTGCCAATGCAGGAGATATAAGAAGCCTCAGGTTTGATCCCTTGATGAGGAGCATCCATGCAAGAGGGTACAGCACCACACTCCTGGACTCTTGCCTGGTGAATCCTACGGACAGAGGAGCCTGTTGGGCTACAGTCAGTAGGGTTGCAAAGAGTTGGACACAACTGATGTGACTTAGAATGCATGCATGCACCTACATTTAACCATTTAATCTCTTGTTTAATGTGGGTTAGAGCCAATATATTCCCTTATAAGGAGTAATGCAATAATGACTGACTTATCTCTGAAAATGCTCATCAAAAACTTAGTGTTCATCCCAGGTGCAGAATACAATGTTGTTTATGGTGAAAAACTGGTATGTCAGAAAAACATGGCCTAAAGTTATAGGAATTACTAAGCAATGGACTGAGAATAATAAGAGTAGAAAAATCTAGCTAGCACTTTGATAGAGAAAAACTAATCTTTAGCGGAAGTTATGAACATTTGAAGAGATTACTTGGAAGAGGTGGAAAAAAATGGACAGTCAAAAATGGAGGATGAAACAAAAACTAGTGAGCACAAAGAACTACATGAATTGAATAGAAACCTTTATGCCGGGAGCCATTATGGGAGATCCCACCCATGACAAGGTCATGAGGAGAAGACCTGAAATGCAAGGCTATTCAGGCTACAAGGGACCCTCCAGGTTGACCCCGGCCTCTACCCCACCCTGTAACCTCCCCCTCTTGCTGTTGTCCTTGTTCGTCCTGTTGCGGATCTTTGCGTTGCTTGCTGAGAGCTCTCCTGCTTCTCTTTCACTAAATAAAGACCAACATAGAACCCTAATTAATAAATCTCCTGGACGCTGGTTCCCTGTGAAAGGGCCAGGGATGAAGGAAATGTTTCAAGTAAAAACTCTTTTGCTGGCACTCTGGCTTGTTTGGCAAATACATACTAATGCACATGACTGCTCACAACACCTTAATAATAAAGAGCATAAAGAACCTGATCACTAAAGGCCCTGATAGGCACAGAGCCCTTTGGGAGGTGAGAAAGCCCTATTAGAGAACACAAAATATATTATTCTAAAAGTGGTTATTGGATCAACATTTGATTGCTGTTATTGTGCTGAGGTTGTGCAGTAAAAACTACTGTTAATATAGTTAAGGATTTAAAAAAATAAGAGTTTAGCCCTAGCGTGGAGACAATAAGCTAATTGTTAATTTTAATCAAGAGTGCTAAAATAGAGGCTGCCTCACCAGAGCCACAGAGTCTTTGTGTGGTAAACTTTTTAGATAAATTTAGCTGACAACTTTTGCAAAAAGGCTGACCTTTGTGTGAACAGGACTGTATTTCTACTATGTTGCAACCTGCTGTACCATGAAACTGCAACTTTTCTGTTTTCTGCTAAACTCAAGGCAAAATAGAACAGTAAAGAATAGAGTAGGGAAAACAGTTTTGCCTTTTCCTAGGTCTTAAAATGTTAATAGGCCCCAAGGCCAGAAGATAATGTGTAAAGATCCACTATGAAAGAAGACTCTCGTGAACAAAAAAGTATGCAGAAAACACCCTGGTTTCGTGAAAGACAAAATTGATATGATGTTAAACTAAACTTTGTATGCTTATCTTTCACCTCCCCTTAGAAATGTACCACTTAGGGTATAAAAGCTACGGTATAAAAAATAAAGTTATGCCAGACCCTGCTGCACACTCCAGTCTGGTCTCTATCTGTCTGTCTGTCTCTCTCTCACTCACTGATGCCATTCATCCTGAGGGTACCCCTGGATCCTGCTGAGGCTAGACCCCAGCACCTTTAGCACCGCCTTTTATTAGCTGTCTGCTCTACTGTGTGCTACTTGATTGACCTAAAAGAATTAATATACAACTTTCAAATACCTTCATCAGAAAGAGAATCACTGTTTCCAATTGTAAACTCCCCTTCTATTGTAGCTCAAAACTTATTCACTGCAAATTTTAAAACAATAATTTGTAGCATTAAAAAAAAAAACCAGTATTCGTTATTGTGACCAGGATCCAGCTTTGTTTAACATGTTCCATCCACCCAGTTCACTGCAGAGCAGTTCTCATTTATTGGCTGTTTACTCTGAGCCTGGAGACGAAAGCCCAGAGAGACAATGAAGGACCAGATAATCATCATGCTTCCTTGTCCCCAATCCCACATAAAAGTGCTATCTGTCAGGTAGTATTATGGACTGAATGTGTGTTATTCAAATTCATGCGTTAGAGCTGAACTGCCAAAGTAGTGTTTTGAAAATGGTTCCGACTTTTTGGCACGCCATGGTCTATAGCCCACCAGACTCCTCTGTCCATGGGATTTCTCAGGCAGCAATACTGGAGGGGCTTGCTGTTCCCTTCTCCAGGGAGTTTTCCAGACCCAGGAATAGAACCTAGGACTCTCCCATTGTGGGCATATTCGTTACCATCTGAGCCACCAGCAAAGCCCATTAAGGTTGAATGAGCTCTTAGGATACAACACTCATCCAATAGGTTTAGTGTCTCCATGAAGCAAAACACCAGAGAATTTTCTCTTCTGTCTCTGTGTCTGTGTGTCCTTTCCTATGTCTCTCTTCCCCACCCCCCACCCTGTGTGAGGACGCACGGAGAAGCCATCCTGGGAAGAAAGAGTTCTTACCAGAACCTCACACTGCTGGTGCCCTGATCTGGGACTTCTAGCCCCCAGAGCTGTGAGGAAACAAATTTCTGGTGTTTATTCCACTGAGTCTATTGTATTCTTTTATGGCATTCCTAGCTGACAAGCACAAAATCATTTATTTTGGAAATTTAAAAAAGAAAATGAATGAAAGGAAATTGAAAAAGTTATTGCACTTCTTAGGAATCTTTGATATTTCACAAAACTGGTCCTTTCTTCAATTTCCACGTCTTATGAGCTGACGGCGTCTTTAACCTAGAGGGTGTGTTATTTCAAAATTGGCTGATGCAGCCCTCTTGTTGAAAGGACAGTATGGCCCAGTCACTTACGGGAAGTTACCTTCTGGGATCCTTGTGGGCTACAGTCCATGGGGTCGCAAGAGTCGGACACGACTTAGCAACTAAACCACCACCACCACAGTACTTACAAACTCATTGAACATTATTGAGGAAAGGTTATGCATGTCGTGGGATAGCCTGGAGATACGGCTAAACATCATTCTAAGGAACTTCAGGGGGACACCAAACACGTCAGGACCGCAGGACGGGCATACGTTGCCTTGGCACAGGAGCAGATTTGACATGACCAGCAGCAGGAGCAGGCAGGACCCTGCTAAAATAAAAACAGAAGCCATTCTGAGATGATCTAGTCACCTGAGGGTATTAAATCCATCCTGTGGAGGGAAGCCTTCTCTTTCCCTGTTGCTCTGAGCAGGAGCTGGTGCTGTAGTAGCTGGCCTGGGAAAGAAGGAGCGCCTTCTGTGTGAATTTAGATGGATGATGATATTTGCACAGATAGATAGTTGGAGAAGTAGGTTACTCCCTGCATTTTTGTATTGTCCCAGAGGTACTTCTGTGCTCTGCAAACATTTGGAACTTAATTCTGAGCCAGAGTGTTTAGGCCATTCTTTTAAGACAGTTTAATGCTGGGACTCTGCAGACTCTGAGCAGCGAGGCCCTCTAGAAGTGTGTTATTTTTTCACTCTACATTGACTAGTGCTTGAATTTTAGACACGGAAATGGCAAGAAGTGTACAGTTGATCTGTGTGGTTTACCATCGCGCTGGGGTGAGAGTAAACACACGACTGACTGATCGCTACTATTGAGTACAGAGAGAATGCTAAGAGAAAAAGGATACTGAACCTTGGATCTCCTAACTCGCCTTTGTAACCCCATGCATGTCTTTGATACTTTCCCAAAAGCTTTAAAGCATCTTAAAATTTTTGTTTCACAGTAACCCTGTGAGATAGCCTTCATCTTCTCTATTATGTTAATGAAGATGCAATGCCTTGGAGAGGACAAGTAACTTCCCAGGTCCCATTATCAGCAGATGGAGGCGACTGGGCACCAATGCAGTCATCTGTCCACTTCCTGAGGTCACATCACACAGGCCTGTGGGCTCGCGGTCTGCATGTGTGTGACCAGGACCACATCAGGAGCTGTGATGATCCTGCCTAAAGCGAAAAATATTTTGTCTTTGACTGCAAAACAGCAGTGACCCTAGAACACTGGTTTTATCCACTTGTTCTGCTCTGTCTGTAAAACACTCACTGTTAAAATCTTTGACAGTGGGGGCCTGGTTTTCCTGGCTAGACTTGCTTCTAGGCAACTTGACAGCTCTTCTACTTTTATGTATCCTTGATCTTCTCATTACATTTGTTTCTTCGAGACAATGGCAGGTAAATCACCAGATGGTCATCCAAAAATCTTACCTGCTCAGCACTCAGGACCCTGTCACTGGCTACGGACACGGCCTGGTCTTCCCTGACTGTGACGTTTCAGGGAGAAAATCCATCTGTCTGGTTGGGAGCACATCCTGACAACCATGGGACGGAGTTTTCGAACCATCTCCAAGCATCTCCTCTTTGATAGGAGAACTAGAGCTTCATGCTTCCATGATGTAGTGTAATATTTCAGAAATTATTCCTGGCCCTACATTTGGCCAACAGAAGCATAAAATCATAGACTCTTTCAAGCGTGATTTTAATATTCCTTTCCTGTCCATCCTTTGTAAGTAAGCAGAATTTAAGACTGAAATGAGCAAGAATTGAGTTTGGAAAGAGAACTGATTAAATAGGGATTTTATCCTCCTGAATGAGATCTGAACGTGATTCTTTTTTCCAATTTACCAGAAGAGTGGTAATTAATGAAGGATAAGACATCAGCATTTCCTACATTTTCTCTGCTGTTAGTTAGTTTAAAGGGGCATAGTATCTAAGAGTAAAATGTTTATTTAAAATTAGGTGGTGAAAATCAAAGAAGTGGTTCTCAAAAAGAAGACATATAAGTTGGAGAAATTTAGGACTATGTCTCTCATCATCTAAAGAGCTCCAGAGGGATGGGATGGGCAGGGAGGTGGAGAGGGGATCAGGATGGGGAACACATGTAAATCTATGGCTGATTCATGTCAATATATGGCAAAAACCACTACAAAATTGTTACGTAAAAAAATAAAAAATAAAAAAATAAAAGAGTCTCTTTCCCAAAAAAGGGAGAAAGAACTTCAAAAAATAAAATAAATAGAGAGCTTATTGTGACAGGCAAGGAGAATAACAACTTGTTTAACATAGACATATTTGTGTGCATATATTTCTGTGCATGTATACATGTGTTATGAATCAATATATGCTTAATTCCTACATGGAACTTTGGACCTTATAAAATTCAATTTTATAAGAGGCAGTAAATATAGCAGAATACCCTATTTCCTAAAGTAATTGATCATTTTTTGTTAGATGACTAATTTTTTTTCCTGTTAAAGTGTTATTTTTGTGTTTGCTTTGGTAGCAAATATATTAAAAAGTTGGAGTAATACTGAGAAGATTAGCATGGGCCCTGCCCAAGGATGACACACAAATGTGTGAAGCCTTCCATATTTTTCTCTAACAACTTCGAGGGCTGTGATGGGAAGGAAGGTGGGAAGGAGGTTCAAGAGCGAGGGCACATAGGTAAACCTATGGCTGACTGATGTTGGTGTTTGGCCAAAAGCAGTACAGTATTGTAAAGGAATTACCCTTCAATTAAAGATCAATAAATTTAATTATTAAAACTGTCATTGGGGATCATATAACAGGTTCAGATGTCCGTTGTATGACTAAAGAGGATCTTACTGGAATCTGAAGGTGTCAATTATCATTGATTAGTGCTTCATTAACTTTATAGTTGAATGAGAAAAGTAAACTAATAAATATTATAATCTGTGATTCAGTATCATAGCAAGCTATAATCCTTGTCTGTGTTCGCCTTTAGATAGTATAGTGTCCAAACTTTGAAACTGAGGCTGTTTCCAGAAGCGCACATTCATGTGTCCTGCCTAGGGTTTCTGTTCCTGATGCTGGAGGCTTCTGTTCGCTGGTCCACTAGGTCCGAAAATTTCTCTCCTGAGCATTCTCTGGTTCTATCATGTGCACAAGTCTTTCTATTTTGGTGTCAAATTTGATTCTCTTATTCTTTTGATCAGACTACCAAGTCTCTTTATGATGTATTTTTCAGACCCTTTTGTGCTTTGATTTTTCTGATGCTCATTAGTGTATTTGCTTCCATGTCTACCTGAGTAGTTTTCAGTATCTACATATACCCTATTCACTTACTCTGGATTTTGGCATTCAGCATCACCATATTTTATGAACTTCATTTTCCTTCTGGTGAAATTTCTGGTATACAGCTTGAGCTGGTGGCTCCCATCAGGCTTGTTCGTGTTATCTCCAAAATATTACAGAACTCTGCTTTTGTCTAGTCAATACTGCCCTCCTTTTCATACTATTGCTAATTTTCTGTGATTTCACTGCCTCATAACTTTGTCTTTCACAATCTACTCTAACTTGAGTACTGTGTTGGTATTACAATTTTATTTTATTTTGTTTATTTTAATTGGAGGCTAATTACTTTACAATATTGTATTAGTTTTGCCATATCTTGACATGAATCTGACATGGGTGTACATGTGTTCTCCATCCTGAACCCCCTTCCCATCTCCCTTCCCATTCTTCTGGGTCATCCCAGTGCACCAACCCCGAGCACGCTGGATCATGCATCAAACATGAACTGGTGATTCGTGTCACATGTGATAACGTACATATTTCAGGGCCATTCTCGCAAGTCAGCCCACCCTCGTCCTCTCCCACAAAGTCCAAAAGACTTTGATACATCTGTGTGTCTTTTGCTGTCTCGCATACAGGGTTATCGTAACCATCTTTCTAAAATAAATATATATGAGTTAGTATACTGCATTGGTGTTTTTCTTTCTGGCTTACTTCACTCTGTATAATAGGCTCCAGTTTCATCCACCTCATTAGAACTGATTCAAATACTTTCTTTTTAATGGCTGAGTAATATTCCATTGTGTATATGTACCACAGCTTTCTCATCCATTCATCTTCTGATGGGCATCTAGGTTGCTTCCATGTCCTGCCTATTACAAATAGTGCTGCAATGAACATTGGGGTACGTGTGTCTCTTTCAATATGGGTTTCCTCGGTGTGTATGCCCAGCATTGGGATTGCTCAGTCATATAGCAGTATATTTCCAGTTTTTTAAGGAATCTCCACCCTATTCTCCATCGTGGCTGTATTACTATTTTAAATAAATATCAACCTAGTATACCAGAGAATTAAGCGGAATAAAATTACAATAGTATTAGTAATAATACAGTCCTCCAAAATTATAATCCAGTAATGCTCCCAGTTTTAAATGACTTTCTACCCATGTATTATTGAGGTCCCCTACTCACTCCTTACTAGGTGTTTCAATTTTGAAATAGAATGTAGAAAATAATGGAGTGGAAAATTCTGAAAATCACCTTGGATTTTAAATGCCTCAAGATTAAGTATGTAATTTTTAATTTTTATAGTTAGTAAGGCTATTCATAGCACACATAGCTCAGTGTAGGGTGATTGCTATTGAGTGAAGGATGTATACTGTGAACTGTAATCACCAAACAGGTGATTGGAAATAAAGAAAGCAATGCCAGGAAGACATAGGTATTAGTTCTGGAAGGAAAACTTACAGTGTCTCTCATCTACAGTCTAATATTCAGATTTTTCAAAACACTCTTTGTTCGCTCATTGAATAATTTGAGTTGTTAATTTTTTTTACTGAGTTGCATGAGTCTATTATATAAACTTGATATCAAGCCCTTACCAAATATGTGATTTGCAAATTTATTTTTCATTCCATGGGTTGCATTTACTTTTATTGATGGCTTCTTTTACTATGCAGAAAGTTTTGAGTTATGAGTTTGATGTGGTCTCACTAGTTTATTTTTGCAGCTCTTGCCTTTGCTTTTGATGACTGACTTGTTTGAGCTGCTTGTGATGGAAAGCAATCCTTTATCAGTTGTTTTATTTGCTATTATCATCTCCCATTCTTACCAAAAGTCACAGACTGGCTGAATGGATACAAAAATAAGACCCATATATATGCTGTCTACAAGAGACCCACTTCAGTCCTAGAGACATATACAGACTGAAAGTGAGAGGATGGAAAAAGATATTCCATGTAAATGGAAATTTAAAAAAAGCTGGATTGGCAAGTCTCATATCAGAAAAAAGTAGACCTTAAAATAAACACTATTATAAGAGATAAAGAAGGACACTACCAAATGATCAAGGGACAGTCCAAGAAAAGGGCAAAACAATTTAAAATGTTTATGTAGCCAACATAGGAGCACCTCAATACATGAGGAAAACACTAACTGACACAAAAGGGGAAATTGACAGTAACGCAGTAATAGCAGGGCCTGTCAACACCACACCTGTACCAATGGGCAGATTAACAAAACAGAAAATCATTAAGGAAACATAAGACTAAAAGGAAGTATTAGAGCAAACAGACCTAACTGCTATGTTCAGCACATTCCATACAAATGCAGAATACATTTCCTTCTCAAGTGCACATGGAACACTTTCCTCATCTTGGGTCACAAATCAAACCTCAATAAATTTAAGGAAATTGAAATTACATCAAGCATTTTCCCTGACCTCAACACTATGAGCCTAGATATAGATTATAGAAAAAAAAAAACTTTAAAGAACACAAACACATGGAGATTCAACACATTTCTAAATAATAAACAGGCTACTGAAGAAATAAGGGAAATCAAAATATTACTAGAAACAAAGAACAATGCTTTTGCCATACATTGACAGGCATCCACCTTGGGTGTACATGTGTTCCCCATCCTGAAACCCCTTCCCATCTCCCTCCCCATCCCATCCTTCTGGGTTATCCCTGTGCATCAGCCCCAAGCACCCTGGATCATGCAATGAACCTTGACTGCTGATTCGTGTCACATGTGAAAATATACATGTTTCAATGCCATTCTCGCAAGTCAGCCCACCCTCACCTCTCCCACAGAATCCAAAAGACTTCTATACAACTGTGTGTCTTTTGCTGTCTCGCATACAGGTTTGTCGTTACCATCTTTCTAAAATAAATACATATGAGTTAGTATACTGCATTGGTGTTTTTCTTTCTGGCTTACTTCACTCTGTATAATAGGCTCCAGTTTCATCCACCTCATTAGAACTGATTC
>JADEYB020000019.1:32185125-32224797 GCA_015832495.2 Alces alces
CAGTTTTAAATGACTTTCTACCCATGTATTATTGAGGTCCCCTACTCACTCCTTACTAGGTGTTTCAATTTTGAAATAGAATGTAGAAAATAATGAAGTGGAAAATTCTGAAAATCACCTTATTTTAGATGCCTCAAGATTATGTACTTTTTAATTTTTATAGTTAGTAGGGCTATTCATAGCACACATAGCTCAGTGTAGGGTGACTTCTACTGAGTGAAGGATGTATACTGTGAATTGTAATCACCAAACAGGTGATTGGAAATAAAGAAAGCAATGCCAGGAAGACAGAGGCTTTTGTTCTGGAAGGAAAAACTTACAGTGTCTCTCATCTACAGTCTAATATTCAGGTTTTTCAAAACACTTACTCCTCCTTTGCTCATTTGATAATTTGAGTTGTTTGATTATTTTTTTCTACTGAGTTGCATGAGTCTATTATATAAACTTGATATGAAGCACTTGCCAAATAAGTGATTTGCAAATAGTTTTTTTTTCATTCCATAGGTTTCCATTTAATTTTAATGATGGCTTCTTTTACTATGCAGAAGGTTTTGAGTTTGATGTGGTCTCACTAGTTTATTTTTGCAGCTCTTGCCTTTGCTTTTGATGACTGACTTGTTTGAGCTGCTTGTATTTTGGAAAGCGATCCTTTATCAGTTATTTTATTTGCTATTATTTTCTCCTATTCTTAAAAAAAGACACAGACTGGATGAATGGATACAAAAATAAGACCCATATATATGCTGTCTACAAGAGACCCACTTCAGTCCTAGAGACACATACAGACTGAAAGTGAGAGGATGGAAAAAGGTATTCCATGTAAATGGAAATAAAAAGAAAGCCGGATTGGCAATTCTCGTATCAGAAAAAATAGATCTTAAAATAAAAACTATTATAAGAGATAAAGGACACTACCAAATGATCAAGGGTCAGGCCAAGAAAAAGACAAAACAATTTTAAATATTTATGTAGCCAACTTAGGAGCACCTCAATACATGAGGAAAACACTAACTGACACAAAAGGGGAAATTCAGAGTAACACAGTAATAGCAGGGCATGTCAACACCACACCTGTACCCATGGGCAGATCAACAAAACAGAAAATTAATAGGGAAACATAAGCCTAAAAGAAAGTATTAGAGCAAACAGATCTAATTGATGTCTTCAGCACTTTCCATCCAAACGTAGAATACACTTTTTTCTCAAGTGCACATGGAACATTTTCCTCATCGTGGGTCACAAATCAAACCTCAGTACATTTAAGGAAACTGAAATTATATCAAGCATTTTCTCTGACCTCAACACTATGAGACTAGATATAGATTATAGGGGAAAAGAAAAAAACACCTTTAAAGAACACACAAAAAAAATGGAGATTCAACAACAAACTTCTAAATAATAAATAGGTTACTGAAGAAATAAGGGAAATCAAAACATTCCTAGAAAAAAAGAACAATGAAAACATGATGATCTAAAACCTATAGGAGGCCACAAAAGCAGTTCTGAGAAGGAAATTTATAGTAATACAAATCCTACCGCAAGAAACGCATTGAATAGACAACCTAACTTTATATATCTTTAGCTCTTTTTAAATTCTATTATCAGTATCTTAAAGGTTTTGTATAAAATCTTTCAACACCTTGCTTAAGTTTATTCCTAAGTGTTTTATCTTTTTGTGATGCAGTAGTAAATGTGCTTGTTTACTTTATTCAACTTTCTGATAGCTCGTTCTTGATATATAGGTAGGCAACAGAGTTTTGTATATTGGAATATAGTAAACATAATGTATGCTACATCTTTAAAGAATAGATATTTTCCCACAATTAAGACATATAGATGGTCAAGAGGTATATGACAAGATGTTCAGCATCGTTAATAATCAAAGGAAATGCAGATCAAAAGCACAAGAGATATCACCTCGTACATGTTTGAATGGTTAGTACCAAAAATATAAAAAATGACAGATCTTGATGAGGATGTGGAGAAAAAGAAGTGCTTATTTACTGTTGGTAGGGATGTATACTGGTGCAACTCCCATGGCAAAATACTGTGGAGGTTCCTCAAGAAATTTCAAAGAGAACTGTTATGTGATCCATTATCCCACTTCTGGATATATAGTCAAAGGAAATGAAATCATTTTCTCAAAGAGAGATCTGTATCCCTATGTTAATTGCAGCATTATTCACTGTAGCCTTGGTATAGGAACAACCTGAGTATCTTTCAACAGGTGAATGGGTTAAAACAATGTGATGTAACATATATAGGTAAATATTATTTAGCAATTAGAAAAATAAAGAAATCCCTCCATTTATGGCAACATGGATGAAACTGGAGGGCATTACACTAGGTAAACCAAGTCAGAGAAAGAAAGATACAATATGATTTCAATTGTAAGGAATCTAAAAAAAAAGTAATCTCTGAGAGAGTAGACATCATCGGGTGGCATACTGACTCAATGGACATGAGTTTGAGTAAGCTCTGGGTGTCGGGGATGGACAGGGAAGCCTGGCGCACGGCAGTCCATGGGGTCGCAAAGAGTCAAACACGACTGAATGACTGACTCAACTGAAGAGAGTGGAACTTAACCTGTGTTCTCCTCAAAAAGAAAAAGTTAAACATGTGTGGTGATGGCAATGTTACTTAATTGAAAGGGAAACTCGTTTCTAATACATGCACAAATAGGGGTGGACAAGATGGCGGAGGGGTAGGTAGAAGTGGGGTACATCTCTCTCCACTGATGCATCAGTTCAGTTCAGATCAGTCGTTCAGTCGTGTCGGACTCTTTGTGACCCCATGAATCGCAGCACGCCAGGCCTCCCTGTCCATCACAAACTCCCGGAGTTTACTCAAACTCATGCCCATCGGGTGGATGCATCAAGAACACCTAAAGATACAGCAGTTCTCACAGAAGACCAGGTGAATACTGGCAGGACGCCCTGACTACTGAGAAGGAATATCCGGATCCATACAGAACTCAGTAGGACAAAGGAAAGAAGGGACGAGGACGAAGGGGAAAGAAGGAGGAGAGCACGTGGGACCAGCCTGCACCTGGGGTGAGGGAGCTGATGCTCAGGGGAGAGATCCCCGCGTCCATGGCCGTCCGCTGGAATGGGGGAGCCATTTGAAGCTGTTGGGGAGTGAACGAACTAACCTGTGACCGTCAGAATGGAGTGAGAACCACATAGACAAGCCATGCTGCTGCCTTTCATACCTCGGACAGGGTTGTAAGTCCACTGGTGTCCACGGAAGCTGGGAGCTGGAGCCATGGGACTGCGGAATGATCCCAGGGTGAGGACTTCTGTTGACCGTGGGGAGTCAACCGGCTGGGATGGGATGGGATGGAGGAAATCTGCTGCATCGAATGCTTCTTAAGGAAATCCACAAGGCCATAAAAGTAGGGTTCAGCTGCCTGTGGAGCAGAGCTATCTCTTTCTCCATGCTGGTACCTGTAGGTTGAGCAATAGAGAAAGACTTCAGTGAGGGTGATCCTTGAGTGTCTGATGCATTAAGCAATGGAGAGTTTTGAATGTCTATGTACCCTATCCTACCCTATTCTCTGTCTAAATTGTGAGTTTTAGCATTGTAATATTTATATGAATTTAAATTTCTTCTGGTAGAGTTTCTGGTTTACAAGTTAAGCTAATTCCTCACATCTGACTCTTTCTTGGTGTTTCAAGAAACTTTGAGAACCTTCCTTCCTCTCAAGGCAATACTACCCTTTACTATCATTGCTGACTTCCCATACTTTCACTTATTTCCTGATATATTCTATGTCTTTCTCTATTTGCTATAACTTTAGTAGTATGTGTCCCTATGTTGCTGTTAATATTCTGATAAATTATTAACCTGATGCAGTGGAGAATCAAAAGCACTGTAGTTACAACACTAGTAATCAATAACCCCAAATTATAATCCATTAATGCTTCCATTTAAAACTGATCTTCTGTCAATATATTATTGAGGAATCTTAACTAATTTTTGTTACTAGGTGGCTCAATTTTGAAAAGAAATATAGAAAACAATGGAGTGGTCAACTCTGGAAATTATGTTCCTTTTGATATGCCTCATTAGTAAGTATGCAAATATTAGTTTTGCTTTGTTTTTTTCCCCCCAGTGAGGCTGTTCTTAGTACATATTATAGCTCATTGTAGAGTGATTTCTATTGACTGAAGAATGTACACTGTGAACTGTAATTTTCAAACAAGTGAGTGGAAATGAAATAAGTAATACCAGGAAGGCATAGGCTTTTGTGGTTCTAGCAGAAAAACCTTGCTGTGTCTCTCATCTACAGTCTAATCTTCAGATTTATTGAAACTCTTACTTTTCTTTCTTTCTTTTTTTTTTTTGAAACTCTTACTTTTCTTATGCTCCAATAAAAATTTGGATTATTTGGTGGTTTTGCCCCTTGAGTTGTATGTTTCATGTATTATTGAATATTAAGCCTTTGTGAAATATACGATTTGGAAATATCTTCTGTCAATCTGTAAATTGCCATTTGATTTTGTTGATTTTCCTTTCTTTGGAGTTTGATGTGGTCCCACTTGTTTGTTTTTGCAGTTGTTGCCTTTGCTTTTAGTGTGAAACCCAAAAACTCATTGCAAAGACTAATGGCAAGAAGATTACCTCAACGTTTTCTTCTAGGGGTTTAATCGCTTAAAGTCTTAAGTTCAACTTTTTAATCCCTTTTTAGTTGATTTCTGTGTATGGTAAAAGATAGGGGCACAATTTCATTTTTCATAGGACTATCCAGTTTTCCCAGTGCCATTTTTGAAAAGCTTGTCCTTTCCCCACTGGATATTCTTGGCTCCTTTTTCATAAGCTAACCGACAATATACAGGTATGCATTTCTTTCTGACTTTGTTGTTCTGCTCTGTTGATCTATGTGTTTGTTTTCATGCCAGTCAATAAAATGAAACATGTTTCCTTTTGTGTCTTTTAAACATTTCTTTCATGAGTGTCTTCAATATTTGCATATGTAGATCTTTTAACACCTTGCTTAAATTTATTTCTAAGTATTTTTGATGCAATTATAAATGGAATTATTTGTATTTCTGTAATTTATTTTGGTGTATGGATAGGTACCTGAGTTGTATATATTCAAATACAGTATACACAATGCATGCTATTTTTTAATAGCATAGACAATCACCCCCCCAAATAAGACATACAGAATGCCCAAGAAGTTTATGACAAGATGCTCAACATCATTATCAGGAAAGTGCAAATCAAAAGTACAACACATCCCACCTCACTCCTGTTTAAATGGCTTTTACCAAAAAGTAAGAAATCAGTGTGGCTGAGGATGTGTAGAAAATGGAGGTTTTAATTGATTGTTGGTAGGAATGTATATTGGTGCAATTCCCATGGAATACCTTTGGGAAGTTTCTCACGAAATTTCAAACTTCTGGATATACATTCATTTCTGAATATATATTCAAAGGAAATGAAATAATTATCTCAAAGAGAAATCTGTACTCCCATATTCACTGCATCAGTATTGACAGTAGCATTGCTCCTGCTGCTGCAGCTGCTAAGTCATTTCAGTCGTGTTTGTGCAACCCCACAGATGGCAGCCCACCAGGCTCCCCCTTCCCTGGGATTCTCCAGGCAAGAACACTAAAGTGGGTTGCCATCTCCTTCTCCAATGCATGAAAGTGAAAAGTGAAAGTGAAGTCGTGTCCGACTCTTAGCAACCCCATGGACTGCAGCCTACCAGGATTTTCTGTCCGTGGGATTTTCCAGGCAAGAGTACTGGAGTGTGTTGTCATTTCCTCCTCCATCACAGTAGTCCAGAAACAACCTATTATAGGAACAATCTAAGTATCTGTCAGCAGGTGAAGAGATTAAAACAATGTGATGTGATATATACATATATATATGAATTTTATTTAGCCATTATAAAAGAAACACATTTTTCCATTAGTGGCAGCATGGAGGGCCTAATGCCAAGTGAAACAAGCTAGAGAAAGACAGATACAGTATAATATCAATTGTAAGGAATCTAAAAGAAAAAAAAAATGTGGAACTCAGAAACGGCGTAGGAAAGTGATTGCCAGGGCTTGGAGAGTAGAGAAAATAGGAACAGATTTGTAAAAGGTTATGCATTTTAACATGAAAATTATAAGGTCTGAGGATCTAATGTGTAGCATGATGACTATAACTGATAAAATTGTGTTGTATAATTAGTGCTGTCTAAGAGAGTGGACGGGTCAAGGCTACTCATTGGAAAAGACCCTGATGCTGGGAGGGATTGGGGGCAGGAGGAGAAGGGGACAACAGAGGATGAGACGGCTGGATCGCATCACTGAGTCAATGGGCTTGAGTTTGAGTAAACTCCGGGAGTTTGTGATGGACAGGGAGGCCTGGCATTCTGCATTTCATGGGGTCGCAAAAAGTCAGAGACGATTGAGCGACCGAAATGAACTGAACTGAAAAGAGTGGAACTTACCTGTGTTCTCTTCAAAAAATAAAAGGTAAACATGTCAGATGATAGGTATGTTACTTAAGTTAATAGAAAGGGAAACTCTTTTCTAATACATGTGTAAATGAGGGTTAGCACTATGGCAGAGGGGTAGGTGGAAATGGCAAGTGTGCTGGAGTGGGTTGCCATTTCCTCCTCCAGAGAAGCTCCCCGACCCAGGGATTGAACCATCCCCTGTGTCACCTGCATCACAGGCAGATTCTTTAGCTGCTGAGCCATCAGGGAAGTCCTAACAAAACTACCATATGTACTAGAAATTCTACTATTGGGCATATACCCTGAGAAAACCATAATTCAAAAAGACACATGTACCTCAAAATTCATTGCAACAGTGTTTATAATAGCCAGGACACGGAAGCAATCTAGATGTGCACTGAGAGAGGAATGGATAAAGAAGTTGTGGTACATCTATACAAGGGAATTTTAATTAACCTTAAAAAGAAGCGAATTTGGGTCACTTGAGCTGAGGTGGATGAACCTACAGCCTGTTATGTAGAGTGAAGTAAGTCACAAAGAGAAAACCAAATATTGTATGTGAATGTATATATGGAATCCAGAAAAATGGCACTGGTTATCTTATTTTCAGGGCAGGAAGAGAGACACAGACAGAGAACATGTTTGTGGAGACAACAGGGGAGGTGATACAAGTTGAATTGAGAGTCACATTGCAACACAGTACATTACCAAATGAAAAATAATAATAGATAGGCTAGCGGGAAGCTGCTGTGTGACACAGGAAGCTCACCCCGTGCTGTGTGACCACCTGGAGAAGTGGGATGGGGAGCGTGGTGGGGGGACTCAAGGGGGACGGGATATATGTACACTTATGGCTGATTCACATCATTGTACAACACATTTTAAAGAAATTAAAAGTAAATTTAAAAAATAATATATACATCTATCAAATTCTCATGTTATATACTTTAAATATCTTACAGTTTTATTTGCCATTCTGTCTCAAACAATACTCTGCTTCCTAGTCATGATTCATGACATTTGATTTATATATGTTGTTGTCTACATAGGAGAAAAAAAAAAAAAACACAACTTTGCTGTATCTACCGAGAAAGGCAAAATGGAGACTTTTTTGATGCTTAAATATCACTTAAGCAAAAGGATTAATAATTAACTAGTTATCAGCGGATAATTAGCCCCTCAGTCTCTCAAACAAAAAATAAAAATGGTAAAAAAACAAAAAAATAGCCCCTCATCAACGCAACCAAAAAACTTAAAACGGCTAGAAAAAGAATTGCTGGTATCTTTCCAACAAAGCGGCTTTCAGTATGAACCTTGGAGTCCTGAGGCCGTTGTACATACTCCCAGTCCACCACTCACTAGCCCTGAGTCTTTAGACAAGCATTATTTTGCTTCTCTCCATAATGCCATTCAAACTAGCGTCCACCTCATGGAGTTGCATAAGAATTAATGAAGATAATTCAAAAAAAAAAAAAAACCATTTCAGAGAAAGACCAAAAGAAGGTAAATGCTTGACCAATGTTTGTCACTTCACATTTTCTTATTGTGAAGTTACAACGAGGGAAACTTGTCAAGCAAAACTAGCCACCCGACTGTGTTGTGAAGGGCTCAGCCTCATCCAAATGGAAATCTGGATTTTGCCCTTGTTTCCTTGGAGCGCCTCTCTAAATCCTTAAGTTGATTCATATGACAAAGAGTGACTGAAAGTGTCAAAGGTTGACACTGAAAATAGTGCTTTTCTTTATGTGAGGGTCTTGGGTAAGCCTGATAGAGGTGTCAGCTGTGTGATTTAGAGTAAAAACTTTGGGCCACAAGAATGATGTGATTCAGGATGGGGGATTTGGTCATGCAGTATCAGCTGAATCTCTAAAGATGTTTGAGCCTGAGATCAGCTATATGGACCATCAATCATGCCTTGGCAATGGAGCCCCAGTAAAAACTCTGGACACGAGGCTGGAGTGAGCTCCCGTGTCTGCAAGTACTCAACGCCAGCACATGGGTTCTGGGAACACAAAGCTGCCCATGACACCCTGAGAAGAGGAAACAAAAGTTCCATGTCTCACATTTCCTTTGACCTATATGCCTTTTCCTGGGAAGTTTTTTATCTGTATCTTTTAAAAAGCTGCAATCCCCTGGATATATACCAAGAGAAAATCATACTTTGTAAAGATACATGCACCTCAGTGTTCCTTGCTTCATCAGGACTTCCCTGGTGGCTCAGATGGTAAAGAATTGGTTCAGGAGACCTGGGCTCGATTCCTGGGTGGGAAGATCCCCTGGAGGAGAGGATGGCAACCCACTCCAATCTTCTTGCCTATTATTGTCCACAGGGACTACCTCCATGGACTGAGGTGCCTGGCAGGCTACAAACCATGGGGTCGCAAAGAGACAGGCATGACTAAATGACTAAGCATAGCACTGTTCATTACAGCACCGTTTACAATAGCCAGAACATGGACGCAACCTAAATGTCCATCAACAGAGAAATGGGCAAAGAAGATGTAGTGCGGTTATACAATGTAATGTTACCAGCCATAAGAAGGATCAAAATAATGCTATCAGAAGCAATGTGGATGGACCTGGATAATGTCATCCAAGTGAAGTAATTCAGACAGAGAAAGACAAGTGCATATGATATCACTTATATGTGGAATATTAAAAAAATGGTACAAATCAGCTTATTTACAAACAGGAAGAGAGTCACAATGCAGAAAATAATCTTATGATTCCAGGGGCAAGAAGGGAGGGATGAATTGTGACATTGGGATTGACATGTACATACTAATATATATAAGATAGATAACTAATAAGGACCAACTGTATAGAACAGGAAACTCTACTCAATTCTCTGTAATGACCTACTTGAGTTCAGTTCAGTTCAGTCGCTCAGTCATGTCTGACTCTTTGCGACCCCATGAATCACAGCATGCCAGGCATCCCTGCCCATCCCCAACTCCTGGAGTCTACCCAAACTCATGTCCATTGAGTTGCTGATGCCACCTAACCATCTCATCCTCTGTCACCCCCTTCTTCTCCTGGCTTCAATCTCTCCCAACATCAGGGTCTTTTAAAATCTGTCAGCTCTTTGCATCAGGTGGCCAAAATACTGGACTTTCAGCTTCAACATCAGTCCTTCCAATGAACACCCAGGACTGATCTTTTAGGATGGACCGGTTGGATCTTCTTGCAGTCCAAGGGATTCTCAAGAGACTGTTCCAACATCACAGTTCAAAAGCATCAATTATTCAGTGCTCAGCTTTCTTTATAGTCCAACTCTCACATCCATACATGACCACTGGAAAAACCATAGCCCTGACTAGACAGAACTTTGTTGACAAAGTAATGTCTCTGCTTCTTAATATGCTGTCTAGGGCGGTCAAAACTTTCCTTCCAAGGAGTAAGCATTTTTAATTTCATGGCTGCAATCACTATCTGCAGTGATTTTAGAGCCCAAAACAATAAAATCGGCCACTGTCCAGTTTCCCCTCTTACTTGCCATGAAGTGATGGGACCAGATGCCATGATCTGACTTTTCTGAATGTTGAGCTTTAAGCCAAATTTTTTGCTGTCCTATTTCACTTTCATGAAGAGGCTCTTTAGTTCTTCACTTTTTGCCATAAGGGTGGTGTCATCTGTACATCTGAGGTTATTGATATTTCCCCAGCAATCTTGATTCCAGCTTGGCTTCATCCAACCTGGCGGTTCAAGTGATATACTCTGTATATAAGTTAGATAAGCAAGGTGACTGTATACAACCTTGACATACTCCTTTTCCTTTCTGGAACATGTCTGTTGCTCCATGAGAAAGAATCTAAATAAGATATACAAGTTATTCACTGTTCAACAAAAACTGACATTTATAGCATTGTAAATCAATTATACTTCAGTAAAAATAAAAAATGAAATAAAAAAATTAAAGATCTGGAATAAACCATAACCATATGTATAACAGTTTTCAGTGATCTTTTGGAGTCCTAGTTGATTATGGAACCCAAGAATGGTCTTGGGAGGTCCCCAAACTTGTAATTGCTATCTGAAGTGAAAAGGTCTTGAGGACTCTCCATTCTGAAATTTGTATCTGTCAAAAGCCCTTTTCTTCATATGCATAGTTGTCATATTATCATGTTGGGCTATTGGTACTTTGTCTAAGAACTCAGTAATTAACTCACATTTCAAATAAGAACATGTATAGGAGAGAGGGATTCCTCAATGACTGATAACCAAGGAAGATGCTGGAGATACTCGTATATTGTTGTGAAATCCATCAAGGAGTTTACCCTCTACCTGGGGCTGCTGGTCCTTATTCAACTTCCTTAGTCCTTGGCTTCCTATCAGCACCACAGAGCATTCAGTATGGATGAGACATTGAGTTACCTTAGACAAGTCAGTCTCCTCATTGGGTGCCATGGTCTAAATGCTAGTGTTCTTCCAAAATCCGTATGTTGAAAACCTAATCCCCAAAGTGATAATTTTAGGAGGTGGGACCATTGGAAAATGATTATGCCATGAGGGCAGAACCCACATGAATGGAATTAGGGCTCTTGTGAAAGAGGCCTAAAATACTTGCTCATTCCTTCTATTTAGAAATATGTCCTGGAAGAGGCCCTCACTCATTCAACCATGCTGGCACACTGATCTTGGACTTCTAGCCTCCAGAACAGTGATAAATAACATGGTTTATAAACCATCCAGACTCTGGCATTTTGTAACAGCAGCCTGCATGCACTAAAACACAGGACATGATTAAGTGGGGGGAAAAAAATGTCAATCTTGTTTCCCTGCCAAGGTAATGAATGTGAAACATGTAGCATAGATATTCAATTCCAAATAAAGTGGCACATGGTAACATATCCCATAGAATTGTACATTTCTTTCAAATTGTAATTCTTTGACATGCTCACCTGGGAACATATTTTCTTAGAGGTAATTAACATTGAAGCCTATAGATTGTGGAATTATGTGATCAGTTGAGGGCCTTAAGAGCAAAGAAAGAAGTTTCTCAAAATAAAAGCAGTTCAGCCTGAAGACAACAGCATTACTGGTACCCCAATCTCCAGCCCGTCAGCCTAAAGATGAAGCAACTGGACCCTAAGGCCTGTCACCAGGCTCTCATCAGAATCCTAGCATAACTGCTCTTTGACTTGGAAAACCTATCTTCACTTCTCTATGGTTTGGTTTTCTCAAATGGAAAAGGAAAGTTAGGGCAGAAAATCCTTTACCTTTACAAAGATTATGCAAATCTCTGTATAAAACATGATTCCAAACTGAGGTTTGTTCTTTTTTCCCAAAAGAAAATTATCGATTGGTTGAGCAGCTTCCCTGTTTGGATCCCTTATCCTTCTCATTATCTGTTCTATCTCATAATGTATTTCTCTAACTTACCTTTAAGAACAAATCATTGATAGAAATAATTACTTGACTGTTATGGAATATTACTTTTATCTTTGATCTTCCATTGAAAAGCAGGATTTGTAGTTAAGCACAGTAGTGAGAGAAACTGTTTCCAATGTCAGTATGTCAACTTGAGAAGTTTGCTGTGTGTAGTTGCTCCATCGTGTCCAACACTTTATGACAGCATGGCCTGATGACCTCTTGGAATGCAGCCAGCCAGGCTCCTCTGTCCATGGTGATTCTCTAAGTAACAATACTGGAGTGGTTTGACATGCCCTCTTCCAGGGATCTTCCTGACCATGGATGGAGCCCAGGTCTGCTGTACTGCAGGCGGACTCTTTACTGTCTCAGATGCCAGCTCTTAATAAAATGGATCTTGAAGTATACAGAAGATGAGTGATTTGTCTACTTTTGTTTCCTGCAACAGTGTTTTTTTTTTTCCCCAGCTGACATATAAGTCCCATTTCTATTTACCTGAACACTATCTAGAATGCAAGTTCTCTCTAAAAGAAAGACATTAACACAAAGGGAACTTTTATCTGGAAGAGCAGTTAAGACTTTGTCCAGTTGTCAGTTTATCCAAAATACCAGAGGCTGGCTATTTGTTTTTAATTATAATATTTACCTCAGAAAGAACAAATGGCTGGCCATTTTCTGCCACATTCGATACTCAATGAAAAGTAACTCAGGGCAGTTGGCGTACCCATGTAGCCCCAGGGGAACTGGATTAAAGGAGTGGGGATTGGTGTTGTTCAGATAATTAACTATAATATAAGTCAGAATGTGGAGAGGGAGATAAAAATGGTGAGAATGAAATTAGGAAACCATAAGGAGGAAGATGGTACTTTCATCTAGGAAAAGTAGGTAACATTTCATCATGGAGGGGAATTTCTTTTGTACCTTCTAAGAAGGTTTAGGTGTTTGTGTACAATGTAGGAATATTTTATTTGTAAGTTCTCCTTAAAATGTTTATATCTGTCATGATCAGAGAGTACAGTTAAGAAACTGAACTCCTCTAGTGAAGTGAAGAATCCTATGGTAAAAAGTAGACTCAAGTGGCAGGTTCAGAGCACTGTCTCTAGTTCTGTCCTATTCAGCCTTTTAGTCAGTGACTCAATTATCACATTATCTTAGGACAGGAAACTGTGAGGGCTAGTGTATGTGGAATAAAAGACCGAACATCCAGTCCTTTCCTTCTAATAGGGTAACAATTAAAAGCAAATTCATCCACAGTTCTGTGAAAATGAAAGTTGCTCAGTCATGTCCGACTCTTTGTGACCCCATGGACTCTACAGTCCATGGAATTCTCCAGGCCAGAATACTGGAGTGGGTAGCCTTTCCCTTCTCCAGGGAATCTTCCCAAACCAGGGATCAAACCCAGACCTCCCACATGGCAGGCAGATTTTTTACCAGCTGAGCCACAAGGGAAGCCCCACAGTTCTAGCTCTGTAATTATGTCCAAATAATCAGTGTATGAGGGTTTGGGTGGGAAGAAAAGACCTCATTGGTTTTAGTTCACTGTATGCTGTGAGAGCAGCATCAAAATTCATGGGATTTTTACTCTGCACGTGTAAAAGTGTTTCATTGCACAAACACCTAACGAAGCCCTGTTGGATGCAAAGAATGGACAGTAGTGAAGAGCACACATGTGGACTTTGTAAATTAGGACTTAAATTTTAATTAAAAAAACAAAAATGAGGTAAATTTTAAAGTTAAATGCTGTACCATAATTGGGACATGTGTCAAGAGGGAAAAGCACAGAATGCCATATGTCCACGTAACAAGGAGACCTGAGCTGTGTCAAAATCACGACAGGCTGCTTTATGGAAGTGGTTTTTACTGAGATGTGAAGGATGTTGGAGAACTAATGAGGTAAAAGAACGAGGGTCATCCAGGGAAAGAGAAATGGCATTTATAGAGCTTTAGCCATAAGTGAGAATATAGAGTGAGAAGAACAGACATGAAGGATTGGTCAAGGTCTATTTCATTTCCTGTATTACTCACATCCTTTGCGTCTTTTCACTTGGCAGAGTCCTCTTTGATTTTTAGTGTCATGATATCCCCAGCTCTTTCTGCTCTTCTTATTCTCTACCAGCACCAACAGCCACAACTCCTCAATCCACATTTTAAAGTTCCTCTTTTCCAATTCTGGACATTTGGCTCTCTTGGACTAAATGTTTTTGGTTTCCTGTTGTTTTGGAGAATGAAGACAAACTCTCTAAATTGGCATATTTGATTCTCCCAAATGCATAAAAATCCATACACGTATTTCTCCATTCTAACCCTACAATAATATACACAATATATAGTGGGAGCATAATCAGGAGAGATACAACATGAGTGGTAAAAAGTGAACATTTCTTGTGTTTTTGTCAGACTTGATTATTCACTGATACCTTATAATGCTATATGTATTAATATCTCAGTTGCCTTGATCTAGCATGTCGGAGATCCTTCCTTCATAAGATGATCCTAAATGAATTGACAGATGTACTGTTTTCCTATTTTTCCACATCATTATCCCATCAACCTTTTCAAAGCTCCATCATAAACCCATCCCATTTACATCACTCCTATGACACATTCGGATTGCTGCTAGCTTTACCTCAATCTACTGTAGTAACATGTTGGCATCACATTTTATTCTTCTTCACTCTACCTTGCAATATGGTAATTTGTGTGTTTATATCACCCTCTCCTTCTCCACAAGTGGAGGGCCTGCTTCTGGCAAATAGAGACTTTTTCAAACCTCAGTTTAAGTCCTCACTGTACCCATGACATGTGACTTACTAATCTATAAGGTCAGTAAACTTCAAAAGTTCTTCATTTGTTTGTTTCCCTTCGGTAGCCACTGCTACTATTCCTGATATAGCAGAGCCATTTCTTGAAATGTAATCTTACATGGACATCTGTAAAAGGGGGGAAAATCAAAGCTTTCTGGATGGCATGGGAGTGATTGTTAAATCCTGTCCAAATATCCCCTTTTTGGCTATTCCTGACTGACTCTATAGAATATATATGCCTCTGTTCAATATTGTCTCAAATGTAGAATATTCACTTTTTATGTCACTGTAAAGCAAGGACAGCATTCTCAATGTCGCCACCTCTGTTCTTGATGTAAAGTCCTAAATTCATGCTTGAAATAAATTTTATAAGAGACAAATACATGAAGATGTGTGTGGCCTATTGGTGAGTGTATGTTTCCTCCAATTGCATTGTCCCCCTTATTGCCAAATTTTCCCTCAAATAAATACCATCCTCTCTGCTGGAAATATCTAGACATTGAAGGAAAGAAAGGTAAGCTAGTAACACAATAGAATTAGATATTTTGGGCAGTAAATTACTTAGAAAGTGCTTACAAGGTTTTTTCAAGGTCTTTTACCTTTTGGAAGAAGAAAGTGAAAATACAAGAAAGCTGACACTTCACATGCATGAAGGAGCCAATGAGGTATTGATAGATTGCCTTGGGGCAGAGTATTCTGTCATGTTCTGAAAGGCTTGGGCCATCCCAGGTAGAAGCTGGGGCAGGACTCAAGAAACAATAAACATGGCTATGAGGGAAGAGGTTGGTTTTGGTGGACAGTGTTCCTATATGTGGGTGAAAGGTGTCTTTGTCTAGTAGAAGATGATTTGGCTGGATTCTGCCCTGAAGAGTTGCCAGGCTTTGTTCATCTCTAGAACAACATCTCTAGTAATATCTCTAGTAACAACATCTCTAGTAACATCTCTGGTAACAATAATACAGTACTCCTAATATAAAGGACAACTTAAGGAAATAGAGGAGAGAAGAAAATATGGAAATAAAAGGGAATATGAGATATTTGGTCTTATGAGATATATATATATATATAGTGTTCTAACATCTTTTCATCCTTCACTACCCAAGTCCTTGACTCACTTTCCTTTTGCTGCTCTTCCTTCCTTCTGTCTTTCTCTTCCTTCTCTCTTATTCATCCCCCTTTCCCTTCTATCTTTTGATTTCCCATATTTTGTTTACTAGGAATTACTGTTAAAGCCCTAAAGATGCTGCACAACCAGCCCAGCAAAATCACTGACTTCTTAGGAGAGCCAGTCAAGAGATTGGTCCTCTTCCCAGGTTGTCTGGACGCTGTTGAACAAGCTGAGCAACCCTAATCCAGTCACACTGCTCCAGTCTTAGTAGAGACTCAGTCTATTGGGAGGATTTTATAATTCTGGGACCTACTAGATCATGCTTGTAAGGGCAAATAATTACTGACTAGGATAGTTACTCTAAAAGGAAGAAAGAATGGTATCTCACTTCTCAGACAAATGTGTTTTTGAATCCAGCTTTCTGACCAGTTGGACAATTGTCCAGAGTCCACAAGCAGGGGACAGATGCACACCAGTATTTCTGACATTCAATTGTTCAGAGTGTTTATGATACATGGGTTTCCTGTGGGTCAGCTAGTAGGCAGCTGATGGTGAGCTACTTAATTTTCTTCAGATGGTGCTTGCAGAGTGAGAGAAACAGAGAGGCTGTGGGGATGACTGCAGGTGGTGAGCTGTGGGTACCAGAACATTTCCCCTGATTAAAAAGGAAACTATGGCATTGGGGATCCCCAACTTGTGAAAGTCCAGGATAATCACAAGGATCCCCCACAAGAGAAACACTTGTCAGTCAGGGGGAATTTCAGACCAGTCTGTCTGGACCGAGAGAAGGCTACAACAGCACCATGTAAATCAGTGATATCAGAAATTTCCCATCTCGTTACCATCTACTGTGTTCCAATATCTCCATGGAATGAAGATCCAGAGAGGGAGAGAGAAGAAACCTTGCAGAAATGGACACATCAATGCTTCCTGGTAAGTCCCCTGAACCTCAGCAGGGGAGAGGGAAACATTGAATAGGCTGAATATGAGATGGAGTTGACACTTGACTGACCCGGCCTCGTGAAACCCAGAGTGATAGAATGTACGGAACGGTTGCAAGGTGATGCAGAAAATGAGGATGCAGTGGAGTGTGGGTGAAGACAGCCACTGGAGGAGGATGGAGCCAGTTCACGTTTCTATCTGCTATGGTCTCAAACTTTGTGTCCCCCAGAAATTTCATATGATGAAATCCTGATTCCCATGGTTATAGCATCCATAGGTGGTGCCTTTGTGAGGTGATAGCGTGATAAGGATGGAGCCTCCTCAATGAGATGAGTGCTTTTATATAAGAGACACAGAGAGCTCCCGAGCCCTTCCCCCGTGTGAGGATACAGTAAGAAGGGTGTGACCAGAAAGGACCCTGCATGACCATGCTGTGGAAATCCATCTCCATTGTTATAAGTCTGTGATATTTTGTTATAGCAACCCAGAAGACCTTAGACAGCATCCTAACAATCTTTAGAAGGTTCAGCAAACCGCATGCTATTTGTAGAAAGTTGAGAAGCACTGATCCCGTCTGGTGTAACACTCTGACAGTGGGCTGACAGTTCGCGGCTGGCTTTCATAAAGAATCCTGAGGATTCAGTCTTCTTGGTAACATGACCAGAACCATGAACACTTGTCTAATACTTTGATTCTAATAACTTGACCCAGAATAATTTTCTGTGATTCTTATGCAATCTCTTAATGGTCTTCTTTGTAATTCCAGCTTCTGCTATCTGTGACTAATTTTAATAGGAGCTTCATTCTCTCAATTGTAGGGGTGGATTTTCTTTTGAAGTTTGATTAAATGAAAATAAGAATGTTAACAAACTACCCTCTTAGATTTTGACATCTCTACAGAGTCTGTGTTTATTTTTTTAAGAGGAGACCCATTTCATAGAACATGCATGAAAAATCTGTAAATTTCAAAGAAGCTTGCTATGGGAAAGATCATTAGGATCGTCTGAGAGCTGGATGGGATGGATGAGGATTTAGCACTCGTCACTAATTCGGCACGCCAGGATCTTGCTGTACATGTCAACTTTACGGGAATCCCTGCTCAGGCACTTCAACAGCTTATAAAATGCAGAATGACGTGCATCTTCATCGCTGGAGAGCAGGAAATCGTATCCTGACCAGAAAATGGGATTCTCAATCAACTTCCATCTGACTGGATCAAGAACCTGAATACCCAAAAGAAAATGACTTTTTATGCATTTTATTATTATTTGCTTATCTTTGTCCCTTGTAATTATAAATTAAGATTTGGGGAACACATACGAATAGAAAACTCTCTATTTTGGAGCCAGCCTTTGAGAAAACAACTAGGAATCTAAAAGGTAGAAACATAACTCAAGTTTAATTTTAACTTTCTCATTTCTTCCTTCCCACTCTCATCCTTTGATTTGAGAAGAACGGAGAAAAAGACAAGAGGAAATTCAATAGCTGATGCCCTGGGATACTTTCAGGAAAATGCTGAGCTTGGAAATTCTGTTCTCTAGTTCTCTTACTCTTGAAAATATTTCAACCACCTGTGCCCAGGAAGAGGCGAGCTTTTGGTGGAATTGTGTGCAATGCAGGGAAGGCTGCACATGACAAAAATTGCAGTGAAATTCTGATTCCTTTATAGTAGAATCCATCACTATGAATGACTAGGCTCTTGCTTTATGTAGTAGCAGTCTAGCATATAGAAGTCATGAATCTTTTTCTTACAAAATGAGATATTTCAAATCCCCTTATGCATTACAGAGTCATCAACAAAGCAAGAAAGCCCTCTGCACGATGCTCACCTGGCTGAATCGCCTCTTTAAGATTCTTTGAAGTTTGAAAAATTTTTTAAAATTCTCTCTGGCACTTGATAGGATAGTATCTGAGAAGTCTTTCTCAAAGTACAGGTCATGGACTAGATCATACAGAGGATCTTTCCAGAGGAACTGTAAGATGAGTATCGACTTAGTAAGGTCTTCATTCTAAGCAAACATAAGAAACAGTCTCATTAAAATATTGATAATTCAATGGTTTTTGTAACATGTGATCTTTGCTCAGACCAGCTGTCCCACAAGACTTCTGTTTATTCTTATGTGTATGCAGAGATTTTTGAAGGTAGTAAAAATTGAAAAATGATAAAATGTAAGCATTGACTCACACATCACTGAATTATTAAATATCTGGGTTACTTTAGGCACTGATTCTTCTGATGAGTTCTAATTTATAACATGAAGAATATTCTTATTTCCTCTGAAATTCTACCACCCACACAGTGAGTTCTTTTATATTTATATATTTGCGTGAGAGAAATCTAAGTATTTTATGACAAGTCAGTATGTGCCTGCAGTACCTGACCCAGGAAAGAGGCATTCTGCCTGTGCCCACATCATTGTCACCCAGTGATACTTTCGTATTAATGAATCAGATGAGTCATTAGTATTGATTTTTCATCGGTAATTTGTTTTTTGATATTACAACAAAGAGACAAGGAAGAAGACATGACATTCCTAAACAGGCTTCTTTCCTCAGTTGATCCCAACACCAGCCCCCGTGCTGGTATCAGAAGAGTCTGTCTTGTGGACATGTGTCCGGGCAGAAAATGGCACAGCGTTGTCTTAGTAACAGCATCAGTGGGATTCACAATGGAGGGTTTCCCCCCCAGGTTCACTACTATCAGTAGAATTGGGCATGAAAATCCGAGGAGGTTGAAGATCTCTAGTTAATATGCTTGATTTGTTTACAGCCATGAACTGTTTTAGTGGAAAAGAACAGAGAACTGTGTTGGATGAAATATAATAATGTACATAAAGTGCTTAGTAAAATATACGGCCATGTAGTAACTCTCAATAAACTTTAAATTCAAGCTTATTGAAAAATCCCTCGTCCTCCTCCATTTTGAACTTTTCCTTTACTTGATCATCCTCATTATTTATGCACTTAACAGAGGAAAAGAATGCTGGTATCGTTAGGAAAGTTGTAGAGAGAAAAGATAGTATTTTAAGGGGCGATGCATGTCAAAATATTTTAAATAATGTTAAAACAAAGGAAAATGCAGGAAATCAGAAAGGAGAGGTTATAATGGTGAAAATTTGGAGCTGCCATTAATCATTGAGGCTTGTATGTAACTTGTGTTGTCCTCAGAACAGAGGCAGTTGTTGCGGCCATGAGAAGCAAAGCAATGTTATATAGGCCTTTGTGGGGGAAATTTACAAATTAAAAATAAAAGGTGACAGAGGAGTCATTGAGAATGATGAACGAAGGAGGTGTCATTGAAGTAGAAGCAGAGTCAGGAGAGCTTTGAAAAGCAGAAGCCCTGGCTCTAGTGGTGCAGTATAGCACTCCCACTAGTAATAGGGAGTGCTCAAAACTGGGGTGTGTTTCTTACATATTCATGAATTTTTCAATCTTATGTTTTACACAGGTTGTTCCCATTCATTTCATGTTTTTGTACAGAATAATAGCTGCAATCCTATGTCTAATGCATTGCTTGAACTAAACTTGTCTGCATGGACAATTTATAGATCTGTTATTTATTTTGCTGCTACAGATCTTTAGTCATCCCTTGACTTAGCTCAGCTTCATCAACTGCATAATATAATTTCTCTTCAACTGCTTACAATTCCTCCACCATTTCCTGCATATACAGTTACCATTATCTCTAATAATCGGAAACTTGGTAAACTACATACTGTCGCATTTGATCTGGTGAAAAACCCAGGTGAAAGACTCACGTTCATCTGTTCGACTTTTTCTCTTTCTTCTGGAGCATGGAATGAATTGGTGTGGCAGTCGTTGGTGGCATTGATATACTCTGGTATACTCTGGGAATACTTTTCATCCTGAAAGTGATCAGGCAATTAGTTAGGGATGTTGGACATTTAGTAGATGAACCCATTACCAGAACATTAACATGTTTTATAGATGTGTAATTTTTTAACTGGGGGCATCACGGAATTTGAAAGTCATACTTTTTCTACTTTTTCTATATATTGTCTCTATAAAAATGATGTTATATCTAACTTGTTTAAGCCCAAATTTTTCCCTTCTCTTTTTTATCATTATCTCTTTTTTTTCTTTTTTTAGTATTTGAACCATATATAGTACTTTTGTACCAATACTTGGTGCTTCCCAGGTAATGGTAGTGGTAAAGAGCATTCCTGCCAATTCAGGAGATAAAAGAAGCCTCAGGTTTGATCCCTAGGTAAGGAGCATCCCTTGAAAGAGGGTACAGCGACAGACTCCTGGACTCTCGCCTGGCGAAACCAATGGACAAAGGAGCCTCTTGCGCTACATCAGTAGGGTTGCAAAGAGTTGGACACAACTGATGTGACTTAGAATGCATAGGTGCACCTATATGTAACCATTTAATCTCTTCTTTACTGTGGGTTAGAGCAAATATATTCCCTTATAAGGAGTAATAGAGTAATGACTTTGTCTCATCTCTGAATCCGCTCACCAAAAAGCTTAGTGTTCATCCCAGGTACAGAATACAATGCTGTTTAAGGTGACAAAATGGTACATCAGAAAAGCATGGCCTAAAGTTATAGGAAATAAAAAGCAATGGACTGAAAATAATAAGATTAGAAAAATCTAGCTAACACTTTGATAGAGAAAAACTAATCTTTAGAGGAAGTTATGAACATTTGAAGAGATTACTTGGAAGAGGCGGAAAAAAATGGACAGTCAAAATTAATTAGCCTCCAACTAATAAAAATAAATGAAAAAAAAAAAGACTCACTTCAAAAAAAATAAAAAATAAAATAAATGAAAAAAAAAGAAAATATACACACTAATAAAAAAAATTGGAGGATGAAACAAACACTAGTGAGCACAAAGAACTATGTGAATTTGATAGAAACCTGTAGCGCCGCCTTTTATTAGCTGTCTGCTCTATTCTGTGCTCCTTGATTGACATAAAAGAATTAACATACAACTTTCAAATACCTTCATCAGAAAGAGAATAATTGTGTCCAATTGTAAACTCCCCTTCTATTGTAGCTCCAAACCTATTCACTGCAAATCTTAAAACAATAATTTATAGCATTAAAAAAACTACCAATAATCGTTTTTGTGACCAGGAATCAGTTTTGTTTAACATGTTCCATCTACCGAGTTCCTCCAGAACAGTTCTCATTTATTGGCTATTTACTCTGAGCCTGGAGAAGAAAGCCCAGAGAGACACTGAAGGACCAGAAAATCACCATGCTTCCTTTTCCCCAGTCCCACCTAAAAGTGCTTTCTCTCAGGTAGTATTATGGACTGAATGTGTGTTCTTCAAATTCATGTGTTAGAGCCTGAACTGCCAAAGTACTGTGTTTTGAAAATGGTTCCGACTTTTTGGCACGCCATGGTCTATAGCCCACCAGACTCCTCTGTCCATGGGATTTCTCAGGCGAGAATACTGGAGGGGCTTGCCATTCTCTTTTCCAGGGAATCTTCCAGACCCAGGGATAGAACCCAGGTCCCTCCCGTTGTGGGCAGATTCGTTACTATCTGAGCCACCAGCAAAGCCCATTAAGGTTCAATGAGCTCTTAGGATACAACACTCATCCAATAGGTTTATTGTCTCCATGAAGTGAAATGCCAGAGAATTTTCTCTTCTGTCTCTGTGTCTGTGTGTCCTTTCCTCTGTCTCTCTTCCCCACCCCCCACCCTGTATGAGGACGCACGGAGAAGCCATCCTGGGAAGAAAGAGTTCTTACCAGAACCTCACCTTGCTGGTGCCCTGATCTGGGACTTCTAGCCCCCAGAGCTGTGAGGAGATAAATTTCTGGTGTTTATTCCACTCAGTCTATGGTATTCTTTTATGGCATTCCTAGCTGACAAATACAAAATCATTTAATTTAGAAATTTAAAGAAAAAAATGAATGAAAGGAAATGGAAAAAGTTATTGCACTTCTTAGGAGTCTTTGATATTTCACAAAACTGTTCCTTTCTTCGATTTGCACACCTTATGAGCTGACATGTCTTTAAACTAGAGAGTGTGTTATTTGAGTTTGGTTGACGCAACCCTCTTGTTGGAAGGACAGCATGGCCCAGTCACTTATGTGAAGGTACCTTCTGGGAGCCTTGTGGGCTACAGTCCATGGGGTCTCAAGAGTTGGCCATGACTTAGCATCTAAACTACCACCACCACGGTACTTACAAATTCATTGAACATTATTGTGGAAAGGTTATGCATGTCATGGGACAGCCTGGAGACACGGCTAAACGTGTTTCTAAGGAACTTCAGGGGGACGCCAAACACGTCAGGACCGCAGGACGGGCATACGTTGCCTTGGCACAGGAGCAGATTTGACATGACCAGCAGCAGGAGCAGGCAGGACCCTGCTTAAATAAAAACATGAGCCATTCTGAGATGATCTAGTCACCTGAGGTTATCAAACCCATCCTGTGGAGGGAAGCCTTCTCTTTCTCTGTTGCTCTGAGCAGGAATTGGAGCTGTAGTAGCTGGGGTGGGGAAGAAGCAGCGCCTTCTGTGTAATTTAGATGGATGAGGATATCTGCACAGATAGATAGTTGGAATAGTCGGTTACTCCCTGCATTTTTGTATTGCTCCCAGAAGTACTTCTGTGCTCTGCAAACATTTGGAATTTAATTCTGAGCCAGAGTGTTTAGTCCATTCTTTTTTAGATGGTTTAATATTGGGACTCTGCAGACTCTGAGCAGCCAGGCCCTCTAGGAGTGTGTAATTTTTTCACTCTACATTGACTAGTGCTTGAATTTTAGATACGGAAATGACACGAAGTGTACAGTTGATCTGTGTGGTTTACCATCGCGCTGGGGTAAGAGTAAACACATGACTGACTAATCGCTACTATTGAGTACAGAGAGAATGCTAAGAGAAAAAGGTACTGTACCTTGGATCTGCTAACTCAGCTTCATAACCCCATGCATGTCTTTTATACTTTCCCAAAAGCTTTAAAACATCTTAAAAGTTGTGTTTCACAGTAACCTTGTGAGATAGCGTTCATCTTCACTATGATCATCAAGTTATGTTAGTGAAGATGCAATGACTTGGAGAGGGCAAATAATTTTCCCTGGTCCCATTATCAGCAGATGGAGGTGACTGGGCACCAATACAGTCATCTGTCCACTTCCTGAGGTCACATCACACATGCCTGTGGGCTCTCTGTCTGCATTATGTTACTAGGACCACACCAGGAGCTGTGTTGACTCTGCTTAAATCGAAAAATATTTTGTCTTTGACTGCAAAACAGCAGTGACCCTAGAACACTGGTTTTATCCACTTGTTCTGCTCTGTCTACAAAACACTCACTGTTAACATCTTTGACAATTATCAGTGTGGGGGCCTGGTTCTCCTGGCTAGCCTTGCATCTAGGCAACTTGACAGCTCTTCTACTTTTATGCATCCTTAGTCTTCTCATTATGTTTGTTTCTTTGAGACAATGGCAGGTAAGTCTCCATATGGTCATCAAGAATCTTACCTGCTCAGCAACCAGGACCCCTCACTGGCTCTGTGGACACGGCCTGGTCTTTTCTGACTGTGACATTTCAGAGCGAAAATCCATCTGTCTGGTTGGCAGCACATCCTGATAACCATGGGGCTCAGTTTTCCAACCATCTCCAAACATCTCCTCTTTGATAGGAGAACTAGAGCTTCACGCTTCGATGATGTATTGTAATATTTCAGAAATTATTTCTGGCCCTACCTTTGGCCAACAGAAGCATAAAATCATAGATTCTTGCAAGCATGATTTTAAAATTACTTTTCCTGTCTGTCCTTTGTAAGTAAGCAGAATTTAAGTCTGAAGTGAGCAAGAATTAGTTTGGACAAGAGAAGTAATAAAATGGAGATTTTATCCTCCTGAATAAGATCTCAACATTATTCTTTTTTCAGTTTACCAGAATAGTGGTAATTTAATTAATAATAAGATATCAGTATTTACTAGGTTTTCTCTGCTCTTAGTTAGTTTAAAGGGGCATAGAACCTAAGAATAAAATAGTTATTTAAAATTTGGTGGTGAAAACCAAAGAAGTATTTCTCAAAAAGAAGTCATATAAGTTGGAGAAAGTTGGGACTCTCTCTCTCATCAACCAAAGAGCTTATTGTGACAGGCAAGGAGAATAATAGCTTGTATAACATAGACGTATTGTGTGCATATATTTCTGTGCATGTATACATGTGTTATGAATAAATATATGCTTAATTCCTAAATGGAACTTTGGACCTTATAAAATTCAGTTTTATAACAGGCAGTAAATATAGCAGAATACCCTAATTCCTAAAGTATTTGATCATTTGTTGGTAGATGACTAACTATATGATTTATTTTTTTGTTAAAGTGTTATTTGTGTGTTTGTTTTGGTAGGACATATATTAAAAACTTGGAATAATACTGAGAAGATTAGCATGGCCCCTGCCCAAGGATGACACACAAATGTGTGAAGCCTTCCGTATTTTTCTGTAACAACTTCCAGGGGTGCGATGTGAAGAAAGGTCGGGAGGAGGTTCAAGGTTGACGGGACATAGGTAAACCTATGGCGGACCCATGTTGATGTTTGGCAGAAAGCAGTCCAGTATTGTAAAGGAATTGCCCTTCAATTAAAGATCAATAAATTTAACTATTAAAACTGTTACTGGGGATCATATAACATGTTCAGATATCCATTGTATGACGAAAGAGGATCTGACTGGAAACTGAAGGTGTCAATTATCCTTGGTTAGTGATTCATTAACGTTTTAGTTGAATGAGAAAAGTAAGCTAACAAACACTATTGTCTGTGACTCAGTGTCACAGCAAGCTATAATCCTTGTCTGCATTCACTTTTAGGCTGTATAGTGTCCAAACTGAAACCGAGGCCGTTCCCAGAAGCACACAGTCATGAGTTCTGTTCAGGGTTTCTGTTCCTGATGCTGGAGGCTTCTGTTCGCTGGTCCACTAGGTCCGAAACTTTCTCTCCTGAGCATTCTCTGGTTCTATCATGTGCACAAGTCTTTCTATTTTGGTGTCTAATTTGATCCTCTTATTCTTTTGATCAGACTACCAAGTTTCTTTATGATTTACTTTTCAGACACTTTTGTACTTGATTTTTCTGATGGTCATTAGTGTATTTGCTTCCATGTCTAAATCTGAGTAGTTTTCAGTATCTACACAGACAATACCCTATTCGCTAACTGTCTTGATTTTGGCGTTCAGCATCAGCATATTTTTATGAACTTCATTTTTCTCCTGGTGCAGTTTCTGATATACAGCTTAAGCTGGTTGGCTCCCATCTGGCTTGTTCATGTTGTCTCCAAAAAATTAGAGAACTCTGCTTTCTTTCTAGGCAATACTGCCCCTTCTTTTGATACCATTGCTAACTTTCTGTGATTTCACTTCCTGTGTTATAAGCTTTGTCCTTCTCAATCTACTGTAACTTGAGGGGTGTGTGTCTCTATGTTGGTATTATAATTTTATTTTATTTTGTTAATTTTAATTGGAGGCTAATTACTTTACAATATTGTATTGGTTTTGCCATACACTGACAGGAATCTGCCATTGGGTGTACATGTGTTCCCCATCTTGAACCCTCTTCAGTGTCTATGCCCAGTAGTGGGATTGCTCAGTCATATGGCAGTTCTATTTCCAGTTTCTTAAGGAATCTCCACCCTGTTCGCCATAGTGTCTGTATTACTACTTTAAAGAAATATCAACCTAGTATACCAGAGAATTAACGGGAATAAAATTACAATAGTATTAGTAATAATGCAGTCCCCCAAATTGTAATCCAGTAATGCTCCCTGTTTTAGATGACTTTCTACCCATGTATTAATGAGGTCCCCTAATTACTCCTTACTAGGTGTTTCAATTTTGAAATAGAATGTAGAAAACAATGGAGTGGAAAGCTCTGAAAATCACCTTGGATTTTAGATGCCTCAAGATTAAGTATGTAATTTTTAGTTAGTTTTTTCTTTTTTAAGTTAATAGGGCAATTCATAGCACACAGCTCAGTGTAGGGTGATTGCTATTGAGTGAAGGATGCATACTGTGAACTGCAATCACCAAACAGCTGATTGGAAATAAAGCAATGCCAGGAAAACAGAGGCTTTTGTTCTGGAAGGAAAAACTTACAGTGTCTCTCCTCTACAGTCTGATCTTCAGATTTTTCAAACCACCTATTCCTCCTTTGCTCATTTAATAATTTGATTTGTTTGATTTTTTTCCCCACTGAGTTGCATGAGTCTCTTATATAAACTATATATGAAGCCCTTACCAAATATGTGATTTGCAAATTTGTTTTCATTCCAAAGGTTGCCATTTAATTTTATTGATGGGTTCTTTTACTATGCAGAAGGTTTGGAGTTTGATGTGGTCTCACTAGTTTATTTTTGCAGCTCTTCCCTTTGCCTTTGATGACTGACTCGTTTGAGCTGCTTGTATTTTGGAAAATGACCCTTTATCAGTTGTTTTATTTGCTTTTATCTTCTCCCATTCTTAGCAAAATACACAGACTGGATGAATGGATACAAAAACAAGGCCCATATATATGCTGTCTACAAGATACCCACTTCAGTCCTAGAGACACAAACAGACTGAAGGTCAGAGGATGGGAAATGATATTCCAAGCAAATGAAATTCAAACGAAAGCCGAATAGGCAATTGTCGTGTCAGAACAAATAGACCTTAAAATAAAAACTATTATAAGAGATAAAGAAGGACACAACCAAATGATCAAGCGTCGTCCAAGAAAAAGACAAAAACAATTTTATATATCTATGTAACTAACATAGGAGCACCTCAATACATAAGGTAAACACTAACTGACACAAAAGGGGAAATTGAGAGTAACACAGTAATAGCAGGGCATGTTAATACCGCACCTGTACCAATGGGCAGATGAACAAAACAGAAAATTAATAAGGAAACATAAGCCTACAAGGAAATATTAGGGCAAACAGATCTAATTGATATCTTTAGCACATTCCATCCAAATGCAGAATACACTTTCTTCTCAAGCGCACCTGGAACATTTTCCTCATTGTGGGTCACAAATCAAACCTTAGTAAATTTAAGGAAACTGAAATTATATCAAGCTTTACTCTGACCACAACACTATGAGACTAGATATAGATTATAGGAAAAATAAAACAACTTTAAAGAACACAAACACATGGAGATTCAACCACACATTTCTAAATAATAAACAAGTTACTGAAGAAATAAGGGAAATCAAAACATTCCTAGAAACAAAGCACAATGAAAACATGATGATTTAAACTATAGGATGCAGCAAAAGTTATTCTAAGAGGGAGGTTTATAGTAATACAAATCCTACCTCAAGAAACAAGTTGAATAGACAACCTAAGTTTACATATCTTTAGCTCTTTTTAAATTTCTCTTATCAATGTCTTAGAGGTTTTGTATAAAATCTTTTATCACCTTGCCTAAGTGTATTTTTGTGTTTTATCTTTTTCTGATGCAATAGTAAATGGGCTTGTTTAATTTATCTAGCTTTCTGATAGTTCATTCTTGATATATAGGTAGGCAATAGAGTTTTGTATATTGGAATATAGTAAACATAATGTATTCTATAATTTAAAGAATAGGCATTTTCCCACAACTAAGACATATAGATGGTCAAGAGGTATATGACAAGATGCTTAGCATTGCTAATAATGAAAGGAAATGCAGATCAAAAGCACAAGAGATATCACCTCATACCTGTTTGAATGGCTAGTACCAAAAATATAAAAAATGACAGATCTTGATGAGGTTGTGGAGAAAAAGAAGTGCTCATGCACTGTTGGTAGGGATGTATACTGGTCCAATTCCCATGGGAAAAAACTATGGAGGTTCCTCAAGAAATTTAAAAGAGAACTGTTATGTGATCCATTATCCCACTTCTGGATATAGAGTCAAAGGAAATGAAATCATTTTCTCAAAGAGAGATCTGTATCCCCATGTTCATTATTCACAGTAGCCTTGATATAGGAACAACTTGAGTATCTTTCAATAGGTGAATGGATTAAAACAATGTGATGTGACACATATAGGTAAATATTACTTAGCCATTAGAAAAATAAAGAAATCCTTCCATTTATGGCAACATGGATGAAACTGGAGGGAATTGCACTATGTAAACTAAGCCACAGAAAGGAAAACAAAATATGAGTCAATTGTAAGGAATCTCAAAAAAAAAAAATTCTCTGAGAGAGTGGACATCATCGAGTGGCATACTGACTCAATGAACATGAGTTTGAGTAAGCTCTGGGAGTTGGGGATGGAAAGGGAAGCCTGGCTTGCTGCAGTCCATGAGGTCGCAAAGATTTGGACACAACTGAATGACTGACTCAACTGAGGAGAGTGAAACTTACCTGTGTTCTCCTCAAAAAGCAAAAGTTAAACATGTGTGGTGATGGCAATGTTACTTAATAGAAAGGGAAACTCGTTTCTAGTACATCCACAAATGGGGTGGACAAGATGATGGAGGGGCAGGTGGAAGTGGGGTACACCTCTCTCTACCGATGCATCAAAAAGGTCTAAAGATGCAGCAGTTCTCACAGAAGACCAGGTGAATACTGGCAGGAATCCCTGACTACTGAGATGGAATATCCGGATCCACACAGAACTCGGTAGGACAAAGGAAAGAATGGACAAGGAGGAAGGGGAAAGAAGGAGGAGAGCACGTGGGACCAGCCTGCACTTGGGGTGAGGGAGCTGAAGCACAGGGAAGAGATCCCCACGTCCATGACTGTCCACTGGAATGGGGGAGCCATTTGAAGCTGCTGGGTGTGAACTAACTAACCTGTGACCGTCTGAACAGAGTGAGAACCAGATAGACAAGCCATTCTGCTGACTTTCATACCTTGGACAGGGTTGTAAGTCCACTGGTGTCCACGAAAGCTGGGAGCTGTAGCCATGTGGATTGCAAAATGATCCCAGGGTGAGGATTCCTGTTGCCTGTAGGGAGTCAGCAAGATGGGATAGGATGGAGGACATCCGCTGCATCTAATGCTTTTTAAGGAAAGCCACGAAGCTACAAAAGTAGGGTTCAACTGTCCGTGGAGTAAAGCTATCTCTTTTTCCATGCTGGTACCTGTAGGTTGAGCAATAAAGACGTCAGTGAGGGTGGTCCTTGAGTGCCTGATGCACTAAGCAATGGAGGATTTTGAATGTCTATATGCCCTACCCTATTCTCTGTCTAAACTGTGGGTTTTAGCATCGTAATATTTTTATGAACTTTAATTTCTTCTGGTAGAGTTTCTGGTTTACAAATAAAGCTAATTCCTCACATCTGGCTCGTTCTTGATGTTTGAAGAAACTTTGAGAACCTTCCTTCCTCTCAAGGCAATACTGCCCTTTATTTTACGACCATGCTGACTTCCCATACTTTCACTTCTTGTCTAATATATTCTATGTGTTTCTCTATTCACTATAACTTTAGTAGTATGTGTCTCTATGTTGCTATTAATATTTATAATAAATTATTACCTGATGCAGTAGAGAATCAAAAGGACTACAGTTTGAACACTAGTAATAAATTATCCCCAATTACAATCCACTAATGCTCCCATTTGAAACTGATTTTCTGTCCATATATTAGTGAGGTCTCTTAACTCATTTTCCTTAGTAGGTGGCACAATTTTGAAATGAAATATAGAAAATAATGGAGTGGTCAACTCTGGAAATTCCCTTCCTTCTGATATGCCTTATTAGTAAGTATGCAAATATTAGTTGTTCTTTTTTCCCCCTCTGTGAGGCTGTTCTTGGTACATATTATAGCTCACTGTGGGGTGATTTCTATTGACTGAACAATGTACACTGTGAACTGTAATTGTCAAACAAGTGAGTGGAAATGAAGGAAGTAATGCCAGCAATGCACAGGTTTTTCTGGTTCTAGCAGGAAAACCTTGCTGTTTCTGTCATCTACAGTCTAATCTTCAGATTTATTGAAACTCTTACTTTTCTTATGCTCCATTAAAAATTTGGATTATTTGGGGGTTTTTCCCTCGAGTTGTATGTCTCATGTATTTTTGGCTATTAAGCTCTTATGAAATATATGATCTGGAAATATCTTCTATCAATCTGTAAATTGCCATTTGATTTTGTTGATGTTCCTTTCTTTGGAGTTTGATGTGGTCCCACCTGTTTGTTTTTGCAGTTGTTGCCTTTGCTTTTAGTGTGAAACCCAAAAACTCATTGCAAGGACTAATGGCAAGAAGATTACTTCAATGTTTTCTGCTAGGGGTTTAATCACTTAAAGTCTTATGTTCAACTTTTTAATCCTTTTTTAGTTGATTTCTGTGTATGGTTAAAGACAGGGGTACATTTTCGTTTTTTCATCGCACTATCCATTTTTCCCAGTGCCGTTTTTGAAAAGCTTGTCCTTTCCCCAACGGATATTCTTGGCTCCTTTTTCATAAGCTAACTGACAATATATGGGTGTGTGTTTCTTTCTGGCTTTGTGGTCTGCTCTGTTGATCTATGAATCTGTTTTCATGCTAGTCAATAAATATGAAATATGTTTCCTTTTGTGTCTTTTAAACATTTCTTTCATGAATGTCTTCAATATTTTCATACATAGATCTTTCAACACATTCCTTAAATATATTTCTAAGAATTTTATTTTTTTGATGCAATTATAATTGGAATTATTTGTATTTCTGTCATTTCTTTTGGTGTATGCATAGGTAACTGAGTTTTATATATTCAAATATAGTATACAAAATGCATGTTATTTTATAGAGTAGACAATTTTCCCCCCAAATAAGACATCCAAAAAGGCCAAGAAGTTTATGACAAGATTTTCAACATCACTATCAGAGAAGTGCAAATCAAAAGTACAACACACACCACCTCACTCCTGGTTAAATGGGTTTTACCAAAAAGTAAGAAATAAGTGTGATTGAGGATGTGTAGAAAATGGAGGTCTTAATGAATTATTGGTTGGAATGTATATTGGTGCAACTCCCATGGAATACCTTCGGGAAGTTTCTCAGGAAATTTCATACTTCTAGATATATATTCATTTCTGAATATATATTCAAAGGAAATGAAATAATTATCTCAAAGAGAAATGTGTACTCCCATATTCACTGCATCAATATTGACAGTAGCCTGCTGCTGCTGCTGCAAACTCACTTCAGTCATGTACGAATCTGTGTGACCCCATAGACAGCAGCCCACCAGGCTCCCCCTTCCCTGGGATTCTTGAGGCAAGAACACTAGAATGGGTTGCCATGTCCTTCTCCAATGCATGAAAGTGAAAAGTGAAAGTGAAAGTGAAGTCGTGTCCGACTCTTAGCGACCCCATGGACTGTAGCCTACTAGGCTCCTCTGTCCATGGGATTTTCCAGGCAAGAGTACTGGAGTGGGTTGCCATTTCCTTCTCCATCACAGTAGCCTAGAAACAACCTTTTATAGGAACAAGCTAAGTATCTGTCAGCATGTGAAGAGATTAAAACAATGCAATGTGATACACACACACACACACACACACACACATATATATGAATTTTATATAATCATTAAAAAAGAAACAAATTCTTCCGTTTGTGGCAGCATGGATGAAATTGGAGGGCCTTTATGCTAGGTCACACAGAGTGGGACACGTTTGAAGTGACTTATCAGCAGCATGCTAGCAGAAACAAGTTAGAGAAAGACATATACTGTAAGATCTCAATTGTAAGGAATCTAAAATTAAAAGGTGGAACTCTGAAACGGCATAGGAAAGTGATTGCCAGGGCTTGGAAAGTGGAGGAAATAAGAACGGGTTTGTGAAAGGTTATACATTTTAACATATGAAAATTATAAGGTCTGAGGATCTAGTGTGTAGCATGATGACTACAACTGATAAAATTGTGTTGTATAATTGGTGCTGTCTAAGAGAGTGGAACTTACCTGTGTTCTCTTCAAAAAATAAAAGGTAAACATGTCAGATGATAGCTATGGTACTTAAGTTAGTAGAAAGGGAAACTCTTTTCTAATACATGTGTAAATGAGGGTCAGGACTATGGCAGAGGGGTAGGTGGAAATGGCAAGTGTACTGGAGTGGGGTGCCATTTCCTCCTCCAGAGAAGTTCCCGACCCAGGGATTGAACCATCTCTTGTGTCTCCTGCATGGCAGGCAGATTCTTTAGCTGCTGAGTCATCAGGGAAGTCCTAACAAAACTACCATATGACCTAGAAATTCTACTATTGGGCACATACCCTGGGAAAACCATAATTCAAGAAATACATGTACCCCAAAATTCATTGCAACAGTGTTTACAATAATCAGGACATGGAAGCAATCTAGATGTGCACTGAGAGAGGAATGGATAAAGAAGTTGTGGTACATCTATACAAGGGAATTTTAATTAACATTAAAAAGAAGAATTTGGGTCACTTGAGCTGCGGTGGATGAAAGGACAGGCTGTTATATAGAGTGAAGTAAGTCACAAAGAGAAAACCAAATATTGTATGTTAATGTATATATGGAATCCAGAAAAATGGCACTGGTTAACCTATTTTCAGGGCAGGAAGGGAGGCACAGACAGAGAACATGTTTGTGGACACAACATGGGAAGAGAGGGCAAGTTGAGTTGAGAGAGTCGCATTGAGACACAGTACATGACCATCTGTAAAATATAAACAGATAGCTAGTGGGCAGTGGCTGTGTGACACAGGAAGCTCACCCCGTGCTGTGTGACCACCTGGAGAAGTGGGATGGGGAGCATGGTGGGGGGACTCAAGGGGAACGGGGTATATGTATACTTACGGCTGATTCACATCATTGTACAACACATTTTAAAGAAACTAAAAGTAAGTTTGTAAAATAATATATACACATATCAAATTCTCATGTTGTATACTTTAAATATCTTACAGTTTTATTTGCCAATTCTGTCTCAAACAATACTCTGCTTACTACTCACTATTCATGACATTTGATTTATACATGTTGGGGTCTACATAGGGAAAAAAAAGAAAAAATTTTCAATATTTACTGAAAAAGGCAAAATGGAGACTTTTTTGATGCTTAAATATCACTTAAGCGAAAGGATTAATAATTAAGTAGTTACCAGTGGATGATTAGGCCCTCAGCCTCGCAACCAAAAAAATAAAAATGCTAAAAAAATAGCCCTTCAGCAAGGCAACCAAAAAATAAAAATGTTAAAAAAAATATTGTTGGTATTTTTGCAACATAGTGGCTTTAGGTATTAACCTTGAAGTACTTTAGCCATTGTACATTCTCCCATTCCACCACTCACTAGCTCTGAATCTTTAGGCAAGCCTTATTTTACTTCTCTCCAAAATGCCACTCAAACGATTAAGTGACTAATCATAGCAGTATTCATTGCATCACCGTTTACAATAGCCAGAACATGGAAGTAACCTAAATGCCCATCAACAGAGAAATGGGCAAAGAAAATGTAGTGCAGTTATACAATGTAATGTTACTCAGCCATAAGAAGGAACAAAATAATGCTATTAGAAGCAGTATGGTTGGACCTGGATATTGTCATACCTTGTGAAGTAAGTTAGACAGAGAAAGACAAATGCATATGATATCACTCAGATGTGGAATATTAAAAAGTGGTATAAAGGAACTTTTTTACAAACAGGAAGAGAGTCACAATGTAGAAAATAATCTTATGGTTCCAGGGGGAAGAAGCAAGGGATGATTGTGACATTGGGATTGACGTGTACACACTAATATATATAAGATAGATAACTAATAAGGACCTACTGTATAGAACAGGAAACTCTACGCAATTCTCTGTAATGACTTACTTGAGTTCAGTTCAGCTCAGTCGCTCAGTCGTGTCCAACTCTTTGTGACCACATGAACCGCAGCACGCCAGGCTTCCCTGTCCATCACCAACTCCTGGAGTCTACCCAAACTCATGTCCATTGACTCAGTGATGCCACCAAACCATTTCACCCTCTGTCATCCCCTTCTTCTCCTGCCTTCAATCTTTCCCAACATCAGGGTCTTTTCAAATGAGTCAGCTCTTCACATCAGGTAGCCAAAATATTAGACTTTCAGCTTCAACATCTGTCCTTCCAATGAACAGCCAGGACTGATCTCCTTTAGAATGGACTGGTTGGCTCTCTTGCAGTCCAAGGGACTCTCAAGAGTCTGTCCCAACACCACAGGTAAAAATCATTAATTCTTCAGTGCTCAGCTTTCTTTATAGTCTAACGGTCACATCCACATATGACTACTGGGAAAAAATAGCCTTGACTAGATGGATATTTGTTGACAAAGTAATGTCTCTGCTTCTTAATATCCTGTCTAGCTTGGTCATAACTTTCCTTCCAAGGAGTAAGCATTTTTAATTTCATGGCTGCAATCACCATCTGCAGTGATTTTGGAGCCCAAAACAATAAAATCAGCCACTATCCAGTTTCCCCATCTACTTGCCATGAAGTGATGGGACCGGATGCCATGATCTTACTTTTCTGAATGTTGAGCTTTAAGCCAAATTTTTTGCTCTCCTCTTTCACTTTCATGAAGAGGCTCTTTAGTTCTTCACTTTTTGCCATAAGGGTGGTGTCATCTGTACATCTGAGGTTATTAATATTTCCCCAGCAATCTTGATTCCAGCTTGTGCTTCATCCGGCCCAGGGGTTCTCACGATGTACTCTGTATATAAGTAAGATAAGCAAGATGACTGCATACAATCTTGACATACTCCTTTTTCTTTCTGGAACCTGTCTGTTGCTACATGAGAAAAGAATCTAAATTAGAGTGGATATATGTATGTATATTCAAGTTATTCACTGTTTAACAAAAACTGACATTTATAGTATTGTAAACTAATTTTACTTTAGTAAAAATAAATAATGAATTAAAAATAAATCAAAGATCTGGAATAAACCATAACCACCTGTATAACAGCTTTCAGGGAGCTCTTGGAGTCCTAGAAGATTATGGAACGCAAGAATGGTCTTGGGAGATCCCCAAAATTGTAATTGCTATCTGAAGTGAATAAAGTCTTGAGGACTTTCCACTCTGAAATTTGTGTCTGTCAAAGACCCCTTTCTTCATATGCATAGTCGTCATATTATCATGTTTGGCTATTGGTACTTTGTCTAAGAACTCAGTAATTAACTCATATTTCAAATAAGGACATGTATAGGAAGGGGGGATTCCTCACTGTTAACCAAGGAAGACGTTGGAGATACTCATATATTGTTCTGAAAACTATCAAGGAGTTTGCCATCTCAGACCCTCCACTTGAGGCTGCTGGTCCTTATTCAATTTCCTTAGTCTTTGGCTTCCTATCAGCACAACAGAGCACTCAGTATGCATGAGGCATTGGTTACCTCAGAAAAGTCAGTCTCCTCATTGGGTGCCATGGTCTAAATGCTTGTGTTCTTCCAAAATTCATATGTTGAAAACCTAATCCCCAAAGTGATGATTTCAGGAGGTGGGACCACTGGAAAATAATTAGGCCATGAGGGCAGATCCCACATGAAAGGGATTACGGCTCTTGTGAAAGAGGCCTGAAATACTTGCTCATCCCTACTATTTAAAAATATGTCCTGGAAGAGGCCCTCACTCACTCAACCCTGCTGGCACCCTGATTTTGGACTTCTAGCCTCCAGAACAGTGATAAATAGTGTAGTTTATAAACCACCCAGACTCTGGCATTTTGTAATAGCAGCCTGCATGCACTAAAACACAGGACATGTTTAAGTGGGGAAAAAAAAATGTCAACCTTGTTTTCCCTTCCAAGGTAATGAATGTGGAACAGGTAGCATAGATATTCAATTCCAAATAAAGTGGCACATAGTAACATATTCCATAGAATTGTACATTTCTTTCAAATTGTAATTCTTTGACATGCTCACCTGGGAACATATTTTCTTAGAGATAATTAACATTTAAACCTATAGATTGTGGAATTATGTTATCAGTTGAAGGCATTAAACGCAAAGAAAGAAGTTTCTCAAAATAAAAGCAATTCAGCCTGAAGACGGCGCCATTACTGGTAGCCCAATCTCCAGTTGGTCAGCCTAAAGATGAAGCATCTGGACCCTAAGGCCTGTCAACGGGCTGTCATCAGAATCCTAAAATAACTACACTTTGACTTGGAAAACCTAGCTTCATTTCTCTAGGGCTTGGTTTTTCAACTGGAAAAGGTAAATTAGAGTAGAAAATCCTTTACCTTTCCAAAGATTATGCAAATCTCTGTATAAAACATAATTCCAAACTGAGGTTTGTTCTTTTTTCCGAAAAGAAAATTATCGATTGGTTGAGCAGCTTCCCTGTTTGGATCTCTTATCCTTCTCATTATCTGCTCTATCTCACAATGTATTTCTCTAGCTTACCTTTAAGAACAAATCATTGATAGAAATAATCAATTGACTGTTATGGAATATTATTTTTATCTTTGATCTTCCAATGAAAAGCAAGAGTTGTAGTTAAGCACACTAGTGAGAGAAACTGTTTCTAAATGTCACTATGTAACCTTGAGAAGTTTGCTGTGTGTAGTTGCTCCATCATGTCCTAAACTTTATGACCCCATAGACTGACGACCCCATGGACTGCAGCCAGCCAGGCTCCTCTGTCCATGGTGATTCTCTAAGTAAGAACACTGGAGTTGTTTGACATGCCCTCTTCCAGGGATCTTCCTGACCATGGATGGAGCCCAGGTCTGCTGTACTGCAGGCGGACTCTTTACTGTCTGAGCTGCCAGCTCCTAATAAAATGGGTCTTGAAGTATACGGAAGATGAGTGATTTGTCTACTTTTGTTTCCTGCAACAGTGGGTTATTTTCCCAGCTAACATATGAGTCCTGTTTCTATTTACCTGAACGCTATCTAGAATGCAAGTTCTCTCTAAAAGAAAGACATTAACACAAAAGGAACTTTTATCTGGAATAGCAGTTAAGATTTTGTCCAGTTGTCAGTTTATCCATAATACTAGAGGCTGAGTATTTGTTTTTAATTATCGGAAACAGTTAAGATTTTGTCCATTTGTCAGTTTATCCAAAATACCAGAGGCTGGCTATTTGTTTTTAATTATAATATTTACCTCAGAAAGAACAAATGGTGGCCAGTTTCTGCCATGTTCGATACTCAATAAAAAGTAACTTCAGGGCAGTTGGTGTACCCATGTAGCCCCAGTGAAACTCATTTAAAGGAGTAGGGATTGGTGCTGTTCAGATAATTAGCTATAATATAAGCCAGAATGTGGAGAAGGAGATAAAAATGGTAAGAATGAAATTAGGAAGCCATAAGGAGGAAGATGGTACTTTCATCTAGGAAAAGTAGGTAAAAATTCATCAAGGAGCAGAATTTCTTTTGTACCTTTGAAGAAGGATTAGGTGTTTGTGTACAATGTAAGAATATTTGATTTGTAGGTTCTCCTTAAAGTATTCTTATCTGTCATCATCAGAGAGTACAGCTAAGAAACTAAACTCCTCTAGTGAAATTAAGAATACTATGGTAAAAAGTAGACTCAAGTGACAGGTTTTGAGCACTGTCTCTAGTTCTGTCCTATTCAGCCTTTTAGTCAGTGACTCAGTTATCACATTATCTTAGGACAGGAGGCTATTAGGGCTAGTGTATGGGGAATAAAAGACCGAACATCCACTGCTTTCCTCCTAATAGGGTAACAATTAATCGGGTGGAGAGGGAGGTGGGAGGGGGGAATCAGGATGGGGAATACATGTAAATCCATGGCTGATTCATGTCAATGTGTGATAAAAACCACTACAATATTGTAAAGTAATTAGCCTCTAACTAATAAAAATAAGTGAAAAAAAAAAGCAAGTGCATCCACAGTTCTGTGATTGAAAGTCACTCGGTCATGTCCGACTTGTTTCCCTATGGACTATACAGTTCATGGGATTCTCCAGGCCAGAATACTGGAGTGGGTAGCCTTTCCCTTCTCCAGGGAATCTTCCCAAACCAGGGATAAAACCCAGACCTCCCCCATGGCAGGCAGATATTTTATCAGCTGAGCCACAAGGGAAGCCCCCACAGTTCTAGCTCTGTAATTATGTCCAAATAATCAGTGTATGAGGGTTTGGGTGTGAAGAAAAGACCTCATTGGTTTTAGTTCACTGTATGCTGTGAGAGAAGCATCAAAATTCACTGGAATTTTACTCTGCACGAATAAAAGTCTTTCATTGAACAAACACCTAACGGAGGCTTGTTTGATACAAAGAATGGACAGTAGTGAAGAGCACACATGTGTACTTTGTAAATTAGGACTTAAATTTTAATAGAAAAATAGAAATGAGGTAAATTTCAAAGTTAAACATTGTACCAAAATTGGGACATGTGTCAAGAGGGAAAAGCACAGAATGCCATATGTCCACGTAACAAGGAGACCTGAGCTGTGTCAAAATCACGAAAGGCTGCTTTGTGAAGTGGTTTTTACTGAGATGTGAAAGATGTTGGGAGCTAATAAGGTAAAAGAACGAGGGTCTTCCTGGGAAAAGAAATGGCTTTTATAGAGCTTTAGCCATAAGTGAGACTATAGAGTGAGAAGAACAGACATGAATGATTGGTCAAGGTCTATTTCATTTCTTGTAATTCTTACATCCTTTGCATCTTTTCACTTGGCAGAATCCTTTTTGATTTGTAGTGTCATGATATTCCCAGTGCTTTTTGCTCTCTTTTTTTTCATTTATTTTTATTAGTTGGAGGCTAATTACTTCACAACATTTCAGCATGGAATATTACTCAGCCGTTAAAAAGAATTCATTTGAATCAGTTCTAATGTGATGGATGAAAATGGAGCCCATTATACAGAGTGAAGTAAGCCAGAAAGATAAAGAACATTACCGCATACTAACACATATATATGGAATTTAGAAAGATGGTAATGATAACCCTATATGCAAAACAGAAAAAGAGACACAGATGTACAGAACAGACTTCTGCTCTCTTTCTTATTCTCTACCAGAACCAACAGCCACAACTCCTCAATCCACATTTTAAAGTTTCTTTTTTCTAATTCTGCACATTCGGCTCTCTTGGACTAAATGTTCTTGGTTTCCTGTTGTCTTGTAGAAA
>JADEYB020000019.1:32225217-32310490 GCA_015832495.2 Alces alces
ATTCTTTGGATTCATTGGAGAGTATATAACTCCATTGCTAATACTAGCAAAGGGGTACTCTTTTGCCCCCTTCTGATGCCTATGTCAGAAGCTTTCTCTATCTCCTTTATACTTTAATAAAACTTTATTACACAAAAGCTCTGAGAAATCCAGCCTCGTCTCTGGCCCCGGATTGAATTCATCTCCTCCGGAGGCCGAGAATTCTGCATCTAATTGTTCAGCAACAACCTTTCAATACCTTATAATGCTACACATATTAATATCTCAGTTGCCTTGATCTAGCATGTCGGAGATCCTTCCTTCATAAGATGATCCTAAATGAATTGACAGATATACTGTTTTCCTACATTTCCATATCAATATCCCATCAACCTTTCAAAGCTCCATCATAAAGCCATCCCATTTGCATCACTCCCATGACACACTCAGATTGCTCCTAGCTTTACCTCAATCTACTGTAGTAATGTGTTGGCATCACGTCTTATTCTTCTTCACTCTACCATGCAATATGGTAATTTGTGTGTTTATATCAACCTCTCCTTCTCCACAAGTGGAGGGCCTGCTTCTGGAAAATAGAGACTTTTTCAAACCTCAGTTTAAGTCCTCACTGTATCCATGACATGTGACTTACTAATCTATAAGGTCAGTAAACTTCAAAGTTTCTTCATTCGTTTGTTTCCCTTCGGTAACCACTGCTACTATTCTTGTTATATAAGGGCATTTCTTCACATGTAATCTTACATGGAAATTTGTAAAAGAGGGGAAAATCTAAGCATTCTGGATGGCAAGGGAGTGATAGTTAAATCTTGTCCAAATATCCCCTTCTTGGCTATTCCTGACTGACTCTATAGAATATCTATGGCTCCGTTCAATATTGTCTGAAATCTACAATATTCAATTTATATCTCACAGTTAAGCAAGGACAGCATTCTCAATGTCGCCACCTCTGTTCTTGATGTAAACTCCTAAATTTATGATGAAATAAATTTTATAAGAGACAAATACATGAAGATGTGTGTGGTCTATTGGTGAGTATATGTTTCCTCCAATTGTATTGTCCACTTTATTGCCAAATTTTCCCTCAAATAAATACCATCCTCTCTGCTTAAGCAAGTAACACAATAGAATTAGATGTTTTGGGCAGTAAATAACTTAGAAAGTGCTTACAGGGTTTTTTCATGGTCTTTTACCTTTTGGAAGAAGAAAGTGAAAATACAAGAAAGCTGACACTTTATATGCATGAAGGAGCCAAAGCAGGTATTCATAGATTGCTTTGGGGCAGAGTATATTTTCATGTTTTGAAAGGTTTGGGTCATCCCAATTAGAGGCAGGGACAGGACTCAGTAAACAATAATCCTGGCTATGAGGGAAGAGGTTGGTTTTGGTGGACAGTGTTCCTGTATATGGGTGAAAGGTGTCTTTGTCTAAAAGAAGATAATTTGGCTGGACTCTGTCCTGAAGAGTTGCCAGGCTTTGTTCATCTCTAGTACTATGGCCTCTAGTAATAGCAGAAGTATAATTCTAATATAAAGGACAATTTAAGGAAATAGGGGAGAGAAGAAAAAATGGAACTAAAAGAGACTATGAGATATTTGGTCTTATGATATTAAAATATATATAAATATATATATTTGGATCCTTCAAAATACAGTGTCCTAATATCTTTTCATCCTCACTACACAAGTTCTTGACTCACTTTCCTTTTGCTGCTCTTCCTTCTTTCTTCTTTCTCTTCCTTCTCTCTTATTTATCTCCCTTTCCCTTCTACCTTTTGATTTCCCATATTTTGTTTACTAGGAATTACTGGTAAAGCCCTAAAGATGCTGCACAACCAGCCCAGCAACATCACTGACTTCTTAGGAGAGCCAGTCAAGAGATTGGCCCTCATCCCCGGTTGTCTGGAGGCTGTTGAACAAGCTGAGCAACCCTAATCCAGTCACATTGCTCCAGTCTCAGTAGAGACTCAGTCTATTTGGAGGATTTTATAGTCCAGGGACCTAATAGGGCATGTTTGTAAGGCCAAATAATTACTGCCTAGGATAGTTACTCTAAAAGGAAGAGAGAATGGTATCTCACTTCTCAGATAAATGTGTTTTTGAATCCAGCTTTCTGATCTCCTCAGTGTCTATGTGACCAGTTGGAGAATTGTCCAGAGGCCACAGGCAGAGGACAGATGCACACCAGTATTTCTGCCATTCAAATGTTCAGAGTGTGTATGATACATGGGTTTCCTGTGGGTCAGCTAGTAGGCAGCTGACTGTGGGCTACTTAATTTTCTCCAGATGGTGCTTGCAGAGTGAGGGAAACAGAGAGGCTGTACTGACGACCACAGGTGGTGAGCTGTGGGTACCAGAACATTTCCCCTGATTAAAAAGGAAACTCTGGCATTGGGGATCCCCAACTTGTGAATGTCCTGGATAATCACAAGGACACCCCACAAGAGAAACACTCGTCAGTCTGGGGGAATTTCAGATCAGTATGTCTGGACAAAGAGAAGGCTACAACAGCACCATGTAAGTCAGTGATGTCAGAACTTTCCCATTTCATTACCATCTACGGTGTTCCAACATGGCCCAAGTAATGAAGATCCAGAGAGGGAGAGAGGAGGAACCTTGCATAAATGGACACATCGATGCTTCCTGGTAGGTCCCCTGGGCCTCATCAGGGAAGAGGGAAATATTGAATAGGCTGAATATGAGATGGAGTTGACACTTGACTGACCTGGCCTTGTGAAACCCAGAGTGATAGAATGTATGGAACGGTTGCAAGGTGATGCAGGAAATGAGGATGCAGCGGAGTGTGGGTGAAGACAGCCAGTGGAGGAGGATGGAGCCAGTTCACGTTTCTATCTGCTATGGTCTCAAACTTTGTGTTCCCCAGAAATTTTATATGATGAAATCCTGATTCCCATGGTTATAGCATCTGTAGGTGGTGCCTTTGTGAGGTGATGGAGTTATAAGGATGGAGCCTCTTCAATGAGATGAGTGCTTTTATGTATAAGAGACACACAGAGCTCCCGAGCCCTTCCCCCGTGTGAGGATACAATAAGAAGTGTGCGACCAGAAAGGACCCTGCATGACCACGCTGTGGAAATCCATTTCCATATTTATAAGTCTGTGATATTTTGTTATAGCAACCCAGAAGGGCTGAAACAGCATCCTAACAATCTTTACACAGTTCAGTAAACCTCATGCTATTTGTACAAAGGTTTGAAGCACTGATCCTGTCTGGTGTAACACACTGTGACAGTGGGCTGACCGTTCACGGCTGGCTTTCATAAAGAATCCTGAGGATTCAGTCTTCTTGGTTGCATGACCAGAACCATGAATGATTGTTTAATACTTTGATTCTCATAACTTAACCCAGAATAATTTTCTGATTCTTATGTAATCTCTTAATGGTCTTCTTTGTAATGCCAGCTTCTGTTATTTTTGACTAATTTTAATAGGAGCTTCATTCTCTCAATTGTAGGGGTGGATTATCTTTTGATTTTCAATTAAATGAAAATAAGAAATGTTAACAAATTACCCTCTTAGATTTTGACATCTTTACAGAGTCTGTGTTTATTTTTTTAAGAGGAGACCCATTTGTGCCTCTTTTTCTGTTTTGCATATCCTGTGGGAGAAGGCAAGGGGGGATGTTTCCAGAGAACAGCATCGAAACATGTATATTATCTAGGGTGAAACAGATCACCAGCCTAGGTTGGCTACATGAGACAAGTGCTCGAGCCTGGTGCACTGGGAAGACCCAGAGGGATCAGGTAGAAAGGGAGGTGGGACGGGGGATCAGGATGGGGAATACATGTAAATCCATGGCTGATTCATGTCAGTGTATGACAAAAACCACTGCAATATGTAAAGTAATTACCCTCCAACTAATAAAAATAAATTTAAAAAAAAATAGGAAACCCATTTCACAGAGCATGCGTTAAAAAGCTGTAAATTTCAAAGAAGCTTGCTATGGGATAGATCATTAGGACCATCTGAGAGCTGGATGGGATGGATGTGGTTTAGCACTCGTCACTGATTTGGCACGCCAGGATCTTGCTGTACAGGTCAACTTTACGGGAATCCCTGCTCAGGCACTTGAACAGATTATAAAATGCAGAATGATGCATATCTCCATTGCTGGACACCAGGGATCGGTATCCTGACCAGTAAATGCGATTCTTGGTCAGCTTCGATCTGACTGGATCAACAATCTGAATACCCAAAAGAAAATGACTCTTTATGCATTTTATTATGATTTGCTTATCTTTGTCCCTTGTAATTATAAATTAAGATTTGGGGAACACATACGAATAGAAAACTCTCTAGATATGGATTTTGGAGGCAGCCTATGAGAAAACAATTAGGAATCTCAAAGTAGAAACATAACTCAAGTTTAATTTTACCTTTCTCTTTTTTCCTTCCCACTATCATCCTTTGATTTCAGAAGAACAGAGAAAGAAGGCAAGTGGAAATTCAACAGCAGATGTCCTGGGATACCTGGAGGAAAATGCTGAGCTTGGAAATTCTGTTCTCTATTTCTCTTACTGTTGAAAATATTTCAGCCACCTGTGCCTAGGAAGAGGCAAGCTTTTGGTGGAATTGTGTGCAATTGAGGGAAAACTGCACATGACAAAAAATGCAGTGAAATTCTGATTCCTTTTCAATAGAATCCATCACTATGAATGACTAGGCTCCTGCTTTATGTACTAGCAGTCTAGCATATAGAAGTCATTAATCTTTTTTCTTACAAAATGAGATATTTCAAATCTCCTTATGCATTACAGAGTCATCAACAAAACAAGAAAGCCCTCTGCAGGATGCTCACCTGGCTGAATCGCATCTCTAAGATTGTTTGAAGTTTGAATAATTTTTAAAATTCTTTCTGGCACTTGATAGGATAGTATCTGAGAGGTGTTTCTTAAACCGCAGGTCATGGGCTAGATCATACAGAGCATCTCTCCAGAGGTACTGTAACATGAGTATCCCCTTAGTAAGGTCTTCATTCTAAGCAAACATAAGAAACAGCTTCATTAAAATAATCATAATTCAGTGATTTTGGTAACATATGATCTTTGCTCAGAGCAGCTGACCTACAAGACTTCTGTTAATTCTTATGTGTATGCAGAGAATTTTGAAGGTAGTAAAAGTTGAAAAATGATAAAATGTAAGCATTAGCTCACACTTCGCTGAATTATTAACAATCTGGTTTTCTTTAGGCATTAATTCTTCAGATGAGTTCTAATTTATAACATTAAGAATATTCTTTTTTCCTCTGAAATTCTACCACCCACTCAGTGAGTTCTTTGATGTTTGTATATTTGCTTGAGAGAAATCTAAGTATTTTATGACAAGTCAATATGTGCCTGCAGTACCTGACTTGGGAAAGAGGCATTCTACCTGTGCCCACATCATTGTCACCCAGTGATTCTTTCGTATTAATTAATCAGATGAGTCATTCGTATTGAGTTTCGATTTTTAATCTGTTTTATAATGCTACCAGAAAGAGACAATGAAGAAGACATACATTCTCAAATAGGCTTTCTTTCCTCAGTTGATCCCAACACCAGCCCCCGTGCTGGTATCAGAAGAGTCTGTCTTGTTGACATGTGTCCGGGCAGAAAATGGCACAGCGTTGTCTTTAGTAACAGCATCAGTGGGATTTACAATGGAGGGTTTTCCCCCCAGGTTCACTATTACTAGTAGATGTGAGCATGTAGATCCCAGGAGTCTGAAGATCTTTAGTTAATATGCTTGATTTCATTATAGCCATGAACTGTTTTAGTGGTAAAGAACAGAGAACTGAGTAGGATGAAATATAGTAATGCACATAAAGTGCAGTAAAATATGGCCATGTAGTAACTCTCAATAAACTTTAAATTCAAGCCTATTGAAAAATCCTTCGTCCTCCTCCATTTTGAACTTTTCCTTTACTTGATCATCCTTATTATTAATGAGCTTAACAGAGGAAAAGAATGCTGATATCATTAAGAAAGTTGTAGAGAGACAAGATAGAATTTTAAGGGGGGATGCATGTCAAAATATTTTAAATAATATTAAGACAAAAGATAATGCAGGAAATCAGAAAAGAGATTATAATGGTGAAAATTTGGAGCTGCCATTAATCATTGAGGCTTGATGTGTAACTTGTGTTGTCCTCAGAACAGAGGCAGTTGTTGCGGCCATGAAAAGCAAAACAATGTTTTATAGACCATTGTGGGGGAAACTTACAAATTAAAAATAAAAGGTGACAAAGGAGTCATTGAGAGTGATGAATGAAAGAGGCGTCATTGAAGTAGAAGCAGAGTCAGGAGAGCTTTGAAAGGCAGACGCACTGGCTCGAGTGGTGCAGAATAGGACTCCCACGTACGAGTCACCAGTAAAAGGGAGTGCTCAAAACTGGGGTGTGTTTCTTACATACTCATGAATTTTGCAATCTTATATATTTTACACATGGAAGTTCCCATTCATTTCCTGTTTTTGTATAGAATAATAGCTGCAATCCTGTGTCTAATGCATTGGTTGAACTAAACTTGTCTGCATGGACAATTTATAGATCTGTTATTTATTTTGCTACTACGAAATCCCTTGATTTTGCTCATGCTTCATCAACTGCATAATATAATTTCTCTTCAGCTGCATACAGTTCCTCCAACATTTTCTGCATGTACAGTTACCATTACCTCTAATAATCTGAAGCTTGGTAAGGTACATAAAGTCTCATTTGATCCGGTGTAAAACCCGGGTGAAAAACTCACGTTCATCTGTTGGACTTTTTCTCTTCCTTCAGGAGCATGGACTGAATTGGTGTGGCAGTCGTAGGTGGCATTGACATAATCTGGTTTACTCTGGGAATACTTTTTATCCTGAAAGTGATCAGGCAATTAATTAGGGATGTTAGATATTCAGTAGATGAGCCCATTACCATAAAGAACATTAACATGTTTTATAGACGTGCAATTTTTTATCGGAGGGGCATCACAGAATGTGAAAGTCATTCTTTTCCTACTTTTTCTATACATTGTCTCTATAAAAATGATTTTACATCTAACTTTTCTAAGTTCAGAATTTTTCCCTTCTCTATTTTATCATTATCATTTTTTTCTATTTTTTATTATTTGAACCAAATATAGTACTTTTGTACCAATACTTGGGGCTTCCCAGGTGATGGTAGTGGTAAAGAACATTCCTGCCAATGCAGGAGATATAAGAAGCCTCAGGTTTGATCCCTTGGTGAGGAGCATCCCTTGCAAGAGTGTGCAGCACCACATTCCTGTACTCTCGCCTGGCGAATACTATGGACAGAGGAGCCTCTTGGGCTACATCAGTAGGGTTGCAAAAAGTTGGACACAACTGATGTGACTTAGAATGCATAGGTGCACCTATATTTAACCATTTAATCTCTTATTTACTGTGGGTTAGAGCCAATATATACCCTTATAAGGAGGAATAGAGTAATGACACTAACTTATCTCTGAACACGCTCACCAAAAAGCTTAAGTGTTCATCCTAGGTGCAGAATACAATGCTGTTTAAGGTGACAAAATGGTACATCAGAAAAAAATGTTGTAAAGTTATAGGAAATACTAAGCAATGGATTGAGAATAATAACATTAGAAAAATCTAGCTAAACTTTGATAGAGAAAAACTAATCTTTAGCGGAAGTTACGAACATTTGAAGAGATTACTTGGAAGAAGTGGAAAAAAATGGACAGTCCAAAATGGAGGATGAAACAAACACTAGTGAGCACAAAGAACTACGTGAATTTAATAGAAACCTGTAGCGCCGCCTTTTATTAGCTGTCTGCTCTATTCTGTGTGCTCCTTGAGTGACCTAAAAGAATTAACATACAACTTTCATATACCTTCATCAGAAAGAGAATAATTGTGTCCAATTGTAAACTCCCCTTCTATTGTAGCTCCAAACCTATTCACTGCAAATCTTAAAACAATAATTTGTAGCATTAAAAAAACTACCAGTATTCGTTTTTGTGACCGGGATCCAGCTTTGTTTAACATGTTCCCTCCACCCAGTTCACTGCAGAGCAGTTCTCATTTATTGGCTATTTACTCTGAGCCTGGAGAAGAAAGCCCAGAGAGATACTGAAGGACCAGAAAATCGCCATGCTTCCTTTTCCCCAATCCAGAATAAAAGTGCTATCTGTCAGGTAGTATTATGGACTGAATGTGTGTTCTTCAAATTCATGTGTTAGAGCCTGAACTGCCAAAGTACTGTGTTTTGAAAAGGGTTCCGACTTTTTGGCACGCCATGTTCTATAGCCCACCAGAATCCTCTGTCCAAGGGATTTCTCAGGCAAGAATACTGGAGGGGCTTGCCGTTCCCTTCTCCAGGGAATCTTCCAGACCCAGGAATAGAACCCAGGTCTATCCCATTGTGCGAAGATTCTTTACCATCTGAGCCACCAGCAAAGCCCGTTAAGGTTAAATGAGCTCTTAGGGTGCAACACTCATCCAATATGCTTAGTGTCTCCATGAAGCAAAACACCAAAGAATTTTCTCTTCTGTCTCTGTGTCTGTGTGTCCTTTCCTTTGTCTCTCTTCCCCACCTGCCACCCTGTGTAAGGACGCACGGAGAAGCGATGCTGGGAAAAAAGAGTTCTTACCAGAACCTTACCATGCTGGGTCCCTGATCGGGGACTTCTAGCCCCCAGAGCTGTGAGGAAATAAATTTCTGGTATTTATTCCACTGAGTCTATTGTATTCTTTTATGGTATTCCTAGCTGACAAATACAAAATCATTTATTTTAGAAATTTAAAGAAGAAATGAATGAAAGGAAACTGAAAATTTTATTGCACTTCTTAGGAGTCTTTGATATTTCACAAAACTGGTCCTTTCTTTGATATCCACACCTTATGAGCTGATTGCGTCTTTAACCTAGAGAGTGTTATTTGAATTTAGGCTGATGCAGCCCTCTTGTTGAAAGGACAGTTTGGCCCAGTCACTTATGTGAAGGTACCTTCTGGGAGCCTGGCGCGCTACAGTCCCTGGGGTCGCAAGAGTTCGACACGACTTAGCAACTAAACCACCACCACCACAGTACTTACAAACTCATGGAACATTATTGTGGATAGGTTATGCATGTCATGGGACAGCCTGGAGACACGGCTAAACATTTTTCTAAGGAACTTCAGGGGGACGCCAAATACATCAGGACCGCAGGACGGGCATACGTTGCCTTGGCACAGGAGCAGATTTGACAGGACCAGCAGCAGAAGCAGGCAGGACCCTGCTTAAATAAAAACATGAGCCATTCTGAGATGATCTAGTTACCTGAGGTTATCAATCCATCCTGTGGAGGGAAGCCTTCTCTTTCCCTGTTGCTCTGCGCAGAAATTGGAGGTGTAGTAGCTGGGGTGGAGAAGAAGGAGCACCTTCTGTATAATTTCGATGGATGATGATATTTGTACAGATAAATATTTGGAGAAGTAGGTTACTCCATGAATTTTTGTATTGCTCCCAGAAGTTCTTCTGTGCCAGAGTATTTTGTCCATTCTTTTAAAACAGTTTAATGTTGGGACTGCAGACTATGAACAGCCAGGCCCTCTAGGAGTTTGTAATTTATTTACTCTACATTGACTAATGCTTGAAATTTAGACACTGAAATGACAAGGAGTGTACAGTTGTGTGGTTTACCGTCATGCTGGGGTAAGAGTAAACACATGACTGACTGATCGCTACTATTGAGTACAGAGAGAATGCTAAGAGAAAAAGGATTCTGTACCTTGGATCTGCTAACTCACCTTCGTAAGCCCGTGCATGTCTTTGATACTTTCCCAAAAGCTTTATAACATGTTAAAATCTGTGTTTTACAGTAACCCTGTGTGATAGCCTTCATCTTCACTGTGAACATCAAGTTATGTTAGTGAAGATGCGATGCCTTGGAGAGGGCAAGTAATTTTCCCCAGGTCCCATTATCAGCAGATGGAGGTGACTGGGCACGAGTGCAGTCGTCTGTCCACTTCCTGATGTCACATCACATGCCTGTGGGCTCTCGGTCTTCATGTGTGTATCCAGGACCATATAAGGAGCTGTGATAACTCTGCTTTAAGCGAAAAATATTTTGTCTTTGACTGCAAAACAGCAGTGACCCTAGAACATTCGTTTTATCCACTTGTTCTGCTCTGCCTATAAAACACTCACTGTTAACATCTTTAACATTATCAGTGTGGAGGCCTGGTTCTCCTGGCTAGAATTTCTTCTAGGCAATGTGACAGCTCTTCTACTTTTATGCATCCTTAATCTTATTATGTTTGTTTCTTCGAGAAAATGGCAGGTAAATCTCCAGATGGTCATCCAAGAATCTGACCTGCTCAGCACCCAGGACCCCGTCACTGGCTGCGGACATGGCCTGGCCTTTCCTGACTGTGACGTTTCAGGGAGAAAATCCATCTGTCTGGTCGGGAGCACATCCTGACAACCATGAGGCGGAGTTTTCGAACCATCTCCAAACATCTCCTCTTGATAGGAGAACTAAAACTTCATGCTTCCATGATGTATTGTAATATTTCAGAAACTATTCCAGCCCTACCTTTGGCCAACAGAAGCATAAAATCATAGACTCTTGCAAGTGTGATTTTAAAATTACTTTTCCTGTCTATCCCTTGTAAATAATCAGAATTTAAGACTGAGGTGAGCCAGAATTAGTTTGGACAAGAGAACTGATAGAGATTTTATCCTCCTGAATGAGATCTCAACATGATTCTTTTTCAAATTTATCAGAAGAGTAGTAATTTAATTAATGATAAGATATCAGCATTTACTAGGTTTTCTCTGCTCTTAGTTTAAAGGGGCATGGTACCTAAGAATAAAATGGTTATTTAAAATTTGGTGGTGAAAACCAAAGAAGTGGTTCTCAAAAAGAAGATATATAAGTTGGAGAAATTTGGGACTATCTCTCTCATCAACTAAAGAGCTTATTGTGATAGCCAAGGAGAATAATAGCTTGTATCACATAGACGTATTTGTGTGCATATATTTCTGTGCACGTGTACATGTGTTACGAGTACATATATGCTTAATTCCTAAGTGGAACTTTGGGCCTTATAAAATTCAGTTTTATAACAGGCAGTAAATATAGCAGAATACCCTAATTCCTAAAGTATTTGATCATTTGTTTGTTGATGACTAACTATATGATTTTTTTTTCTGTTAAAGTGTTATATTTGTCTTTGCTTTAGTAGCACATATATTAAAAAATTGGAATAATACTGAGAGGATTAGCATGGCCCCTGCCCAAGGATGACACAGAAATGTGTGAAGCCTTCCATATTTTTCTGTAACAACTTCCAGGGGTGCGATGTGAAGAAAGGTGTGGAGGAGGTTCAAGGTTGACGGGACATAAGTAAACCTATGGCTGACCCATGCTAATGTTTGGCAGTCCAGTATTGTAAAGGAATTGTGCTTCAATTAATGATCAATAAGTTTAACTATTAAAACTGCTACTGGCAATCATATAACAGTTTCAGATATCCATTGTATGACTAAAGAGGATCTGACTGGAAACTGAAGGTGTCAATTATCATTGCTTAGTGATTCATTAACTTTTTAGGTGAATGAGAAAAGTGAACTAACAAATATTATAATCTGTGATTCAGTATCATAGCAAGCTATAATCCTTTTCTGTGTTTTAGGTGGTATAGTGCCCAAACTTTGAACCTGAGGATGTTTCCAGAAGCGCACATTCATGAGTCCTGCCCAGGGTTTCTGTTCCTGATGCTGGAGGCTTCTGTTCACTGGTCCACTAGGCCCGAAACTTTCTTTCCTGAGCATTCTCTGGTTCTATCATGTGCACAAGTCTGTCTATTCTTGTTGTCTAATTTGATTCTCTTATTCTTTTGATCAGACTACCAAGGTTCTTTACGGTTTACTTTTTAGACCCTTTTGTACTTTGATTTTTCTGATGCTCATTAGTGTATTTGCTTCCGTGTCTACTTCTCTGAGTAGTTTTCAGTCTCTACATATATAATACCTTATTCGCTAACTGCCTGGATTTTGGCATTCGGCCTCAGCATATTTTTATGAACTTTGTTTTCCTTCTGGTGAAGTTTCTGGTATACAGCGTAAGCTGGTTGGCTCCCATCTGGCTTGTTCATGTTGTCTTCAAAAAATTAGAGAACTTTGCTTTCTTTCCAAGCAATACTTTCTTTCCAAGCAATACAAGCAATGCCAGGAAGACAGAGGCTTTTATTCTGGAAGGAAAAACTTACAGTGTCTCTCATCTATAGTCTGATCTTCAGATTTTTCAAATCACTCACTCTTCCTTTCTTCATTTAATAATTTGAGTTGTTTGATTTTTTTCCCACTGAGTTGCATGAGTCTCTTATATAAACCATATATGAAGCCCTTACCAAATATGTGATTTACAATTTTTTTTTTCATTCCAAAGGTTGCCATTTAATTTTATTGATGGGTTCTTTACTCTGAAGAAGGTTTTGATTTTGATGTGGTCTCAATAGTTAATTTTTGCAGCTCTTTCTTTCCTTTTGATGACTCTTTTGTTTGAGCTGCTTGTATTTTGGAAAGTGATCCTTTTTCAGTTGTATTATTTGCTATTACCTTCTCCCATCCTTACCAAAAGACACAGACTGGATGAATGGTTACAGAAACAAGACCCATATATATTCTGTCTACAAGAGACCTACTTCAGTCTTATAGACACACACAGACTGAAAGTCAGAGGATGGAAAAAGGTAGTCCAAGCAAATGGAAATCAAACGAAAGCCAGATTGGCAATTGTCATGTCAGAAAAAATAGACCTTAAAATAAAAACTATTATAAGAGATAAAGAAGGACACTACCAGATAATCAAGGGTCAGTCCAAGAAAAATACAGAACAATTTTAAATATTTATGTAGCCAACATAGGAGTACCTCAATACATGAGGTAAACACTAACTTACACAAAAGGAGAAATTAACAGTAACACAAAAATAGTAGGGCATGTTAAGACCACATCACTTGGGCAGATGGGCAGATCAACAAAACAGAATATTAATAAGGAAACAAGCCTACAAGGAAATATTAGAGCAAACAGACCTAATTGATATCTTCAGCACATTCCATCCAAATGCAGAATACACTTTCTTCTCAAGTGCACATGGAACATTTTCCTCATTGTGGGTCACAAATCAAATCACAATAAATTTAAGGAAATTGAAATTATATCAAGCTTTACTCTTACCACAACACTATGAGACTAGATATAGATTATAGGAAAAATAAAACAACTTTAAAGAACACAAACACATGGAGATTCAACCACACATTTCTAAATAATAAACAAGTTACTGAAGAAATAAGGGAAATGAAAACATTCCTAGAAACAAAGCACAATAAAAACATGATGATTTAAACCTATAGGATGCAGCAAAAGTAATTCTAAGAGGGAAGTGTATAGTAATACAAATCCTACCTCAAGAAACAAGTTGAACAGACAACCTAAGTTTACATATCTTTAGCTCTTTTTAAATTTCTCTTATCAATGTCTTAGAGGTTTTGTATAAAATCTTTCATCACCTTGCTTAAGTCTATTTCTGTGTTTTATCTTTTTGTGATGCAATAGTAAATGGGCCTGTTTACTTTATTCAACTTTCTGATAGTTCATTCTTGATATATAGGTAGGCAATAGAGTTTCTTGTATTGTAATATAGTAAACATAATATAGTCTACATCTTTATAGTAAACATAATGTAGGAAAAGAATAGACCTTTTTCCCACAACTAAGACATATAGATGGTCAAGAGGTATATGACAAGATGCTTAGCATTGCTAATAATCAAAGGAAATGCAGATCAAAAGCACAAGAGATATCATTTCACACCTGTTTGAATGACTAGTCCCAAAAATGTAAGAAATGACAGATTTTGTTGAGGTTGTAGAGAAAAAGGAGTGCTTATGCACTGTTGGTAGGGATGTATACTGGTCCAACTCCCATGGAAAAATACTATGGAGGTTACTCAAGAAATTTAAAAGAGAATTGTTATATGATCCATTATCTCACTTCTGGATATACAGTCAAAGGAAATGAAATCATTTTCTCAAAGAGAGATCTGTATCCCCATGCTCATTGCAGCATTATTCACAGTTGCCTTGATATAGGAACAACCTGAGTATCTTTCAATAAGTGAATGGATTAAAACAATGTGATGTGACACATATAGGTAAATATTATTTAGCCATTAGAAAAAGAAAGAAATCCTTCCATTTGTGACAACATGGATGAAACTGCAGGGCATTACAGTAAGTGAACTAAGCCAGAAAAAGAAAAATACAATACGATCTCAATTGTAAGGAATCTCAAAAAAGAAAAAAAATCTCTGAGAGAGTGGACATCATCGAGTGGCATACCGACTCATTGGACATGAGAGTCCGGGGATGGAAAGGGAAGCCCGGCATGCTGCAGTCCATGGGGTCGCAAAGATTTGGACATGACCGAATGACTGACTCAACTGAGGAGAGTGGAGCATACCTGTATTCTCCTCAAAAAAAAGTTAAACATGTGTGGTGATGGCAATGTTACTTAATAGAAAGGGAAACTCATTTCTAATACATCCACAAATAGGGGTGGACAAGGTGATTGAGGGGTAGGTGGAAGTGGGGTACACCTCTCTCCACCGATGCATCAAGAAGGTCTGAAGACACAGCTGTTCTCAAAGAAGGCCAGGTGAATACTGGCAGGAATCCCTGACTACTGACAAGGAATATTTGGATCCATACAGAACTCGGCAGAACAAAGGAAAGAAGGGACAAGGAGGAAGGGGATAGAAGGAGGAGAGCAAGTGGGACCAGCCTGCACCTGGGGTGAGGGAGCTGAAGTGCAGGGGAGAGATCCCCGCGTCCATGGCCGTCCGCTGGAATGGGGGAGTCATTTGAAGCTGTTGGGGAGTGAACTAACTAACCTGTGACCGACTGAACGGAGTGAGAACCAGATAGACAAGCCATGCTGCTGCCTCTCATACCTCGGACAGGGTTGTAAGTCCACTGGTGTCCATGGAAGCTGGGAGCTGGAGCCATGGGTTTGTGGAATGATCCCAGGGTGAGGACTCCTGTTGCCCGTGGGGAGTCAGCCGGACGGGATGGGATGGAGGAAATCTGCTGGATCAAATGCTTCTTAAGGAAAGCCACAAGGCCATAAAAGTAGGGTTCAACTTCCTGTGGAGTATAACTATATCTTTCTCCATGCTGGTACCTGTAGGTTGAGCTATAGAGATAGACTTCAGTGAGGGTGGTCCTTGAGTGCCTGATGCACTAAACAATGAAAGATTTTGAATGTCTATATGCCCTACCCTATTGTCTGTCTAAATTGTGGGTTTTAGCATTGTAATATTTTTATGAACTGAAATTTCCTTGGTAGAGCTTCTGGTTTACAAATAAAGCTAATTCCTCATATCTGGCTCGTTCTTGGTGTTTGAAGAAACTTTGAGAACCTTCCTTCCTCTCAAGGCAATACTGCCCTTTACTTTACTACCATTGCTGACTTCCCATACTTTCACTTCTTGCCTAATATATTCTATGTCTTTCTCTATTCACTATAACTTTAGTAGTATGTGTCCCTATGTTGCTATTAATATTTATAATAAATTATTACCTGATGCAGTAGAGAATCAAAAGGACTACAGTTTCAACACTAGTAATAAATTACCTCCAAATCATAATCCATGAATGATCCCATTTAAAACTGATTTTCTGTCGATATAATAGTGAGGTCTCAACTCATTTTCCTTACTAGGTGGCTCAATTGTGAAATGAAATATAGCAAACAATATAGTGGTCAACTCTGGAAATTACCTTCCTTTGGATATGCCTCATTAGTAACTATGCAAATATTAGTTGTTTGTGTTTTTTTTTCCCCCTGTGAGGCTGTTCTTGGTACATATTATAGCTCACTGTGGTGTGATTTCTGTTGGCTGAAGAATGTACAATGTGAACTGTAATTGTCAAACAAGTGAGTGGAGATGAAGAAAGTAATGCCAGGAAGGCACAGGTTTTTGTGGTTCTAGCAGGAAAACCTTGCTGTGTCTCTCATCTATAGTCTAATCTTCAGATTTATTTAAATACTTATTTTTCTTATACTCCATTAAAAATCTGGATTATTTGGATTTTTTGCCCTTGAGTTGTATGTCTCATGTATTTTTGGCTATTAAGCCCTTATGAAATATCTAATTTGGAAATATCTTCTGTCAATCTGTAAATGCCATTTGATTTTGTTGATGTTCCTTTCTTTGGAGTTTGATGTGGTCCCACTTGTTTGTTTTTGCAGTTGTTGCCTTTGTGTTTAGTGTGAAACCCAAAAACTCATTGCAGAGGCCGATGGCAAGAAGATTACCTCAATGATTTCTTCTAGGGGTTTAATTGCTTAAAGTCTTATGTTCAACTTTTTAATCCCTTTTTAGTTGACTCAGTGTATGCTAAAAGACAGGGGTACAGTTTCGTTGTTTCATAGTACTATCCATTTTTCCCAGTGCCATTTTTGAAAAGTTTGTCCTTTCTGCACTGGATATTCTTGGCTCATTTTTCATACACTAACTGAAAATATATGGGTGTGCAATTCTTTCTGGCTTTGTTGTTCTGCTCTGTTGATCTATGTGTATATTTTTAAACATTTCTTTCATGAGTGTCTTGAATATTTGCATACATAGATCTTTCAACACTTTCCTTAAATTTATTTCTAAGAATTTTATTTTTTTGATGCAATTATATTGGAATTATTTGTATTTCTGTCATTTCTTTTGGTGTATGCATAGGTAACTGGGTTTTATATATTCAAATAGAGTATACAAAATGCATGTTATTTTTTACAGAGTAGACAATTTTCCCCCCAAATAAGACATACAGAATGCCCAAGAAGTATATGACAAGATGCTCAACATCACTACCAGTGAAGTGCAAATCAAAAATACAACATATACCACATCACTGCTGGTTAAATGGCTTTTACCAGAAAGTAAGAAATAGTGTGATTGAGGATGTGTAGAAAATGTAGGTCTTAATGGATTATTGGTTGGAATGTATATTGGTGCAACTTCCATGGAATACCTTCAGGAAGTTTTTCACTAAATTTCACACTTCTGGATACATATTCATTTCTGAATATATATTCAAAGGAAATGAAATAATTATCTCAGAGAGAAATGTGTACTCCCATACTCACTGCATCTGTATTAACAGTAGCCTGCTGCTGCAAAGTCACTTCAGTCGTGTCCAACTCTGTGCGACCCCATAGACCGCAGCCCATCAGGCTCCACATTCCCTGGGATTTTCCAGGCAAGAACACTAGAGTGGGTTGCCACCTCCTTCTCCAATGCATGAAAGTGAAAGTGAAGTCCTGTCAGACTCTTTGCAACACCATGGACTGCAGCCTACCAGGCTCCTCTGTCCATGGCATTTTCCAGGTAAGAGTATTGCAGTGGGTTGCCATTTCCTTGTCCATCACAGTAGCCTAGAAACAACCTATTATAGGAACAATCTAAGTATCTGTCAGCATGTGAAGAGATTAAAGCAATGTGATGTGATATATATATATATATATATACACATATATATATGAATTATATTTAGGCATTAAAAAAGAAACAAATTCCTCCATTTGTGGCAACATAGATGTAATTGGAGGGCCTTAGGCTAGCTGAAACAAGTTAGAGAAAGACATATACTGTATGATCTCAATTGTAAGGAATCTAAAATAAAAAGGTGGAACTCCGAAACGGCATAGGAAAGTGATTGCCAGGGCTTGGAGAGTGGAGGAAATAGGAACAGGTTTGTAAAAGGTTATACATTTTAACATATGAAAATTATAAGGTCTGAGGATCTAGTGTGTAGCATGATGACTATAACTGATAAAATTGTGTTGTATAATTGGTGATGTCTAAGAGAGTGGAACTTACCTGTGTCCTCTTCAAAAAATAAAAGGTAAACATGTCAGGTGAAAGCTATGTTACTTAAGTTAATAGAAAGGGAAACTCTTTTCTAATACATGTGTAAATGAGGGTCAGCACTATGGCAGAGGTGTAGGTGGAAATGGCAAGTGTACTGGAGTGGGGTGCTATTTCCTCCTCCAGAGAAGCTTCCCAACCCAGGGATTGAACCATCGCCTGTATTAACTGCATCGCAGGCAGATTCTTTAGCTGCTGAGCCATCAGGGAAGTCCTAACAAAACTACCATAAGACCTAGAAATTCTACTATTGGGCATATACCCTGAGAAAACCATAATTCAAAAAGACACATGTACCCAAAAATTCATTGCAACAGTGTTTACAATAGGCAAGACACAGAAGCAATCTAGATGTGCACTGAGAGAGGAATGGATAAAGAAGTTGTGGTACATCTATATGAGGGAATTTTAATTAAGCTTAAAAAGAAGCGAATTTGGTTCACCTGGGCTGCGGTGGATGAAAGGACAGGCTGTTATGTACAGTGAAATAAGTCACTAAGGGAAAACCAAATATTGTATGTGAATGTATATATGGAATCCAGAAAAATGGCACTGGTTAGCCTATTTTCAGGGCATGAAGGGGGGCACAACAGAGAACATGTTTGTGGACACAAAGGGGAGGAGAGGGCAAGTTGAGTTGAGAGAGTCGCATTGAAACACAGTACATGACCATCTGTAAAATGTTAACAGACAGCTAGCAGAAGTGGCTGTGTGACACAGGAAGCTCCCCCCGTGCTGTGTAACCACCTGGAGAAGTGGGATGGGGAGCCTGGTGGGGGACTCAAGGGGGACTGGGTATATGTACACTTGTGGCTGATTCACGTCATTGTACAACACATTTTAAAGAAATTAAAACTAAGTTTGTAAAATAATATATACATATATCAAATTCTCATGTTGTATACTTTAAGTATCTTACAATTTTATTTGCCAGTTCTGTCTCAAAAAATAGTCTGCTTGCTACTCACTATTCACACCACTTGATTTATACATGTTGGGGTCTACATAGGAAAAAAAAAGATAACTTTGCAGTATTTACTGAGAAAGGCAAAATGGAGACTTTTGATGCTTAAATATCACTTAAGCAAAAGGATTAATAATTAAGTAGTTTCCAGTGGATGATTAGCCCCTCAGCCTCGCAGCCAAAAAAAAAAAATGCTAAAAAAAAATAGTCCCTCCGCAACGCAATAAAAAAATAAAACTGTTAAAAATAAGAATTGTTGGTATCTTTGCAGCATAGTGGCTTTAGGTATGAACTTTGGAGTCATTTAGCCCTTGTGCATTCTCCCATTCCACCACTTACTAGCTCTGAATCTTTAGGCAAGCCTTATTTTACTTCTCTCCATAATGCCATTCAAACTAGTGTCCACCTCATGGAGTTGCATTAGAATTAACAAAGACAATGCAAACAACAACAACAACAATTTTCAGAGAAAGACCAGAAGATAAACGCTTGACCAATGTTTCTCTCTTCACATTTTGTTATTGTGAAGTTACAATGAGAGAGCCTTGTCAAGCAAAACCAGCCACCCAGCTCTGTAGTGAAGGTCTCAGCCTCATCCAAGGGGAAGTCTGGACTTTGTCCTTGTTTCCTGGGAGCTCCTCTCTAAACCCTTAGGCTGTTTCCTCTGAGAAAGTGTGACTAAATGTGTCAAAGGTTGACACTGAAAAAAGTGCTTTTGTTTTTGTGAGGGTCTTGGGCCAGCCTGATAGAGATGTCAACAGTGTGATTTAGAGTGAAAACCTTAGGCCACAAGAATGATGTGATTCAGGACGGGGGTTTTGGTCATGCAGTATCAGCTGCATCTCTAGAGAGGTTTGAGCCTGAGATCAGCTGTATGGACCGTCAGTCATTCCTTGGGGATGGAGCCCCACTAAAACCTCTGGACATGGAGCCTGGAGTGAGCTCCCGTGTCTGCAAGTGCTCACTGCTGGCACATCGATGCTGGGAACACAAAGCTGCCCATGACACCCTGGGAAGATGAACCAAAGTTCCATGTTTCACATTTCCTTTGACCTATATGCCTTTTCCTGGGCAGTTTTTTATCTGTATCTTTTTAAAAGCTGCAATCCCCTGGATATATACCAAGAGAAAATCACACTTTGTAAGACAGGCACCTCAGTGTTCCTTGCTTCATCAGGGCTTCCCTGGTGGCTCAGATGGTAAAGAATCCGCCTGCAGTGCGGGAGACCTGGGTTCGATCCCTGGGTGGGGAAGATCCCCTGGAGGAGGGGATGGCAACCCACTCCAACCTTCTTGCCTGTTATTCTCCACGCGGACTATCCCGATGGACAGAGGTGCCTGGCAGGCTACAATCCATGGGGTCGCAAAGAGTCGGGCACGACTAAGTGACTAAACATAGCAGTGTTCATTGCAGCACCATTTACAATAACCAGAACATGGAAGCAACCTAAATGCCCATCAACAGAGAAATGGGCAAAGAAGATGTAGTGCAATTATACACTGTAATTTTACACAGCCATAAGAAGGAACAAAATAATGCTTTCAGAAGCAATATGGATGGACCTGGATATTGTCATACCTTGTGAAGTAAGTCACACAGAGAAATACAAATGCATATGATATCACTTATATGTGTAATATTAAAAAGTGGTACAAATGAACTTATTTACAAACAGGAAGAGAGTCACAATGTAGAAATTAATCTTATGATTCCAGGGGCAAGAAGGGAGGGATGAATTGTGACATTGGGATTGATGTGTACACACTAATATATATAAGATAGATAACTAATAACGACCAGCTGTATAGAACAGGAAACTCTACACAACTCTCTGTAATGACCTACTTGAGTTCAGTTAAATCCAGTCGCTCAGTCATATCTGACTCGTTATGACCCCATGGATTGCAGCACTCCAGGCTTCCCTGTCCATCACCAACTCCCAGAGTCTGCCCAAACTCATGTCCATTGAGTCCATGATGCCACCAAACCATTTCACCCTCTGTCATCCCCTTCTTCTCCTGCCTTCAATCTTTCCCAACATCAGGGTCTTTTCAAATGAGATAGCTCTTCAGATCAGGTGGCCAAAATATTGGACTTTCAGCTTCAAATTCAGTCCTTCCAATGAACACCCAGGACTGATCTCTTTTAGGATGGACCGGTTGGATCTCCTTTCAGTCCAAAGGACTCTCAAGATACTGCTCCAACACCACAGTTCAAAAGCATCAATTATTCAGTGCTCAGCTTTCTTTATAATCCAACTCTCACATCCATACATGACCACTGGGGAAAAAAATAGCCTTGACTAGACAGATTTTGTTAACAAATTAATGTCTCTGCTTCTTAATACGCTGTCTAGGTTGGTCATAACTTTCCTTCCAAGGAGTAAGCATTTTTAATTTCATGGCTGCAATCACCATCTGCAGTGATTTTGGAGCCCAAAACAATAAAATCAGCCACAGTCCAGGTTCCCCATCTACTTTCCATGAAGTGATGGGACCGGATGACATGATCTTACTTTTCTAAATGTTGAGCTTTAAGCCAAATTTTTGCCCTCCTCTTTCACTCTCATCAAGAGGTTCTTTAGTTCTTCTTCTCTTTCTGCCAAAAGGGTGGTATCATCTGTATATCTGAGGTTATTGATATTTCCCCAGCAATCTTGATTCCAGCTTGTGCTTCATCCAGCCTGGTGTTTTTAATGATGTACTCTGTATATAATTTAGATAAGCAAGGTGACTGTACACAACCTTGATATACTCCTTTTCCTTTCTGGAGCCTGTCTGTTGTTCCATGAGAAAAGAATCTAAATAAGTGTGGATATGTGTGTGTGTGTGTGTGTGTGTGTATATATATATATATATATATAAAAGTTATGCACTGTTTAACAAAAACTGACATTAATAGCATTGTAAACCAATTTTACTTCAGTAAAAATAAATAATGAATTAAAAATAAAACAAAGATCTGTAATAAACCATAACCACATGTATAACAGCTTTCAGGAATTCTTGGAGTCCTAGAAGATTATGGAACGCAAGAATGGTCTTGGGAGATCCCCAAAATTGTTATTGCTATCTGAAGTGAATAAAGTCTTGAGGGCTTTCCACTCTGAAATTTGTGTCTGCAAAGACCCCTTTCTTCATATGCATAGTCATATTATCATGTTTGGCTATTGGTACTTTGTCTAAGAACTCAGTAATTAACTCATATTTCAAATAAGAACATATATAGAAGGGGGGGCTTCCTCAATGACTGATAATCAATGAAGACTCTGGAGATACTCATATATTGTTGTGAAATCCATCAAGGAGTTTGCCATCTCAGACCCTCCACCTGGGGCTGCTGGTCCTCATTCAACTTCCTTAGTCCTTGGCTTCCTATCAGCACCACAGAGCATTCAGTATGCATGAGGCATTGGGTTTCCATAGACAAGTCAGTCTCCTCGTTGGGTGCCATGGTCTAAATGCTGTGTTCTTCCAAAATCCATATGTTGAAAACCTAATCCCCAAAGTGATGATTTCAGGAGGTGGGACCATTGGAAAATGACTAGGTCATGAAGGCACAGCCCACATGAATGGGATTAGGGCTCTTGTGAAAGAGGCCTGAAATACTTGCTCATTTCTTCTATTTAGAAATATGTCCTGGAAGAGGCCCTCACTCATTCAACCATGCTGGCACCCTGATCTTGGACTTCTAGCCTCCAGAACAGTGATAAATAACATGGTTTATAAACCACCCAGACTCTGGCATTTTGTAACAGCAGCCTGCATGCATTAAAACACAGGACATGTTTCAGTGGGGGAAAAAAAAAATGTCAATCTTGTTTTCCCTTCCAAGGTCATGAATGTGGAACACGTAGCATAGATATTCAATTCCAAATAAAGTGGCACGTGGTAACATATTCCATAGAATTGTACATTTGTTTAAATTGTAATTCTTTGACATGCTCACCTGGGAACAGATTTTCTTAGAGGTAATTAACGTTGAAACCTATAGAATGTGGAATTATGTGATCAGTTGAGGGCCTTAAGAGCAAAGAAAGAAGTTTCTCAAAATAAAAGCAATTAAGCCTGAAGATGGCACCTTTACTAGGTAACTCCAGCCTATCAGCCTAAAGATGAAGCAACTGGACCCTAAGGCCTGTCACCAGCCTCTCATTAGAATCCTAGCATAACTGCCCTTTGACTTGGAAAACCTATCTTCACTTCTCTATGGCTTGGTTTTCTCAACTGGAAAAGGAAAATTAGAGTAGAAAATCCTTTACCTTTCCAAAGATTATGCAAATCTCAGTATAAAACATGATTCCAAACTGAGGTTTGTTCTTTTTTCCAAAAAGAAAATTATTGCTTGGTTGAGGAGCTTCCCTGTTTGGATCTCTTATCCTTCTCATTATCTGCTCTATTTCACAATGTATTTCTCTAGTTTACATTTAAGAACAAATCATTGATAGAAATAATTACTTGACTGTTATGGAATATTACTTTTATCTTTGATCTTCCATTGAAAAGCAGGAGTTGTAGTTAAGCACACTAGTGAGAGAAACTGTTTCTCAATGTCAGTATGTCAACTTGAGAAATTTGCTGTGTGTAGTTGCCCTGTCGTGTCCAACACTTTACGACCCCACGGACTGACGACTCCTTAGACTGCAGCCCGCCAGGCTCCTCCGTCCATGGGGATTCCTTAAGCAAGAACACAGGAGTGGTTTGACATGCCCTCTTCCAGGGATCTTGCTGACCATGGATGGAGCCCAGGTACTGCAGGCGGATTCTTTACTGTCTGAGCTGCCAGCTCTTAATAAAATGGGTCTTGAAATATACAGAAGATGAGTGATTTGTCTACTTTTGTTTCCTGTAACAGTGGGTTTTTTCCCAGCTAACATATAAGTCCCATGTCTATTTACCTGAACACTATCTAGAATGCAAGTTCTCTCTAAAAGAAAGACATTAACACAAAGGGAACTTTTATCTGGAAGAGCAGTTAAGACTTTGTCCAGTTGTCAGTTTATCCAAAATACCAGAGGCTGACTATTTGTTTTTAATTATAATATTTACCTCAGAAAGAACAAATGGCTGGCCAGTATCTGCCATGTTTGATACTCAATGAAAAGTAACTTCAGGTCAGTTGGCGTACCCATGTAGCCCTAATGGAACTGATTTAAAGGAGTGGGAATTGGTGTGTTCAGATAATTAGCTATAATATGTCAGAATGTCAGAGGGAGATAAAAAGGGTAAGAATGAAATTAAGTAGCCATAAGGAGGAAGTTGGTATTTTCATCTAGGAAAAGTAGGTAGCAATTCATCAAGGAGGGGAATTCCATTTGTACCTTCAAAGACGGATTAGGTGTTTCTGTACAATTTAAGAATATTTGATTTGTAGGCTCGCTTTAAAGTATTTTTATCTGTCATGATCAGAGAGCACAGCTAAGAAGGTAAACTCCTCTAGTGAAATTAACAATACTATGGTAAAAAGTAGACTCAAGTGGCAGGTTTCGTGCACTGTCTCTAGTTCTGTCTTACTCAGCCTTTTAGTCAGTGACTAAATTGTCACATTATCTGAGGACAGGAAGCTGTGAGGGCTAGTATATGTGGAATAAAAGACCGAACATCCAGTGCTTTCCTTCTAATAGGGTAACAATTAAAAGCAAATGCATCCACAGTTCTGTCATTGAAAGTCACTCAGTCGTGTCCAGCTTGTGACCCCATGGACTATACAGTTCATGGGATTCTCCAGGCCAGAATACTGGAGTGGGTAGCCTTTCCCTTCTCCAGGGAATCTTCCCAAACCAGGGATAAAACCCAGACCCCCCAAATTGCAGACAGATATTTTATCAGCTGAGTCACAAGGGAACCCCCACAGTTCTAGCTCTGTAATTATGTCCAAATAATCAGGATACGAGGGTTTGGGTGGGAAGAAAAGACCTCAGTGGTTTTAGTTCACTGTATGCTGTGAGAGCAGCATCAAAATTCACTGGATTTTTACTCTGCACGAATAAAAGTCTTTCATTGAACAAACACCTAACGGAGGCCTGTTGGATGTAAAGAATGGACAGTAGTGAAGAGCACACATGTGGACTTTGTAAATTAGGACTTAAATTTTAATAGAAAAATAGAAATGAGGTAAATTTCAAAGTTAAACGCTATTGGGACACATGTCAAGATGGAAAAGCACAGAATTCAATATGTCCACATAACAAGGAGACCTGAGCTGTGTCAAACTCATGAAAGTCTTCTTTGTGGAAGTGGTTTTTACTGAGATCTGAAAGATGTTGGGGAGCTAATGAGGCAAAAGAATGAGGGTCTTCCAGGGGAAAAAATGGCATTGATAAAGAGCTTTAGCCATAAGTGAGAATATAGAGTGAGAAGAACAGACATGAAGGATTGGTCAAGGTCTATTTCATTTCCTGTATCACTCACATCCTTTGCGTCTTTTCACTTGGCAGAGTCCTCTTTGATTTTTAGTGTCATGATATCCCCAGCTCTTTCTGCTCTCCTTCTTATTCTCTACCAGCACCAATAGCCACAACTCCTCAATCCACATTTTAAAGTTTCTAATTCTGGACATTCAGCTCTCTTGAACTAAATGTTCTTGGTTTCCTGTTGTTTTGGAGAATGAAGACAAACTCTCCAAAGTGGCATATATGATTCTCCCAAATGAATAATAATCCATACATGTATTTCTCCATTCCAATCCTACAATAATATATACAGTATATCATGGGAGCATAATCAGGAGAGATACAACATGAATGGTAAAAAGTGAACATTACTTGTGTTTTTGTCAGACTTGATTATTCACTGATACCTTATAATGCTGTATGTATTAATATCTCAGTTGCCTTGGTCTAGCATGTCAGAGATCCTTCCTTCATAAGATGATCCTAAATGAATTGACAGATATACTGTTTTCCTATTTTTCCACATCAATATCGCATCAACCTTTCAAAGCTCCATCATAAAGCCATCCAATTTGCATCACTCCTATGACACATTCAGATTGCTCCTAGCTTTACCTCAATCTACTGTAGCAACATGTTGGTGTCATGTCTTATTCTTCTTCACCCTACCATGCAATATAGTAATTTGTATATTTATATCATCCTCTCCTTCTCCACAAGTGGAGGGCCTGCTTCTGGAAAATAGAGATTTTTTCAAACCTCAGTTTAAGTCCTCACTGTATCCATGACATGTGACTTACTAATCTATAGGGTCAATGAACTTCAAAGATTCTTCATTTGTTTGTTTTCCTTCAGTAACTACTGCTACTATTCTTGTTATATAAGGGCATTTCTTCAAATGTAGTCTTACATGGTAATATGTAAAAGAGGGGAAAATCAAAGCTTTCTGGATGGCAAGGGAGTGATTGTTAAATTCTGTCCAAATATCCCCCCTTGGCTATTTCTGACTGACTCTATAGAATATCTATGGCTCTGTTCAATATTGTCTGAAATCTACAATATTCAATTTATATCTCACAGTTAAGCAAGGAAAGACTTCTCAGTGTCACCACCTCTGTTCTTGATGTAAAGTCCTAAATTTATGATGAAAAAACAATTTTATAAGAGATAAATACATAAGATGTGTGCGGTCTATTGGTGTGTGTATGTTTCCTCCAATTGCATTGTCCCCTTTATAGCCAAATTTTCCCTCAAATAAATACCATCCTCTCTGCTGGAAATATCTAGACATTGAAGGAAAGAAAGGTAAGCAAGTAACACAATAGAATTAGATGTTTTGGGCTATAAATGACTTAGAAACTGCTTACAGGTTTTTCTTTTGGTCTTTTAACTTTTGGAAGAAGAAAGTGAAAATACAGGAAAGCTGACACTTTACATGCATGAAGGAGCCAAAGGAGGTATTCATAGATTGCTTTGGAGCAGAGTATTCTGTCATGTTCTGAAAGGTTTGGCCCATCCCAGGTAGAGGCATGGGCAGGACTCAGTAAACGATAATCCTGGCTATGAGGGAAGAGGTTGGTTTTGGTGAACATTGTTCCTGTATGTGGGTGAAAGGTGTCTTTGTCTAAAAGAAGATAATTTGGCTGGATTCTGTCCTGAAGAGTTGCCAGGCTTTGTTTATCTCTAGAACTATGGCATCTAGTAATAGCAGAGGTATACTCCTAATATAAAGGACAATTTAAGGAAAGAGGGGAAAGAAGAAAAAATGGAACTAAAAGGGAATATGAAATATTTGGACCTGCATGACCATGCTGTGGAAATCCATTTCCATTGTTATAAGGCTGTGATATTTTGTTATAGCAACCCAGAAGAACTTAGATAGCATCCTAACAATCTTTAGAAGGTTCAGTAAACCTCATGCTATTTGTACAAAGGTGCAAAGCACTGATCCTGTCAGGTGTCACACTGTGACAGTGGGCTGACAGTTTGCGGCTGGCTTTCATAAAGAATCCTGAGAATTCAGTCTTCTTGGTAGCAAGACCAGAACCATGAACAATTATCTAATTCTTTGATTCTCATAACTTGACCCAGAATAATCTTCTGTGATTCTTATGTAATCTCTTAATGGTCTTCTTCGTAATGCCATCTTCTGCTATTTGTGACTAATTTTTTTTTCATTTATTTTTATTAGTTGGAGGCTAATTACTTTACAATATTGTAGTGGTTTTCGTCACACATTGACATGAATCAGCCATGGATTTACATGTATTCCCCATCCCAATCCCCCCTCCCACCTCCCTCTCCACCGGATTCCTCTGGGTCTTCCCAGTGCACCAGGCCCGAGAACTTATCTAATGCATCCAGCCTGGGCTGGTGGTCTGTTTCACCCTAGATAATATACATGTTTCAATGCTTTTCTCTCTAAACATCCCACCCTCGCCTTCTCCCACAGAGTCCAAAATTCTGTTCTGTACTTCTGTATCTCTTTTTCTGTTTTGCATATAGGGTTAGCATTACCATCTGTCTAAATTCCATATATATGCATTAGTATACTGTATTGGTCTTTATTTTCTGGCTTACTTCACTTTGTATAATGGGCTCCAGTTTCAGGAGCTTCATTCTCTTAATTGTAGGGGTGGATTTTCTTTTGATTTTCAATTAAATGAAAATAAGAAATGTTAACAAATTACCCTCTTAGATTTTGACATCTCTACAGAGTCTGTGTTTAATTTTTTAAGAGGAGACCCATTTCACAGAGCATGCATGAAAAAGCTGTAAATTTCAAAGAAGCTTGCTATGGGATAGATCATTAGGACCATCTGAGAGCTGGATGGGATGGACGTGGATTTAGCACTCGTCACTGATTCGGCACGCCAGGATCTTGCTGTACATGTCAACTGTACGGGAATCCCTGCTCAGGCACTTGAACAGTTTATAAAATGCAGAATGACGCGTATCTTCATCGCTGGACACCAGGGATTGGTATCCTGACCAGTAAATGCGATTCCTGGTCAAATTCGATCTGACTGGAGTAACAACCTGAATACACAAAAGAAAATGACTTTTTATACATTTTATCATTATCTGCTTATCTTTGACCCTTGTAATTATAAATTAAGATTTGGGGAAGACATACGAATAGAAAACTCTCTAGATATGGATTTTGGAGCCAGCCTATGAGAAGACAATTAGGAATCTAAAAAGTAGAAACATAACTCAAGTTAATTTTAACTTTCTCTTTTTTCCTTCCCACTTTCATCCTTTGATTTGAGAAGAACAGAGAAAGACAAGTGGAACTTGAAGAGCAGATGTCCTGGGATACTTGGAGGAAAATGCTGAGCTTGGAAATTCTGTTCTCTATTTCTCTTACTGTTGAAAATATTTCAACCACCTGTGCCTAGGAAGAGGCAAGCTTTCTGTGGAATTGTGTGCAATGCAGAGAAGGCTGCATATGACAAAAATTGCTGTGAAATTCTGATTCCTTTACAGTAGACTCTATCACTATGAATGACTAGGCTCCTGCTTTATGTAGTAGCAGTCTAGCATGTAAAATCATGAATCTTTTTCTTACAAAATGAGATATTTCAAATCTCCTTATGCATTACAGAGTCAGCAACAAAGAAAACCCTCTATAGAATGCTCACCTGGCTGAATCGCCTCTCTAAGACTGTTTGCAGTTTAAATAATTTTTTAAAATTCTCTCTGGCACTTGATAGGATAGTATCTGAGAGGTCGTTCTCAAACCGCAGGTCATGGGTTAGATCATACAGAGGACCATTCCAGAGGTACTGTAAGATGAGTATCCACTTAGTAAGGTCTTCATTCTAAGCAAACAGAGGAAACAGTTTCATTAAAATAATCATAATTCAGTGGTTTTGGTAACATGTGCTCTTTGCTCAGAGCAGCTGACCTACAAGACTTCTGTTTATTCTTATGTGTATGCAGAGAATTTTGAAGGTAGTAAAAGTTGCAAAATGATAAAAGGTAAGTGTTAGCTCACACTTCACTGAATTATTAACAATCTCGGATACTTTAGGCACTGATTCTTCTGATGAGTTCTAATTTATAACATGAAGAATATTCTTTTTTCCTCTGAAATTCTACCACCCACTCAGTGAGTTCTTTGATGTTTGTATATTTGCTTGAGAGAAACCTAAGTATCTTATGACAAGTCAGTATGTGCCTGCAGTACTTGACCCAGGAAAGAGGCATTCTACATGTGCCCACATCATTGTCACCCAGTGATTCTTTCGTATTAATGAATCAGATGAGTCATTCGTATTGATTTTCGGTTGGAAATTTGTTTTACAATATTACAATGAAGAAGACATGACATTGCCTAACAGGCTCTCTTTCCTCAGTTGATCCCAACACCAGCCCCCATGCTGGTATCAGAAGAGTGTGTCTTGTTGACACGTGTCCGGGCAGAAAATGGCACAGTGTTGTCTTTAGTAACAGCATCAATGGGATTTACAATGGAGGGTTTCCCCCCCAGGTTCACTACTACTAGTAGAATTGAGCATGTAGATCCCAGGGGGCTGAAGATCTCTAGTTAATATGCTTGATTTCGTTATAGCCATGAACTGTTTTAGTGGTAAAGAACAGAGAACTGAGTAGGATGAAATATAGTAATGCACATAAAGTACTTAGTAAAATGTATGGCCATGTAGTAACTCTCAATAAACTTTAAATTCAAGCTTATTGAAAAATCCCTCGTCCTCCTCCTTTTTGAACTTTTCCTTTACTTGATCATCCTTATTATTAATGAGCTTAACAGAGGAAAAGAATGCTGATATCGTTAAGAAAGTTGTAGAGAGATAAGATAGAATTTTAAGGGGGGATGCATGTCAAAATATTTTAAATAATGTTAAAACAAAGGATAATGCAGGAAATCAGAAAAGAGATTATAACAGTGAAAATTTGAAGCTGCCATTAAACATTGAGGCTTGATATGTAACCTGTGTTGTCCTCAGAACAGAGGCAATTGTTGCGGCCATGAGAAGCAAAGCAATGTTATATAGGCCATTGTGGAGCAAACATACAAATTAAAAATAAAAGGTGACAGAGGAGTTGTTGAGAATGACGAATGAAGGAGGTATCATTGAAGAAGAAGCAGAATCAGGAGAGCTTTGAAAGGCAGACACGCTGGCTCGAGTGGTGCAGAATAGGACTCCCACGTGTGAGTCACTAAAAACAGGGAGTGCACAACTCTGGGGTGTGTTTCTTACATGTTCATGAATTTGGCAATCTTGTGTTTTACACATGGATGTCCCACTCATTTCATGATTTTGTACAGAATAATAGCTGCAATCCTGTGTCTAATGCATTGCTTGAACTAAACTTGTCTGCATGGACAATTCATAGATCAGTTATTTATTTTGCTACTACAGATCTTTAGTCATCCCTTGATTTTGCTCATGCTTCATCAACTGCATAATATAATTTCTCTTCAACTGCTTACAGTTCCTCCACCATTTTCTGCATGTACAGTTACCATTACCTCTAATAATCTGAAGCTTGGTAAGCTACATACTGTCTCATTTGATCTGGTGAAAAACCCAGGTGAAAGACTCACGTTCATCTGTTGGACTTTTTCTCTTTCTTCTGGAGCATGGATTGAATTGGTGTGGCAGTCGTAGGTGGCACTGATATGCGCTGGTATACTCTGGGAATACTTTTCATCCTGAAAGTGACCAGGTAATAAGTTAGGGATGTTGGGCATTCAGTAGATGAGCCCATTACCAGAACACTAACATGTTTTATAGATATGTAATGTTTTTAATTGGTGGGGGCATCACAGAATTTGAAAGTCATTATTTTCCTACTTTTTCTATGTATTGTCTCTATAAAAATGATTTTACATCTAACATTTCTAAGTTCAAATTTTTCCCTTCTCTATTTATTCATTATCTTTTTTTTCTATTTTTTAGTATTTGAACCAAATATAGTACTTTTATACCAATACTTGGTGCTTCCCAGGTGACGGTAGTGGTAAAGAACATTCCTGCCAATGCAGGAGATATAAGAAGTCTCAGGTTTGATCCCTAAGTGAGGAGCATCGCTTGCAAGAGTGTGCAGCAACATACTCCCGGACTCTCGCCTGGCGAATCCTATGGACAGAGGAGCCTCTTGCGCTACATCAGTAGGGTTGCAAAGAGTTGGACACAACTGATGTGACTTAGAATGCATAGGTGCACCTATATGTAACCATTTAATCTCTTGTTTACTGTGGGTTAGAGCCAATATATTCCCTTATAAGGACAAATACTGTAATGACTCTAACTTATCTCTGAACACGCTCACCAAAAAGCTTAGTGTTCATCCCAGGTACAGAATACAATGCTGTTTAAGGTGACAAAATGGTACGTCAGAAAAACATGGCCTAAAGTTATAGGAAATAAAAAGCAATGGACTGAGAATAATAAGATTAGAAAAATCTAGCTAACACTTTGATAGAGAAAAACTAATCTTTAGCGGAAGTTATGAACATTTGAAGAGATTACTTGGAAGAAGTGGAAAAAAATGGAAAGTCCAAAATGGAGGATGAAACAAAAACTAGTGAGAACAAAGAACTACGTGACTTTAATAGAAACCTGTAGCGCCGCCTTTAATTAGCTGTCTGCTCTACTGTGTGCTCCTTGATTGGCCTAAAAGAATTAACACACAACTTTCAAATACCTTCATCAGAAAGAGAATAACTGTTTCCAGTTGTAAACTCCCCTTCTATTGTAGCACGAAACCTACTCACTGCAGTTCTTAAAGCAATAATTTATAGCATTAAGAAAACTACCAAAAATCGTTATTGTGACCAGGATCCAGCTTTGTTTAACATGTTCCATCCACCCAGTTCACTGCAGAGCAGTTCTCATTTATTGGCTATTTACTCTGAGCCTGGAGAAAAAGCCCAGAGAGACCCTGAAGGACCAGAAAATCACCATGCTTCATTTTCCCCAATCCCACCTAAAACAGCTTTCTGTCAGGTAGTATTATGGACTGAATGTGTGTTCTTCAAATTCATGTGTTAGAGCCCGAACTGCGAAAGTACTGTGTTTTGAAAAGGATTCCAACTTTTTGGCACGCCATGGTCTATAGCCCACCAGAATCCTCTGTCCATGGGATTTCTCAGGCAAGAATACTGGAGGGGCTTGCCGTTCCTTTCTCCAGGGAATCTTCCAGACCCAGGAATAGAACCCAGGTCCCTCCCATTGTGGGCAGATTCATTACCATCTGAGCCACCAGCAAAGCCCGTTAAGGTTAAATGAGCTCTTAGGGTGCAATACTCATCCAATAGGTTTAGTCTCTCCATTAAGCGAAACACCAGAGAATTTTCTCCTCTGTCTCTGCGTCTGTGTGTCCTTTCCTCTGTCTCTCTTCCTCACCCCCCACCCTGTGTGCGGATGCATGGAGAAGCCATCCTGGGAAGAAAAAGTTCTTACCAGAACCTCACTTTGCTGGTGCCTGATCTGGGACTTCTAGCTCCCAGACCTGTGAGGAAATACATTTCTGGTGTTTATTCCACTGAGTCTATTGTATTCTTTTATGGCATTCCTAGCTGACAAATACAAAATCATATATTTAGAAATTTCAAGAGAGAAATGAATGAAAGGAAATTGAAAAATTTATTGCACTTCTTAGGAGTCTTTGATATTTCACAAAGCTGGTCGTTTCTTCTCTTCCCACACTTATGAACTGACCACATGTATAACCTAGAGAGTGTGTTATTTGAATTTAGGCTGATGCAGCCCTCTTGTTGAAAGGACAGTATGGCCCAGTCACTTACGTGAAGGTACCTTCTGGGAGTTGCGGGCTACAGTCCCTGGGGTCTCAAGAGTTCGACACGTTTTAGCAACTAAACCACCACCACCACAGTACTTACAAACTCATTGAACATTATTGTGGAAAGGTTATGTATGTCGTGGGACAGCCTGGAGACACGGCTAAACGTGTTTCTAAGGAACTTCAGGGGGACGCCAAACACATCAGGACCGCAGGACGGGCATACGTTTTCTTGGCACAGGAGCAGATTTGGCATGACCAGCAGCAGGAGCAGGCAGGACACTGCTAAAATAAAAACAGGAGACATTCTGAGATGATCTAGTCACCTGAGGTTATCAAATCCATCCTGTGGAGGGAAGCCTTCTCTTTCCCTGTTGCTCTGAGCAGGAGCTGGTGCTGTAGTAGCTGCGCTGGGGAAGAAGGAGTGCCTTCTGTGTGAATTTAGATGGATGATGATATTTGCACAGATAGATAGTTGTAGAAGTAGGTTACTCCCTGCATTTTTGTATTGCTCCCGGAAGTACTTCTGTGCTCTGTAAACATTTAGAACTTAATTCTGAGCCAGGGTGTTTAGGCCATTCTTTTAAGACAGTTTAATGTTGAGACTCTGCAGACTCTGAGCAGCGAGGCCCTCTAGGAGTGTGTAATTTTTTCACTTTACATTGACTAGTGCTTGCATTTTAGACACTGAAATGGCAAGAAGTGTACAGTTGATCTGTGTGGTTTACCATCACGCTGGGGTAAGAGTAAATACGTGACTGACTGATCGCTACTATTGAGTACAGAGAGAATACTAAGAGAAAAAGGATTCTGTACCTTGGATCTCCTAACTCACCTTCCTAACCACATTCATGTCTTTGATACTTTTCAAAAAGCTTTAAAACATCTTAAAATTCATGTTTCACAATAGCCCTGTGAGATAGCCTTCATCTTCACTGAGATCATCAAGTTATGTTAATGAAGATGCAATGCCTTGGAGAGGGCAAGTAACTTCCCAGGTCCCATTATCAGCAGATGGAGGTGACTGGGCACCAATACAGTCATCTGTCCACTTCCTGATGTCACATCACACATGCCTGTGGGCTCTCGGTCTGCATTATGTTACAAGGACCACATTAGGAGCTGTGCTGACTCTGGTTAAAGCAAAAAATATTTTGTCTTTGACTGCAAAACAGCAGTGACCCTAGACCACTGGTTTTATCCACTTGTTCTGCTTTGTCTATAAAATACTCACTGTTAACGTCTTTGACAATTATCAGTGTTGAAGCCTGGTTCTCCAGGCTAGACTTTCTTCTAGGCAACTTGACAGCTCTTCTACTTTTATGCACCCTTAATCTTCTCATTACGTTTGTTTCTTCGAGACAATGGCAGGTAAATCTCCAGATGGTCATCCAAGAACATTGCCTGCTCAGCACCCAGGCCCCCGTCACTGGCTCTGCGGACACACCTGGCCTTTCCTGACTGTGACGTTTCAGGGAGAAAATCCATCTGTCTGGTCGGGAGCACATCCTGACAACCATGGGGCTCAGTTTTTGAACCATCTCCAAACATCTCCTCTTTGACAATAGAACTAGACCTTCAGGCTTCCATGATGTATTGAAATATTTCAGAAATTATTCCTGGCCCTACCTTTGGCCAAGAAAACCATAAAATCAGAGACTCTTGCAAGTGTGATTTTAAAATTACTTTTCCTGTGTGTCCTCTATAAGTAAGCAGAATTTAAGACTGAAGTGAGCAAGAATCAGTTTGAACAAGAGAAATGATAAAATAGAGATTTCGTCCTCCTGAATAGATCTCAACATGATTCTTTTTCCAATTTACCAGAAGAGTGGTAATTTAATTAATGATAAGATATCAGCATTTACTAGGTTTTCTCTGCTCTTAGTTAGTTTACAGGGGCATGGTACCTAAGAATAAAATGGTTATTTAAAATTAGGTGGTGAAAACCAAAGAAGTGGTTCTCAAAAAGAAGATATATAAGTTGGAGAAATTTGGGACTATCTCTCTCATCAACTAAAGAGCTTATTGTGATAGCCAAGGAGAATACTAGCTTGTATAACATAGACGTATTTGTGTGCATATATTTCTGTGCACGTGTACATGTGTTATGAGTACATATATGCTTAATTCCCAAGTTTAACTTTGGGCCTTATAAAATTCAGTTTTATAACAGGCAGTAAATATAGCAGAATACCCTAATTCCTAAAATAATTGATCATTTGTTGGTTGATGACTAAAATATGATTTTTTTTCTTTTAAAGTGTTGTGTGATAAAGAACATTACAGCATACTAACACATATATATGGAATTTAGAAAGATGGTAATGATAACCCTATATGCAAAACAAAAAAAGAGACACTGATGTACAGAACAGAATTTTGGACTCTGTGGGAGAAGGTGAGGGGGGGATGTTTCGAAGAGAACAGCGTTGAAACAAGTATATTATCTATGGTGAAACAGATCACTAGCCCAGGTTGGATGCATGAGACAAGTGCTCGGGCCTGGTACACTGGGAAGACCCAGAGGAATCGGGTGGAGAGGGAGGTGGGAGGGGGGATCGGGAGATGGAATACATGTAACTCCATGGCTAATTCATGTTAATGTATGACAAAACCCACTGAAATGTTATGAATTAATTAGCCTCCAACTAATAAAAATAAATGGAAAAAAAAATAAAGTGTTGTGTGTTTGCTTTGGTAGCAAATATATTAAAAAATTGGAATAGTATGGAGAAGATTAGCATGGCCCCTGCCCAAGGATGACACAGAAATGTGTGAAGCCTTCCATATTTTTCTGTAACAACTTCCAGGGGTGTGATGTGAAGAAAGGTGGGGAGGAGGTTCAAGGTTGACGGGACATAGGTAAACCTATGGCTGACCCATGCTGATGTTTGGCAATCCAGTACTGTAAAGAAATTGCCCTTCAGTTAAAAATCAATAAATTCAACTATTAAAACTGTTAATGGGGATCATACAACAGGTTCAGATGTCCATTGTATGACTAAAGAGGATCTGACTGGAAACTGAAGGTGTCAATTATCATTGCTTAGTGATTCATTAACTTTTTAGTTGCATGAGAAAAGTCAACTAACAAACACTATTGTCTGTGACTCACTGTCATAGCAAGCTATAATCCTTGTCTGTGTTCACCTTTAGGTGGTATAGTGTCCAAACTTTGAAACTGAGGCCGTTCCCAGAAGCACACAGTCATGAGTCCTGCCTAGGGTTTCTGTTCCTGATGCTGGAGGCTTCTATTCGCTGGTCCACTAGGTCCGAAACTTTCTCTCCTGAGCATTCTCTGGTTCTATCAGGTGCACAAGTCTTTCTATTCTTGTTGTCTAATTTGATTCTCTTATTCTTTTGATCAGACTACCAAGTCTCTACGATTTACTTTTCATACCCTTTTGTGCTTTGATTTTTCTGATGCTCATTAGTCTATTTGCTTCCATGTCTACCTCTCTGAGTAGTTTTCAGTCTCTACATATATAATACCCTATTCACTAACTGTCTGGATTTTGGCGTTCAGCATCAGCATATTTTTATGAACTTGATTTTCCTTATGGTGAAGTTTCTGATATATAGCTTAAGCTGGTTGGCTCTCATCTGGCTTGATCGTGTTGTCTCCAAAAAATTAGAGATCTCTTCTTTCTTTCTAGGCAATACTGCCCCTTTTTCTGATACCATTGCTAAGTTTCTGTGATTTCACTTCCTGCCTCATAAGCTTTGTCTTTCTCAATCTACTGTAACTTGAGGGCTATGTGTCTCTATGTCGGTATTACAATTTTATTTTATTTTGTTAATTTTAATTGGAGGCTAGTTACTTTACAATATTGTATTGATTTTGCCATACATTGACAGGAATCTGCCATGGGTATACATGTGTTCCCCATCCTGAACCACCTTCCCACCTCCTTCCCCATCCCAACCTTCTGGGTCATCCCAGTGCACGAGCCCCGAGCACCCTGGATCATGCATCGAACCTGGACTAGCGATTCATGTCACATGTGATAATATACATGTTTCAATGCCATTCTCCCAAGTCATCCCACCCTCGCCTCGCCCAAAAAATCTTTGTGTTTTTATCGTTGTGTTTTTATCTGTCTCACTTACAAGGCTATTGTTCCCATCTTTCTAAAATCCATTATCTATGTGTTAGTATACTGTATTGGTGTTTCTCTTTCTGGCTTACTTCACTGTATATAATAGGGTCCAGTTTCATCCACCTCATTATAACTGATTAAAATCTATTCTTTTTAATGGCTGAGTAATATTCCATTGTGTATATGTACTACAGCTTTCTCATTCGTTTTTCTGCTGATGGGCATCTAAGTTGCTTCCATGTGCTGCCTATTATAAACAGTGTTGCAGTGAACATTGCGGTACACATGTCTCTTTCCTTTCTGGTTTCCTTGGTGTGTATGCCCAGTAGTGGAATGGCTCAGTCATCTGGCAGTTATATTTCCAGTTTTTTAACAAATCTCCACCCTGTTCTCCATAGTGTCTGCATTACTACTTTAAATAAATATCAATCTAATATACCAGAGAATTAAAGGGAATAAAATTACAATAGTATTAGTAACAATAAAGTCCCCCAAATTATAATCCAGTAATTCTCCCAGTTTTAAATGACTTTCTACCCATGTATTATTGAGGTCCCCTACTCACACCTTACTAGGTGTTTCAATTTTGAAATAAAATGTAGAAAACAATGGAGTCAAAAATTCTGAAAATCACCTTGGATTTTAGATGCCTCAAGATTAAATATGTAATGATTAGTTTTTTTTTACGGTTACTAGGGCGATTGATAGCACACAGCTCAGTGTAGGGTGATTGCTATTGAGTGAAGGATGCATACTGTGAACTGAAACCACCAAACAGGTGATTGGAAATAAAGAAAGCAATGCCAGGAAGACAGAGCCTTTTGTTCTGGAAGGAAAAACTTACAGTGTCTCTCATCTACAGTCTGATCTTCAGATTTTTCAAATCACTCACTCTTCCTTTCTTCATTTAATAATTTGAGTTGTTTGATTTTTTTTCCCACTGAGTTGCATGTGTCTCTTATATAAACTATATATGAAGCCCTTACCAAATATGTGATTTACAATTTTTTTTCATTCCAAAGGTTGCCATTTAAATTTACTCATGGGTTCTTTACTATGCAGAAGGTTTTGACTTTGATGTGGTCTCACTAGTTTATTTTTGCAGCTCTTTCTTTCTTTTTGATGACTCTCGTGTTTGAGCTGCTTGTATTTTGGAAAGTGATCCTTTATCAGTTGTATTATTTGCTATTACCTTCTCCCATCCTTACCAAAAGACAGAGACTGGATGAATGGTTAGAAAAACAAGAGCCATATATATTCTTTCTACAGGAGACCCATTTTAGTCCTACAGACACACACAGACTGAAAGTCAGAGGATGGAAAAACATATTCCAAACAAGTGGAAATCAAACGAAAGCCAGATTGGCAATTGTTGTGTCAGAAAAAATAGACATTAAAATAAAAACTATTATAAGAGATAAAGAAGGACATTACCAAATGACCAAGGGTCAGTCCAAGAAAAAGACAGAACAATTTTAAATATTTATGTAGCCAACATAGGATCACCTCAATACATGAGGTAAATACTAACTAACACAAAAGGAGAAATGGACAGTAACGCAGGAATAGCAGGGCATGTCAACACCGCACCTATAGCAATGGGCAGATGAACAAAACAGAAAATTACTAATGAAACATAAGCCTACAAGGAAATATTAGATCAAACAAACCTAATTGATAGCCTCAGCACATTCCATCCAAATGCAAAATACACTTTCTTCTCAAGTGCACGTGGAACATTTTCCTCATTGTGGGTCACAAATCAAACCTCAGTAAATTTAAGGAAATTGAAATTATATCAAGCATTTACTCTGACCACAACACTATGAGACTAGATATAGATTATAAGAAAAGAAATAACTCTAAAGAACACAAATACATGGAGATTCAACCACACATTTCTAAATAATAAACAAGTTACTGAAGAAATAAGGGAAATCAAAACATTCCTAGAAACAAAGAACAATGAAAACATGATGATCTAAAACATGTAGAATGCAACAAAAGCAATTCTAAGAGGGAAGGTCATAGTAATACAAATCCTACCTCAAGAAACAAGTTGAATAGACAAGCTAACTTTACATATCTTTAGCTCTTTTTAAATTTCTCTTATCAATGTCTTAAAGGTTTTGTATAAAATCTTTCATCACCTTGCTCTAGTCAATTTCTGTGTTTTATCTTTTTGTGATGCAATAGTAAATGGGCTTGTTTGTTTTATTCAACTTTCTGATAGTTCATTCTTGATATATAGGTAGGCAATAGAGTTTTATATAACATAATATACATTTTCCCACAAGTAAGACATATAGATGGTCAAGAGGTATATGACAAGATGCTTAGCATTGCTAATAATCAAAGGAAATGCTAATCAAAAGCACAATAGATATCACCTCATACCTATTTGAATGGCTAGTACCAAAAATGTAAGAAATGACAGATCTTGTGGAGGTTGTGGAGAAAAAGGAGTGCTTATGCACTGTTGGTAGGGATGTATACTGGTCCAATTACCATGGAAAAGTACTATGGAGGTTCCTCAAGAAATTTAAAAGAGAACTGTTATGTGATACATTATCCCACTTCTGGGTATAGAATCAAAGGAAATGAAATCATTTTCTCAAAGAGAGATCTGTATCCCCATGTTCATTATTCACAGTAGCCTTGATATAGGAACAACTTGAGTATCTTTCAATAGGTGAATGGATTAAAACAATGTGATGTGACACATATAGGTAAATATTACTTAGCCATTGGAAAAAGAAAGACATCCTTCCATTTGTGGCAACATGGATGAAACTGCAGGGTATTACACTAAGTAAACTAAGCCAGAGAAAGAAAAATACAATATGATCTCAATTGTAAAGAATCTCAAAAAAAAAAAAAATCTCTGAGAGTGGACATCATCGAGTGGCATGCTGACTCAATGGACATGAGTTTGAGTAACCTCTGGGAGTTGGGGATGGAAAGGGAAGCCTGGCATGCCACAGTCCATTGGGGTCACAAAGATTTGGACACAACTGAATGACTGACTCAATTGAGGAGAGTGGAACTTATCCTGTATTCTCCTCAAAAAACAAAAGTTAAACGTGTGGTGATGGCAATGTTACTTAATAGAAAGGGAAGCTCGTTTCTAATACATCCACAAATGGAGGTGGACAAGATGATGGAGGGGCAGGTGGAAGTGGGGCACACCTCTCTCCGCCGATGCATCAAGGTGTAAAGACGCAGCATTTCTCACAGAAGACCAGGTGAATACTGGAAGAATCCCTGACTACTGAGACGGAATATCCGGATCCACACAGAACTCGGTAGGACAAAGGAAAGAAGGGACAAGGAGGAAGGAGAAAGAAGGAGGAGAGCACGTGGGACCAGCCTGCACCTGGGGTGAGGGAGCTGAAGTGCAGGGGAGAGATCCCCGCGTCCATGGCCGTCCGCTGGAATGGGGGAGCCATTCGAAGCTGTTGGGGAGTGAACTAACTAACCTGTGACCGTCTGAACGGAGTGAGAACCACATAGACAAGCCATCCTGCTGCCTTTCATACCTCTGACAGGGTTGTGAGTCCACTGGTGTCCACGGAAGCTGGGAGCTGGAGCCATGGGGACTGCGGAATGATCCCAGGGTGAGGACTCCTGTTGCCCGTGGGGAGTCACCCAGATGGATGGGATGGAGGAAATCTGCTGCATCAAATGCTTCTTAAGGAAAGCCACGAGGCCATAAAAGTAGGGTTCAACTGCCCGTGGAGTAGAGCTATCTCTTTCTCCATGCTGGTACCTTTAGGTTGAGCAATGGAGAAAGACCTCAGTGAGGGTGGTCCTTGAGTGCCTGATTCACTAAGCAATGGAGGATTTTGAATGTCTATATGCCCTACCCTATTCTCTGCCTAAATTGTGGGTTTTAGCATTGTAATATTTTTTGAACTGAAATTTCCTTGGTAGAGTTTCTGGTTTACAAATAAAGCTAATTCCTCACATTTGGCTCATTCTTGGTGTTTAAGGAAACTTTGAGAATCTTCCTGCCTCTCAAGGCAATACTGCCCTTTACTTTACTACCATTGCTGACATCCCATACTTTCACTTCTTGCCTACTATATTCTATGTCTTTCTCTATTCACTATTACTTTAGTACCATGTGTCCCTATGTTTCTATTAATATTTATAATATATTAGTAACCCGATGCAGTAGAGAATCAAAAGGACTACAGTTTCAACACTAGTAATAAATTACCCTCAAATTATAATCCATTAATGCTCCCATTTGAAACTGATTTTCTGTCGATATATTAGTGAGGTCTCATCCCTCATTTTCCTTACTAGGTGGCTCAATTGTGAAATGAAATATAGAAAACAATGGAGTGGTGAGCTCTGGAAATTTCCTTTCATTGATATGCCTCATTAGTAAGTATGCAAATATTAGTTGTTTTTTTTCCCCGCTGTGAGGCTGTTCTTGGTACATATTATGGCTCACTGTGGGGTGATTTCTATTGACTGAAGAATGTACACTCTGAACTGTAATGTCAAACACGTGAGTGGAGATGAAGAAAGTAATATCAGGAAAGCACAGGTTTATGTGGTTCTAGCAGGAAAACCTTGCTGTGTCTCTCATCTACAGCCTAATCTTCAGATTTATTGAAATTTACTTTTCTTATGCTCCATTAAAAATTTGGATTATTTGGGGTTCTTCTGCCCTTGAGTTGCATGTCTCATTTTTTTTTTTTTACTATTAACCCCTTATGAAATATATGATTTGGAAATATATTCTGTCTATTTGTAAATTGCCATTTGGTTTTGTTGATGATCCTTTTTTTGGAGTTTGATGTGGTCCCATTTGTTTTTTTTTTTTTCCAGTGGTTACCTTTGCTTTTAGTGTGAAACCCAAAAACTCATTGCAAAGACCAATGGCAAGAAGATTACCTCAACGTTTTCTTCTAGGGGTTTAATCGCTTAAAGTCTTACGTTCAACATTTTAATCCCTTTTTAGTTGATTTCTGTGTATGCTAAAAGACAGGGATACAGTTTTGATTTTTCGTAGCACTATCCAGTTTTCCCAGTGCCATTTTTGAAAAGTTTGTCCTTTCCGCACTGGATATTCTTGGCTCCTTTTTCATAAGCCAACCGACAATATATGGGTGTGTTTCTTTCTGGCTTTGTTGTTCTGCTCTGTTGATCTATGTGTTTGTTTTCATGCCAGTCAATAAATATGAAATATGTTTCCTTTTGTGTCTTTTAAACATTTCTTTCATGAATGTCTTGAATATTTTCATACATAGATCTTTCAACACATTCCTTAAATTTATTTCTAAGAATTTTATTTTTTTGATATAATTACAATTGGAATTATTTGTATATCTGTTATTTCTTTTGGTGTATGCATAGGTAACTGAGTTTTATATATTCAAATATAGTATACAAAATGCATGTTATTTTTTACAGAGTAGACAATTTTCCCCCCAAATAAGAAATACAGAATGCCCAAGAATTATGTGACAAGATGTTCAACATCACTATCAGAGAAGTGCAAATCAAAAATACAACATATACCACCTCACTCCTGTTTAAATGGCTTTTACCAAATAGTAAGAAATAAGTGTGATTTTGGATGTGTAGCAAATGGAGGTCTTAATGAATTATTGGTTGGAAAGTGTATTGGTGCAACTCCCATGGAATATCTTCAGGAAGTTTCTCATGAAATTTCACACTTCTGGATACATATTCATGTCTGAATATATATTCAAAGGAAATGAAATAATTATCTCAAAGAGAAATCTGTACTCCCATACTCACTGCATCATTATTGACAGTAGCCTTCTGCTGCTTCTGCAAAGTCCCTTCAGTCGTGTCCGACTCTTTTCGACCCCATAGAGAGCAGCTCAGCAGGCTCCCCCTTCCCTGGGATTCTCCAGGCAAGAACACTACATGGATTGCCTTTTCCTTCTCCAATGCATGAAAGTGAAAAGTGAAAGTGAAGTTGTGTAGGACTCTTAGAAACCCCATGTAATGCAGCCTACCAGGCTCCTCTGTCCATGGGATTTTCCAGGCAAGAGTACTGGAGTGGGTTGCCATTTCCTTCTCCATCACAGTAGCCTAGAAACAACCTATTATAGGAACAATCTAAGTATCTGTCAGCAGGTGAAGAGATTAAAACAATGCGATATCATATATATATGTGAATATTATTTAGGCATTAAAAAAGAAACAAATTCTTCCATTTGTGGCAGCATGGATGAAATTGGAGGGCCTTATGCTAGTGAAGCAAGTTAGAGAAAGACATATACTGAATGATCTCAATTGTTAAGAATCTAAAATAAAAAGGTGGAACTCAGAAATGGCGTAGGAAAGTGATTGCCAGGGCTTGGAGTGTGGAGGAAATAGGAACAGGTTTGTAAAAGGTTATACATTTTTACATATGAAAATTATAAGGTCTGAGGATCTAATGTGTAGCATGATGACTATAACTGACAAAATTTTGTTGTATAATTGGTGATGTCTAAGAGAGTGGAACTTACCTGTGTCCTCTTCAAAAAATAAAAGGTAAACATGTCAGGTGAAAGCTATGTTACTTAAGTTAATAGAAAGGGAAACTCTTTTCTAATACATATGTAAATGAGGGTCAGGACTATGGCAGAGGGGTAGGTGGAAATGGCAAGTGTACTGGAGTGGGGTGCCATTCCCTCCTCCAGAGAAGTTCCCGACCCAGGGATTGAACCATCTCTTGTGTCTCCTGCATGGCAGGCAGATTCTTTAGTTGCTGAGCCATCAGGGAAGTCCTAACAAAACTACCATAAGACCTACCATAAGTAGAAATTCTACTATTGGGCATATACCCTGAGAAAAGCATAATTCAAAAAGACACATGTACCCAAAAATTCATTGCAACAGTGTTTACAATAGGCAAGACATGGAATCAATCTAGATTTGCACTGAGAGAGGAATGGATAAAGAAGTTGTGGTACATCTATATGAGGGAATTTTAATTAAGCTTAAAAAGAAGCGAATTTGGTTCACCTGGGCTGCGGTGGATGAAAGGACAGGCTGTTATGTACAGTGAAATAAGTCACAAAGGGAAAACCAAATATTGTATGTGAATGTATATATGGAATCCAGAAAAATGGCACTGGTTAGCCTATTTTCAGGGCATGAAGGGGGGCACAACAGAGAACATGTTTGTGGACACAAAGGGGAGGAGAGGGCAAGTTGAGTTGAGAGAGTCGCATTGAAACACAGTACATGACCATCTGTAAAATGTTAACAGACAGCTAGCGGAAGTGGCTGTGTGACACAGGAAGCTCCCCCCGTGCTGTGTAACCACCTGGAGAAGTGGGATGGGGAGCCTGGTGGGGGACTCAAGGGGAACGGGGTATATGTACACTTGTGGCTGATTCACATCATTGTACAACACATTTTAAAGAAACTAAGTTAAAAAATAATATATACACATATTAAATTCTCATGTTATGTATTTTAAATATCTTACAGTATATTTTGCCAATTCTGTCTCAAACAATACTCTGCTTACTACTCAGTATTCATGACATTTGATTTATACATGTTGGTGTCTACATAGGAAAAAAAAAAACTGCAGTATTTACTGAGAAAGGCAAAATGGAGACCTTTCTGATGCTTAAATATCACTTAAGCAAAAGGATTAATAATTAAGTAGTTATCAGTGTATGACTAGTCCCTCAGCCTCGCAACCAAAAAAATAAAAATGCTAAAAAAATAGCCCCTCAGCAACCCAATCAAAAAATAAAATTGTTAAAAAAAAATTGTTGAAAATTGTTAAAATTGTTAAAAAAAATTAAATAAATAAAAATAAATGAAGAGAAAAAAAATGTTGGTATCTTTTCAACATAGTGGCTTTAGGTATGAACCTTAGAGTCATTTAGCCCTTAAACATTCTCCCATTCCACCACTTACTAGCTCTGAATCTTTAGGCAAGCCTTATTTTACTTCTCTCCATAATGCCGTTCAAACTAGTGTCCACCTCATGGTGTTGCATTGGAATTAATGAAGATAATGCAAAAAACAAACAAAAAAAAAAATTCAGGGAAAGACCAGAAGAAGATAAATGCTTGACCAATGTTTGTCACTTCACATTTTCATATTGTGAAGTTACAACGAGGGAGCCTTGTCAAGCAAAACCAGCCACCTGGCTGTGTAATGAAGGGCTCCGCCTCATCCAAAGGGGAGTCTGGACTTTGCCCTTGTTTCCTGGGAGCTCCTCTCTAAACCCTTAGGCTCTTTCCTCTGAGAAAGTGTGACTAAAAGTGTCAAAGGTTGACACTGAGAAAAGTGCTTTTGTTTTTGTGAGGGTCTTGGGCCAGCCTGATAGGGATGTCAACACTGTGATTTAGAGTAAAAACTTTGGGCCATGAGAATGATGTGATTCAGGATGGGGGTTTTGGTCTTGCAGTATCTGCTACACCTCTAGAGAGGTTTGAGCATGAGATTAGCTGTATGGACCGTCAGTTATTCCTTGGCGATGGAGCCCCAGTAAATACTCTGGACATGGAGCCTAGAGTGAACTCCTGTGTCTGCAAGTGCTCACTGCCGGCACATCGGTGCTGGGAGCACAGAGCTGCCCCTGACACCCTGGGAAGAGGAAACCAAGTTCCATGTCTCACATTTCCTTTGACTCTGCCCTATATGCCTCTTCCTGGGCAGTTTTTCATCTGTGTCTTTTAAAAAGCTGCAATCCCCTGGATATATACTAAGAGAAAATCACACTTTGTAAAGATACATGCACCTCAGTGTTTCTTGCTTCATCAGGGCTTCCTTGGTGGTTCCAATGATAACGAATCGGCCTGCAGTGCGGGAGACCTGGGTTCAATCCCTGGGTGGGGAAGATCCCCTGGAGGAGAGGATGGCAACCCACTCCAATCTTCTTGCCTATTAATGTCCATGGGGACAAACCCCATGGACAGAGGTGCCTGGCAGGCTACAATCCATGGGCTTGCAAAGAGTCAGGCACGACTAAGTGACTAAACATAGCAGTGTTCATTGCAGCACCGTTTACGATAGCCAGAACATGGAAGCAACCTAAATGTCCATCAACAGAGAAATGGGCAAAGAAGATGTAGCGCAGATATACAATGTAATGTTACTCAGCCATAGGAAGGAACAAAATAATGCTAACAGAAGCAATATAATAGAAGCTGGATATTGTCATACTAAGTGAAGTAAGTCAAACAGAGAAAGACAAATGGCATATGACATCACTTAAATGTGGAATATTAAAAAGTGGTACAAATGAACTTATTTACAAACAGGTAGAGAGTCACAATGTAGAAATTAATCTTATGGTTCCAGGGGGAATAAGGGAGGGATGAATTGTGACATTGGGATTGACGTGTACACACTAATATATATAAGATAGATAACTAATAAGGACCTACTGTATAGAACAGGAAACTCTACTCAACTCTCTGCAATGACCTACTGACTTCAGTTCTATTCAGTCGCTCAGTTGTGTCTGACTCTTTGAGACCCCATAAACTGCAGCATGCCAGGCCTCCCCGTCCCATCACCAACTCCTGGATTCTACCCAAACTCATGTCCATTGAGTCAGTGATGCCATCTAACCATTTCACCCTCTGTCATCCCCTTCTTCTCCTGCCTTCAATCGTTCCCAACATCAGGGTCTTTTCAAATGAGTCAGCTCTTTGCATCGGGTGGCCAAAATACTGGAGTTTCAGCTTCAACATCAGTCCTTCCGATGAACAGCCAGGACTGCTCTCCATTAGGATGGACTGGTTGGATGTCTTGCAGTCCAAGGGACTCTCAAGAGTCTGTCCCAACACCACAGTTCAAAAGCATTAATTCTTCGGCACTCAGCTTTCTTTATAGTCCAACTGTCATATCCACATATGACTACTGGAAAAAACATACCCTTGACTAGACGGATCTTTGTTGACAAAGTAATATCTCTGTTTTTAATATGCTGTCTATGTTGGTCATAGCTTTCCTTCCAAGGAGTAAGCATTTTTAATTTCATGGCTGCAATCACCATCTGCAGTGATTTTGGAGCCCAAAAAAATAAAATCGGCCACTGTCCATATTCCTCGTTTACTTGCCATGAAGTGATGGGACTGGATGCCATGATATTATTTTTCTGAATGTTGAGCTATAAGCCAAATTTTTTGCTCTCCTCTTTCGACTTTCATCAAGAGGCTCTTTAGCTAGGGTTAGTTAACGCTACCTCTCTTTAGTTCTTCACTTTCTGCCAAAAGGGTGGTATCATCTGTATATCTGAGGTTATTGATATTTACCCAGCAATCTTGATTTCACCTTGTGCTTCATCCAGCCTAGCGGTTCTCATGATGTACTCTGTATATAAGTATGATAAGCAAAGTGACTGTACACAACCTTGACATACTCCTTTTCCTTTCTGGAACCTGTCTGTTGCTCCATGAGAAAAGAATCTAAATAAGAGTGGATATATGTGTATATATATACAAGTTATTCACTGTTCAACATTGTAAATCAATTCTACTTCAGTAAAAATAAATAATGAATTAAAAATAAATCAAAGATCTGGGATAAACCATAACCACATGTATAACAGCTTTCAGGGAGCTCTTGGAGTCCTAGCTGATTATGGAACACAAGAATGATCTTGGGAGATCCCCAAAATTGTAACTGCTATCTGAAGTGAATAAAGTCTTGAGGACTTTTCACTCTAAAATTTGTAACTGTCAAAGACCCCTTTCTTCATGTGCATAGTCGTCATATTACCATGTTGGTCAAATGGTACTTTGTCTAAGAACTCAGTAATTAACTCATATTTCAAATAATAACATGTATAGGAGTGGGGGATTCTTCAATAACTGATAACCAAGAAAGACACTGGAGACACTCACATATCATTGTGAAGTCCATCAAGGAGTTTGCCATCTCAGACCCTCCACCTGGGGCTGCTGGTCCTTATTCAACTGCCTTAGTCCTTGGCTTCCTATCAGCACCACAGAGCATTCAGTACGCATGAGGCACTGGGTTACCTCAGACAAGTCAGTCTCCTCGTTGGGTGCCATGGTCTAAATGCTTGTGTTCCTCCAAAATTCATATGTTGAAAACCTAATCCCCAAAGTGATGATTTTAGGAGATGGGACCATTGGAAAATGATTAGGCCATGAGAGCAGAGCCCACATGAATGGGTTTAGAGCTCTTGTGAAAGAGGCCTGAAATACTTGCTCATCTCTTCTATTTAGGGATATGTCCTGGATGAGGCCTCATTCACTCAACCATGCTGGCACCCTGGTCTTGGACTTCTAGCCTCCAGAACAGTGATAAATAGTGTAGTTTATAAACCACCCAGACTCTGGCATTTTATAAGAGCAGCCTGCATGCATTAAAACACTGGACATGTTTAAGTGGGAAAAAAAAATGTCAATCTTGTTTTCCCTTCCAAGGTCATGAATGTGGAACAGGTAGCATAGATATTCAATTCCAAATAAAGTGGCACGTGGTAACATATTCCACAGAATTGTACATTTCTTTCAAATTGTAGTTTTTGACATGCTCACCTATGAACATATTTTCTTAGAGGTAATTAATATTTAAACCTATAGATTATGGATTGTACGGGATCAGTTGAGGGCCTTAAGAGCAACGAAAGAAGTTTCTCAAAATAAAAGCAATTCAGCCTGAAGATGGCACCTTTACTGGGTAACCCAGTCTCTAGTCTGTCAGCCTAAAGATGAGGCATCTGGACCCTAAGGCCTGTCACCAGGCTCTCGTCAGAATCCTAGCATAACTGTACTTTGACTTGGAAAACCTATCTTCATTTCTATAGGACTTGGTTTGCTCAACTGGAAAAGGAAAATTAGAGTAGAAAATCCTTTACCATTACAGAGATCATGGAAATCTCTGTATAAAACATGATTCCAAACTGAGGTTTGTTCTGTTTTTCGAAAAGAAAATTATAGATTGGTTGAGCAGCTTCCCTGTTTGGATCTCTTATCCTTTTCATTATCTCTTCTATCTCATAATGTATTTCTCTAGCTTACCTTTAAGAACATTTCATTGATAGAAATATTACTTGACTGTTATGGAATATTATTTTTATCTTTGATCTTCCATTGACAACCAGGAGTTGTAGTTAAGCACACTAATGAGAGAAACTGTTTCCCAATGTCAGTATGTCAACTTGAGAAGTTTGCTGTGTGTAGTTGCCCTGTCGTGTCCAACACTTTACGACACCATGGACTGATGACCCCTTGGACTGCAGCCAGCCTGGCTCCTCTGTCCATGGTGATTCTCTAAGTAAGAATACAGGAGTGGTTTGACATGCCTTCTCCCAGGGATCTTCCTGACCATGGATGGAGCCCAGGTCTCCTGTACTGCAGGCGGCCTCTTTACTGTCTGAGCTGCCAGCTCCTAATAAAATGGATCTTGAAGTATACAGAAGATGAGTGATTTGTCTACTTTGTTTCCTGCAACAGTGGGTTATTTTCCCAGCTAACATATACGTCCTGTGTCTATTTACCTGAACACTATCTAGAATGCAAGTTCTCTCTCTAAAAAAAAAGACATTAACACAAAGAGAATTTTTATCTCAAATAGCAATTAAGATTTGTCCAGTTGTCAGTTTATCCAAAATACTAGAGGCTGGATATTTGTTTTTAATTATCAGAGTAACAGTTAAGATTTTGTCCAGTTGTCAGTTTATCCAGAATAGCAGAGGCTGACTATTTGTTTTTAATTATGATTTTAACCTTAGAAAGAACAAATGGCTGGCCATTTCCTGCCATGTTCGATACTCAATAAAAAGTAACGTCAGGGCAGCTGGCATACCCATGTAGCCCCAGGGGAACTGTATTAAAGGATTGGGGATTGGTGTTGTTCAGATAATTAACTATAATATAAGTCAGAATGTGGAGAGGCAGATAAAAATGGTGAGAATGAAATTAGGAAGCTATAAGGAGGAAGATGGTACTTTCATCTAGGAAAAGTAGGTAACAATTCATCAAGCAGGTGAATTTCTTTTGTACCTTTGAAGAAGTATTAGGTGTCTGTGTACAATGTAGGAATATTTGATTTGTAGGTTCTCCTTAAAGTATTTTTAATCTGTCATGATCAGAGAGTACAGTTAAGAAACTGAACTCCTCTAGTGAAGTTAAGAATCCTATGGTAAAAAGTAGACTCAAGTGCAGTTTCAGAGCACTGTCTCTAGTTCTGTCCTATTCAGCCTTTTAGTCACTGATTCGATTATCACATTATCTTAGGACAGGAAACTGTAAGGGCTAGTGTATGTGGAAGAAAAGACCGAACATCCAGTGCTTTCCATCTAATAGGGTAACAATTAAAAGCAAATGCATCCACAGTTCTGTGAAAGAAAGTCACTCAGTCGTGTCCGGCTTGTGACCCCATGGACTATACAGTTCATGGAATTCTTCAGATCAGAATACTGGAGTGGGTAGCCTTTCCCTTCTCCAGGGAATTTTCCCAACCCAGGGTCAAACCCAGACCTCCCACATTGCAGGCAGATATTTTATCAAGTAAGCCACAAGGGAAGCCTCCACAGTTCTAGCTCTGTAATTATGTCCAAATAATCAGGGTATGAGGGTTTGGGTGGCAAGAAAAGACCTCAATGGTTTTAGTTCACTGTATGCTGTGAGAGCAGCGTCAAAATTCATTAGGATTTAACTCTGCACGAATAACATTGTTTCATTGAAAAAACACCTAACGAAGGCTTGCTGGATGCAAAGAATGGACAGTATTGAAGAGCACAGATGTGGACTTTGTAAATTAGGACTTAAATTTTAATAGAAAAACAGAAATGAGGTAAATTTCAAAGTTAAATGTTGTATCATAATTGGGACACGTGTCAAGATGGAAAAGCACAGAATGCCATATGTCCACATAGCAAGGAGACCTGAGCTGTGTCAAAATCACGAAAGCCTGCTTTGTGGAAGTGGTTTTTACTGATATCTGAAAGATGTTGGGGAGCTAATGAGGCAAAAGAACGAGGGTCTTCCAGGGAAAAGAAATGCCATTTATAGAACTTTAGCCATAAGTGAGAATATAGAGTGAGAAGAACTGACATGAAGGATTGGTCAAGGTCTATTTTATTTCCTGTATCTCTCACATCCTTTGCGTCTTTTCACTTGGCAGAGTCCTCTTTGATTTTTAATGTCATGGTATCCCCAGCTCTTTCTGCTCTCCTTCTTATTCTCTACCAGCACCAACAGCCACAACTCCTCAATCCACATTTTAAAGTTTCTCTTTTCTAATTCTGGACATTCGGCTCTCTTGGACTAAATGTTCTGGTTTCTTGGTGTTTTGTAGAATGAAGACAAGCTCTCCAAATTGGCATATATGATTCTCCAAAATGCATAAAAATCCATACAAGTATTTCTCCATTCTAACCCTACAATAATATATACAGTATATCATGGGAGCATAATCAGGAGAGATACAACATGAATTGTAAAAAGTGAACATTACTTGTGTTTTTGTCAGACTTGATTATTCACTGATACCTTATAACGCTATATGTATTAATATCTCAGTTGCCTTGATCTAGTATGTCAGAGATGCTTCCTTCATAAGATGATCCTAAATGAATCGACAGATATACTGTTTTCCTATTTTTCCACATCAATATCCCAACAACCTTTCAAAAGTCCATCATAAAGCCATCCCATTTGCATCACTCCTATGACACACTCAGATTGCTCCTAGCTTTACCTCAATCTACTGTAGCAACGTGTTGGCATCACGTCTTATTCTTCTTCACCCTACCATGGAATATAGTAATTTGTGTGTTTATATCACCCTCTCCTTCTCCACAAGTGGAGGGCCTGCTTCTGGAAAATAAAGACTTCTTCAAACCTCAGTTTAAGTCCTCACTGTATCCATGACATGTGATTTACTAATCTATAAGGTCAGTGAACTTCAAAGGTTCTTTATTTGTTTTCCTCGGTAACCACTGCTACTATTCCTGATGTATCAGGGCCATTTCTTCAAATGTAACCTTACATGGAAATCTGTAAAAGAGGGGAAAATCAAAGCTTTCTGGATGGCAAGGTTGTGATTGTTAAATCCTGTCCAAATATCCCCTGCTTGTGTATTACTGATTGACTCTATAGAATATCTATGGCTCTGTTCAATATTGTCTGAAATCTACAATATTCAATTTATATCTCACAGTTATCAAGGAAAGACTTCTCAATGTCACCACCTCTGTTCTTAATGTAAAGTCCTAAATTTATGATGAAAAAAAATTTATAAGAGACAAATACATAAGATGTGTGTGGTCTATTGGTGAGTGTATGTTTCTTCCAATTGCATTGTCCCCCTTATTGCCAAATTTTCCCTCAAATAAATACCATCCTCTCTGCTGGAAATACCTAGACATTGAAGGAAAGAAAGGTAAGCAAGTAACACAATAGAATTAGATATTTGGGGCTGTAAATGACTTAGAAAGTGCTTACAGAGTTTTTTCATAGTCTTTTAACTTTTGGAAGAAGAAAGTTAAAATACAGGAAAGCTGACACTTTATATGCATGAAGGAGCCAAATGAGGTATTCATAGATTGCTTTGGGGCAGAGTATTCTGTCATGTTCTGAAAGGTTTGGCCCATCCCAGGTAGAGGCATGGGCAGGACTCAGTAAACGATAATCCTGGCTATGAGGGAAGAGGTTGGTTTTGGTGGACATTGTTCCTGTAAGTGGGTGCAAGGTGTCTCTGCCTAATAGACGATAATTTGGCTGGATTCTGCCCTGAAGAGCTGCCAGGCTTTGTTCATCTCTAGAACTATGGCCTTTAGCAATAACAGAAGAATACTCCTAATATAAATGACAATTTAAGGAAATAGGGGAGAGAAGAAAAAATGGAAATAAAAGGGAATATGAGATATTTGATCTTATAATATCAATATATACATGCATAAATATATATATAATTTGGGTTCTTAAAAATTCAGTGTTCTAACATCTTTTCATCCTTCACTACCCAAGTCCTTGACTCACTTTCCTTTTGCTGCTTTTCCTTCCTTCTGTCTTTCTCTTCCTTCTCTCTTATTCATCCCCCTTTCCTTCTATCTTTTGATTTCCCATATTTTCTTTACTAGGAATTACTGGTAAAGCCCTAAATATGCTGCACAACCAGCCTAGCAACATCACTGACTTCTTAGGAGAGTCAGTCAAGAGATTGGCCCTTTTCCCAGGTTGTCTGGAGGAGAATACTTTGATTCTCATTACTGGACCCAGAATAATTTTCTGTGATTCTTACATAATCTCGTTATGGTCTTCTTTGTAATGCCAGCTTCTGTTATTTGTGACTAATTTTAACAGGAGCTTCATTCTCTCAATTGTAGCAGTGGATTTCTTTTGATTTTCAATTAAATGAAAATAAGAAATGTTGACAAATTACTCTCTTAGATTTTGACATCTCTACAGAGTCTGTGTTTATTTTTCTAAGAGAAGACCCATTTCTCAGAGTATTCATGAAAAAGCTGTAAATTTCAAAGACGCTTGCTATGGGATAGATTATTAGGACCATCTCGGAGCTGGATGGGATACACGTGAATTTAGCACTCGTCGCTGATTCGGCACGCCAGGATCATGCTGTACATGTCAACTTTACGTGAATCCCTGCTCAGGCACTTGAAAAGTTTATAAAATGCAGAATGATGCATATCTTCATCGCTGGACACCAGGGATTGGTATCCAGGCCAGTAAATGGTATCCTTGATCAACCGCGATCTGACTGGCTCAACAATCTAAATACCCAAAAGAAAATGACTTTTTATGCATTTTAATATTATTTGCTTATCTTTGTCCCTTGTAATTATAAATTAAGATTTGGGGAACACATATGAATATAAAACTCTCTAGATACGGATTTTGGAGCCAGCCTATGAGAAAACAATTAGGAATCTTAAAAAGTAGAAATGTAACTCAAGGTTAATTTTAACTTTTTCTTTTCTTCCTTCCCATTCTGATCCTTTGATTTGAGAAGAGCAGAGAAAGAAGACAAGTGGAACTTGAAGAGCAGATGTCCTGGGATACTTTGAGGAAAACGCTGAGCTTGGACATTCTGTTCTCTAGTTCTCTTACTGTTGAAAATATTTCAACCACCTGTGCCCAGGAAGGGGCAAGCTTTTGGGGGAATTGTGTGCAATGCAGGAAAGGTGGCACATGACAAAAATTGCAGTGAAATTCTGATTCCTTTACAGTAGAATCCATCACTATGAATGATTAGGCTCTTGCTTTATGTAGTAGCAGTCTAGCATGTAGAAGTCATGAATCTTTTTCTTATAAAATGAGATATTTCAAATCTCCTTATGCATTACAGACTCATCAACAAAGCAAGAAAGCCCTCTACAGGATGCTCACCTGGCTGAATTGCCTCTCTAAGATTGTTTGAAGTTTGTATAACTTTTTAAAATTCTCTCTGGCACTTGATAGGATAGTATCTGAGAGGTCTTTCTCAAACCTCAGGTCATGGGCTAGACCATAGAGAGGACCATTCCAGAGGTACTGTAACGTGAGTATCCACTTAGTAAGGTCGTCATTCTAGGTAAATATAAGAAACAGTCTCATTAAAATAATGATAATTCAGTGGTTTTGGTAACATGTGATCTTTGCTCAGAGCAGCTGACCTATAAGACTTCCGTTTATTCTTATGTGTATGCAGAGATTTTTGAAGGTAGTAAAAGTTGCAAAATGATAACATGTAAGCGTTGGTTCACACTTCGCTGAATTATTAAAAATCTGGGTTACTTTAGGGATTAATTATTCCGATGAGTTCTAATTTATAGCATGAAGAATATTCTTTTTTCCTCTGAAATTCTACCACCACTGAGTGAGTTCTTTTATGTTTGTATATTTGCGTGAGAGAAATCTAAGTGTTTTATAACAAGTCAGTATGTGCCAGGAAAGAGGCATTCTACCTGTGCCCACATCATTGTCACCCAGTGATTCTTTCCTATTAATGAATCAGATGAGTCATTTGTATTGATTTTCGATTGGTAATTTGTTTTATGATATTACAACAAAGAGATAATGAAGAAGACATGCCATTCCTAAACAGGCTTTCTTTCCCCAGTTGATCCCAACACCAGGCCCCATGCTGGTATCAGAAGAGTCTGTCTTGTTGACATGTGTCCGGGCAGAAAATGGCACAGCGTTGTCTTTAGTAACAGCATCAGTGGGATTCACAATGGAGGGCTTTCCCCCCAGGTTCACTACTGCTAGTAGAATTGAGCATGAAAATCCCAGGGGGCTGAAGATCTCTAGTTAACATGCTTGATTTCTTTACAGCCAAGAACTCTTTTAGTGGTAAAGAACAGAGAACTGAGTAGGATGAAATATAGTAATGCACATAAAGTGCTTAGTAAAATGTATGGCCATATAGTAACTCTCAAGAAACTTTAAATTCAAGCTTATTGAAAAATCCCTCCTCCTCCTCCTTTCTGAACTTTTCTTTTATTTGATCATCCTCATTATTAATGAGCTTAACAGAGGAAAAGAATGCTGATGTCTTTAAGAAAGTTGTAGAGAGACAAGATAGAATTTTAAGAGGGGATGCATGTAAAGATATTTTAAATAATGTTAGGACGAAGGATAATGCAGGAAATCGGAAAGGAGAGATTATAACAGTGAAAATTTGGAGCTGCCATTAATCATTGAGGCTTGATATGTAAACTGTGTTGTCCTCAGAACAGAGGCAATCGTTGCAGGCATGAGAAGCAAAGCAATGTTTTATAGGCCATTGTGGGGAAAACTTACAAATTGAAAATATAAAGTTACAGAAGAGTCATTGAGAATGAGGAATGAAAGAGGTGTCAGAGAAGCAGAAGCAGAATCAGGAGAGCCTTGAAAGGCAGACGTGCTGGCTCGAGTGGTGTGGTATAGGACTCCCACGTACGAATCACTAGTAACAATGAGTACTCAAAACTGGGGTGTGTTTCTTACATATTCATGAATTTTGCAATCTTATATGTTACACATGGAAGTTCCCATTCATTTCCTGTTTTTGTGCAGAATAATAGCTGCAATACTGTGTCTAATGCATTGCTTGAACTAAACTTGTCTGCTTGGACAATTTATAGATCTGTTATTTATTTTGTTACTACAAATCTTTAGTCATCACTTGATTTCATTCATTCTTCATCAACTGATTAATATAATTTCTCTTCAACTACTTACAGTTCTTCCACCGTTTTCTGTACATAACAGTTACATTACCTCTAATAATCTGAAGCCTGGTAAGCTACATGGAGTCTCATTTGATCCAGTGTAAAACTCAGGTGAAAGACTCACGTTCATCTGTTGGGGCTTTTCTCTTTCTTCTGGAGCATGGAGGGAATTGGTATGGCAGTCATGGGTGGCAATGATATACTCAGTTTTATTCTGGGAATAGTTTTCATCCTGAAAGTGATCAGGCAGTTAGTTAGGGTTGTTGGGCATTCAGTAGATGAACCCATTACCAGAACATTAACATGTTTGATAAGCATGTGATTTTTTAATGGGGAGGCATCACAAAATTTGAAAGTCATTCTTTTCCTACTTTTCTATATATTCTCTCTATAAAAGTGATTTTACATCTAATTTTTCTAAGTTCAAACTTTTCCCTTCTCTACTGTATCACTATCTTTTTTTTTTTTTTTTGAGTATTTGAATCAAATATAGTACTGTTGTACCAATACTTGGTGCTTCCCAGGTGACCATAGTGGTAAAGAACATTCCTGCCAATGCAGGAGATAAAAGAAGACTCAGGTTTGATCCCTTGGTGAGGAGCATCCCTTGCAAGAGGGTACAGCACCACACTCCTGGACTCTCGCCTGGTGAATCCAATGGACAAAGGAGCCTATTGGGCTACAATCAGTAGGGTTGCAAAGAGTTGGACACAACTGAAGTGACTTAGAATGCATGCATGCGCCTATATTTAACCATTTAATCTCTTGTTTACTGTGGGTTAGAGCCAATATATTCCCTTATAAGGAGTAACGCAGTAATGACTCTGATTGTCTCTGAACCCGCTCACCAAAAAGCTTAGTGTTCAACCCAGGTGCAGAATACAATGCTGTTTATGGTGACAAAATGGTACGTCAGAAAAACACGGCATAAAGTTATAGGAAATACTAAGCAATGGACTAAGAATAATATAAGAATAGAGAAATCTAACTAACACTTTGATAGAGAAAAACTAATCTTTAGCCGGAGTTATGTTAGTTTGAAGAGATTACTTGGAAGAGGTGGGGAAAAATGGACAGTCAAAAATGGAGGATGAAAGAAAAACTAGTGAGCACAAAGAACTATGTGACTTTAATAGAAACCTTTAGCAGCGCCTTTTATTAGCTGTCTGCTCTGCTGTGTGCTCCTTGATTGACCTAAAAGAATTAACATACAACTTCCAAATATCTTCATCAGAAAGAGAATAATTGTTTCCAGTTGTAAACTCCCCTTCTATTGTAGCTCAAAACCTATTCACTGCAAATCTTAAAACAATAATTTGTAGCATTAAAAACACTACCATAATTCGTTATTGTGACCAGGATCCAGCTTTGTTTAACATGTTCCATCCACCCAGTTCACTGCAGAGCAGCTCTCATTTATTGGCTATTTACTCTGAGCCTGGAGAAGAAAGTCCAGAGAGACCCTGAAGGACCAGAAAATCACCATGCTTCCTTTTCCGCATGTTCACCTAAAACTGCTTTCTGTCAGGGAGTATTATGGACTGAATGTGTGTTCTTCAAATTCATGTATTAGAGCCCGAACTGCCCAAGTACTGTGTTTTGAAAAGGGTTCCGACTTTTTGGCACGCCATGGTCTATAGCCCACCAGACTCCCCTGTCCAAGGGATTTCTCAGGCAAGAATACTGGAGGGGCTTGCTGTTCCTTTCTCCAGGGAATGTTACACACCCTGGGATAGAACCCAGGTCCCTCCCACTGCGGGCAGATTGTTTACCATTTGAGCCACCAGCAAACCCCTTAAAGTTAAATGAGCTCTTAGGGTACAACAGTCATCCAATAGATTTAGTGTCTCCATGAAGCGAAACACCAGAGACTTTTCTCTTCTGTCTCTGTGTCTCTGTGTCCTTTCCTCTGTCTGTCTTCCCCACCCCCCACCCTGTGTGAGGATGCACAGAGAAGCCATCCTGGGAAGAAACAGTTCTTACCAGAACCTCAACTTGCTGGTGCCCTGATCTGGGACTTCTAGCCCCCAAAGCTGTGAGGAAATACATTTCTGGTGTTTATTCCACTGAGTCTATTGTATTCTTTTATGCATTCCTATCTAACAAATACAAAATCATTTATTTTGGAAATTTAAATAAAGTAAATGAATGAAAGGAAATTGAAAAAGTTATTGCACTTTTTAGGAGTCTTTCAGATTTCACAAAACTGGTCCTTTCTTCAATTTCCATATCTTATGAGCTGCCAGCTTCTTTAACTAGAGCGTGTGTTATTTGAAGTATGGCTGATGCAGCCCTCTTGTTGAAAGGACAGTATGGCCCTGTCATTTGATCGAAGGTTTCTTCTGGGAGCCTGGCCATCTACAGTCCATGGGGTCGCAAGAGTCAGACACAACTTAGCAACTAAACCACTACCACCACAGTACTTACAAACTCATTGAACATTATTGTGGAAAGATTATGCATGTCATGGGACAGGATGAGACATGGCTAAAAGTTTTTCTAAGGAAATTCAGGGGGACGCCGAACACGTCAGGACCACAGGACAGGCATATATTGCCTTGGCACAGGAGCAGATTTGGCAGGACCAGCAGTAGGAGCAGGCAGGACCCTGATAAAATAAAAACATGAGCCATTCTGAGATGATCAGGTCACCTGAGGTTATCAAATCCATCCTGTGGAGGGAAGCCTTCTCTTTCCCTGCTGCTCTGAGCAGGAGTTGGAGCTGTAGGGCCTGGGGTGGGGAAGAAGGAGCGCATTCTGTGTAAATTCAAATGGATGATGATATTTGCACAGATAGATAGTTGGAGAAGTAGATTACTCCCTGCATTTTTGAATTGTTCCCAGAACTACTACTGTGCTCTGCAAACATTTGGAACTTAATTCTGGGCCAGAGTGTTTAGGCCATTCTTTAAGACAGTTTAATGTGGGGACTCTGCAGACTCTGAGCAGCGAGGCCCTCTAGGAGTGTGTAATTTTTTCACTCTACACTGACTAGTGCTTGCATTTTAGACACTGAAATGGCAAGAAGTGTACAGTTGATCTGTGTGGTTTACCATCATGCTGGGGTAAGAGTAAACACACGACTGACTGATCGCTACTATTGAGTACAGGGAGAATGTTAAGAGAGAAAGGACACTGTGCCTTCGATCTGCTAACTCACCTTTGTAACCCCATGCATGTCTTTGATACTTTCCCAAAAGCTCTAAAACATCTTAAAAGTTGTGTTTCACAGTAACCCTGTGAGATAGCATTCATCTTCCCTATGATCATCAAGCTATGTTAATGAAGATGCAATGCCTTCGAGAGGGCTCGTAATATAACCCAGGTCCCATTATTAGCAGATGGAGGTGACTGGATACCAACACAGTCATCTGTTCACTTCCTGATGTCACATCACACATGCCTGTGGGCTCTCGGTCTGCCTTATGTTACAAAGACCACATCAGGAACTGTGTTGACTCTGGTTAAAGCAAAAAATATTTTGTCTTTGACTGCAAAGCAGCAGTGACCCTAGACCACTGGTTTTATCCACTTGTTCTGCTCTGTCTATAAAACACTCACTGTTAATGTCTTTGACAATTATCAGTGTGGGGGCCTGGTTCTCCTGGCTAGACTTTCTACTAGGCAACCTGACAGCTCTTCTACTTTTATGCATCCTTAATCTTCTCATTATGTTTGTTTCTTTGAGACAATGGCAGGTAAATCTCCAGATGGTCATCCAAAAACATTACCTGCTCAGCACCCAGGACCCCGTCACTGGCTCTGCGGACACACCTGGCCTTTCCTGACTGTGACATTTTAGGGAGAAAATCCATCTGTCTGGTCGGGAGCACATCCTGACAACCATGGGGCTCAGTTTTTGAACCATCTCCAAACATCTCCTCTTTGATAGGAGAACTAGACCTTCATGCTTCCATGATGTGTTGTAATATTTCAGAAATTATTCCTGGCCCTACCTTGGCCAACAGAAGAATAAAATCATAGATTCTTGCAAGCGTGATTTTAAAATTACTTATCCTGTCTGTCCTTTGTAAGTAAGCAGAATTTAAGTCTGAAGTAAGCAAGAACTGAGTTTGGACAAGAGAACTGATAAAATAGAGATTTTATCACCCTGAATGAGATCTCAACATGATTCTTTTTCCAATTAACCAGAAGAGTGGTAATTTAATTAATGATAAGATATCAGCATTTACTAGGTTTTCTCTGCTTTTAGTTAGTTTAAAGGGGCATGGTACTTAAGAATAAAATGATTATTTAAAGTTAGGTGGTGAAAATCAAAGAAGGGGTCCTCATAAAGAAGCCATATAAGTTGCATAAATTTTGGACCATCTCTCTCATCAACTGAAGAGCTTATTGTGACAGACAAGGAGAATAATAGCTTGTATAAGATAGACGTACTTGTGTGCATATACTTCTTGCAAGTATACATGTTTTATGAATAAATCTATGCTTAATTCCTACGTGAACTTTGGACCTTATAAAATTCAATTTTATAAGAGGCAGTAAATATAGCAGATTATATAATTCTTAAAGTAATTGTTCATTTGTTGGTAGATAATTAACAATATGATTTTTTTTTCTGTTAAAGTGTTATTTGTGTGTTTGCTTTGGTAGCACATATATTAAAAAATTGAAATAATACTGGGAGGATTAGCATGGCCCCTGCCCAAGGATGACACACAAATGTGTGAAGCCTTCCGTATTTTTCTGTAGCAACTTCCAGGGATGCGATGTGAAGAAAGATGGGAAGGAGGTTCAAGGTTGACGGGACATAGGTAAACCTATGGCTGACCCATGTTGATGTTTGGCTGAAAGCAGTCCAGTATTGTAAAGGAATTTAAGGAAAATCAATAAATTCAACTATTAAAACTGTTATTGGGGATCATATAACAGGTTCAGATATCCATTGTATGACTAAAGAGGATCTGACTGGAAACTGAAGGTGTCAATTATCATTGGTTAGTGATTCATTAACTTTATAGTTGAATGAGAAAAGTAAACTAACAAACTATTGTCTGTGATTCAGTGTCACAGCAAGCTATAATCCTTGACTGCGTTTGCTTTTAGGCTGTATTGTGCCCAAACTTTGAAACTGAGGCTGATCCAAGAAGCGCACAGTCATGAGTCCTGCCCAGGGTTCTTGTTCCCAATGCTGGAGGATTCTGTTAGCTGGTCCACTTGGTCCGAAACTTTCTCTCCTGAGCATTCTCTGGTTCTATCATGTGCACAAGTCTTTCTATTTTGGTGTCTAATTTGATTCTCTTATTCTTTTGATCAGACTACCAAGTCTCTTTATGATTTACTTTTCAGACACTTTTGTGCTTTGATTTTTCTGATGCTCATTAGTGTATTTGCTTCCATGTCTACCTCTCTGAGTAGTTTTCAGTCTCTACATATAAATACCATATTCGCTTACAGTCTGGATTCTGGCATTCAGCATCAGCATATTTTATGAACTTCACTTTCCTTCTGGTGATGTTTCTGGTATACAGCTTAAGCTGGTTGGCTCCCATCTGGCTTGTTTGTGTTGTCTCCAATAAATTAGAGAACTCTGCTTTCCTTCTAGGCAATACTGCCCCTTTTTTTTATACCATTGATAATTTTCTGTGATTTCACTTCCTGCCTCATAAGCTTTGTCTTTCTCAATCTACTGTAACTTGAGGGCTATGTGTCTCTATGTTGGTATCACAATTTTATTTTATTTCGCTAATTTTAATTGGAGGTTAATTACTTTACAATATTGTATTGGTTTTGCCATACATTGATAGGAATCTGCCATGGGTGTACATGTGTTCCCCATCCTGAACCACCTTCCCACCTCCTTCCTTATCCCAACCTTCTGGGTCATCCCAGTGCACGAGCCCCGAGCACCCTGGATCATGCATCGAACCTGGACTAGCGATTTGGGTCACATGTGATAATATACATGTTTCAATGCCATTCTCACAAACCATCCCACCCTCGCCTCTCCTACAGAATCCAAAAGACTCTTCTATACATCTTTGTGTCTTTTTCTGTCTCCCATACAGGGCTATTGTTCCCATCTTTCTAAAATCCATATATATGTGTTAGTATACTGTATTGGTATTTTTCTTTCTGGCTTACTTCACTCTGTATAATAGGGTCCAGTTTCATCCACCTCTTTAGAACTGATTCAAATCAATTCTCTTTAATGACTGAGTAATATTCCATTGTGTATATATACCACAGCTTTCTCATCCATTTGTCTGCTGATGGGCATCTAGGTTGCTTCCATGTCCTGGCTATTATAAACAGTGTTGCAATGAACATTGGAGTACACATGTCTCTTTCAATTCTGGTTTCCTCGGTATGTATGCCCAGTAGTGGGATAGCTCGGTCATCTGGCAGTTATATTTCCAGTTTTTTAAGGTTCTCCACCCTGTTCTCCATAGTGGCTGTATTACGATTTTAAATAAATATCAACCTAGTATACCAGAGAATTAAAGGGAATAAAATTACAATAGTATTAGTAATAATTCCGTCCCCCATATTGTAATCCAGTAATGCTCCCAGTTTAAATGACTTTCTACCCATGTATTATTGAGGTCCCCTACTCACCCCTTACTACGTGTTTCAATTTTGAAATGGAATGTAGCAAATAATGGAGTGGAAAATTCTGAAAATCAGCTTGGATTTTAGATGCCTCAATATTAAGTATGTAATTATTAGTGTTTTTATAGTTAGTAAGGCTTTTCTTAGCACACAGCTCAGTATAGTGTGATTGCTATTGAGTGAAGGATGCATACTGTGCACTGCAATTATGAAACAGGTGATTGGAATAAAGAAAGCAATGCCAGGAAGACAGAGGCTTATGTTCAGGAATGAAAAACTTATAGTGTCTCTCATCTACAGTCTGATCTGATCTTTCAAATCACTCACTCTTCCTTTCTTCATTTAATAATTTGAGTTGTTTGATTTTTTTTCCCACTGAGTTGCATGAGTCTCTTATATAAACTTGATATGAAACCCTTACCAAAAAGGTGATTTGCAATTTTTTTCGTTCCAAAGGTTGCCATTTAATTTTATTGATGGCTTCTTTTACTATGCAGAAGGTTTTGAGTTTGATGTGGTCTCACTAGTCTATTTTTGCAGCTCTTGCCTTTGCTTTTGATGACTGACTTGTTTGAGCTGCTTGTATTTTGGAAAGCGATCCCTTATCAGTTGTTTTATTTGCTATTATCTTCTCCCATTCTTACCTAAAGACACAGACTGGATGAATGGTTACAGAAACAAGCCCCATATATATGCTGTCTACAAGAGACCCACTTCTGTCCTACAGACACACACAGACTGAAAGTCAGAGGATGGACAAAGATATTCCACGCAAATGGAAATCAAATGAAAGCCGGATTGGCAATTCTCATGTCAGAAAAAATAGACCTTAAAATAAAAACTATTATAAGAGATAAAGAAGGACACTACCAAATGATCAAGGGTCAGTCCAAGAAAAAGACAGAACAATTTTAAATATTTATGTAACATAGGAGCACCTCAATACATAAGATAAACACTAACTGACAGAAAAGGAGATATTACCAGTAACGCAGTAATAGCAGGGCATGTTAACACCGCACCTGTACCAATGAACAGATCAACAAAACAGAATATTAATAAGGAAACATAAGCCTACAAGGAAATATTAGAGCAAACAGACCTAATTGATACCTTCAGCACATTCCATCCAAATGCAAAACACACTTTCTTCTCAAGTGCACGTGGAACATTTTCCTCATTGTGGGTCACAAATAAAACCTCAGTAAATTTAAGGAAATTGAAATTATATCAAGCATTTACTCTGACCACAACACTATGAGACTAGATATAGATTATAGGAAAAGAAATAACTTTAAAGAACACAAACACATGGAGATTCAACCACACATTTCTAAATAATAAACAAGTTACTGAAGAAATAAGGGAAATCAAAACATTCCTAGAAACAAAGAAAAATGAAATCATGATGATCTAAAACCTATAGGATGCAACAAAAGCAATTCTAAGAGGGAAGGTCATAGTAATACAAATCCTACCTCAAGAAACAAGTTGAATAGACAAGCTAACTTTACATATCTTTAGCTCTTTTAAAATTTCTCTTATCAATGTCTTGAAGGTTTTATATAAAATCTTTCATCACCTTGCTTAAGTATATTTCTGTGTTTTGTCTTTTTGTGATGCAATAGTAAATGGGCTTTTTACTTTATTCAACTTTCTGATAGTTCATTATTGATATATAGGTAGGTAATAGAGTTTCATATATTGGAATATAGTAAACATAATGTATGCTACATCTTTAAAGAACAGACATTTTCCCACAAATAAGACATATAGATGGTCAAGAGGTATATGACAAGATGCTCAGCATTGCTAATAATCAAAGGAAATGCAAATCAAATGCAAAGGAGATATCAACTCATGCCTATTTGTATGGCTATTACCAAAAATGTAAGAAATGACAGATCTTGTGGAGGTTGTGGAGAAAAGGGGGTGCTTATGCACTGTTGGCAGCAATGTATACTGGTCCAACTCCATGGAAAAATACTATGGAGGTTCCTCAAGAAATTTAAAAGAGAACTGTTATGTGATCCATTATCCCACTTCTGGATATATAGTCAAAGGAAATGAAATAATTTTCTCAAAGAGAGATCTGTATTCCCACGTTCATTGCAGCATTATTCACAGTAGCCTTGATATAGGAACAACCTGAGTATCTTTCAATAGGTGAGTGGATTAAAACAATGTGATGTAACATATATAGGTAAATATTACTTAGCCATTGGAAAAATAAAGAAATTGCTTCATTTATGGCAACATGGATGAAACTGGAGGGCATTACACTACTTAGTGTAATGTAAACTAAGCCAGAGAAAGAATAATAAAATATGATCTCAATTGTAAAGAATCTCAAAAAAAATAATCTCTGAGAGACTGGACATCATCGAGTGGCATACTGATGCAACAGACATGAGTTTAAATAAGCCCTGGATGTAGGGGATGGAAAGGGAAGCCTGGTGTGCTGCAGTCCATGGGGTCGCAAATATTTGGACACGACTGAATGACTGACTCAACTGAGGAGTGGAACTTACATGTATTCTCCTCAGAAAAGCAAAAGTTAAACATGTGTGGTGATGGCAATATTACTTAATAGAAAGGGAAACTCGTTTCTAACACATCCACCGATGAGGGTGGACAAGATGATGGAGGGGTAGGTGGAAGTGGGGTACACCTCTCTCCATAGGTGCATCAAGAAGGTCTAAAGACACAACAGTTCTCACAGAAGACCAGGTGACCACTGGCAGGAATCCCTGACTACTGAGAAGGAATATTTGGATCCATACAGAACTTGGTAGCACAAAGGAAGGAAGGGACAAGGAGTAAGGGGAAAGAAGGAGGAGAGCACGTGGGACCAGCCTGCACCTGAGGCTGAGGGAGCTGAAGTGCAGGGGAGAGATCCCCACGTCCATGGCCGTCCACTGGAATGGAAGAGTAATTTGAAGCTGTTGGGGAGTGAACTAACTAACCTGTGACCGTCTGAACAGAGTGAGAACCACATAGACAAGCCATGCTGCTGACTTTCATACCTCGGACAGGATTGTAAGTCCACTGGTGTCCACGGAAGCTGGGAGCTGGAGCCATGGGGACTGTGGAATGATCCCAGGGTGAGGACTCCTGTTGCCCATGTGGAGTCAGCCAGATGGATGGGATGGAGGAAATCTGCTGCATCAAATGCTTCTTAAGGAAAGCCACAAGGCCATAAAAGTAGGGTTCAACTGCCCGTGGAGTAGAGCTATCTCTTTCTCCATGGTGGTACCTGTAGGTTGAGCAATAAAGACTTCAGTGAGGGTGGTCCTTGAGTGCCTGATGCACTAAGCAATGGAGAATTTTGAATATCTATATGCCCTACCCTATCCTATTCTCTGTCTAAATTGTGGGTTTTAGCATTGTAATATTTTCATGAACTGAAATTTCCTTGGTAGAGTTTCTGGTTTACAAATAAAGCTAATTCCTCACATCTGGCTCGTTCTTGGTGTTTGAAGAAACTTTGAGAACCTTCCTGCCTCTCAAGGCAATTACTGCCCTTTACTTTACTGCCATTGCTGACTTCCCATACTTTCACTTCTTGCCTAATATATTCTATGTCTTTCTCTATTCACCATTACTTTAGTAGTATGTGTCCCTATGTTGCTATTAATATTTATGATAAATTATTAACCTGATGCAATAGAGAATCAAAAGGACTACATTTTTAACACTAATAATAAATACTCCCAAATTATAATCCATTAATGCTCCCATTTGAAACTGATTTTCTATCAATATATTAGTGAGGTCTCTTAACTCATTTTCCTTACTAGGTCCCTCAATTTTGAAATGAAATACAGAAAACAATGGAGTGGTCAACTCTGGAAATTATCTTCCTTTTGATATGCCTCATTAGTATGTATGCAAATATTAATTATTTTTGTTTTTTTCTTCCCCCTGTGAGGCTGTTCTTGGTATATATTATAGCTCACCCGTGGGGTGATTTGTATTGATTGCAGAATGTATACTGTGAACTGTAATTCTCAAACAAGTGAGTGGAGATGAAGAAAGTAATGTCAGGAAGGCACAGGTTTTTATGTTTCTAGCAGGAAAACTTTGCTGTGTTTCTCATCTGTACTCTAATCTTCAGATTTATTGAAACTCTTACTTTCTTATGCTCCATAAAAAAAATTGGATTATTTTGGGGGTTTTGCCCTTGAGTTGTATGTCTCATGTATTTTTGGCTATTAAGCCCTTATGAAATATATGATTTGGAAATATCTTCTGTCAATCTGTAAACTGCCATTTGATTTTGTTGATGTTCCTTTGTTTGGAACTTGATGTGGTATCATTTGTTTGTTTTTGCAGTTGTTGCCTTTCCTTTAATGTGAAACCCAAAAACTCATTGCAAAGACTGATTGCAAGATTACCTCAATGTTTTCTTCTAGGGGTTTAATCGCCTAAAGTCTTATGTTCAACTTCTTAATCCCTTTTTGGTTGATTTCTGTGTATCGTAAAAGATAGGGGTACAGTTTCGTTTTTTCATAGCACTATCCATTTTTCTCAGTGCCATTTTTGAAAAGCTTGTCCTTTCCCCACTGGATATTCTTGGCTCCTTTTTCATAAGCTAACTGACAATATATGGGTGTGTGTTTCTTTCTGGCTTTGTTGTTCTGCTCTGTTGATCTATGTGTCTGTTTTTGTGCCAGTCAAAAAATGTGAAACATGTTTCCTTTTGTGTCTTTTAAACATTTTCTCATGAATGTCTTGAATATTTTCATACATTGATCTTTCAACACATTCCTTAAATTTATAAGAATTCTATTTTTTTGATGCAATTATAATTGGAATTATTTGTATTTCTGTATTTCTTTTGATGCATGCATAGGTAACTGAGTTTTATATATTCAAATACAGTATACACAATGAATGCTATTTTTTACAGAGTAGACAATTTTCCCCCCCAAATAAGACATACAGAATGCCCAAGAAGTATATGACAAGATGCTCAACATCACTATCAGGGAAGTGCAAATCAAAAGTACAACACATACCACCTCACTCCTGTTTAAAAGGCTTTTATCAAAAAGTAAGAAATCAGTGAGATTGAGGATGTGTAGAAAATGGAGGTCTTAATGGATTGTTGGTTGGAATGTATATTGGTACAACTCCCATGGAATAGCTTCGGGAAGTTTCTCATGAAATTTCACACTTCTGGATACATATTCATTTCTGAATATATATTCAAAGGAAATGAAATAATTATCTCAAAGAGAAATCTGCACTCCCATATTCACTGCATCAATATTGACAGTAGCCTTCTGCTGCTTCTGCAAAGTCACTTCAGTCATTCTGAATCTGTGCGACCGCATAGAAGGCAGCCCACCAGGCTCCCCCTTCCCTGGGATTCTTGAGGCTAGAACACCAGAGTGGGTTTCCATTTCCTACTCCAATGCATGAAAGTTAAAAAGTGAAAATGAAGTCGTGTCCGATTCTTAGCAACCCCATGGACTGCAGCCTACCAGGCTCCTCTGTCCATGGGATTTTCCAGGCAAGAATACTGGAGTGGGTTGCCATTTCCTTCTCCATCAAAGTAGCCTAGTAACAGCCTATTATAGAAACAATCTAAGTATCTGTCAGCAGGTGAAGAGATTAAAACAATGCGATGTGATATATATATATATATATATATATATGAATTTTATTTAGGCATTAAGAAAGAAACAAATTCTTCCATTTGTGGCAGCATGGATGAAATTGGAGGGCCTTATGCTAAGTGAAACATGGTAGAGAAAGACATATACTGTATGATTTCAATAGTAAGGAATCGGAAAAAAAAAAAATGAGGAACTCAGAAACAGCATACGAAAGTGACTGCCAGGGCTTGGAGAGTGGAGGAAATAGGAACGGGTTTGTAAAAGGTTATACATTTTAACATATGAAAATTATAAGGTCTGAGGATCTAGTGTGTAGCATGATGTCGATAACTGATAAAATTGTGTTGTATAATTGGTGCTAAGAGAATGGAACTTACCTGTGTTCTCTTCAAAAAATAAAAGGTAAACTTGTCAGATGATAGCTATGTTACTTAAGTTAATAGAAAGGGAAATTCTTTTCTAATACATATGTAAATGAGGGTCAGCACTATGGCGGGGCGGGGCAGGGTGTGGGGGGTGGAAATGGCAAGTATACTGGAGTGGGTTCCAATTTCGTCCTCCAGAGAAATTTTCCGCCCCAGGACTGAACCATTGACTGTGTCTCCTGCATTGCAGGCAGATTCTTAAGCTGCTGAGCCATCAGGGAAGCCCTAGCAAAACTAACTATGACCTAGAAATTCTACTATTGGACATATACCCTGAGAAAACCATAATTCAAAAAGACACATGTAGCCCAAAATTCATTGCAACAGTGTTTACAATAAACAGGACATGGAAGCAATCTAGATGTGCACTGAGATAGGAACAGATAAAGAGGTTGTGGTACATCTATACAAGGGAATTTTAATTAACCTTAAAAAGAAGCAAATTTGGTTCACTTGAGCTTCGGTGGATGAAAGGACAGCCTATTATGTAGAGTGAAATAAGTCACAAAGAGAAATCCCAATATTGTATGTTAATGTATATATGGAAACCAGAAAAATGGCACTGGTTAACCTATTTTCAGGGCAGGAAGAGAGGCACAGACATAGAACATGTTTGTGGAGACAACATGGGAGGAGAGGGCAAGTTGAGTTGAGAGAGTAGCATTGAAACACAGTACATTACCAAATGAAAAATAATAATAGATAGGCTAGCGGGCAGTGGCTGTGTGACACAGGAAGCTCACCCCGTGCCATGTGACCACCTGGAGAAGTGGGATGGGGAGCGTGGTGGGGGCACTCAAGAGGGAAGGGGTATATGTATATTTGTGGCTGATTCACATCATTGTACAACACATTTTAAAGAAACTAAAAGTAACTTTAAAAAATAATATATACATCTATCAAAATCTCATGTTATATACTTTAAATATCTTACAGTTTTATTTCCCAATTCTGTCTCAAACAATACTCTCCTTGTTACTCATTATGCATGACATATGATTTATACATGTTGGGGTCTACATAGGGAAAAAAAAAAACTTTGCAGTATTTACTGAGAAAAGCAAAATGGAGAGTTTTTTGATGCTTAAATATCACTTAAGCAAAAGGATTAATAATTAAGTAGTTATTAGTGGATGTTAGCAACTCAGCCTAGCAACCAAAAAAATAAAAATGCTATATGAAAAAAAAAAAAAAAATGCTAAAAAAATAGCCCTTCAGCAACACAAGGAAAAAAATAAAACTGTTAAAAAAAAGAATTGTTGGTATCTTTGCAACATAGTGGCTTTAAGTATGAACCTTGGAGTCCTGTAACCCTTGTACAAACTCCCACACCACTATTCACTAGATCTGAATCTTTAGGCAAGCCTTATTTTACTTCTCTCCAAAATGCCAAACTAGAATTAACCTCATGGAGTTGCATTACAATTAATGAAGATAATGCAAAAAACAAAAAAATTTCAGAGAAAGACCAGAAGAAGAAAAATGCTTGACCAGTGTTTGTCATTTCAGATTTTCTTGTTGTGAAGTTACAACAAGGGAGCCTTGTCAAGCAAAACCAGCCACCCGGCTGTGTAGTGAAGGGCTCCGCCTCATCCAAAGGGAAGTCTGGACTTTGCCCTTGTTTCCTGGGAGCTCCTCTCTAAACCCTTAGGCTGTTTCCTCTGAGAAAGTTTATCTAAAAGTGTCAAAGGTTGACACTGAGAAAAATGCTTTTGTTTTTGTGAGGGTCTTGGGCCAGCCTGATAGGGATGTCAACACTGTGATTTAGAATAAAAACAGTGGGCAACGAGAATGATGTGATTCAGGATGGGGGTTTTGATCATGCAGTATCAGCTGCACCTCTAGAGAGCCTGAGATCAGCTGAATGGACCATCAATCATGCCTTGGCAATGGAGCACCAGTAAAAACTCTGGACACAAGGCCTAGAGTGAGCTCCCGTGTCTGCAAGTGCTCACTGCCGGCACATCGGTGATGGGAACACAAAGTTGCCCATGACACCCTGGGAAGAGGAAACCAAGTTCCATGTCTCACATTTCCTTTGACTCTGTCCTATATGCCTTTTCCTGGGCAGTTTTTCATCTGTGTCTTTTAAAAAGCTGCAATCCCCTGGATATGTACCAAGAGAAAATCATACTTTGTAAAGATACATGCACCTCAGTGTTCCTTGCTTCATCAGGGCTTCCCTGGTGGCTCAGATGGTAAAGAATCTGCCTGCAGTGTGGGAGACCTAGGTTCGATCCCTGGTTTGGGAAGATCCCCTGGAGAAAGGGATGGCAACCCACTCCAATCTTTTTGCCTATTATTGTCCACAGGGACAAACCCCATGGACAGAGGTGCCTGGCAGGCTACAATCCATGGGGTCGCAAAGAGTCAGGCACGACTAAGCGACTAAACATAGCAGTGTTCATTACAGCACCGTTTACAATAGCCAGAACATGGAAGCAACATAAATGTCCATCAACAGAGAAATGGGCAAAGAAGGTGTAGTGCAGATATACAATATAATGTTACTCAGCCATAAGAAGGAACAAAATAATGCTATCAGAAGCAATATGGATGGACCTGGATATTGTCATACCATGTGAAGTAAGTCAGACAGAGAAAGACAAATGCATATGATATCACTCATATGTGGAATATTAAAAAGTGGTGCAAAAGAACTTATTTACAAACAGGAAGAGAGTCACAATGTAGAAAATAATCTTATGGTTCCAGGGGGAAGAAGGGAGGGATGAATTGTGACATTGGGATTGACGTGTACACACTAATATATATATAAGATAAATATCTAATAAAGACCTACGGTATAGAACAGGAAAATCTACTCAACTCTCTGTGATGACCTACTTGAGTTCAGTTCAGTTCAGTCGCTCAGTCATGTCCACTCTTTGTGACTCCATGAACCGCAGCATGCCAGGCCTCCCTGTCTATCACCAACTCCTGGAGTCTACCCAAATCCATGTCCCTTGAGTCAGTGATGCCACCTAACCCTTTCACCCTCTCTCATCCCCTTCTTCTCCTGCCTTCAATCTTTCCCAACATCAGGGTCTTTTCAAATGAGCCACCTCTTTGCATCAGGTGGCCAACATATTAGAGTTTCAACTTCAACATCAGTCCTTCCAATGAACAGCCAGGACTGATCTCCTTTAGGATGGACTGTTTGGATCTCCTTGCAGTCCAAGGGACTCTCAAGAGTCTGTCCCAACACCACAGTCTAAAGCATTATTTCTTCGGCACTCAGCTTTCTTTATAGTCCAACTGTCACTTCCACATATGACTACTGGAAAAAACATAGCCTTACCTAGATGGATCTTTGTTGACAAAGTAATGTCTCTGCTTCTTAATATGCTGTCTAGGTTGGTCATAACTTTCCTTCCAAGGAGTAAGCATCTTTTAATTTCATGGCTGCAATCAACATCTGCAGTGATTTTGGAGCCCAAAACAATATAATCAGCCACTGTCCAGTTTCCCATCTACTTGCCATGAAGTGATGGGATGGGATGCCATGACCTTACTTTTCTGAATGTTGAGCTTTAAGCCAAATTTTTCACTGTCATCTTTCACTTTCATCAAGAGGCTCTTTACTTCTTCACTTTCTGCCATAAGGGTGGTATCATCTGTGTATCTGACGATATTGATATTTACCCAGCAATCTTGATTCCAGCTTGTGTTTTATTCAGCCCAGCATTTCTCATGATGTACGCTGTATATAAGTTAAATAAGCAGGGTGAAATCATACAAGCTTGACATACTCCTTTTCCTTTTTGGTACCTGTCTGTTGCTCCATGAGAAAAGAATCTAAATAAGAGTGGATATAAGTATATATACACAAGTTATTCACTGTTCAACAAAAACTGACATTATAGCATTGTAAATCAATTTTACTTCAGTAAAAATAAATAATGAATTAAAAATAAATCAAAGATCTGGAGTAAACCATAACCACATGTATAACAGCTTTCAGGGAGCTCTTGTAGTCCTAGCTGATTATGGAATGCAAGAATGGTCTTGGGATATCCAAACTTGTAATTGCTATCTGAAGTGAATAAAACCTTGAGAACTTTCCACTCTGAAATTTGCATCTGTCAAAGGCGCTTTGCTTCATATGCATAGTTGTCATATTATCACCTTGGTCAAATGGTACTTTGTCTAAGAACTCAATAATTAACTTATATTTCAAATAGGAACATGTATAGGAGTGTGGGATTCCTCAATGCCTGATAACCAAGGAAGACGTTGGAGATACTCATATATTGTTGTGAAGTCCATCAAGGAGTTTGCCATCTCAGACCCTCCACCTGGGGCTGCTGGTCCTTATTCAACTTCCTTAGTCCTTGGCTTTCTATCAGCACCACAGGGCATTCAGTATCCATGAGGCACTGGGTTACCTTAGACAAGTCAGTCTCCTCATTGGGTGCCATGGTCTAAATGCTGTGTTCTTCCAAAATTCATATGTTGAAAAACTAATCCCCAAAGTGATGATTTTAGGAGATGGGACCATTGGAATATGATTAGGTCATGAGGGCAGAGCCCACATGAATGGGATTAGGGCTCGAAAGGGGCTTGAAATACTTGCTCATCCCTTCTATTTAGGACTATATCCTGGAAGAGGCCTTCACTCACTCAACCATGCTGGCACCCTGATCTTGGACTTCTAGCCTCCAGAACAGACATAAATAACGTGGTTTATAAACCACCCAGCCTCTGGCATTTTGTAACAGCAGCCTGCATGCACTAAAACATTGGACATGATTAAATGGGAAAAAAAAATTGTCAATCTTGTTTTCCCTTCCAAATTCATGAATGTGGAACAGGTAGCTTAGATATTCAATTCCAAATAAAGTGGCACATGGTAACATATTCCATAGAATTGTACATTTCTTTCAAATTGCAGTTCTTTGACATGCTCATCTGGGAACATATTTTCCTAGAGGTAATTAATATTTAAACCTATAGATTGTGGATTTTATGTGATCAGTTGAGGGCCTTAATAGCAGAGAAAGAAGTTTCTCAAACTAAAAGCAATTCAGTCTGAAGACAGCACCATTACTGGTCCCCAAATCTCCAGCCTCTCAGCCTAATGGTGAAGCAATTGGACCCTAAGGCCTGTCACTGGGCTCTTATCAGAATCCTAGCATAACTGCTCTTTGACTTGAAAACCTATCTTCACTTCTCTAGGGCTTGGTTTTCTCAACTGGAAAGGGAAAATTAGAGTAGAAAAATCCTTTACCTTTCCAAAAATTATGCAAATTTCTGTATAAAACATGATTCCAAACTGAGGTTTGTTGTTTATTCCGATAAAACAATTGTGGATTGGTTGATCTGCTCTATCTCACAATGTATTTCTCTAGCTTAGTTTTAAGAACAATCATTGATAGAGATAATTACTTGACTGTTATGGAATATTACTTTTATCTTTGATCTTCCATTGACAACCAGGAGTTGTAGTTAAGCACACTAGTGAGAGAAACTGTTTCTAAATGTCAGTATGTCAACCTGAGATGTTTGCTGTGTGTAATTGCTCTGTCATGTCCAACTCTTTATGAAACCATGGACTGATGATCCCTTGGACTGTAGCCCTCCAGGCTCTTCTGTCCATGGGGATCTCTAAGCAAGAATACTAGAGTGGTTGACATGCCCTCTTCCAGGGATTCCTGACCATGGATGGAGCCCAGGTCTGCTGTACTGCAGGCGGCCTCTTTACTGTCTGAGCTGCCAGCTCCTAATAACATGGGTCTTGAATTATAGAGAAGATGAGTGGTTTGTCTACTTTTGTTTTCTGCAACATTTTTTTTTCAAATTAACATATAAGTCCCGTTTCTATTTACCTGAAAGCTATTTGGAATGCAAGTTCTCTCTAAAAGAAGGACATTAACACAAAGGGAACTTTTATCTGGAATAGCAGTTAAGATTTTGTCCAGTTGTCAGTTTATCCAAAATACCAGGGGATGACTATTTGTTTTTAATAATCAGAATAACAGTTAAGATTTTGTCCAATTGTCAGTTTATCCAAAATACCAGAGGGGGCTATTTGTTTTTAAATATTATATTTACCTCAGAAAGAACCAATGGGTGGCCAATTTCTGCTATGTTCGATACTCAATAAAAAGTAACTTCAGGGCAGTTGGCGTACACATGTAGCCCCAGGGGACTGAATTAAAGGAGTTGGTGTTGTTCAGATAATTAACTATAATATAAGTCAGAGTGTGGTCAGAGAGATAAAAATGGTGAGAATGAAATTAGGAAGCCATAAGGAGGAAGATGGTACTTTCATCTAGGAAAAGTAGATAACAATTCATCAAGGAGGTGAATTTCTTTTGTACCTTCGAAGAAGGAATAGGTGTTTGTGTACAATGTAAGAATATTTTATTTGTAGGCTTTCCTTAAAGTATTTTAATCTGTCATGATCACAGAGTACAGCTGAGAAACTGAACTCCTCTAGTGACATTAAGAATCCTATGGTAAAATGTAGACTCAAGTGGAAGGTTCAGAGCACTGTCTCTAGTTCCGTCCTATTCAGCCTTTTAGTCAGTGACTCAATTATCACATTATCTTAGGACAGGAAGCTGTCAGGGCTAGTGCATGTTGAATAAAATACTGGACATCCAGTGCTCTGTGTCTACTAGGGTAACAAATAAAAGCAAATGCATCTACAGTTCTGTGAAAGAAAGCCACTCAGTCGTGTCCTACTTGTGACCTCATGGACTATACAGTTCATGGAATTCTCCAGGTCAGACTACTGGAGTGGGTAGCCTTTCCCTTCTCCAGAAATCTTCCCAACCCAGGGATCAAACCCAGACCTCCCAAACTGCAGACAGATATTTTACCAGCTGAGCCACAAGGGAAGCCCCCACAGTTCTAGCTCGGTATTTATATCCAAATAATCAGGGTATGAGGGTTTGGGTGAGAAGAAAAGATCTCAATGGTATTAGTTCACTGTATGCTGTGAGAGCAGCATCAAAAATTCATTAGGATTTAACTCTGCATGAGTAAAATTGTTTCATTGAAAAAACACCTAACGAAGGCTTGTTGGATGCAATGAATGGACAGTAGTGAAGAGCGTACATGTGGACTTTGTTGTAGGGCTTAAATTTTAATAGAAAAACAGAAACGAGGTAAATTTCAAAGTTAAATGTTGAACCATAATTGGGACATGTGTCAAGAGGGAAAAGCACAGAATGTCATATGTCCACATAACAAGGAGACCTGAGCTGTCTCAGAATTACGAAAGCCTGCTTTGTGGAAGTGGTTTTTACTGATATCTGAAAGATGTTGGGGAAGTCATGAGGTAAAAGAGTGAGGGTCTTCCACGGAGAGGAAGTGGCATTGATAAAGAGCTTTAGCCATAACTGAGAATATAGAGTGAGAAGAACAGACATGCTAGGATTGAACCTTCAAGGAATTTAATTTACTTGGTAAAACTAATGCTAACTGGACAATGAATACAAGGTGGGATACGATCACTTCTGTGAAAGAGATAAGAATCAAGTTTTGCAGAACATAGGAGAAATTTCCATTTGCTGGGTAATTCGGTAAAGAGTCCCCTAACCCTAAGAAACCTGGTTTATATTGCTAGGTTTGCGTTGAGTTTTATAAGTTTAGGTAAGTGACTTAATTATTCTTGGATTTACTTATATATCCTTAATATGAGAGGCTTGTCTAGATAATTTCCAAGGTTTCTTCCTTTTCTAAATAGCCAGTGAATCCCATTTTTTATTATCTGGAATAAAAAAAATGTGTTTACATACCAAGAGTAATGGTTTAAATATCTAAAATATTATATAAAAATCATTGAAATTCTTGTTTTTTTCTTCTTTTTTCATTTTTTAAAATATAATTTCCAGATCTGGTTTCCTCACTGTATAAAATGGTAAGATATTTAAAGTATACACAACAATTTAATTAAGTATACATGATTAACGGATTCCCTCATTGATTTAATTAACATATCTATTAATATCACCTCACACATTTACCTTTAAAGATCTTTTTTTGGTGAGAACTTTTAAGTTTTCCTCTTTTACATGTGTGCTAAGTGACTTCAGTCATATCCGACACTCTGTGACCCCATGAACTATAGCCTGCCAGGATCCTCTCTCCTTGGGGATTCCCCAGGAAAGAATACTAGAGTGGGTCGCCATGCCCTCCTCCAGGAGAGCTTCCTGACCCAGGGATTCACCCCACGTCTCTATGCATCCTGCACATGCAGGAGGGTTCTTTACCACTAACATCACCTGGGAAACCCCACAAATGTCAATGACACATTACAAACCATAGTCACCATGTTACACATTAGATCCTCAGATCTTATTCATCATCTTACAGCTTAAAGTTTGTGTACTTTTACCAAATTCATTCTTAAATCATTGATTTCTCAGCACTTATTTTTATACAACCTGTGACATGTTCTCGTATTTATGATTTTGGAGTCAGGAAGAAAGATGTCCCCCTCCTGTTGTAAGCAGTTTAGATTAGATCTTTGAGGGACCATCTTTATCTAGCATCTCCATAGCCACCCCTATCATTGTCAGAAATCAAGGTGATTTACACAGTTAAGGAAAATAAAGAAAACTGGCTTCCCTGGTGGTGCAGATGATAGAGACTCCGCCTGCAATGCGGGAGCCCTGGGTTGCTCCCCTGGGTAGGGAAGATCCATTCAGAAAGGAATGGATACCCACTCCACTATTCTTGTCTGAAGAATCCTTTGGACAGAGAAGCCTTGTAGGCTACAGTCCATGGGGATCACAAAATGTCAGACATGCCTAAGCGACTAACACAGAATGGACTTTAAGGCTTTGGAAGCTGTAGCAGAGCTCAGGAAAGCTTAAAAGGAAAAGCAAAACTCTTTGAGACATGCAAGAATGGGTGCATGAGCACTTTTAGGGCCACGGGGCAAAGAATAAAATGGATATTTTAGTCTCTAAAGAGTCTTGTATATAGCTGCAGCTAAAAGCGAGGGCCTATGACCAGAGCTCTGGGCTTCAGTGGAGAGATTTGGCCACTTCCCAGCAAGAAAGGTGTCAGAGGAAAGAATCAATCCACTAATTCCTTTCTCTACTGACTCAACAATTTCTATTCTCCACCACTGACAAAACTCAAGTAAGTCAGAGGGCAGGAGAGCTAGAGTGATAAAGTCTGGTCTTCTCAGCCTCCAAAGGATCATAATGAATTAGAAAATGATCAACAGGGTTCCTGAGGGGCAAATGAAGAATATCAAACACACCCACCATTTCCATGTAATAGATATGTTTTCTTTATCTATGAATCTAGTTGCAGTTATTTTTGCTAGACATTTAAAATAAGTGGGTAAGATTAACTTTAATGAGAAGTCAGTTTCTGATTTGACCTAGACTCGAGTATTTCTCACTGTATTTCTGGAATGACAATATTGTTACTGGGACCCTAACTGTGATGCTGGGAGGAATTGGGGGCAGGAGGAAAAGGGGACGATCGAGGATGAGATGGCAGGATGGCATCACCAGCTCGATGGACATGAGTTTGAGTAAACTCTGGGAGTTTGTGATGGACACGGAGGCCTGGAGTGCTGTGACTCATGGGGTCGCAAAGAGTCATACATGACTGATTGACTGAACTGAACTGAACTGTCTGTATACTTGATTCACTTAAACCCTTGGAAGAGATAGGTAATGTGACCAGACTTAGAAAGGCACCAGAAACTTTCAAGAGATATTTTTATCCACTGTTGAATTCATTTGGTTGATTTGTATGTGTGAGAGTGAAAACTTTTAATTCCAAATTTGTGAGAGATGTTAGTCTGAAATTTCTTTTTTCTACAGCCTTTGTGTGAGTTTGATATAGAGCAATACTGGCCCCATCTAATTACTTGGGAATGGTTTCCTACACTTTCATTTTCTTGAAGAGATTATGTCAAATTGATCTTAATTATTAAAATATTTGTTAGAATTCTTTGGTCAAATATATTGGGTTGATGATTTCTTTTTCAAAAGTTTTATGTCACAGTTTTAATCTGAGTAATGTGTATAGGAGTATTCATATGATGTATCTAATTTTGCTTCAAGTATTTTGAGATTATGTAGTTTGATGTGTACATATTTGGGACTATTATGTGTTCCTGCTGGATTGACTCTTTTTTCCTTATGTAATGCCCTTGTATTCCTTTGTCCTTAGATATTTTTTTTTTTGCTCTAAAGTGTACTTTATCTAATATTCACATATGTTTTTATCCTTTTAATTTTCCTTTTAATTTCTTCAGTCCCTAAATTAGTTCCGCTTCTTCTTGCCAAATATAAAAGGTCCCTTTAGTGGTCTCTTCTTATTTCCAGAATAAACAGAGGAGTGGGCACAAAGAGATCAAGTCATCTTGTCTGAACCAGAAGCCCAAAGTGTGTTTTATAACCTGGGGAAGATATTTCATGGAGGAAAGTTGAGGAGGGAAGTGGAAAGGAGTCCACAGTAGGCTGGAGATGAAAGTCATGGAGTCCCTTTTTTTAGAAGCCATCAGAATCTGAGAAAGTATTTTTTTGAGATTATATGTATATTTAGCTCTGAGTGAGTACACTTTCTGTTTCAGCAAACTGTAAGTCTTCTGTATTTTTTTCATTAATTTTCTTTACAAATGCATACATATATATATATAATGATATCCATACAACATTTTATTTATTCTTTAGGTGATTTCAGTTCAGTTTGGTTCAGTCACTCAGTCATGTCCGACTCTTTGGACCCCATGAACTGCAGCACGCCAGGCCTCCTTGTCCATCACTAACTCTCAGAGGGCACCAAACTCCATGTCCAATGAGTCAGTGATGCCATCCAACCATCTCATTGTCTGTCATCCCCTACTCCTCCTGCCCTCAATCTTTCCCAGCATCAGGGTCTTTTCAAATGACACAGCACTTCGCATCACGTCCCCAAAGTATTGGAGTTTCAGCTTCAACATCAGTCCTTCCAATGAACAACCAGGACTGATCTCCTTTAGGATGGACTGGTTGGATCTCCTTGCAGTCCAAGGGACTCTCAAGAATCTGCTCCAACACCAGAGTTCAAAAGCATCAATTCTTTGGCGCTCAACTTTCTTTATAGTCCAACTCTCACATTACATAACCACTGGAAAAACCATAGCCTTGTCTAGATGAACATTTTTGACAAAGCAATGTCTCTGCTTTTTAATATACTGTCTAGGTTGGTCATAACTTTTCTTCCAAAGAGTAAGTGCCTTTTAATTATTGGCTGCAATCACCATCTGCAGTGATTTTGGAGACCAGAAAGATAAAATCAGCCACTGTTTCCACTGTTTCCCCATCTATTTGCCATGAGGTAATAAGACCTGATGCCATGATTTTAGTTTTCTGAATGTTGAGCTTTAAGCCAACTTTTTCACTAGGTCATTTTTTTCAAGGCCATTGCTCTGCTTTTATTATGATTTGAGATTTAAACCCTGAAAAAAAGAAATCTAGTGTAGAATTTAGTTTAATAACCAGTAGATAATTTGACAGATTAACAGAAGAACTAAAGATGGTTGCTTAATTGAGTTCAAAATTTTATATATGCATATGAAGAGAGTTACTCACATATAATTTTATCCTTGGCCCCTTGGGGTATTCTGAGAACTTTGATTGAAGCTACATATAAAAGAAATTCCTTTATTATTATACTTAAACAAATGGTATAATTATGTGTGTACATTCAGAATCCATTAGTCCGGTGGCCATAAAATTGTGTGTCTGCATCCCCTGGGGAAGAAAATGTTAGCATTTCCATTTCTATTTATTTTTATCTCACTGTCATTTAGGTTATATTTTGTGTATATATTTAAATGTCATAATATATTAGAATGGCAATGCATATATAATATTTTTACATAATATAATTAGGTCACTGACAGTGTGTTTTAAAATGGAAAATAATTTGGTGATTAGCTCTTCAGGAAACAGAAAATTATCAAAATTTGCTGCATATAATGTTACTTAATTGGGGGCAGTTTACCAAAAAAATTTTTTTATGAAACCAGTTCTACTGAAGTGAGGCAGAATATTCAGAACATCCATGTTTGTATGAGTTCGCATAGAGCCTCAGAGACAGAAACATTTTGAAGTTGGGTAGAAAACCATAAGACCTGACAGGATAGGGGAAAACTGGAATCTTGAATGAAAGAAAGCGTGTTTGCTCCCATCACTGTGGTCTAAGTTGTTTTTCTTTAAATCACCTCCTTTCTTCACATTCATTCTCTAAACCCTATCCTCTGCTTTACTATTTCTTTTCCCACAGTACAGATCCCCTGTTAACATACATATAATGTACCTGGATTCATGTTTATGGCAGATTATCGGTCTTCCCCCAGCTGGAATATCTGTTCCATGAGGATAAGAGTCTGCCTGCTTTGTTTACTGATGTACACTAAGCACCTATAAGAGTTTCTGAGTCAAGGAGAAATTGAGTCAATGATCAGTTGGTTAAATGACTGATAGCAGATACTGGGCAGGCCTATGGGTTTCAAAATTTTGGGGTTTCAATTAGCTATTGTAAATAAGCTGGTCTGCAGTTAATGTTACAAGATTAAGACATGTTTCTGTTTCTTTTATCAGCATAAACATAAACTACATATGAAGCTAAGATTTTAGACCCAACATGATAGCTAAAGTGCACATTTGAAAAAAATATTTATACTAGTTGATTTGATGTCTTTATCCAAAATAGAATTATATTCCTTTTCAAAACTTTTCCTTACATAGGTGTGTGTACATATATGTTTATATATATAAATACACTTCCATCTAGTCAAAGCTATGGTTTTTCCAGTAGTCAGTATGGATATGAGAGCTGGACAATAATGAAACTGACCACAGAGGAATTGATGCTTTTGAACTGCGGTGTTGGAAAAGACTCTTGAGAGTCCCTTGGACTGCAAGGAGATCAAACCGGTCAATACTAAAGGAAATCAATCCTGAATATTCATTGAAAGGACTGATACTGAAGATGAAGCTCCAATAATTTTTCCACCTGATGCAAAGCACTGACTCATTGGAAAAGACCCTGATACAGGGAAAGATGGATGGCGGGAGGAGAAGGAAATGGCAGAGGATAAGACGGTTGGTTGGTATCACCGACACAATGGACATGACTTTGAGCAAGCTCCAGGAGATGCTGGAGGACAGGGGAGCCTGATGTGCTACAGTTCATGCGGTCTCAAAGAGCTGGATATGACTGAGTGACTGAGCTTAACTGAAGGTATGCGTATGCGTTATGTATATAACGTAATGATTATGTGATCATTATACATAGGCCCGAATGACAAATAATGCTATTTTAGTTTCGGGTATCATGATACATAGATAATGTTGACATATGTTTTTTGGTTTCAGGTATACACTGTAATTATTTGATACATATTACAAAATGATCACTGCAATAAGTCTGGTGAACATCTGTCACTAGATATAGTTACAATTTTCTTCTTGTGATGAGAACTTCTAAGATCTCTTAGCAGTGTTCAAATAGGCAATAAGTATATTCCCGTTTTGACTTAGTGCAGTTAAATGAGACAAGTGGCTTTGAGTCTTAGAATCAAAGAATCATGTTGAAACAGTTGAGTTGAATTAAACTTCTCAGTGCCAACTCATATAGAACTTTCTTTAAAAATCCATCCCTGATTAGGCCCACCTTGCTCCCATCACACATGATACGGTGTGCAGGCATAGATCAGCATTTAAGGCTTCTGCTCTCTTTTCCAACATCTTTTTCAACATCTTTCAGTGCTTCATCCATCTCCTGTCCTCACTATCCAAATAGGTTATAATTAATGACAGAAGATGTCTAAGTAGCTACACTCACAGTTGCTGCCCACTGGGCATTTTGAAAGAGGCTAGGGAGGAGTCCTTCCAGCATTAGAGTTTTACTTTCAGGGGATTAGAAAGCTTTTCAGTTTGAAGAGTCCATCAATATAAATATATTTCAGGAGTGAACACTGTTTAATTATTTATTTGATTAGTGATTAGCTGACCATCTGCTGAGAGTAAGGCAATGAAGGTTAGTAAACAAGGGAGGATTCAGGCAAAAGGAATGAGGAACTCTTGGAGAAAGTGGACACATGATTAAGGAGACCATTACCTCTATTTTGGTTAGGTTTCAGGTTTGTTTAGGCTGGCTCTGTAAAGGTATGGCTTGTTTCCATTTTATTTCTATTCATCCTCTATGCTTTACAATGTATATCTTATTTAAGTGTTGAAAGTGACTAGAGACTTACTGCTTGTTATCACTGGGTAGTTGTGCTTTGCTTCTGGTATTCCAGATGGTATAGCAGAGGCTCAGTAGAGTACTTATTTCTATCATTTGCTGCAGAACCTTAACATTTTTTATTGATTTCTGGTACTAAGTTGATGAAATACAGGAGCTTAGTTGATTTTGGATAAGACCTTGATTTACCTCCTCCCTTCTCTGATGTTTCATTGGTTGACTCAACTAGTCCCATATTGTTGGATGCCTTTTCTAACTCTTATGTCTGCCTCATTCCTTGCATGTGGTCAAGGTCTATTTCATTTCCTGTATCTCTCACATTCTTTACATCTTTTCACTTGGCAGAGCCCTCTTTGATTTTTTTTTCATCTATTTTTATTAGTTGGAGGCTAATTGCTTTACAATATTGTAGTGGTTTTTGTCATACATTGACATGAATCAGCCATGGAGTTACATGTATTCCCCATCCCGATCCCCCCTCCCACCTCCCTCTCTACCCGATTCCTCTGGGTCTTCCCAGTGCACCAGGCCCGAGCACAAGACTCTTTGATTTTTAGTGTCATAATATTCCCAGCTCTTTCTGCTCTCTTTCTTATTCTCTATGAGTCCCAACAGCCACACCTCCTCAATGCACATTAAAGTTTCTCTTTTCTAATTCTGGACATACTGCTCTCCTGGACTAAATGTTCTTGGTTTCCTGTTGCTTTGTAGAATAAAGACAAACTCTCCAAACTGGCATATATGATTCTCCCAAATGCATAAAAATCCATACAAGTATTTCTCCTTTATAACCCTACAATATATAGTATATCTGGGAGCATAATCAAGAGAGACACAACATAAATGGTAAAAAGTGAACATTTCTTGTGTTTTTGTCAGAGTTGATTATTCACTGATATCTTATAGTGCTATATGTATTAACATCTCAGTTGCCTTGCTCTCGGATGTTGGAGATCCTTACTTCATAAGTTGATCCTAAATGAATTGACAGATATACTCTTTTCTTATTTTGGCACATCAATATCCCATCAACCTTTCAAAATTTGATCATAAACCCAACCCATTTGCATCACTCCTATGACGCACTCAGATGGCTCCTAGCTTTACCTCAATCTACTCTAGCAACATGTTGGCATCATGTCTTATTCTTCTTCACTCTACCATGCAACATAGTAATTTGTGTGTTTATATCACCCTCTCCTTCTCCACAAGTGGAGGGCCTGCTTCTGGAAAATAGAGACTTCTTCAAACCTCAGTTTAAGTTCTCACTGTATCCATGACATGTGACTTACTAATCTATAAGGTCACTGAACTTCAAAGGTTCTTCATTTGTTTGTTTCTCTTCAGTAACCACTGCTACTATTCCATATATTATGGCTATTTCTCCAAATGTAATCTTACACGGAAATCTGTAAAAGAGAGGAAAATCAACGCTTTTTGGATGGCAAGGGAGTGATTGTTAAATCTTGTCCAAATATCCCCTCCTTGGCTATGCCAGACTGAATCTATAGAATATCTATGGCTCTGTTCAACATTCTGAAATCTACAGAATTCACTTTATATGTCACTGTCAAATAAGGAGAACATTCTCAATGTCAGCACCTCTGTTCTGGATGTAAAGTCCTAAATTCATGCTTGAAATAAAGTTTATAAGAGACAAGTACATGAAGATGTGTGTGGTCTATTGGTGAGTGTATGTTTCCTCCAATTACATTGTCCCCCTTCTTGCTAAATGTTCCCTCAAATAAGTACCATCCTCTCTGCAGGAAATATCTAGACATTGAAGGAAAGAAACTTAAGCCAGTAGCACAAATGAATTAGATGTTTTGGGCAGTAAATGACTAAGAAAGTGCTTACATGGTTTTTTTTTATGATCTTTTAACTTTTGGAAGAAGAAAGTGAAAACACAAGAAAGCTGACACTTTACATGCATGAAGGAGTCAAAAGAGGGTTTGATAGATTGCTTTGGGGTAGAGTATTTTGTCATGTTCTGAATGGTTTCGGTCATCCCAGGTAGAGACAGGGACAGAACTCAGGCAAGAATAACCCTGACTATGAGGGAAGAGATTGGTTTTGCTGGACAGTGTTCCTGTATGTGGGTGAAAGGTGTGTTTGCGCTAAAAGAAGAT
>JADEYB020000019.1:32311385-32387093 GCA_015832495.2 Alces alces
TGGATAATCACAAGGACACCCCACAAGAGAAACACTTGTCAGTCAGAGGGAACTTCAGATCAGTCTGTCTGGACCAAGAGAAGGCTACAAGAGCACCATGTAAGTCAGTGATGTCAGAACTTTCCCATCTCGTTACCATCTACCCTGTTCCAACATGGCCCAAGGAATGAAGATCCAGAGAGGGATAGAGAAAGAACCTTGCAGAAATGGACATATCAATGCTTCCTGGAAGGTCCTCTGGGCCTCAGCAGGGGAGAGGGAAACATTGAATAGGCTAAATATGAGATGGAGTTGACACTTGACTGACCTGGCCTTGTGAAACCCAGAGTGATAGAATGTACGGAACGGTTGCAAGGTGATGCAGAAAATGAGGATGCAGTGGAGTGTGGGTGAAGACAGCCACTGGAGGAGGATGGAGCCAGTTCACATTTCTATCTGCTATGGTCTCAACCTCTGTGTCCCCCAGAAATTTCATATGATGAAATCCAGATTCCCATGGTTATGATATCCATAAGTGGAGCCTTTGTGAGGTGATGGAGTTATAAGGATGGAGCCTCTTCAATGAGATGAGTGCTTTTATATATAAGAGACACACAGAACTCCCGAGCCCTTCCCCTGATTTGAGGATACAATAAGAAGTGTGAGACCAGAAAGGACCCTGCATGACCACGCTGTGGAAATCCATCTCCATTGTTTTTAAGTCTGTGATATTTTGTTATAGCAAACCCAGGAGGACTAAGACAGCATCCTAACAATCTTCAGACAGTTCAGTAAACCTCATGCTATTTGTACAAAGGTGTGAAGCACTGATCCTGTCTGATGTAACTCTGTGACAGTGGGCTGACAATTCGCGGCTGGCTTTCATAAAGAATCCTGAGGATTCCGTCTTCTTGGTAGCATGACCAGAACCATGAACAATTGTCTAATTCTTTGATTCTAATAACTTGACCCAGAATAATTTTCTGTAATCCTTACATAATCTCTTATTGGTCTTCTTTTTAGTGCCAGCTTCTGTTATTTGTGACTGATTTTAATAGCAGCTTCATTCTCTCAATTGTAGGGGTGGATTTTCTTTTGATTTTCAATTAAATGAAAAAATAAGAAATGTTAACAAATTACCCTCTTAGATTTTGGCATCTCTACAGAGTCCGTATTTATTTTTTTTTCAAGAGGAGACCCATTTCACAGAGCATGCATGGAAAAGCTGTAAATTTCAAATAAGCTTGCTATAGGATAGATCATTAGGACCATGTGAGAGCTCGATTGGATGGATGTGGATTTAGCACTCGTCGCTGATTCGGCACGCCAGGATCTTGGTGTACATGTCAAGTTTACGGGAATCCCTGCTCAGGCACTTGAACAGTTTATAAAATGCAAAATGACGTATATCTTCATTGCTGGACACCAGGGATGAGAGGTTTTCCCAGTATGTGAGATCCTTGGCCAACTTCAACCTGACTGGAACAACAATCTGAATACCCAAAAGAAAATGACTTCTTATGTGTTTTCTTAGTATTTGCTTATGTTTGTCCTTTTTAAATATCAAATTAAGATTTAGGGAACACATATGAATATAAACTCTTTAGATAAGGATTTTGGAGCCAGCCTATGAGAAAATAACTAGGAATCTAAAAAGTAGAAACATTACTCAAGTTGTTTTAACTTTCTCTTTTCTTCCTTCCCACTCTCATCCTTTGATTTGAGGAGAACAGAGAAAGAAAACAAAGGGAACTTCAATAGCAGATGTCCTGGGATACTTTGAGGAAAATGCTGAGCTTGGAAATCCTGTTCTCTAGTTCTCTTACTCTTGAAAATATTTCAACCACCTGTGTCCAGGAAGAGGCAAGCTTTTGGTGGAATTGTGTACAATTCGGGGAAAGCTGCACATGACAAAATTGCAGTGAAATTCTGATTCCTTTACAGTAGAATATATCACTATGAATGACTAGGCTCCTGCTTTATGTAGTAGCAGTCTAGCATATAGAAGTCATGAATCTTTTTCTTACAAAATGAGATATTTCAAATCTCCTTATGCATTACAGAGTCAGCAACAAAGCAAGAAAGCCCTCTGCAGGAGGCTCACCTGGCTGAAACGCCTCTCTATGATTGTTTGAAGTTTGTGTAATTTTTTAAAATTCTCTCTGGCATTTGAAAGGATAGTATCTGAGAGATCTTTCCCAAACCGCAGGTCATGGACTAGATCATACAGACCATCTCTCCAGAGGTACTGTAACATGAGTATCCACTTAGTAAGGTCTTCATTCTAAGCAAACATAAGAAACAGTCTCATGAAAAGAACCATAATTCAGTGGTTTTGGTAACATGTGATCTTTCCTCAGAGCAGCTTACCTAGAAGACTTTTGGTTATTTCTATGTGTATGCAGAGATTTTTGAAGGTAGTACAATTTGCAAAATTATAAAATGTAAGCTATTAGTTCACACTTCACTGATTTATTGAAAATCTGGGTTATTTTAGGAATTAACTCTTCTGATGAGTTTAATTTATAACATGAATTTTCTTTTTTCCTCTGAATTTCTACCACTCACTCAGTGAGGTTTTGTTTGTTTGTTTGTTTTTTTGTAGACTGTGGGCCATTGATAAGAGGCTTCTTGGCATTACCTTCCATTTTCATTATTTTAATTTATTTATTTATTATATTTTTTCCCATTTATTTTTATTAGTTTTACTGGTACACTGGGAAGACTCAGTGAGTTCTTTTATGTTTGTATCTTTGTGTGAGAGAAATCTAAGTATTTTATGACAAGTCAGTATGTGCCTGCGGTACCTGACCCAGGAAAGAGGCATTCTGCCTGTGCCCACATCATTGTCACCCAGTGATTCTTTCGTATTAATGAATCAGATGAGTCATTTGTATTGATTTTTGATTGGTAATTTGTTTTATGATATTACAACAAAGAGACAATGAAGAAGACATGACTTTCCTAAACAGGCTTTCTTTCCTCAGTTGATCCCAACACCAGCCCCCGTGCTGGTATCAGAAGAGTCTGTCTTGTTGACAATGTGTCCGGGCAGAAAATGGCACAGCATTGTCTTTAGTAACCATCAGTAGGGTTGACAACGGAGAGTTTCCGCCCCTAGTTCACTACTACTAGTAGAATTGAGCATGAAAATCCTGGGGGCTGAAGATCTCTAGTTAATATGCTTGATTTCTTTACATCCATGAACGGTTTTAGTGGTAAAGAACAGAGCACTGAGTAGGATTAAATATAGTAATGCACATAAAGTGCTTAGTAAAATGTATGGCCATGTAGTAACTCTCAAATAAACTTTAAATTCAAGCTTACTGAAAAATCCCTCGTCCTCCTCCTTTTTGATCTTTTCCTTTACTTGATCATCCTTATTATTAATGAGATTAACAGAGGGAAAGAATGCTGATATCATTAAGAAAGTTGTAGAGAGATAAGATAGTATTTTAAGAGGGGATGCATGTGAAAATATTTTAAATAATATTAGGATGAAGGAAAATGTAGGAAATCAGAAAGAAGAGATTATAATGGTGAAAATTTTGAGCTGCCATTAATCATAGAGGCTTGATATGTAAACTGTGTTGTCCTCAGAACAGGGGCAATTGCTTTGGCCATGAAAAGCAAAGCAATGTTATATAGGCCATTGTGTGGGAAACTTACAAATTAAAAATAAAAGGTGACAGAGGAGTCATTGAGAATGATGAACGAAGGAAGTGTCAGAGAAATAGAAGCAGAATCAGGAGAGCCTTGAAAGGCATTCACACTGGCTCGAGTGGTGCAGTATAGGACTCCCACGTACAAGTCACTAGTAACAATGACTACTCAAAACTGGGGTGTGTTTCCTACATATTCATGAATTTTGCAATCTTATATTTTACACATGGAAGTTCCCCTTCATTTCATGTTTTTGTATAGTATAACAGCTGCAATCCTGTGTCTAATGCATTGCTTGAACTAAACTTGTCTGCATAGACAATTTATAGATCTGTTCTTTGTTTTGCTACTACAGCTCTTTAGTCATCCCTTGATTTTGCTCATTCTTCCTCAAGTGCATAATATAATTTCTCTTCAACTGCTTACAGTTCCTCCACCATTTTCTGCATGTACAGTTACCATTACCTCTAATAATCTGAAGCCTGGTAAGCTACATACTGTCTCATTTGATCTGGTGAAAAACCCAGGTGAAGACTCACGGTCATCTGTTGGGCTTTTTCTCTTTCTTCAGGAGCATGGAGGGGATTGGTGTGGCAGTCATTGGTGGCATTGATATACTCAGTTTTATTCTGGGAATACTTTTCATCCTGAAAGTGATCAGGCAACTAGTTAGGGTAGTTGGGCATTCAATAGATGAACCCATTACCAGAACATTAACATGTTTGATAGGCATGTAATTTTTTAACTGTGTGGGGGGGGGGCAGGGGAAAGCATCACAAAATTTGAAAGTCACTCTTTTCCTACTTTTTTCTATATATTGTCTTTATAAAAATGATTTTACATCTAACTTTCCTAAGTTCAAACTTTTCCCTTCTCTATTTTATCACTATATATATATTTTTAATTTTTTAGTGTTTGAACCAAATATAGTACTTTTGTACCAATAGTTGGTGCCTCCCAGGTGATGGCACTGGTAAAGAGCATTCCTGCCAATGCAGGAGATATAAGAAGCCTCAGGTTTGACCCCTAGGTGAGGAGCATCCATGCAAGAGGGTACAACACCACACTCCTGGACTCTCGCCTGGCGAATCCTATAGACAGAGGAGCCTGTTGGGCTACAGTCAGCAGGGTTGCAAAGAGTTGGACACAACTGATGTGACTTAGAATGCATGCATGCACCTATATTTATCCATTTAATCTCTTGTTTACTGTGGGTTAGAGCCAATATATTCCCTTATAAGGAATAATAACAGTAATGACTCTGACTTATCTCTGAACCCACTCACTAAAAAGCTTAGTGTTCATCCCAGGTTCAGAATACAATGCTGTTTATGGTGGCAAAATGGTACATCAGAAAAACATGGCATAAAGTTATAGGAAATACTAAGCAATGGACTGAGAATAAAAAGAATATAAAAATCTAACTAACAGCTTAATAGAGAAAAACTAATCTTTAGCAGAATTTATGCACATTTGAATACATTACTTGGAAAATTTGGACAAAAATGGACAGTCAAAAATGGAGGATGACTGTTACAATATTGTAAAGTAATATAGGCTCCAACTAATAAAAAGAAATGGAAAAAATAAAAGAATTAAAAAAGATAAAAATAAAAATAGAAATATTTCCAAAAAATGGAGGATGAAACAATAACTAGTGTTTACAGAAAACTATGTGAATTTGATAGAAACCTTTAGCACCGCATTTTATTAGCTGTCTGCTCTATTCTGTGCTCCTTGATTGACATAAAAGAATTAACATACAACTTTCAAATACCTTCATCAGAAAGAGAATAATTGTTTCCAATTGTAAACTCCCCTTCTATTGTAGCTCAAAACCTATTCACTGCAAATCTTAAAACAATAATTTGCAGCATTAAAAAAACTACTAATATTCGTTTTTCTGACAGGGATCCAGCTTTGTTTAACATGTTCCATCCACCCAGTTCACTGCAGAGCAGTTCTCATTTATTGGCTATTTACTCTGAGCCTGGAGAAGAAAGCCCAGAGAGACCCTGAAGGACCAGAAAATCAACATGCTTCCTTTTCCCCAGTCCCATCTAAAAGTGCTTTATATCAGGTAGTATTATGCACTGAATGTGTGTTCTTCAAATTCATGTGTTAGAGCCCGAACTGCGAAAGTACTGTGTTTTGAAAAGGGTTCTGACTTTTTGGCATGCCATGGTCTATAGCCCACCAGACTCCTCTGTCCATGGGATTTTTCAGGCATGAATACTGGAGTGGCTTGCCATTCCCTCCTCCAGGGAATCTTCCAGACCCAGGGATAGAACCCAGGTCTTTGCCATTGTGGGCAGATTCTTTACCATCTGAGCCACCATCAAAGCACATTAAGGTTAAATAAGCTCTTAGGGTGCAACACTCATCCAATAGGTTTAGTGTCTCCATGAAGTGAAACACCAGAGAATTTTCTCTTCTGTGTCTGTGTGTCCTTTCCTCTGTCTGTCTTCCCCACTCCCCACCCTGTGTGAGGACACACGGAGAAGTCATCCTGGGAGGAAAGAGTTCTTACCAGAACCTCACTTTGATGGTGCCAGATTTGGGATTTAGCCCCCAGAGCTGTGAGGAAATAAATTTCTGGTGTTTATTCCACTGAGTCTATTGTATTCTTTTATGGCATTCCTAGCTGACAAATACAAAATCATTTATTTTGGAAAATTAAAGAAAGAAAATGAATGAAAGGAAATTGGAACAGTTGTTGCACTTCTTAGGAAACTTTGAGATTTCACAAAACTGGTCCTTTCTTCGATTTCCACATCTTATGAGCTGACGGCATCTTTAATGTAGAGAGTGTGTTACTGGAAGTTTGGCTGAAGCAGCCCTCTTGTTGAAAGGACAGTAAGGCCCAGTCACTTATGCGAAGGTCCTTCTGGGAGCCTGGTGGTCAACAATCTATGGGGTCGCAAGTGTTGGACACGAGTTAGCAACTAAACCACCACCACCACAGTACTTACAAACTCATTGAACATTATTGTGGAAAGGTTATGCATGTCGTGGGACAGGCTGGAGGCACGGCTAAACGTGTTTCTAAGGAATTTCAGGGGGACGCCAAACACGTCAGGACCGCAGGACGGGCATACGTTGCCTTGGCACAGGAGCAGATTTGACATGACCAGCAGCAGGAGCAGGCAGGATCCTGCTAAAATAAAAACAGGAGACATTCTGAGATGATCTAGTCACCTGAGCTTATCAAACCCATCCTGTGGAGGGAAGCCTTCTCTTTCCCTGTTGCTCTGAGCAGGAGCTGGTGCTGTAGTAGCTGGGCTGGGGAAGAAGGAGCGCCTTCTGTGTGAATTTAGATGGATGATGATATCGGCACAGATAGATAGTTGGAGAAGTAGGTTACTCCCTGCATTTTTGTATTGCTCCCCGAAGTACTTCTGTGCTCTGCAAACATTTGGAACTTAATTCTGAGCCAGGGTGTTTAGGCCATTCTTTTAAGACAGTTTAATGTGGGGACTCTGCAGACTCTGAGCAGCGAGGCCCTCTAGGAGTGTGTAATTTTTTCACTCTACACTGACTAGTGCTTGCATTTTAGACACTGAAATGGCAAGAAGTGTACAGTTGATCTGTGTGGTTTACCATCGCGCTGGGGTGAGAGTAAACACATGACTGACTGATCGCTACTATTGAGTACAGGGAGAAAGTAAGAGAAAAAGGATACTGTACCTTGGATCTGCTAACTCACCTTCCTAACCCCATGCATGTCTTTGATATTTTCCGAAAAGCTTTAAAACATCTTAAAAGTTGTGTTTCACAGTAACCCTGTGAGATAGCCTTCATCTTCACTATGATCATCAAGCTATGTTAATGAAGATGCAATGCCTTGGAGAGGGCAAGTAACTTTCCCAGGTCCCATTATCAGCAGATGGAGGTGACTGGGCACCAACGCAGTCATCTGTCCACTTCCTGATGTCACATCACACAGGCCTGTGGGCTCTCGGTCTGCATGTGTGTAAGCAGGACCACATCAGGAGCTGTGATGACTCTCTGCTTAAAGCGAAAAATATCTTGTCTTTTACTGCCAAACAAAAGTGACCCTAGAACCTTGGTTTCATCCACTGGTTTTGCTCTGTCTGTAAAACACTCCCTGTTAAAGTCTTTGACAATTATCAGTGTGGGGGCCTGGTTTTCCTGGCTAGCCTTTCTTCTCGGCAACTTGACAGCTCTTCTACTTTTATGCATCCTTAATCTTCTCATTATGTTTGTTTCTTCGAGACAATGGCAGGTAAATCTCCAGATGGTCATCCATGAATCTTACCTGCTCAGCACCCAGGACCCCGTCACTGGCTCTGCGGACACGACCTACCCTTTACTGACTGTGATGTTTTAGGGAGAAAATCCATCTGTCTGGCCGGGAGCACATCCTGACAACCATGGGGCTGAGTTTTCGAACCATCTCCAAACATCTGCTCTTTGATAGGAGAACTAGGCCTTCATGCTTCAATGATTTACTGTAATATTTCAGAAATTATTCCTGGCCCTACCTTTGGCCAACAGAAGCATAAAATCATAGACACTTGCAGGCATGATTTTAATATTACTTTTCCTGTCTGTCCTTTGTCAGTAAGCAGAATTTAAGACGGAGTGAGCAAGAATTGTGTCTGGACAAGAGAATTGATAAAACAGACATTTTCCTCCTGAATGAGATCTGAACCTGATTCTTTCTCCAATTTACCAGAAGAGTGGTAATTTAATGAAGGATAAGATACCAACATTTACTAAGTTTTCTCTGCTCTTAGTTTAAAGGGGCATAGTACCTAAGAATAAAATGGTTATTTAAAATTAGGTGGTGAAAATCAAAGAACTGGTTATAAGTTGGAGAGATTTGGGACTACCTCTCTCACCAACTAAAGAGACTTTTGTGACAGGCAAGGAGAATAGTAGCTTGCATAACATAGTTGTATTTGTCCGCATATATTTCTGTGCATGTATACATGTGTTATGAATAAATATATGCTTAATTCCTACATGGAACTTTGGACCTTATAAAATTCAATTTTATAAAAGGCAGTAAATATAAAAGAATACCCTAATTCCTAATGTAATTGATCATTTGTTGGTAGATGACAAAGTATATGATTTCTTTTTCTGTTAAAGTGTTATTTGTGTGTTTCCTTTGGTAGCACATATGTTAAAAAACGGGAATAATACCGAGAAGATTAGCATGGTCTCTGCCCAAGGAAGACACACAAATTTGTGAAGACTTCATATTTTTTCTCTAACAACTTTGAGGGGTGCAATGGGAAGGAAGGTGGGAAAGAGACTCAAGAACGAGTGGACATAGGTATCCCTATGTCTGATTCATGTTGATGTTTGGCCGAAAGCGGTACTGTATTGTAAAGCACTACCCTTCTTCAATTAATCTTCAATTAAAGATCAATAAATTTAATTATTAAGACTGTTATTGGGGATCATATAACAGGTTCAGATATTCACTGTATGACTAAAGAAGATATGACTGGAAACTGATGGTGTCAATTATCATTGCTTAGTGATTCATTAACTTTATAGTTGAATGAGAAAAGTAAGCTAACAAACACTATTGTCTGTGACTCACAGTCACAGCAAGCTATGATCCTTGTCTGCATTCGCTTTTAGGTGGTATAGTGCCCAAACTTTGAAACTGACGCTGTTCCCAGAAGCGCACAGTCATGAGTTCTGTTCAGGGTTTTTGTTCCTGATGCTGGAAACTTCTGTTCGCTGGTCCACTAGGTCCGAAACTTTCTCTTCTGAGCATTTTATGGTTCTATCATGTGCACAAGTCTTTGTATTTGGTTGTCTAATTTGGTTCTCTTATTCTTTTGATCAGACTACCAAGTCTCTTTACGATTTACCTTTCAGACCCTTTTGTGCTTTGATTTTTCTGATGCTCAATAGTGTATTTGCTTCCATGTCTACCTCTCTGAATAGTTTTAATTATCTATATATGCAATACCCTATTCACTTACTGTCTGAATTTTGGCGTTCAGCACCAGCATATTTTTATGAACTTCACTTTCCTTCTGGTAATGTTTCTGGTATACAGCTTAAGCTGGTTGGTGCCCTTCTGGCTTGTTCGCTTTGTCTCCAAAAAACTCTGCTTTCTTTCTAGGCAATACTGTCCCTTCATTTGAGACCATTGCTAATTTTCAGTGATTTCAGTTCTTGCCTCATAAGCTTTGTCTTTCTCAATCTACTGTAACTTGAGTGCTATGTGTCTCTATGTTGATATTACTATTTTATTTTATTTTTGTTAATATTAATTGGAAGCTAATTACTTTATAATATTGTATTGGTATTGCAATACATTGACAGGAATTTGCCATAGGTGTACACGTGTTCCCCATCCTGAACCCCCTTCCCACCTCCCTCCCCATCCCACCCTTCTGGGTCATCCCATTGCACCAGCCCCGAGCACCCTGGATCATGCATCAAACCTGGACTGGCGATTCGTGTCACATGTGATAATATACGTGTTTCAATGCCATTCTCCCAAGTCAGCCCACACTCGCCCTTTCCCACAGAATCCAAAAGACTTCTATACAACTCTGTGTCTTTTGCTGTCTCGCATACAGGGTTATCCTTAACATCTTTCTAAAGTCCAGATATATGTGTTAGTATACTGCATTGGTTTTTTCCTTTCTGGCTTACTTCACTCTGTATAGTGGGCTCCAGTTTCATCCACCTCATTAGAACTGATTCAAATCTATTCTTTTCAATGGCTGAGTAATATTCCACTGTGTATATGCACCACAGCTCTCTCGTCCATTCATCTTCTAATGGGCATCTAGGTTGTTTCCATGTCCTGGCTATTATAAACAGTGTTGCAATGAACATTGGGGTACACGTGTCTCTTTCTATTCTGGTTTCCTCAGTGTGTATGCCCAGTAGTGGGATTGCTTGGTCATCTGGCAGTTCTATTTCCAGTGTTTTAAGGAATCTCCACCCTGTTCTCCATATTGGCTGTATTGCTATTTTAAATAAATATCAACCTAGTATACCAGAGAATTAAAGGGAATAAAATTACAATAGTATTAATAATAATAGTCTCCCAAGTTATAATGCAGTAATGCTCCAAGTTTTAAATGACTTTCTACCCATGTATTAATGAGGTCCCCTACTGACTCCTTCCTAGGTGTTTCAATTTTGAAATAGAATGTAGAAAACAATGGAGTGGAAAATTCTGAAAATCACCTTGAATTTTAGATGCCTCAAGATTAAGTATGTAATGATTAGGTTTTTATAGTTAGTAGGGCTATTCTGAGCACACATAGCTCAATGTAGTGTGATTGTTATTGAGTAAAGGATATATACTGTGAACTTCAGTCACCAAACAGGTGATTGGAAATAAAAAAAGGAATGCCAGGAAGACACAGGCTTCTGTTTTAGAAGGTAAAACTTGAAGTGTCTCTCATCTACTGTCTGATCTTCACATTTTTCAAAACACTTACTCTTCCTTTGCTCATTTAAATATTTGAGTTGTTTGATTTTTTTTCTACTGAGTTGCATGAATCTCTTATATAAACTTGATATGAAGCCCTTACCAAATATGTGATTTGCAAATATATATTTTTTCATTTCATACGTGGCCATTTAATTTCATTGATGGCTTCTTTTACTATGCAGAAGGATTTGAGTTTGATGTTGTCTCACTATTTTATTTTTCCAGCTCTTGCCATTGCTTTTGATGACTGACATGTTTGAGCTGCTTGTATTTTGGAAAGCGATCCTTTATTAGTTGTTATATTTGCTATTATCTTCTCCCATTCTTACCAAAAGACACAGACTGGATGAATGGATACAAAAACAAGACCTATATACAAGCAGTCTACAGGAGATCCACTTCAGTCCTAGAGACACAAACAGACTGAAAGTGAGAGGATGGACAAAGATATTCCATGCAAATGGAAATCAAAAGAAAGGTGGATTGGCAATTCTCAGATCAAAAAAAGCAGACCTTAAATAAAAACTATTATATGAGATAAAGAAAGACACTACCAAATGATCAAGGGTCAGTCCAAGAAAAACACAAAACAATTTTAAATATTTATGTAGCCAACACAGGAGCACCTCAGTACATGAGGAAAACACTAACTGACACAAAAGGGCACATTGACAGTAACACAGGAATAGCAGGGCATGTCAATACCACACCTGTACCAATGGGCAGATCAACAAAACAGAAAATTAAAAGAAAACATAAGTCTAAAAGGAAATATTAAAGCAAACAGACCTAATTGATATCTTCAGCACATTCCATCCAAATGCAGAATACACTTTCTTCTCAAGTGCACATGAATATTTTCCTCATCTTCGGTCACAAATCAAACCTCAGTAAATTTAAGGAAATTGAAATTATATCAAGCATTTTCTCTGACCACAACACTATGAGACTAAATATAGATTATAGTAAAAAGAAACTTTAAAGAAAACAAACACATGGAGATTCAACAACACATTTCTAAATAATAAACAGGCTACTGAAATAATAAGGTAAATCAAAACATTCCTAGAAACAAAGAAAAATGAAATCATGATGATTTAAAACCTATAGGATGCAACAAGAGCAGTTCTAAGAGGGAAGTTTATAGTAATACAAATCCTACCTCAAGAAACACATTGAATAGACAACCTAACTTTACATATGTTTAACTCTTTTAAAATTTCTCTTATCAATGTCTTAAAGGTTTTGTGTAAAATATTTCAACACCTTGCTTATTTCTAAGTGTTTTACCTTTTATTGATGCAGTAGTAAATGGGCTTGTTTTCTTTATTCAATTTCTGATAGTTCATTGTTGATAGATATGTAGGCAACAGAGTTTTGTATATTTGAATATAGTAAACACAATGTATGCTACATCTTTAAAGAATAGGCATTTTCCCACAAATAAGACATATAGATAGTCAAGAGATATAAGACAAGATGTTCAGCTTTGCTAATAACCAAAGGAAATGCAGATCAAAAGCACAAGAGATATCACCTCTTACCTGTTTGAATGGCTACTACCAAAAATGTAAGAATTGACAAATCCTGTTGAGGATGTGGAGAAAAAGGAGTGCTTATGCACTGTTGGTAGGGATGCGTACCGGTGCAACTCCCAGGGAAAAATACTGTGGAGGTTCCTCCAGAAATTTAGAAGAGAACTGTTATGTGATCCATTATCCCACTTCTGGATATAGAGTCAAAGGAAATGAAATCATTGTCTCAAAGAGAGATCTGTATTCCCATGTTCATTGTAGCATTATTCACAGTAGTCTTGGTATGGGAACAAGCTGAGTATCTTTCAACAGGTGAGTGGATTAAAAAAATGTGATGTGACACATATAGGTAAATATTATTTAGCCATTAGAAAAAGAAAGAAATTCTTCCATTTATGGCAACATGGATGAAATTGGAAGGCATTATACTAGATAAACTAAGTCAGACTAATAAAAATACAACACGATCTCAATTATAAGGAATCTCAAAAAACAATAATCTCTGTGAGAGTGGACACCATCAAGTGGCATAGCGCCTCAATGGACATGAGTTTGAGTAAGCTCTGGGTGTCGGGGATGGACAGGGAAGGCTGGCGTGCCGCAGTCCATAGTGTCACAAATATTCGGACATGACTGAATGACTGACTCAACTGAATGGAACTTACCTGTGTTCTCCTCAAGAAGCAAAAGTTAAACAGGTGTGATGATGGCAATGTTACTTAATAGAAAGGGAAACTCGTTTCTAATACATGCACAAATGGGGGTGGACAAGATGACAGAGGGGTAGGTGGAAGTGGGGTACACCTCTCTCCACGATGCATTAAGAAAGTCTAAAGACGCAGCAATTCTCAGTGAAGACCAGGTGAACACTGGCAGGATGCCCTGAATACTGAGAAGGAATATCCGGATCCATACAGAACTCGGTAGGACAAAGGAAAGAAGGGATGAGGATGAAGGGGAAATAAGGAGGAAAGCAAGTGAGACCAGCCTGCACCTGGGGCTGAGGGAGCTGATGCTCAGGGGAGAGATCCCCGCATCCATGGCCGTCCGCTGGAATGGGGGAGTCATTTGAAGCTGTTGGGGAGTGAACTAACTAACCTGTGACCGTCTGAATGGAGTGAGAACCGCATAGACAAGCCATGCTGCTGACTTTCATACCTCGAACAGGGTTGTAAGTCCACTGGTGTCCACGGAAGCTGGGAGCTGGAGCCATGGGGATTGCAGAATGATCCCAGGGTGAGGACTCCTGTTGACCTTGGGGAGTCAGCCGGATGGGATGGGATGGAGGAAATCTGCTGCATTGAATGCTTCTTAAGGAAAGCCACGAGGCCATAAAAGTAGGGTTCAACTGCCTGTGGAGTAGAACTATCTCTTTCTCCATGGTGGTACCTGTAGGTTGAGCAATAGAGAAAGACTTCAGTGAGGGTGGTCCTTGAGTGCCTGATGCACTAAGCAATGGAGAATTTTGAATATCTATATGCCCTACCCTGTTCTCTGTCTAAACTGTGGTTTTTAGAATCGCAATTTTTTTATGAACTTAAATTTCTTCTGGTAGAGTTTCTGGTTTATAAATTAAGTAAGTTACTGACATCTGGCTCGTTCTTGGTGTTTCAAGAAACTCTATGAACCTTCCTTTCTCTCAAGGCAATACTGCCCTTTACTTTACTACCATTGCTGATATCCCATTCTTTCACTTTTTGCCTAAATATTCTATGTCTTTCTCTATTCACTATCAGTTTGGTAGTATGTGTCCCTATGTTGCTTTTAATATTTATAATAAATTATTAGCCCAATGTAGTAGAGAATCACAAGGACTACAGTTTCAACACTAGTAGCAAATTACCCCCAAATTATAATCCATTAATGCTCCCATTTGAAACTGATTTTCAATCGATATATTAGTGAGGTCTCTTAACTCATTTCCCCTACTAGTTGGCACAAATTTGAAATGAAATATAGAAAACAATGGAGTGGTAAACTCTGGAAATTACCTTCCCTTTGATATGCCTCATTAGTAAGTATGCAAATATTAGTTTTGGGGTTTTTTGTTTCATTTTGTTTTTTTCCCCCAGTGTGGCTGTTCTTAGTATATATTATAGCTCACTGTGGGGTTATTTCTATTGACTGAATAATGTACACTGTGAACTGTAATGTTCAAACAATTGAGTGGAGATGAGGAAAGTAATGCCAGGAAGGCACAGGCTTTTGTTGTTCTAGAAGGAAAACTTGCTGTGTCTCTCATCTACAGTCTAATGTTCAGATTTATTGAAACTCTTAATTTTCTTAAGCTCCATTAAAAACTTGGATTATTTGGTGTTTTTTGCCCCTGAGTTGTATGTCTCATGTATTTTTGGATATTAAGCCCTTATGAAATATATGATTTGGAAATATCTTCTGTCAATCTGTAAATTGCCATTTGATTTTGTTGATGTTCCTTTCTTTGGAGTTTGATGTGGTCCCACTTGTTTGTTTTTGCAGTTGTTGCCATTGCTTTTAGTGTGAAATGCAAAAACTCATTGCAAAGGCCGATGGCAAGAAGTTTACCTCAATGTTTTCTTCTAGGGGTTTAATCGCTTAGGTCTTAGGTTCAACTTTTTAATCCCTTTTTAGTTGATTTCTGTGCATGGTAAAAAACAGGGGCACAGTTTCATTTTTTCATAGGACTATCCAGTTTTCCCAGTGCCATTTTTGAAGAGCTTGTCCTTTCCCCACTGAATATTCTTGGCTCCTTTTTCATAAGCTAACCGACAAATATGGGTGTGTTTCTATCTGGCTTTGTTGTTCTGTTCTGCTGATCTATGAATCTGTTTTTGTGCCAGTCAATAAATATGAGACATATTTCCTTTTGTGTCTTTTAAACATTTCTTTCATGAATGTCTTGAATATTTTCATACATAGATCTTTCAACATCTTGCCTAAATTTATTGCTAAGTATTTTTTGATGCAATTATAAATGGAATTATTTATATTTCTGTAATTTCTTTAGGTGTATGGATAGGTACCTGAGTTTTATATATTCAATACAATATACAAAATGCATGCTATTTTTTATAGAATAGACAATTTTCCTCCCAAATAAGACATACAGAATGCCCAAGAAGTATATGACAAGATGCACAACATCACTATCAGAGAAGTGCAAATCAAAAGTACAACACATACCACCTCACTCCTGTTTAAATGGCTTTTACCAAAATGTAAGAAATAAGTGTGATTGAGGATGTGTAGAAAATAGAGGTCTTAATGGATTATTGATAGGAATGTATATTGTTGCAACTACCATGGAATACCTTCGAGAAGTTTCTCAGGAAATTTTACACTTCTGGATATATATTCATTTCTGAATATAATTGAAAGGAAATGAAATAATTATCTCAAAGAGAAAGCTGTACTCTCATATTCACTGCATCAATATTGACAGTAGCCTGCTGCTGCTGCTGCTGCTAAGTCGCTTCAATCGTGTCCGACTCTGTGCGACCCCATAGACGGCAGCCCACCAGGCTCCCCCGTCCCTGGGATTCTCCAGGCAAGAACACTGGAGTGGGTTGCCATTTCCTTCTCTGATGCTTGAAAGTGAAAAGTGAAAGTGAAGTTGTGTCCGACTTTTAGTGACCCCATGTACTGAAGCCTACCAGGCTCTACCGTCCATGGGATTTTCCAGGCAAGAGTACTGGAGTGGGTTGCCATTTCCTTCTCCATCACAGTAGCCTAGAAACAGCCTATTATAGAAACAATCTAAGTATCTGTCAGCATGTGAAGAGATTAAAACAATGCGATGTGATATTTATATATGAATTTTATTTAGCCATTAAAAAGAAAGAAATTCTTCCATTTGTGGCAGCATCGATAAAATTGGAGGGCCTTATGCTAAGTGAAATAAGTTAGAAAAAGACAGATACTATATGACCTTAAATGTAAGAAATCTAAAAAAATAAAAATAAAAAGTAGAACTCAGAAACAGCATAGGAAAGTGATTGCCAGGGCTTGGAGAGTGGAGGAAATAGGAATGGGTTATAAAAGGTTATACATTTTAACATACGAAAATTATAAGGTCTGAGGATCTAGTGTGTAGCATGATGACTATAACTGATAAAATTGTGTTGTTTAATTGGTGCTGTCTAAGAGAGTGGAACTTGCCTGTGTTCTCTTCAAAAAATAAAAGGTAAACATGTCAGATGATAGCTATGTTACTTAAGTTAATAGAAAGGGAAACTCTTTTCTAATACATATGTAAATGAGGGTCAGGACTATGGCAGAGGGGTAGGTGGAAATGGCAAGTGTACTGGAGTGGGGTGCCATTTCCTCCTCCAGAGAAGGTTCCCAACCCAGGGATTTGAACCATTGACTGTGTCTCCTGCATCACAGGCAGATTCTTTAGCTGCTGAGCCATCAGGGAAGTCCTAACAAAACTACCATATGACCTAGAAATTCTACTATTGGGCATATACCATGAGAAAACCATAATTCAAAAAGACACGTGTACCCCAAAATTAATTGCAACAGTGTTTACAGCAGCCAGGACATGGAAGCAATCTAGATGTGCACTGAGAGAGGAATGGATAAAGAAGTTGTGGTACATCTATACAAGGGAATTTTAATTAACCTTAAAAAGAAGCAAATTTGGGTCACTTGAGCTGAGGTGGATGAACCTACAGCCTGTTATGTAGAGTGAAGTAAGTCACAAAGAGAAAACCAAATATTGTATGTTAATGTATACGTGGAATCTAGAAAAATGGCACTGGTTAACCTATTTTCAGGGCAGGAAGAGAGACACAGACGGAGAACAAGTTTGTGGATACAACAAGGGAGGTGATACAAGTTGAATTGAGAGTAGCATTGAAACACAGTACATTACCAAATGAAAAATAATAATAGATAGGCTAGCAGGCAGTGGCTGTGTGACACAGGAAGCTCACCCCGTGCCGTGTGACCACCTGGAGAAGTGGGATGGGGAGCGTGGTGGGGGGACTCAAGAGGATCGGGGATATATGTATACTTGTGGCTGATTCACATCGCTGTACAACACATTTTAAAGAAATTATACTTCAATTAAAAATAAATCTAAAAAATAATATATACATCTGTCGAATTCTCGTGTTATATACTTCAAACATCTTACAGTTTTATCTGCCAATTCTGTCTCAAACAATACTCTGCTTGCTAGTCACTATTCATGACATATGATTCATATATGTTTTGTCTACATAGGGAAAAAAAAACTCTGCAGTATCTACTGAGAAAGGCAAAATGGAGACTTTTTGGATGCTTAAATATCACGTAAGCAAAAGGATTAATAATTAAGTAGTTATCAGTGGATGAACAGCCCCACAGCCTCACAACCAAAAACATAAAACTGTTAAAAAAAGAATTATTGATATCTTTCCAACATATTGGTTTTAAGTATGAATCTTGGAGTCCTATAGCCCTTGTACATACTTCACTCCATCACTCACTAGCCCTGAATCTTTAGGCAAGCCTTATTTTACTTCTCTCCATAATGCCATTCAAACTAGTATCTACCTCATGGAGTTGCATAAGAATTAATGAAGATAATGCAAAAAAAAAAAAAAAATCTCAGAGAAAGACCAGAAGATAAATGCTTGACCAGTATTTATCACCTCACATTTTCTTATTGTGAACTTACAATGAGGGAGCCTTGTCAAGCAAAACCAACAACTGGGCTGTGTAGTGAAGGGCTGCTCAGCCTCATTCAAAGGGAACTCTGGACTTTGTCCTTGTTTCCTGGGAGCTCCTCTCTAAACCCTTATGTTGATTCATCTGACAAAGAGTGACTAAAAGTGTCAAAGGTTGACACTGAGAGAAGTGCTTTTGTTTATTGAGGGTCTTGGGCCAGCCTGATAGAGATGTCAACAGTGTGATTTACAGTAAATACTTTGGCCCACAAGACTGATTTGATTCAGGATGGTGGTTTTGGTCATGCAGTATCAGCTGCACCTCTAGAGAGGTTTGAGCCTGAGATCAGCTGTATGGACCATCAATCATGCCTTGGCGATGGAGCCCCAGTAAAAACTCTGGACACGGAGCCTGGAGTGAGCTCCCGTGTCTGCAAGTGCTCACTGCCACCACATCGGTGCTGCCCATGACACCCTGGGAAGAGGAAACCAAAATTCCATGTCTCACATTTCCTTTGACTCTCTCCTATATGACTTTTCCTGGGCAGTTTTTTATCTGTATCTTTTAAAGCTGCAATCCCCTGGATATATACCAACAGAAAATCATACTTTGTAAAGATACATGCACCTCAGTGTTCCTTGCTTCATCAGGGCTTCCCTGGTGGCTCAGATGGTAAAGAATCTGCCTGCAGTGCGGGAGACCTGGATTCGATCCCTGGGTTTGGAAGATCCCCTGAAGGAGGGGATAGCAACTGATTCCAATCTTCTTGCCTATTATTGTCCACGGGGACTGACCCCATGGACAGAGGTGCCTGGCAGGCTACAATCCATGGGGTCACAAAGAGTCGGGCACGATTAAGTAACTAAGCATGGCAGTGTTCATTGCAGCACCGTTTACAACAGCCAGAACATGGAAGCAACCTACATGTCCATCAACAGAGAAATGGGCAAAGAAGATGCAGTGCATATATACAATGTAATGTTACTCAGCCATAAGAAGGAACAAAATAATGCTATCAGAAGCAATATGGATGGACCTGGATATTGTCATACCAAGTGAGGTAAGTCAGAAAGAGAAAGACAAATGCATATGATATCACTGATACATGGAATATTAAAAAATGGTACAAATGAACTTATTTACAAACAGGAAGAGAGTCACAATGTAGAAAATTATCTTATGGTTCCAGGGGCAAGTGGGGAGGGATGAATTGTGACATTGGGATTGATGTGTACACACTTATATAAGATAGATAACTAATAAGGACCTATTGTATAGAACAGGAAACTCTACTCAACTCTGTAATGACCTACTTGAGTTCAGTTCAGTTCATTCGCTCAGTCATGTCCGACTTATCGCGACCCCTTGAACTGCAGCACGCCAGGCCTCCCTGTCCATCACCAACTCCCAGAGTCTACCCAAACTCATGTCCATTGAGTTGGTTATGCCACCTAACAATTTCGCCCTCTGTCATCCCCTTCTTCTCCTGCCTTCAATCTTTCCCAACATCAGGTCATTTCAAATGAGTCAGTTCTTTGCATCAGGTGGCCAAAATATTGGAGTTTCAGCTTCAACATCAGTCCTTCCAGTGAACACCCAGGACTGATCTCCTTTAGGATGGACTGCTTGGATCGCCTTGCAGTCCAAGGGACTCAAGAGTCTGTTCGAACATCATAGTTCAAAAGCATCAATTCTTCAATGCTAGGTTTATTTATAGCCCGACTGTCACATCAACACATGACTCCTGGAAAAAACATTACCTTGACTAGACGCATCTTTCTTGACAAAGTAATGTCTCTGCTTCTTAATATGCTGTCTAGGTTGGTCGTAATTTTCCTTCCAATGAGGAAATGCCTTTTAATATCATGGGTGCAATCATCATCTGTAGTAATTTTGGAGCCCAAAAATAAAGTCAGCCACTGTCCAGTTTCACCATCTACTTGCTATGAAGTGATGGGATGGGATGCCATGACCTTAGTTTTCTGAATGTTATGATTTAAGCCAAGAAGTGTTTCACTCTCCTCTTTCACTTTCGTCAAGAGGCTCTTTAGTTCTTCCTCACTTTATGCCATAAGGGTGGTGTCATCTGCATAGCTGAGGTTATTGATATTTCTCCTGGCAGTTTTGATTCCAACTGTGGTTCATCCAGCCCAGCATTTCTCATGGCATACTCTGTATATAAGTTAAATAAGCAAGGTGACAATATACAACCTTGACATGCTCCTTTTCCTTTTTGGAACCTGTCGCTCCATGAGAAAAGAATCTAACAAGAGTGGATATACCTATATATATATATACAAGTTATCCACTGTTCAACAAAAACTGATTTATAGCATTATAAACCAATTATACCTCAGAAAAAATAAAAATGAATTAAAAATAAATCAAAGATATGGAACAAACCATAACCACATCTATAACAGTGTTCAGTGAGCTCTTGGGGTCCAGCTGATTATGGAACCCAAGAATGGTCTTGGGGGATCCCCAAACTTGTAATTGCTATCTGAAGTGAATAAAGTCTTGAGGACTTTCCACTCTGAAATTTGTGTCCATCAAAGGCCCCTTTCTTCATATGCATAGTCGTGATATTATCATATGGGTCAAATGGTACTTTGTCTAAGAACTAGTAATTAACTCATATTTCAAATAGGTACATGTATAGGACAGGGGGGATTCCTCAGTGACTGAAAACCAAGGAAGATGTTGAAGATAATCATATATTGTTGTGAAATTCATCAAGGAGTATGCCATCTAAGACCCTCCATCTGGGGCTGCTGGTCCTTATTCAACTTCCTTAGTCCTTGGCTTCCTATCAGCACCACAGAGCATTCAGTACGCATGAGGCATTGGGTTACCTCAGACAAGTCAGTCTCCTCGTTGGGTGCCATGGTCTAAATGCTTGTGTTCCTCCAAAATTCATATGTTGAAAACCTAATCCCCAAAGTGTTGACTTTAGGAGGCGGGACCATTGAAAAATGATTAAGTCATGAGGGCAGAGCCCACATGAATGGGATTAGGGCTCTTCTGAAAAAGGCCTGAAATACTTGTTCATCCCTTCTATTTAGGGATATATCCTGGAAGAGGCCCTCACTCCCTCAACCATGCTGGCACCCTGATCTTGGACTTCTAGCCTCCAGAAAAGTGACAAATAATGTGGTTTATAAACCACCCAGCCTCTGGCATTTTGTAACAGCAGCCTGCATGCACTAAAACACTGGATATGATTAAATAGGGGAGGAGGGAAGTGTCAATCTTGTTTTCCCATCCAAGGTCATGAATATGCAACAGGTAGCATAGATATTCAATTGCAAATAAAGTGTCACATGATAACATATTCCATAGAATTGCACATTTCTTTAAAATTGTACTTCTTTGACATGCTCACCTGGGAACATATTTTCTTAGAGGTAATTAACAGTTATACCTATAGATTGTGGATTGTATGCAATCAGTTGAGGCCTTAAGAGCAAAGAATGAAGTTTCTCAAAATAAAAGCAATTCAGCCTGAAGATGGCACCATTACTGGTAGCCCAATCTCCAGTCTGTCAGCCTAAAGATGAGGCATCTGGACCCTAAGGCCTGTCAGCAGGCTCTCATCAGAATCTTAACATTACTACTCTTTGTTTTGGAAAACATACTTCACTTCTCTAGGGCTTGGTTTTCTCAACTGGAAAAGGAAAATTAGAGTAGAAAATCCTTTACCTTTCCAAAGATTATGCAAATCTTTGTATAAAACATGATTCCAAACTGAGGTTTGTTCTTTTTTCTGAAAAGAAAATTATCGATCGGTTGAGCTGCTTCCCTGTTTGGATCTCTTATACTTCTCATTATTACTCTATCTCACAATGTATTTCTCTGGCTTAGCTTTAAGAGCAAATCATTGATAGAAATAACTATTTGACTGTTATGGAACATTACTTTCATCTTTGATCTTCCATTGAAAAGCAGGTGTTGTAGTTCAGTACACTAGTGATAGAAACTGTTTCTAAATGTGAGCATGTCACCTTGAGAAGCTTGCTGTGTGTAGTTGCTCTGTCGTGTCAAACACTTTACGACCCCATGGAATGATGAACCCTTGGACTATAGTCAGCCAGGCTCCTCTGTTCATGGGGATTCTCTAAGTAAGAATACTGGAGTGGTTGACATGTCCTCTTCCAGGGATCTTCCTGACCAGGGATGGAGCCAAGGTCTCCTGTACTGCGCAGGTGGACTCTTCACTCTCTGAGCTGCCAACTCCTAATAAAATGGGTTATAAAGTATACAGAAGATGAGTGATTTGTCTACTTTTGTTTCCTTTAACAGTGGGTTTTCTTCCCAGGTAACATAATTCCCATTTCAATTTACTGAATGCTATGTAGAATGCAAATTCTCTCTAAAAGAAAGACACTAACACAAAGGGAACTTTTTATGGAATAGCAGTTAAGATTTTGTCCAGTTGTCAGTTTATCCAAAATACCAGAGTCTGGGTATTTGTTTTTAATTATAGGAATAGCAGTTAAGATTTTGTCCAGTTGTCAGTTTATCCAAAATACCAGATTGGCTATTTGTTTTTAATTATAATATTTACCTCAGAAACTACAAATGGCTGGCCAGTTTCTGCCATGTTTGATACTCAATAAAAAGTAACTTCAGGGCAGTTGGCATACCCATGTAGCCCCAGGGGAACTGAATTAAAGGATTTGGGATTGGTGTTGCTCAGATAATTAACTATAATATAAGTCAGAGTGTGGTCAGGGAGATAAAAATGGTGAGAATGAAATTAGGAAGCCATAAGGAGGAAGATGGTACTTTCATCTAGGAAAAGTAGGTAACAATCCATCAAGAAGGTGAATTTCTTTTCTACCATCGAAGAGAGATTAAGTGTTTGTGTACAATGTAAGATTTTGGATTTTTAGGCTTTCCATAAAGTATTTTTTATCTGTCATGATCAGAGACTACAGTGAAGAAACTGAATCCTCTAGTGAAGTTAAGAATCCTATGGTAAAAAGTAGACTCAAGTGGCAGGTTCAGAGCACTGTCTCTAGTTCTGCCCTATTGAGCCTTTTAGTCAGTGACTCAATTATCACATTATCTTAGGACAGGAAACTATGAGGGCTAGTGTATGTGGAATAAAAGACTGAAAATCCAGTGCTTTGCGTCTAATAGGGTAATAATTAAAAGCAAATGCATCCACAGTTCTGTGAACGGAAGTCGCTAAGTCGCGTCCAACTTGTGACCCATGGACTTTACAGTTCATGGAATTCTCCAGGCCAGTATACTGGAGTGGGTAGCCTTTCCCTTCTCCAGGGTATCTTCCCAACCCAGGGATCAAACCCAGACCTCCCACGTTGCAGGCAGAATTTTACCAGCTGAGTGAAAAGGGAAGCCCCCACAGTTCTAGCTCTGTAATTATGTCCAAAGATTCAGGGTATAAGGGTTTGGGTGGGAAGAAAATACCTCAATGATTTTAGTTCACTGTATGCTCTGAGAGCAGCATGAAAAAGTCATTGGAATTTAACTCTGCACGAATAAAAGTGTTTCATTGCACAAACACCTAACGAAGGCCTGCTGGATGCAAAGATTGGACAGTAGTGAAAGCACACATGTGGCCTTTCTAAATTAGGACTTGAATTTTAATAGAAAAACAGAAATGAGTTAAATTTCAAATCTAAACACTGCACCGTAATTGGCACACGTGTCAAGAGGGAAAAGCACATAATGCCATATGTCCACATAACAAGGAGATCTGAGCTGTCTCAGAATCATGAAAGGCTGCTTTGTGGAAGTGGTTTTTACTGAGATCTGAAAGATGTTGGGGAAGTCATGAGGTGAAAGAGCGAGGGTCTTCCAGGGAGCAGAAATGGCATTGATAAAGAGCTTTAGCCATAAGTGAGAATATAGAGTGAGAAGAACAGACATGCCAGGATTGAACCTTCAAGGAATTTAATTTACTTGGTAAAACTTATGCTAACTGGACAACGAATACAAGGTGGAATATGATCACTTCTCTGAAAGAGAAGAATCAAGTTTTGCAGAGCATAGGGGATATTTCCATTTGCCGGAAAATTACGTAAAGATTCCCTAAACCTAGGAAACCTGATTTATGTGGCTACTTTAGCATTGAGTTTTATAAGTTTAGATAAGTGACTTAATCATTCCTTGATTAATTTATATATCTTTTTAATGGGAGGATTGTCTAGATAATTTCCAAGATTTCTTCCATGTCTGAATATTAAGTGAATCCCACAGGATATTATCTGGAATTTAGACAACCCTTTAAATACTGAGAGTAATGGCTGAAATATCTACAATATTATATAAAAAGCATTGAAATTCTTGTTTTTATTCATGGCTAGGTTTTTTAAAATATAATTTCCAGATAAAATGGCAAGATATTTAAAGTATACATGACAATTTAAATAGGTATACATGATTAATGGATTCCCTCATTGATTTAATTAACATATCTATTAATAGCACCTCACATATTTACCTTTAAAGATCTTTTTGGTGAGAAGTTTTAAGTTTTCCTCTCTTACATGTGTGCTAAGTGACTTCAGTCATGTCCAACTCTTTGTGACCCCATGGACTATAGCCTGCCAGGATCCTCTGTCCATGGAGATTCTCCAGGAACAAATATTAGAGTGGGTTACCATGCCCTCCTCCAGGAGATCTTCCTGATCCAAGGATTCACCCCACATCTCTAATGCATCCTGCACATGCAGAAGGGTTCTTTACCACTAACATCTCCTGGGTAACCCCCACAAATGTCAATAACACATTACAAACCATAGTCACCATGTTACACATTAGATTCTCAGATCTTATTCATCATCATACAGCTTAAAGTTTATGCACTTTTACCAAATTCATTCTTAAATCATTGATTTCTCAACACTTATTTTTACACGAGCAGAGACATGTTCTTGTATTTATGATTTTAGAGTCAGGAAAAAAGTTGTCCCCCTCCTGTTGTAACAGTTTAACATTAGATCTTTGAGGGACCATCTTTATGTAGCAGCTCCATAGCCACTCCTATCATTGTCAGAAATCAAGATGGTTTACACAGATAAGGAAAATAAAGAAAACTGGCTTCCCTGGTGGTGCAGATGACAGAGAATCTCCCTGCAATGTGGGAACCCTGGGTTGCTCCCCTGGGTCAGGGAAAATCCATTCAGAAAGGATTGGATACCCACTCCACAATTCTTGTCTGAAGAATCCTTTGGATGGAGAAGCCTTGTAGGCTACAGTCCATGGGGATCACAAAATGTCAGACATGCCTGAGCGACTAACACACAATGGGCTTTAAGGATTTGGAAGCTGTAGCAGAGCTCAGGAAAGCTTAAAAGGAAAAGCAAAACTCTTTGAGACATGCAACAACAGGGGTGCATGAACACTTTAAGGCTACAGGGCAAAGAAAAGAATGGATATTGCAGTCTCTAAAGAGTCGTGTACACAGTTGCACCTAAAAGTGAGGTCCTCTGACCAGAGCTCTGGGCTTCAGTGGAGAGATTTGGCCACTGCCCAGCAAGAAAGGAGTCAGAGGAAAGAATCAATCCACTAATCTCTTTCTCCACTGACTCACCAATTTCTTTTGTCCACCACTGGCAAAACTCAAGTAGAAGTCAGAGGCCAGGAGAGCTAGAGGGATAAAGTCTGGTCTTTTCAGCCTCCAAAGGTTCATAACATAAGAGAAAATGATCAACAGGGTGCCTGAGGGGCAAATAAAGAATATCAAACACACCCACCATTTCTATGTAGCAGAAATGTTTTCTTTATCTTATGAATTTAGTTGCAGTGATTTTTGCTAGACATTTAAAATGACTGGGTAGGATTAACTTTAATGGGAGAAGTCAGTTTGTGATTTGACCTAGACTCGAGGACTTGTCACTGTAGTTCTGGTGTGATAATATTGTTACTGGGACCCTAACTGTGATGCTTAGAGGGATTGGGAGCAGCAGGAAAAGGGATGACAGAGAATGAGATGGCTGGATGGCATCACCAGCTCGATGGACATGAGTTTGAGTAAACTCCGGGACTTTGTGAAGGACAGGGAGGCCTGGCATGCTGCAATTCATGGGGTCGCAAAGAGTCGGACATGACTGAGTGACTGAACTTCTATATACTTGATTCACTTAAACCCTTGGAAGAGATAGGTAATGTGACCAGATTTAGGAAGGGACCAGAAACTATCAAGATATGTTTGTATCCATTGTTGAATTCATTTGGTTGATTTGTATGTGTGAGAGTGAAAACTTTTAATTCCAAATTTGTGAGAGACGTTAGTCTGAAATTTACTTTTTGTATTGCCTTTGTGTGAGTTTGACATAGAGCAATACTGGCCCCATCTAATTAGTTGGGAATGGTTTCCTACTCTTTCATTTTCTTGAAGAGATTATGGTAAATTGAACTTAATTTTTAAAATACTTGTTAGAATTCTCTGGTCAAATTATCTTGGATTGATGGTTTGTTTTTCAAGAGTTTTATGTCACAGTTTCAAACTCAGTAAAGTGTATAGGAGTATTCATACGATGTATCTAATTTTGCTTCAAGTATTTCGAGATTATGTTGTTTCATGTATACATATTTAGGATTATTATGTGTTGGAGCTGGATTGACTCTTTTTTCCTAATGTAATGTCCTTGTATTCCTTTGTCCTTAGATATTTTCTTTGCTCTAAAGTCTACTTTATCTAATATTCACATAAGTTTTTATCCTTTTAATTTCCAAATATCCATGCCATTATTAAACTATTCAGGCTTTCCTGGTGGCTCAGATAGTAAGGAATCCACTTGCCTTATAAAGACCTGGGTTCAATCCATGGCTTGGAAAATTCCCCTGGAGGAGGACATGGGAATCTGTATTCTTGCCTGGAGAATTCCATGGACAGAGAAACCTGGTGGGCTACACTCCATGGTGTCACAATGAATCAGACACAGCTTAGCAACTAAACCACCACCTGGTGTTCCTTCACATTTATTCCTCGGGTGGAACAGCCCTACTCAGGCTGCCTTCTGATGCTAGGTTGGAGGTCAGGAATGCTGGGCCTGTGCTGTCTTCTGTTATGTGCTGTCATGTTACTCTTCCTTTCTTCAGGCCCTGAACTAGTTCACCTCCTTTTGGCCTACTATAAAAGGTCCTTTTAGTGGTCTCTTCTTATTTCCAGATTAAAAAGAGGAGTGGGCACAAACAGATCAAGGTCATCGTGTCTGAACCAGAAGCCCAAAGTGTGTTTTATAACCTGGGGAAGAGATTTCATGGAGGGAAGTTGAGGAGGGAAGTGGAAAAGAGTCCACAGTAGGCTGGAGATGAAAGCCATGGAGTCCCTTTCTTTAGAAGTCATCAGAAGCTGAGAAAGTATTTTTCTAGATTATATGTATATTCTGCTCTGAGTGAGTACACTTTCTGTTTCAGCAAACTGTAAGTCTTCTGTATTTTTTCATTAATTTTCTTTACAAATGCATATATGTATAATGATATCCATACAACATTTTATTTATTCTTCTAAACCATTTCAGTTCAGTTTGGTTCAGTCACTCAGTCGTGTCTGACTCCCAGGCCTCCCTGTCCATAACCAACTCTTGGAGGCCACCAAAACCCATGTCCATTGAGTTGGTGATGCCATGAAACCATCTCATCCTCTGTTGTCCACTTCTCCTCCTGCCGTCAATCTTTCCCAGCATCAGGGTTTTCAAATCAGTCAGTACTTCACATCACATGGCCAAAGTATTGGAATTTCAGCTTCAACATCAGTCCTTCCAATGAATACCCAGGACTGATCTTTAGGATAGACTGGTTGGATCTCCTTGCAGTCCAAGGGACTCTCAAGAATCTGCTCCAACACCAGAGTTCAACAGCATCAATTCTTTGGCGCTCAGCCTCCTTTATAGTCCAACTCTAACATTCATACATAACCACTGGAAAAATCTAGCTTTGACTAGATGGAAATTTTTGACAAAGTAATGTCTCTGCTTTTTAATTTGCTGTCTAGTTTGGTTATAACTTTTCCTTCCAAGGAGTAAGCATCTTTTAATTTTTGGCTGCAATCACAATCTGCAGTGATTTTGGAGACCAGAAAATAAAGTCAGCCACTGTTTCCATTGTTTCCCCTTCTATTTGCCATGAAGTAATAGGACCAGATGCAGTGATTTTAGTTTTCTGAATGTTGAGCTTTAAGTGAAATTTTTCACTAGGCCACTTTTCCCAAGGCCATTTTTCAAGGCCATTGCTCTGCTTGTATTATGATTTGAGATTTAAACCCTGAAAAAAAGAAATTTTTTGTAGAATTTGGATTATTTACCAGTAGGTGAATTGATGGAGAAACAAAAGAACTAAATATGATTACTTAATTGAGCTCAAACTTTATATATGAATATGAAGAGAGCTATTCATATATATTTCATATTCATATTCATATATAATTTTATTCTTGCCCTCTTGTGGTATTCTGAGAACTTTGATTGAAGCTATATATAAAAGAAATCACTTTATTATTATATTTAAACAACTGGCATAATTATGCATGTACATTCAGAATCCATTAGTCCAGTGGCCAAAACAATGAGTGTCCTTATCCACTAGGGAAGAAAATGTTAGCATACATAGGTTATATTTTGTGTATATTTTTTAAATGGCATAATAGAATAGAAATACATATATAATATTTTTACATAATATACTGAGGTCACTGAAAGGGTGTTGTAAAATGGAAAATAATTTGGAGATTATTTCTTCAGGAAAGAGAAAAGTATCAAAATTTGCTGCATAAAATGTTACTTAATTTGGGGCAGTTTACCAAAATTTTTTTATGAAACCAGTTCAGCTGAAGAGAGGCAGAATATTCAGAACACCCATGTTTCCATGAGATTGCATAGAGCATCAGAGATGGAAACATTTTGAAGTTGGGTAGAAGACCAAGAGACCTGACTGGACAGGGGAAAACTGGAATCTTGAATGCAAGAAAGGGTGTTTGCTCCCCTCACTGTGGTCTAAGTTGTTTTTCTTTAAATCACCTCCCTTTCTTCACATTCATTCCCTAAACCCCATCCTCTGCTTTACTATTTCTTTTCCCACAGTACAGATCACCTTTTAACATACCATATAATGTACTTGGATTCATGTTTATGGCAGGTTATCAGTCTGCCCCCAGCTGGAATATCTGTCCCATGAGGGTAAGTGTCTGCCTGCTTTGTTTACTGATGTAAACTAAGCACCTATAAGAGTTTCTGAGTCAAGGAGGAATTGAGTCAGTGATCAGTTGGTTAAATGACCAATAGCAGATACTGGGCAGGCCTATCGGTTTCAAAACTTTGTGGTTTCGATTAGCTATTGTAAATGAGCTGGTCCGCAGTTAATGTTACAAGCTTAAGACACGTTTCTGTTTCTTTTATCAGCATAAACATAAACTACTATGAAGATAAGTTTTTAGATCCAATGATAGCTAAAATGCACATTTGAAAAAATATATACTAGTTGATTTGATGTCTTTATCCAAAATAGAATTATATTCCTTTTCAAAACTTTTCCTTACATAGGTGTGTGTACATATATGTTTATATATATAAATACAATTACATATAGTCAAAGCTATGGTTTCTCCATTAGTCAGGACGGATGTGAGAGCTGGAACACAAGGAAACTGAGCACTGAGGAAATGATGCTTTTAAACTGAGGTGTTGGAGAAGAATCTTGAGTGTCCATGGACTGCAAGGAGATCAAACTGGTCAATACTAAATGAAATAAACCCTGAATATTCATTGAAAGGACTGATACTGAAACTGAGGCTCCAATAATTTTTCTACCTGATGCAAAGAACTAACTCATTGGAAAAGACCCTGATGCTGCGAAAGATGAATGGCAAGAGGAGAAGATGGGAGAGGATGAGATGGTTGGATGGCATCACCGACTCGTTGTAAATGAGTTTGAGCAAACTGCAGGAGATGGTGGAGGACAGGGGAGCCTGATTTGCTACAGTTTATGGGGTCTCAAAGAGTTGGATATGACTGAGTGACTGAACTTAATTGAAGGTATGGATATGTGTTATGTATATAACAATGATTATATGATCATTATACATAGGTCACATTGTCTAATAATGCTATTTTAGTTTCAGATATCATTATAGATAAAAAATATTGACATATAATGTTATTTTGGTTTCAGGTGTACAACATAATTATTTGATATATATTGCAAAATGATCACCACAAGAAGTCTGGTGAACATCTGTCACTAGAAATAGTTACAATTTTCTTCTTGTGATGAGAACATCTAAGATCTCTTAGCAGTGTTCATTAGGCAATAAGTATATTCCAGTTTTGACTTAGTGCAGTTAAATGAGACAAGTGGCTTTGAGTCTTAGAATCAAAGAATCATGTTGAAACAGTTGAGTTGAATCAAACTTTCAGTGCCAACTCATATAGAACTTTCTTTAAAAATCCATCCCTGATTGGGCCCACCTGGCTCCCATTACACGGTATGGTGTACAGGCATAGATCGGTGTTAAAGGCTTCTGCTATCTTTTCCACTTGCCCATGCAATTCTTTCTCGACATCTTTCAGTGCTTCATCCACCTCCTGTCCTCACTATCCAAGTAGGTTATAATTAATGACAGAAGATGTCTAAGTAGCTACACTCACAGTTGCTGCCCACTGGGCATTTTGAAAAGAGGCTGGAAAGGAGTCCTTCCAGTATTAGAGTTTTACTTTCATGGGATTAGAAAGCTTTTCAGTTTGAAGAGTCCATCAATATAAATATATTTCAGGAGTGAACACTGTTTAATTATTTATTTGATTAGTGATTAGCTGACCGTCTGCTGAGAGTAAGGCAATGAAGGGTTAGTAAACAAGGGAGGATTCAGGCAAAAGGAATGAGGAACTCTTGGAGAAAGTGGACACATGATTAAGGAAACCGTTACCTCTATTTTGGTTAGGTTTCAGGTTTTGTTTAGGCTGGCTCTGTAAAGGTATGGGTTCTTTCCATTTTATTTACATCCATGATCTATACTTTACAATGTATGTCTTATTTAAGTGTTGAAAGTGACTGGAAACTTACTGCTTGTTATCACTGGGTAGTCGTGCTTTGCTTCTGGTATTTCAGAGGGTCTAGCAGAGGCTCCGTAGAGTCCTTATTTCTATCATTTGCTGAAGAACCTTAACATTTTTTGGTGATTTCTGGTACTAAGTTGATGAAATACAGGAAAACAGAGCTCAGATGCTTTTGGATAAAACCTAAATTTATATCCTACCTTCTCTCTGATGTTTCATTGGTTGACTCAACTAGTCCCATATTGTTGGATGACTGTTCTGACTCTTATGTCTGCCTCATTCCTTGCATGTGGTCAAGGTCTATTTCATTTCCTGTATCTCTCACATCTTTTGCATCTTTTCATTTGGCAGAACCCTCTTTGATTTTTAGTGTCATAATATTCACAGCTCTTTCTGATCTCTTTCTTATTCTCTAAAAAGAATTGCAACAGCCACAACTCTCTCAATGAGCATTAAAGTTTCTCTTTTCTAATTCTGGATCTTCTACTCTCTTGTACTAAATGTTCTTGGTTTCCTGTTGTCTTGTAGAATAAAGACACACTCTCCAAATTGGCATGTATGATTCTCTCAAAGGAGGGTTTGATTGATTGCTTGGGGGCAGAGTATTCTGTCATGATCTGAAAGGTTGGGTCATCCCAGGTAGAGACAGGGGCAAGACTCAGGTAAGAATAATTCTGACTATGAGGGAAGAGGTTGGTTTTGCTGGACATTGTCCCTTTATGTGGGTGAAGGGTGTCTTTGTCTAAAAGAAGATAATTTGGCTGGATTCTGTACTGAAGAGTTGCCAGGCTCTGTTCATCTCAAGAATTATGGTCTTTAGTAACAACAAAAGAATACTCATAATATAAAAGACAATTTAAGAAAAAGAGGAGGGAAGAGAAAATGGAAATAAAAGGGAATATGAGATATTTGCTCTTAAAATATTGAAATATATACATATATATATATGTATGTATGTATGTATTTGGGTCCTTAATAATACAGTGTTCTAACATCTTTTCATCCTTCACTACCCAAGTCCTTGACTAACTTTCCTTTTGCTGCTCTTCCTTCCTTCTCTCTTTCTCTTCCTTCTCTCTTATTCATCCTCCTTTCCCATCTACCTTTTGATTTCCCATTTTCTGTTTACTAGGAATTCCCAGAAAATCCCTAAAGATGCTGCATAATCAGCCCAGCAACTTCACTGACTTCTTAGGAGAGCCAGTCAAGAGATTGGCCCTCATCCCAGGTTGTCTGGAGGCTCTTGAACAAGCTGAGCAACCCTAATCCAGTCACATTGCTCCAGTCTCAGTAGAGACTCAGTCTATTGGGAGGATTTTATAATTCAGGGACCTTCTAGGGCATGTGTAAGGCCAGATAATTACTGACAAGGATAGTTACTCTAAAAGGAAGAAAAAATGGTATCTCACTTCTCAGATAAATGTGTTTTGAATCCAGCTTTCTGATCTACTCGGTGTCTATGTGAGCAGTTGGACATTTGTCTAGAGGCCCCAGGCAGGGTACATATGCACACCATATTTCTGCCATTCAATCATACAGAGTGTTTAGGATACATGGGTTTTCTATGGGTCAGCTAGTAGGCAGCTGACTGTGGGCTACTTAAAGTTCTTCAGATGGTGCTTGCAGGTTGAGGCAAACAGAGAGGCTTCGGTGATCACTGCAGGTGGTGAGCTGTGGGTACCAGAACAATTCCCCTGATTAAAAAGGAAACTATGACGTTGTGGATCCTCAGCTTATGAATGTCCTGGAAAACCACAAGGATCCCCCACAAGAGAAATACTTATCAGTCAGGGGGAATTTCAGATCAGTCCATCTGGACCAAGAGAAGGCTACAACATGTAAGTCAGTGATGTCAGAACTTTCCCATCTGTTACCATCTACCCTGTTCCAACATGACCCAAGGGATTGAAGATCCCAGAGAGTGAGAGAGAAGGAACCTTGCAGAAATGGACATATTGATGCTTCCTGGTGAGTCCCCAGGGCCTCAGCAGGGGAGAGGGAAACATTGAATAGACTGAATATGAGTTGGAGTTGACAGCTGACTGGCCTGGCCTTGTGAAACCGAGTGACAGAATGTATGGAATGGTTGCAAGGTGATGCAGAAAATGAGGATGCAATGGAGTGTGGATGAAGGCAGCTACTGGAGGAGGATGGAGGCAGTTCATGTTTGTATCTGCTATGGTCTCAACCTTTGTGTCCCCCAGAAATTTCGTATGATGAAATCCTGATTCCCATGGTTATGGTATCCAAAGGTGGTGCCTTTGTGAGGTTCTGGAGTCATAAGGATGGAGCCTCCTCAATGAGATGAGTGCTTTTACGTATAAGAGACACACAGAGCTCCCGAGCCCTTCCCCCATGTGAGGATACAATAAGAAGTGTGTGACCAGAAAGGACCCTTCATGACCATGCTGTGGAAATCCATTTCCACTGTTTATAAGTCTGTGATATTTTGTTATAGCAAACCCAGAAGGACTAAGACAGCATCCTAACAATCTTCAGACAGTTCAGTAAACCTCATGCTATTTGTACAAAGGTTTGAAGCACTGATCCTGTCTGGTGTAACACTGATAGTGGGCTGACAGTTCGCAGCTGGATTTCATAAAGGATCCTGAGGATTCAGTCTTCTTGGTAGCATGGCCAGAACCATGAACAATTGTATAATACTTTGATTCTCATAACTTGACCCAGAATAATTTTCTGTGATTCTTACATAATCTCTTATTGGTCTTATTTGTAATGCCAGCTTCTGCTATGTGTGACTAATTTTAATAAGAGCTTCATTCTCTCAATTGTAGGGGTGGATTTTCTTTTGATTTTCTATTAAATAAAAATAAGAAATGTTAACAAATTACCCTCTTAGATTTTGACATCTCTACAGAGTCTGTGTTTACTTTTTTAGGAGGCGACCAATTTCACAGAACATGCATGAAAAAGCTGTATATTTCAAAGAATCCTGCTATGGGATAGATCCTTAGCACCATCTCAGAGCTGGATGGGATGGATGTGGATTTAGCACTCATCACTGATTCGGCATGCCAGGATCTTGGTGTACATATCAACTTTACGTGAATCCCTGTTCAGGCACTTGAACAGGTTATAAAATGCAGAATGACGTACATCTTCATCGTCGGACAGCAGGAATGGAATTGCTGACCAGTACAAGCGTTCGTTCTCCAACTTCCATCTGAGTGGAAGAATAATCTGAATACCCAAAAGATAAATGACTTCTTGTGAGTTTTATTAGTATTTCCTTACCTTTGTCCCTTGTAATTATATAATTAATATTTGGGAATCACATACAAATGTAAAACTCTCTAGATATGGATTTTTGGCCAGCCTATGAGAAAACTATTAGGAATCTATAATGTAGAAACATAACTCAAGTTTAGATTTAACTTTCCCTTTTCTTCCTTCCCACTCTCATCCTTTGATTTGAGCAGAACAGAGAAAGAAGACGAGTGGAACTTCAATAGCAGATATCCTGGGATACATTGAGGAAAATGCTGACTTGGAAATTCTGTTATCTAGTTCTCTTACTCTTAAAAACATTTCAACCACCTTACCCAGGAAGAGGCAAGCTTTTGGTGGAATTGTGTGCAATGTAAGGAAGGCTGCACATATCAAAAAATGCACTGAAATTCTGATTCTTTTACAGTAGAATCTATCAAATGAAAAACTGGGTTCCTGCTTTATGTAGTAGGAATCTAGTATATAGAAGTCACGAATCTTTTTCTTAAAAAGTGGGATATTTCAAAACACATTGTGCATTACAGACATCAACTCTTTCAGTCATGAACAATGCAAGAAAGCCCTAGGCAGGATGCTCACCTGGCTGAATTGTATCGCTAAGATTGATTGAAGTTTGAATGATTTTCTATGACTCTCTAAGGCACTTGATATGATAGTAACTGTGAGGTTTTCCTCAATCCGTGGGTCATAGGCTAGATCAAACAGAGGAGCATTCCAGAGGTACTGTATCATGAGTATCCACATAGTAAGGTTTTCATTCTAAGCAAACATAATAAACAGTCTCATTAAAATAATCATAATAGAGTGGTTTTGGTAACAGGTGATCTTTGTTCAGAGCTGCTGACCTAAAAGACTTTGGTTATTCCTATGTGTATGCAGAGATTTTTGAAGGTAGTAAAAGTTGCAAAATTATAAAAGGTAAGCTCTTAGTTCACACTTCACTGAATTATTAAAAATCTGGGTTATTTTAGGAATTAATTCTTCTGATGAGTTCTAGCTGATAACATGAATTTTCTTATTTCCTCTGAAATTCTACCACCCACTTAGTGAGTTCTTTTATGTTTGTCTATTTGCGTGAGAGAAATCTAAGTATTTATGGCAAGTCAGTATGTGCCTGCAGTACTTGACCCAGGAAAGAGGCATTCTGCCTGTGCCCACATCATTGTCACCCAGTGATTCTTTCATATTAATGAATCAGATGAGTCATTCGTATTGATTTTTGATTGATAATTTGTTTTATGATATTACAACCAAGAGACAATGAAGAAGACATGACATTCCTAAACAAGTTTTCTTTCCTCAGTTGATCCCAACACCAGCCCCCGTGCTGGTATCAGAAGAGTCTGTCTTGTTGACACGTGTCCGGGCAGAAAATGGCACAGCGTTGTCTTAGTAACAGCATCCGTGGGATTCACATTGGAGGGTTTTCACCCTTAGTTCACTTCTACTAGCAGATTTGAGCATGAAAACCCTGGGGGCTGAAGATCTCTAGTTAATATGCTTGATTTCTTTATAGTCATGAACTGTTTTAGTGGTAAAGAACAGAGAACTGAGTAAGATTAAATATAGTTATGCACATAAAGTGCTTAGTACAATGTATGGCCATGTAGTAACTCTCAATAAACTTTAAATTCAAGCTTACTGAAAAATCCTCCTCCTCTTTTTTGACCTTTTCCTTTACTTGATCATTCTCATTATTAATGAACTTAACAGAGGAAAAAAATTCTGGTATCATTAAGAAAGTTGTAGAGAGAAAAAAAATAGAATTTTAAGGGGGGATGCATGTGAAAATATTTTAAATAATGTTAGGATGAAGGATAAAGCAGGAAATCAGAAAGGAGAAATTATAACGGTGAAAATTTGGAGCTGCCATAAATGATTGAGGCTTGATACGTAAACTGTGTTGTCCTCAGAACAGAGCCAATTGTTGCAGCCATGAGAAGCAAAGCAATGTTATATAGGCCATTGTGGGGGAAACTTACAAATTAAAAATAAAAGGTGACAGAGGAATGATTCAGAATGATGAATGAGGAGGTGTCAGAGAAGTAGAAGCAGAATCAGAAGAACCTTGAAAGGCAGACGCGCTGGCTCGAGTGGTGCAGTGTAGGACTCCCACATACAAGTCACTAGTAACAATGAGTGCTCAAAACTGGGGTGTGTTTCCTACATATTCATGAATTTTGTAATCTTATATTTTACACATGGAAGTTCCCATTCATTTCCTGTTTTTGTACAGAATAATAGCTGCAATCCTGTGTCTAATGCATTGCTTGAACTAAACTTGTCTGCATGGACAATTTATAGATCTGTTGTTTGTTTTGCTACTACAGATCAATAGTCATCCCTTGATTTCACTCATGCTTCATCAACTGCATAAAATAATTTCTCTTCTGATGCTTACAGTTCCTTCAAAATTTTCTGCATATAAAGTTACCATTACCTCTAATAATCCAAAGCCTGGTAAGCTAAATACTGTCTCATTCGATCTGGTGAAAAACCCAGGTGAAAGACTCACGTTCATCATTTGGGCTTTTTCTATTTCTTCAGGAGCATGGAGGGGATTGGTGTGGCAGTCATTGATGGCATTCATATACTCCGGTTTACTCTGGGAATACCATTCAATCTGAAAGTGATCAGGCAATTAGTCGTGGTTGTTGGGCACTCAATAGATGAACCAATTACCAGAACATTAACATTTGATAGATGTGTAATTTTTTAATGGGGGGGCATCACAAAATTTGAAAGTCATTCTTTTCCTACTTTTTCTATATATTGTCTCTATAAAAATGATTTTACATCTAACATATCTAGGTTCAAACATTTCCCTTCTCTTTTTTATCACTATCTTTTTTTTTTTTTTTTTGGGTATTTGAACCAAATACTTTTGTTCTTTTGAACCAATACTTAGTTCTTTTTTTTTTTTTTTTACTTAGTTCTTTTGTACCAATACCAGGTGATGGTAGTGGTAAAGAGCATTCCTGCCAATGCAGGAATGATCAAGCCTCAGGTTTGATCCCTTGGTGAGGAGCATCCCTTGCAAGAGGGTACAGCACCCACTCCTGTACTCTCACCTGGTGAATCCTATAGACAGAGGAGCCTCATGGGCTACAGTCAGCAGGGTTGCAAAGAGTTGGAACAATGGATGTGACTTAGAATGCATGCATGCACCTATATTTAACCATTTAATCTCTTGTTTACTATGGGTTAGAGCCAATATATTCCCTTATAAGGAGTAATACAGTAATGACTCTGACTTATCTCTGAACCCACTCACCAAAAAGCTTAGTGTTCATCCCAGGTGCAGAATACAATACTGTTTATAGTGACAAAATTGTACATCAGAAAAACATGGCATAAAGTTATAGGAAATACTAAGCAATGGACTGAGAAAAATAAGAGGAGATAAATCTAACACTTTGATAGAGAAAAACAAATCTTTAGCGGAACCTATGAACATTTGAAGAGATTACTTGGAAGAGTTGGAAAAGATGGACAGTCAAAAATGGAGGATGAAACAAACACTAGTGAGCACACAGAACTACGTGACTTTAACAGAAACCTGTAGCGCCGCCTTTTATTAGCTGTCTACTCTACTGTGTGCTCCTTGATTGATGTAAAAGAATTAACATACAACTTTCAAATACCTCCAGCCGAAAGAGAATAATTGTTTCCAATTGTAAATTCTGCTTCTATTGTAGCTCAAAACCTATTCACTGCAAATCTTAAAACAATAATTTGTAGCATTAAAAAAACTACCAGTATTCATTTTTGTGACCAGGATCCAGCTTTGTTTAACATGTTCCATCCACGCAGTTCACTGCAGAGCAGTTCTCATTTATTGGCTATTTACTCTGAGCCTGGAGAAGAAGCCCAGAGAGACCCTGAAGGACCAGAAAATCAACATGCTTCCTTTTCCCCAGTCCCACCTAAAACTTCTTTCTGTCAGGTAGTATTATGGATTGAATGTGTGTTATTCAAATTCATGTGTTGCTTCCCGAATCGCCAAAGTACTGTGTTTTGAAAAGGGTTCTGACTTTTTGGCACGCCATGGCCTATAACCCACCAGACTCCTCTGTCCATGGGATTTCTCAGGCAAGAATACTGGAGGGGCTTGTCGTTCCCTTCTCCAGGGAATCTTCCAGACCCAGGGATAGAACCCAGTTCTCTCCCATTGGGAGCAGATTCTTTACCATCTGAGCCACCAGCAAAGCCCGTTAAGGTTAAATGAGCTCTTAGGGTGCAACACTCATCCAATAGGCTTAGTGTCTCCATGAAGCAAAACACCAGAGACTATTCTCTTCTGTCTCTGTGTCTGTGTGTCCTTTCCTCTGTCTGTCTTCCCCACCCCCCACCCTGTGTGAGGACGCATGGAGAAGCCATCCTGGGAAGAAAGAGTTCTCACCACAGCCTCACCTTGCTGGTGCCCTGATCTGGGACTTCTAGCCCCCAGAGCTGTGAGGAAATAAATTTCTGTTGTTTTTTCCACTGAGTCTATTGTATTCTTTTATGGCACTCCTAGCTGACAAATACAAAATCATTTATTTTGGAAATTTAAAAAAGAAAATGAATGAAAGGAAATTGAAAAAGTTAGTGCACTTAGGAATCTTTGAGATTTCACAATACTGATCCTATCTTCGATTTCCACATCTTATGAGCTGACGGCGTCTTTAACCTAGAGAGTGTTATTTGAAGTGTGGCTGATGCAGCCCTCTTGTTGAAAGGATAGTTTGGGCCAGTCACTTATGCGAAGGTAACTTCTGGGAGCCTGGCGGGCTACAGTCCATGGGGTCGCAAGTGTCGGACACAACTTAGCAACTAAACCACCGCCACCACAGTACTTACAAACTCATTGAACATTATTGTGGAAAGGTTATGCATGTCGTGGGACAGACTGGAGGCACGGCTAAATGTTTCTCTAAGGGACTTCAGGCGGACACCAAAAAGGTATCGACCGCAGAGCCAGCAAAATTCGCCTTGGCACAGGAGCACATCTGACATGACCAGCAGCAGGAGCAGGCAGAACCCTGCTAAAATAAAAACAGGAGACATTCTGAGATGATCTAGTCACCTGAGCTTATCAAATTCATCCTGTGCAGGGAAGCCTTTTCTTTCCCTGTTGCTCTGAGCAGGAGCTGGTGCTGTAGTAGCTGGGCTGGGGAAGAAGGAGCGCCTTCTGTGTGAATTTAGATGGATGATGATATCGGCACAGATAGATAGTTGGAGAAGTAGGTTACTCCCTGCATTTTTGTATTGCTCCCCGAAGTACTTCTGTGCTCTGCAAACATTTGGAACTTAATTCTGAGCCAGGGTGTTTAGGCCATTCTTTTAAGACAGTTTAATGTTGGGACTCTGCAGACTCTGAGCAGCGAGGCCCTCTAGAAGTGTGTTATTTTTTCACTCTACACTGACTAGTGCTTGCATTTTAGACACTGAAATGGCAAGAAGTGTACAGTTGATCTCTGGTTTACCATCGCGCTGGGGTAAGAGTAAACACACGACTGACTGATCGCTACTATTGAGTACAGAGAGAATGCTAAGAGAAAAAGGATACTGAACCTTGGATCTGCTAACTCACTTTTGTAACCCCATGCATGTCTTTGATACTTTCCCAAAAGCTTTAAAACATCTTAAAATTTGTGTTTCACAGTAACCCTATGAAATAGCCTTCATCTTCACTATGATCATCAAGCTATGTTAATGAAGATGCAATGCCTTGGAGAGGGCAAGTGATCTTCCCAGGTCCCATTATCAGCAGATGGAGGTGACTGGGCACCAGTGCAGTCATCCATTCACTTCCTGAGGTCACATCACACAGGCCTGTGGGCTCGCGGTCTGCATGTGTGTAAGCAGGACCACATCAGGAGCTGTGATGACTCAATTTAAGCGAAAAATATTTTGTCTTTGACTGCAAAACAGCAGTGACCCTAGAACACTGGTTTTATCCACTGGTTTTGCTCTGTCTATAAAACACTCACTGTTAACGTCTTTGACAATTATCAGTGTGGGGGCCTGGTTCTCCTGGCTAGCCTTTCTTCTCAGCAACTTGACAGCTCTTCTACTTTTATGCATCCTTAATCTTCTCATTACGTTTGTTTCTTCGAGACAATGGCAGGTAAATCTCCAGAAGGTCATCCAAGAACATTATCTGCTCAGCACCCAGGCCCCCATCACTGGCTCTGCGGACACGGCCTGCCCTTTACTGACTGTGACGTTTCAGGGAGAAAATCCATCTGTCTGGTCAGGAGCACATCCTGACAACCCATGGGGCTTAGGTTTTGAACCATCTCCCAGAATCCCCTCTTTGATAGTAAAACTAGACCTTCACGCTTCCATGATGTATTGTAATATTTCAGAAATTATTCCTCGCCCTACCTTTGGCCAACAGAGGCATAAAATCATCGACTCTTGCAAGCATGATTTTAATATTACTTTTCCTGTCTGTCCTTTGTAAGTAAGCAGAATTTAAGACTGATTTGAGTAAGAATTGAGTTTCGACATAAGAACTGATAAAATAGGGATTTTATCCTCCTGAATGAGATATCAACATGATTCTTTCTACAATTTACCAGAAGAGTGATAATTTAATAAAGGATAAGGTATCAGCATTTACTAGGTTTTCTCTGCTCTTAGTTTAAAGGGGCATGGTATCTAAGAATAAAATGGTTATTTAAAATTAAGTGATGAAAATAAAAGAAGTGATTCTTAAAAGGAAGACATATAAGTTGAAGAAATTTGGGACTATCTCTCTCATCAACTAAAGAGCTTATTGTGACAGACAAGGAGAATAATAGCTTGTATAACATAGACCTATTTTTGTGCATATATTTCTGTGCATGTATACATGTGTTTTGAATAAATATATGTTTAATTCCTACATGGAACTTTGGACCTTATAAAATTCAATTTATAAGAGGTGGTAAATATAGCAGAATACCCTAATTCCTAGTGTAATTGATCATTTGTTGGTAGATGACTAACTATATGATTTTTTTTTCTGTTAAAGTTTTACTTGCATGTTTGCTTTGGTAGCACATATGTTAGAAAATTTGAATAATACTGACAAGATTAGCATGGCCCCTTGCCCAAGGATGACACACACATTTGTGAAGATTTCCATATTTTTCTCTAACAACTTTGAGGAGTATGATAGGAAGGAAGGGGGAAATAGGTTCAAGATCGAGAGGACATAGGTATCCCTATGGCTGATTCATGTTGATGTTTGGCCGAAAGCAGTACTGTATTGTAAAGCAAATAACTTTCAATTAAAGATCAATAAATTTAATTATTAAAACTGTTATTGGGGATCATATAACAGGTTCAGATCCATTGTATGACTAAAGCGGATCTGACTGGAAACTGAAGGTGTCCAAAAAAAAGACAAAACAATTTTAAATATTTATATAGCCAACATAGGAGCACCTCAATACATGAGGTAAACACTAACTGACACAAAAGGGGAAATTGACAGTAATGCAGTAATAGCAGGGCATGTCAACACCACACCTGTACCCATGGGCAGATCAACAAAACAGAAAATTAATAAGGAAACATATCCTACAAGGGAATATTAGAGCAAACATACCTAATTGATATTCAGCACATTACACCAAATGCAGAATACAGTTTTTTCTCAAGTGCACATGAAACATTTTCCTCATCATGGGTCACAAAATCAAACCTCAGTAAATTTAAGGAAATTGAAATTATATCAAGCATATTCTCTGACCTCAACACTATGAGACTAGATATAGATTATAGAAAAAAAAAACTTTAAAGAACACAAACACATGGAGATTCAACAACACATTTCTAAATAATAAACAGGTTACTAAACAAATAAGGCAATCAAAACATTCCTAGAAACAAAGAACAATGAAAACATGATGATCTAAACCTATAGGATGCATCAAAAGCATTTCTAAGAGGGAAGGTTATAGTAATACAAATCCTACCTCAAGAAACACATTGAATAGACAACCTAACTTTACATATTTTTAGCTCTTTTTAATTTCTCTTATCAGTGTCTTAAAGGTTTTGTATAAAATCTTTCATCACCTTGCTTAAGTTTATTTCTCAGTGTTTTATCTTTTTGTGATGCAATAGTAAATGGGCTTTTTAATTTATTCAAATTTCTGATAGTTTGTTGTTGATATATAGTTAGGAAACAGTTTCATATATTGGACTATAGTAAACATAAGGTATGCTACATCTTTAAAGAATAGACATTTTCCCACAAATAAGACATATCGATCATCAAGAGGTATATGACAAGATGCTCAGCATCGCTAATAATCAAATGAAATGCAGATCAAAAGCACAAGAGATATCACCTTGTGCCTGTTTGAATGGCTAGTACCAAAAAAGTAAGAAATGACAAATCTTGTTGAGGATGTGGAGAAAAAGGAGTGCTTATGCACTGCTGGTAGGCATGCATACCAGTGCAACTCCCATGGCAAAATACTGTGGAGGTTCCTCAAGAAATTTCAAAGGGAACTGTTATGTCATCCATTATCCCACTTCTGAATATATAGTCAAAGGAAATGAAATCATTTTCTCAAACAGCGATCTGTATTCCCATGTTCATTGCAGCATCATTCACAGTAGCCTTGGAATAGGAACAACCTGAGTACCTTTCAACAGGAGAATGGATTAAAACAATGTGATGTGACATATATAGGTAAATATTATTTAGGCATTAGAAAAAGAAAGAAATCCTTCCATTTATGGCAACATGGATGAAACTGGAGGGCATAACACTTGGTAAATTAAGTCACACAAAGAAAAATACAATAAGATCTCAATTATAAGGAATCTCAAAAAAAAAATAATCTCTGAGAGAGTGGATATCATTGAGTGGTATACCGACTCAGTGGACATGAGTTTGAGTAAACTCTGGGTGTCAGAGATGGACAGGGAAGCCTGGCGTGCTGCAGTCCATAGGGTCGCAAATAGTCGGACCGACTAAATGACTGACTCTTCTGAAGAGAGTGGAACTTACCTGTGTTCTCAAAAAGCAAAAGTTAAACATGCATGGTGATGGCAATGTTACTTAATAGAATAGAATGTTACTTAATAGAAAAGGAAACTCGTTTCTAATACATGCACAAATGGGGGTGGACAAGATGACGGAGGGGTAGGTGGGAATGGGGTACAGCTCTCTCCACCGATGCATCAAGGACGTCTGAAAACACAGCATTTCTCACAGAAGACCAGGTGAATGCTGGCAGAACTCCCTGACTACTGAGGAGGAATATCCGGATTCATACAGAACTTGGTAGGACAAAAGAAAGAAGGGACAAGGAAGAAGGGGAAAGAAGGAGGAGAGCACGTGGGACCAGCCTGCACCTGGGGTGAGGGAGCTGAAGTGCAGGGGAGAGATCCCCGCGTCCATGGCCGTCCGCTGGAATGGGGGAGCCATTTGAAGCTGCTGGGGAGTGAACTAACTAACCTGTGACCGTCTGAACGGAGTGAGAACCACATAGACAAGCCATGCTGCTGCCTTTCATACCTCGGACAGGGTTGTGAGTCCACTGGTGACCACGGAAGCTGGGAGCTGGAGCCATGGGGATTGCGGAATGAACCCGGGATGAGGACTCCTGTTGACCGTGGGGAGTCAGCCTGACGGGATGGGATGGAGGATATCTGCTGCATCGAATGCTTCTTAAGGAAAGCCACGAGGCCATAAATGTAGGGTACAGCTTCCTGTGGAGTAGAGCTATCCCTTTCTCCATGGTTAGGTTGAGCAATAGAGAGACGTCAGTGAGGGTGGTCCTTGAGTGCCTGATGCTCTAAGCAATGGAGAGTTTTGAATGTCTATATGCCCTACCCTTTTCTCTGTCTAAACTGTGGGTTTTAGCATCGTAATATTTTTATCAACTTAATTTTCTTCTGGTAGAGTTTCTGGTTTACAAATTAAGTTAATTGCTCACATCTGTCTCATTCTTAGTGTTTCAAGAAACTTTGAGAAGCTTCCTTCCTCTCAAGGCATTACTGCCCTTTACTTTACTACCGTTGCTGACTTTCCACACTTTCTCTTCTTGCCTACTATATTCTATGTCTTTCTCTATTCACTCTAACTTTAGTAGTATGTGTCCCAATATTGCTATTAATATTTATAATAAATTATTAACCCAATGCAGTAGAGTATCAAAAGGACTCCAGTTTCAACACTAGTAATAAATTACCCCCAAATTATAATCCATTAATGCTCCCGTTTGAAACTGATTTTCTATCGATACATTCGTGAGGTCTCTTAACTCATTATCTTTACTAGGTGGCTCAATTTTGAAATGAAACATAGAAATCAATGGAGTGGTAAACTCTGGAAATTACTCTCATTTTGATATGCTTCTTTAGTAACTATGCAAATATTAGTTTGTTTTTGTTTTGTTTTGTTTTCCCCTGTGAGGCTGTTCTTAGTACATATTATAGTTCACTGTAGGGTGATTTCTCTTGACTGAAGAATGTACACTGTGAACTGTAATTGTCAAACAAGTGAGTGGAGAGGAAGAAAGTAATGCCAGGAAGGCATAGGCTTTTGTTGTTCTAGAAGGAAAACCTTGCTGTGTCTCTCATCTACAGTCTAATCTTCAGCTTTATTGAAACTCTTACTTTTCTTATGCTCCATTAGAAATCTGGATTATTTGGGGTTTTTTGCCCTTGAGTTGTATGTCTCATGTATTTTTGGATATTAAGCCCTTATAAAATATATGTTTTTGAAATATCTTCTGTCAATGTGTAAATTGCCATTTGATTTTGTTGATGTTTCTTTCGTTGGAGTTTGATGTGGTCCCACTTGTTTCTATTTGCACTTGTTGCCTTTCTTTTAGTGTGAAACCCAAAAACTCATTACAAAGGCTGATGGCAAGAAGATTACCTCAATGTTTTCTTCTAGGGGTTTAATCGCTTAAAGTCTTATGTTCAACTTTTTAATCCCTTTTTATGGTTGATTTCTGTGTATGGTAAAAGACAGGGGCACAGTTCATTTTTTCATAGGACTATCCATTTTGCCCAGTGCCATATTTGAAAAGCTTGTCCTTTCCCCACGGGATATTCTTGGCTCCTTTTTCATAAGCTAACTGACAATATATATGTGTGTGTTTCTTTCTGGCTTGGTTGTTCTGCTCTGTTGATATATGAGTCTGTTTTCATGCCAGTAAATAAATATGAAACATGTTTACTTTTGTGTCTTTTAAACTGTTTTTATGAGTGTCTTGAATATTTTCATACATATTTCTTTCAACACCGTGCTCAAGTTTATTGCAAAGTGTTTTATTTTTTTGATGCAATTATAAGTGGAATTATTTGTATTTCTGTAATTTCTTTAGGTGAATGGATAGGTATCTGAGTTTTATATATTCAAATACAATATACAAAATGCATGCATTTTTAACAGAATAGACAATTCCCCCCCGCCAAATAAAACATACAGAATGCCCAAGAAGTATATGACAAGATGCTCAACATCACTATCAGGGAAGTGCAAATCAAAAGTACAACACATACCACCACACTCCTGTTTAAATGGCTTTTACCAAAAAGAAAGAAATAAGTGTGACTGAGGATGTGTAGAAAATGGAGGTCTTAGTGGATTATTGGTAGGAATGTATATTGGTGCAACTCCCATGGAATACCTTTGGGAAGTTTCTCACGAAATTTCAAACTTCTAGATACATATTCATTTCTGAATATATATTCAAAGGAAATGAAATAATTATCTCAAAGAGAAATCTGTACTCCCATATTCACTGCATCAATATTTACGTAGCTTGCTGCTTCTGCTAAGTTGCTTCAGTCGTGTCTGACTCCGTGCAACCCCATAGACAGCAGCCCACCAGGCTCCCCGGTCCCTGGGATTCTCCAGGCAAGAACACTGGAGTGGGTTGCCATTTCCTTTGCTGATGCATGAAAGAGAAAATTGAAAGTGATGTCCTCCGACTTATAGAGACTCCATGGACTGCATCATACCAGGCTCTACTGTCCGTGGGATTTTCCAGGCAAGAGGACTGAAGTGGGTTGCCATTTCCTTCTCCATCACAGTAGCCCAGAAAAAAACTATTATAGGAACAATCTAAATATCTGTCAGCAGGTGAAGAGATTAAAACAATCTGATGTGATATATATATATGAATTGAATTTAGTCATTAAAAAAGAAACAAAGTTTCCATTAGTGGTAGCATGGAGGGCCTAATGCCAAGTGAAATAAGTTAGAGAAAGACAGATACTGTATGATCTCAATTGTAAGAAATCTAAAAAAAAAAAAAGCGGAACTCAGAAACAGCGTGGGAAAGTGATTGTCAGGGCTTGGAGAATAGAGGAAATAGGAATATGCTTGAAAGAAGTTATACATTTTAACATGAAAATTATAAGGTCTATTGATCTAATGTGTAGCATGATGACTATAATTGATAAAATTGTGTTGTATAATTGGTGCTGTCTAAGAGAGTGGAACTTACCTGTGTTTTCTTCAAAGAACAAAAGGTAAACATGTCAGATGATAGCTATGTTACTTAAGTTAATAGAAAGGGAAACTCTTTTCTAATACATATGTAAATGAGGGTCAGGACTATGGCAGAGGGGTAGGTGGAAATGGCAAGTGTACTGGAGTGGGTTGCCATTTCCTTCTCCAGACAAGCTTCCTGACCCAGGGATTGAACCATCTCCTGTGTCTCCTGTATCACAGGCAGAATCTTTAGCTGCTGAGCCATCAGGGAAGTCCTAACAAAACTACTATAAGACCTAGAAATTCTACTATTGGGCATATATCCTGAGAAAACCATAATTCAAAAAGACACGTGTACCCCAAAATTAATCATAACAGTGTTTACAATAACCAGGACATGGAAGCAATCTAGATGTGCACTGAGATAAGAACGGATAAAGAAGTTGTGGTACATCTATACAAGGGAATTTTAATTAAGCTTAAAAAGAAGTGAATTTGGGTCACTTGAACTGAGGTGGATGAACCTACAGCCTGTTATGTAGAGTGAAGTAAGTCACAAAGAGAAAACCAAATATTGTTTGTTAATGTATATATGGAATCTAGAAAAATGACACTGGTTAACTTATTTTAAGGGCAGGAGGTTAGGCACAGACAGAGAACAGGTTTGTGGACACAAAGGGGAGGAGAGGGCAAGTTGAATTGAGAGACCATAATTTAAACAAAGTACATTACCAAATGTAAAATGTTAACAGATAGCTAGCGGGCAGTGGCTGTGTGACACAGGAAGCTCACCCCATGCCGTGTGACCACCTGGAGAAGTGGGATGGGGTGCCTGGTGGGGGACTCAAGGGGGACGGGGTATATGTACACCTACGGCTGATTCACATCATTGTACAACACATTTTAAAGAAATTATTTTCCAATTAAAGATAAATTTAAAAAATAATATATAGATCTATCAAAATTTCATGTTATATACTTTAAATATCTTACAGTTTTATTTGCCAATTCTGTCTCAAACAGTATTCTGCTTGCTATTTGCTATTCATGACATTTGATTTATATATGTTGGTGTCTACATGGGAAAAAAAAAAAACCACTTTGTAGTATCTACTGAGAAAGGCAAAATGGGGACATTTTTGATACTTAAAGATCACTTAAGCAAAAGGATTGATAATTAAGTAGTTTCAGTGGGTGAATAGCACCTCAACCTCACAACTAAAAAAATAAAACTGCTAAAAAAATAGTCCCTCAGCAACGCAACCAAAAAAATAAAACTGCTAAAGAAAGAATTGTTGGTATCTTTCCAATATAGTGGCTTTAAGTATGAACCTTGGTGTCCTGTAGCCCTTGTATAAACTCCCACTCCACTACTCACTAGCTCTGAATCTTTAGGCAAGCCTTATTTTACTTCTCTCCATAATGCCATTCAAACTAGTGTGCAACTCATGGAGTTGCATAAGAATTAATAAAGATATTACCAAAAAAAATGTCAGAGAAAGACCAGAAGAAGATAAATGCTTGACCAATGTTTGTCACTTCACATTTTCTTATTGTGAAGTTACAATGAGGGAACCTTGTCAAGCAAACCAGCCACTCAGCTGTGTAGTGACGGGCTCAGCCTCATCCAAAGGGAAGTCTGGACTTTGCCCTTGTTTCCTGGGAGCTCCTCTCTAAACCCTTAGGTTGATTCATCTGACAAAGAGTGACTAAAAGTGTCCAAGGTTGACACTGAGGAAAGTGCTTTTCTTTATGGTCTTGGACCAGCCTGATAGAGATGTCAACAGTGTGATTTAGAGTAAAAACTTTGGGCCACAAGAATGATGCAACTCAGGATGGGGGTTTTGGTCATGTAGTATCAGCTGCACCTCTAGGGAGGTTTGAGCCTGAGATCAGCTGTATGGACCATCAATCATGCCTTGACAATGAAGCCCCAGTAAAAACTCCAGACACGGAGCCTGGAGTGAGCTCCTGTGTCTGCAAGTGCTCACTGCCGGCACATCGGTGATGGGAACACAAAGCTGCCCAAGACACCCTGGGAAAACGAAACCAAAGTTCAATGTTTCACATATCCTTTGACTCTGCCCTATATGCCTTTTCCTGGGCAGTTTTTTATCTGTATCTTTTAAAAAGCTGCAATCCCCTGGATATATACCAAGAGAAAATCATACTTTGTAAAGATGCATGCACCTCAGGGTTCCTTGCTTCATCAGGGCTTCACTAGGGGCTCAGATAGTAAATAATCTACCTGCAGTAAGAGACAGAGAAGGAAATGGCACCCCAATTCAGTACTCTAGTCTGAAGAATTCCAGGGACAGTGGAGCCTGGTGGGCTACTGTCTATGTTGTCGCACAGAGTCGGACACGACGGAAGCGACTTAGCAGCAGCAGTGCAAGAGACCTGGGTTCGATCCCTGGGTTGGGAAGACTAAGCATAGCAGTGTTCATTGCAGCACTGTTTACGATAGCCAGAACATGGACACAACCTAAATGTCCCATAACAGAGAAATGGGCAAAGAAGATGTAGTGCAGATATACAATGTAATGTTACTCAGCCATAAGAAGGAACAAAATAATGCAATCAGAAGCAATATGGATGGACCTGGATATTGTCATACCAAGTGAGGCAAGTCAGACAGAGAAAGACAAATGCATATGATATCACTATTTGTGGAATATTAAAAAATGGTACAAATGAACTTATTTGCAAAGAGGAAGACAGTCACAATGTAGAAAAATATCTTATGATTCCAGGGCAAGTAGGGAGGGATGAATTGTGACATTGGGATTGATGTGTACACAGTAATATATATAAGATAGATAACTAATAAGGACCTATGTGTGGAACAGGAAACTCTACTCAACTCTCGGAAATGACCTACTTGAGTTCAGTTCAGTTCAGTCGCTCAGCCATGTCCGACACTTTGCAACCCCATGAACCACAGCACACCAGGCCTCCCTGTCCATCACCAATTCCCGGAATGTACCCACACTCCTGTCCATTGAGTTGGTGATGCTACCTAACAGTTTCACCCTCTGTCATCCCCTTCTTCTCCTGCCTTCAATCTTTCCCAACATCAGGGTCTTTTCAAATGAGTCAGCTCTTCACATCAGGTGGCCAAAATATTGGAGTTTCAGCTTCAAAATCAGTCTTCCAATGAACACCCAGGACTGATCTCCTTTAGGATGGACTGGTTGGATCTCCTTGCAGTCCAAGGGACTCTCTAGAGTGTGCTCCAACACCATAGTTCAAAGGCTTCAATTCTATGGCGCTCAGCTTTCTTTATAGTCCACTCTCACATCCACACATGACTACTGGAAAAAACATAGACTTGACTAGATGGAACTTTGTTGACAAAGTAATGTCTCTGCTTCTTAATATGCAGTGAGTTGGTCATAACTTTCCTTCCAAGGAGTAAGCATCTTTTAATTTCATGGCTGCAGTCACCATCTGCAGTGATTTTGGAGCCCAAAACAATAAAGTCAGCCACTGTCCAGGTTCCTCATCTACTTGCCATGAAGCGATGGAATGGGACGCCATGATATTACATTTCTGAAAAGCTTTAAGTCAAGTTTTTTGCTCTCCTCTTTCACTTTCATCAAGAGGCTCTTTAGTTCTTTATTTTCTGCCATAAGAGTGGTCTTGTCTGCATATCTGAGGTTATTGATATTTCTCCCGGGAATCTTTATTCCAGCTTGTGCTTCATCCAGCCCAGTGTTTCTCATGGCGTACTCTGTATATAAGTTAAATAAGTAGGCTGACAATATACAGCTTTAACAAACACCTTTTCCTTTTTGGAACCTGTGTTGCTCCATGAGAAGAGAATCTAAACAAGAGTGGATATATGTATACACACACACACACACACACACACACACACACACACATATATATATATATATATATATATACAAGTTATTCACTTTTCAACAAAAACTGACATTTATAGCATTGTAAATCAATTATACTTCAGAAAAAATTAAAAAATGAGTTAAAAATAAATCAAAGATCTGGAACAAACCATAACCACATCTATAACAGCTTTCAGTGAGCTCTTAGAGTCCTAGCTGATTATGGAACCCAAGAATGGGCCTGGGAGATCCCCAAACTTGTAATTGCTGTCAGAAGTTAGTAAAGTCTTGAGGACTTTCCACTCTGAAATTTGTATCTGTCAAAGGCCCTTTTCTTCATATGCATAGTCGTGATATCATCATGTTGGTAAAATGGTACTTTGTCTAAGAACTCAGTAATTAACTCATATTTCAAATAGGAACATGTTTAGGAGGGGGGAATCCTCTCCAAGGAAGACGCTGGAGATACTCATATATTGTTGTGAAATCCATCACGGAGTTTGCCATTTCACACCCTCCACCAGGGGCTGCTGGTCCTTATTCAACTTCCTTAGTGCTTCGCTTCCTATCAGCACCACAAAGCATTCAGTACGCATGAGGCATTGGGTTACCTTAGACAAGTCAGTCTCCTCATTGGGTGCCATGGTCTAAATGCTTATGTTCTTCCAAAATTCATATGTTGAAAACCTAATCCCCAAAGTGATGATTTTAGGAGGTGGGACCACTGGAAAATGGTTAGGCCATCAGGGCAGAGTCCACGTGAATGGGATCAGGGCTCTTGTGAAAGAGGCCTGAAATACTTGCTCATCCCTTCTATTCAGAGATAGGTCCTGGAAGAGGCCCTCACTCACTCAACCATACTGGCACCCTGATCTTGGATTCTAGCCTCCAGAACAGTGACAAATAACGTGGTTTATAAACCACCCAGCCTCTGAAATTTTGGAACAGCCACCTGCATGCACTAAAACACTGGAGGGGAAGACCCAGAGGGATCGGGGAGAGAGGGAAGTGGGTGGGGGGATCGGGATGAGGAATACATGTAAATCCATGGCTGATTCATGTCAATGTATGTCAAAAAGCACTATAATATTGTAAAGTAATTAGCCTCCAACTAATAAAAATAAATGGAAAAAAATTTCTTTAAATAAATAAATGGGGGAAAAAAAAAGTCAATCATTTTTTCCCATCCAAGGTCATGAATATGCAACAGGTAGCATAGATATTCAATTCCAAAAAAGTGTCACATGATAACATATTACATAGAATTGCACATTTCTTTCAAATTGCACTTCTTTGACATGCTCACCTGAGAATATATTTTCTTAGAGGTAATTAACATTTAAACCTATAGATTGTGGATTTTATGCGATCAGTTGAGGCCTTAAGAGTAAAGAAAGAAGTTTCTCAAAATAAAAGCAATTCAGCCCGAAGACGGCACCATTACTGGTAGCCCAATCTCCAGTCTGTCAGCCTAAAGATGAAGCATCTGGACCCTAAGGCCTGTCAACGGGCTGTCATCAGAATCCTAAAATAACTACCCTTTGACTTGGAAAACCTATCTTTACTTCTCTAGGGCTTGATTTTCTCCACTGGAAAAGGAAAATTAGAGTAGAAAATCCTTTACCTTTCCAAAGATTATGCAAATCTCTGTATAAAACATGATTCCAAACTGAGGTTTGTTCTTTTTTCTGAAAGTAAAATTGTTGATTGGTTGAGCAGCTTCCCTGTTTGGATCTCTTATACTTCTCATTATCGGCTCTATCTCACAATGTATTTCTCTAGCTTAGTTTTAAGAACAAATCATTGATAGAAATAATTACTTGCCTGTTATGGAATATCAGTTTTATCTTTGATCTTCCATTCAAACCAGGAGTTGTAGTTAAGCACACTAGTGAGAAAAACTATTTCTAAATATCAGTATGTCAACTTGAGAAGTTTGCTGTGTGTAGTGGCTCTGTCCTGTCCAACACTTTATGACACCATGGACTGACGAGCCCTTGGACTGCAGCCTGCCATGCTCCTCTGCCCATGGGGATTCTCTAAGTAAGAACACTGGAGTGGTTTGACATGCCCTCTTCCGGGGATCTTCCTGAACATGGATAGAGCCCAGGTCACCTGTACTTCAGGCGGACTCTTTACTCTCTGAGCCGCCAGCTCCTAATAAAATGGGTCTTGAAGTATAGAGAGGATGAGTGATTTCTCTACTTTTATCTCCTGCAACAGTGGGTTATTTTCCCAGCTAACATATAAGTCCCATGTCTATTTACCTGAACACTATCTAGAATGCAAGTTCTCTCTAAAAGTAAGATATTAACACAAAGGGAACTTTTATCTGGAATAGCAGTTAAGATTTTGTCCAATTGTCAGTTTATCCGAAATACCAGAGGCTGGCTATTAGTTTTTAATTATAATATTTACCTCAGAAAGAACAAATGGCTGGCCAGTTTCTGCCATGTTTGATACTCAATAAAGAATAACTTCAGGGCAGTTGGCATACCCATGTAGCCCCAGGGGAACTGAATTAAAGGAGTGGCATTTGGTGTTGTTCAGATAATTAACTATAATATAAGTCAAATGTGGTCAGGGAGATAAAAATGGTGAGAATGAAGTTAGGAAGCCATCAGGAAGAAGATGGCACTTTCATCTAGGAAAAGCAGGTAACAATTTATCAAGGTGGTGAATTTCTTTTGTACCTTCAAAGAGAGATTAGGTGTCTGTGTACAATGTAAGAATATTTGATTTGTAGGCTCTCCTTAAAGTACTTTTATCTGTCATGATCAGGGAGTATAGCTAAGAAACTGAACTCCACTAGCGAAATTAAGAATCCTATGGTAAAAAGTAGACTCAAGTGGCAGGTTCAGAGCACTGTCTCTAGCTCTGTCCTATTCACCTTTTAGTCAGTGACTCAATTATCACATTATCTTAGGACAGGAAACTGTGATGGCTATTGTATCTGGAATAAAAGACCAAACATGCAGTGCTTTCCATCTAATAGGGTAACAATTAAAAGCAAATAAATCCACAGTTCTGTGAAAGAAAGTCGCTCAGTAGTGTCTGACTTGTGACCCGATGGACTCTAGAGCCCATGGAATTCTCCAGGCCAGAATACTGGAGTGGGCAGCCTTTCCCTTCTCCAGGGACTCTTCCCAACCCAGGGATCACACCCAGACTTCCCACATGGCAGGCAGATATTTTACCAACTGGGCCACAAGGGAAGCCCCCACAGTTCTAGTTCCATAATTTTGTCCAAATAATCAGGGTATGAAGATTTGGGTGGGAAAAAAAGACCTCAATGGTTTTAGTTCACTGTATGCTGTGAGAGCAGCACCAAAATTCACTGGAATTTAACTCTGCCCGAATAAAATGTTTCACTGAACCTAACGAAGGCCTGCTGGGTGCAAAGAATGGACAGTAGTGAAGAGCACACATGTGGACTTTCTAAATTACGACTTAAATTTTAATAGAAAAGGAGAAATGAGGTAAATTTCAAAGTTAAATGTTGCACCATAATTGGGACACATGTCGAGAGGGAAAAGCACAGAATGTCATATGTCCACATTACAAGGAGATCTGAGCTGTCTCAGAATTACAAAAGGCCGCTTGGTGAAAGTGGTTTTTACTGAGATCTGAAAGATGTCAGGGAAGTCATGAGGTGAAAGAGCGAGGGTGTTTCGGGGAGAAGAAATGGCTTTGATAAAGAACTTTAGCCATATGTGAGAATATAGAGTGAGAAGAACAGGCATGCCAGGATTGAACCTTCAAGGAATTTAAGTTATTTGGTAAAGCTTATGCTAACTGGACAATGAATACAAGGCAGAATATGATCACTTCTGTGAAAGAGATAAGAATCAAGTTTTGCAGAGCATAGGAGATATTTCCAATTGCCAGGTAATTCGGTAAAGTTTCCCTTAAACCTAGGAAATGTTGTTTCTATTGCTACTTTTGCATCGAGTTTTATGTTTAGATAAGTGACTTAATCATTTTTGGATTAACTTATATATACTTAATATGGGAGGATGTCTAGATAATTTCCAAGATTTCTTCCATTTCTGAACATCCAGTGAATCCCACTGGTTATTATCTGGAATAAAGAAAACCCTTTTACATACCAAGAGTAATGGCTGAAATATCTACAATACTATATAAAAAGCATTGAAATTCTTATGTTTTTTTTGTTCAGTTTTTTAGAATATAATTTCCAGATAAAATGGCAAGATGTTTAAATTATACATGACAATTTAAATAGGTATACATGATTAATGGATTCCTTCATTTATTTAATTAACATATCTGTTAATATCACCTCACATATTTACCTTTAAAGATCTTTCTGGTGAGAACTTTTAAGTTTTCCACTCTTACATGTGTGCTAAGTGACTTCAATCATGTCCAACTCTTGTGACCCCATGGACTATATAGCCTGCCAGTGTCCTCTGTCCATGGGGATTCTCCAGGAAAGAATACTAGAGTGGCTTGCCATGTCCTCCTCCAGGGGACCTTCCTGACCCAGGGATTCACCCCACATCTCTTAGGTATCCTGCACTCGCAGGACGGTACTTTACCACTAACATCACCTGGGCAACCCCACAAATGTCAATGACACATTACAAACCATAGTCACCATGTTACACATTAGATCCTCAGATCTTATTCATCATCTTACAGCTTAAAGTTTGTGCATTTTTATCAAATTCATTCTTAAATCATTGATTTCTCAGCACTTATTTTTACATGACCTGTGACATGTTCTTGTATTTATGATTTTGGAGTCAGAAAAAAAGATGTACCCTTCCTGTTGTAACAGTTTAGCATTAGATCCTTGAGGAACCATCTTTATCTAGCAGCTCCATAGCCACCCCTATCATTGTCAGAAATCAAGATGGTTTACACAGATAAGGAAAATAAAGAAAACTGGCTTCCCCTGTGGTGCAGATGACAGAGAATCTCCCTGCAATGTGGGAACCCTGGGTTGCTCCCCTGGGTCAGGGAAGATCCATTCATTAGGGAATGGTTACCCACTCCACTATTCTTGTCTGAAGCATCCTTTGGACAGAGAAGCCTTGTAGGCTACAGTCCATGGGGATCACAAAATGTCAGACATGCCTGAGCGACTAACACACAATGAGCTTTAAGGATTTGGAAGCTGTAGCAGAGCTAAGGAAAGCTTAAAAGGAAAAGCAAAACTCTTTGAGACATGCAACAACAGGGGTGCATGAACAATTTTAGGGCCATGGGGCAAAGAAGAGAATGGATATTGCAGTCTCTAAAGAGTCTTGTTCATAGCTGCAGCTAAAAGAAAGGGCCTCTGATCAGAGCTCTGGGCTTCAGTGGAGAGATTTGGCCACTGCCCAGCAAGAAAGGAGTCAGAGGAAAGAATCAATCCACTAATCTCTTTCTCCACTGACTCACCAATTTCTTTTGTCCACCACTGGCAAAACTCAAGTAGAAGTCAGAGGCCAGGAGAGCTAGAGGGATAAAGTGTGGTCTTCTCAGCCTCCAAAGGTTCATCACATAATAGAAAATGATTTACAGGGTTCCAGAGGGGCAAATAAAGAATATCAAACACACCCACCATATCTATGTAGTAGATATGTTTTGTTTATCTTATGAATCTAGTTGCAATGATTTTTGCTAGACATTTAAAATGACTGGGTAGGATTAACTTGAATGGGAGAGGTCAGCTTCTGATTTGACCTAGACTCGAGGATTTGTCACTGTATTTCTGGTATGATGATATTCTTACTGTGATGCTAACTGTGATGGTGGGAGCGATTGGGGGCAGGAGGAGAAGGGCATGACAGAGGATGAGATGGCTGGACGGCATCACGGGCTCAATGGACATGTTTGTGTAAACTCCAGGAGTTTGTGATGGACACGGAGACCTGGTGTGCAAAGAGTCAAACACGACTGAGCGAGTGAACTGAACTGAACTGAACTGTCTGTATACATGATTCACCTAAACCCTTTGAAGAGATAGGTAATGTGACCAGACTTAGGAAGGGACCAGAAACTAGCAAGAGATGTTTTTATACATTGTTGAATTCATTTGGTTAATTTGTATGTGTGAGAATGAAAATTTTAATTCCAAATTTGTGAGAGACATTAGTCTGAAATTTCCTTTTTGTACTGCCTTTATCTGATTTTGATATAGAGCAATACTGGCCCCATCTAATTAGTTGGGAATGGTTTCCTACTCTTTCATTTTCTTGAAGAGATTATATCAAATTGATCTTAATTTTTAACATATTTGTTAGAATTCTCTGGTCAAACTATCTTGGATTGATTATTTCTTTTTCAAAAGAGTTATGTCACAGTTTTAATCTCAGTAAAGTGTATAGGAGTATTCATATGATGTATCTAATTTTGCTTCAAGTATTTTGAGATTATGTTGTTTCATGTATACATATTTAGGATTATTAAGTGTTCCTGCTGGATTGACTCTTTTTTCCTTATGTAACATCCTTGTATTTCTTTGTACTTAGATATTTTCTTTGCTCAAAGGCTACTTTATCTAATATTCATATGTGTTTTTATCATTTTAATTTCCAAATATCCATGCCATTATTAAATTTCTCAGGCTTTCCTGGTGGCTCAGACAGTAAGTAATCCACTTTCCTTGTGAAGACCCGGCTTCAGTCCCTGGGTTGGGAAGATCCCCTGGAGAAGGACATAGGAATCTGTATTCTTGCCTGGAGAATTCCGTGAACAGAGGAACATGGTGGGCTACCGTTCATGGAATCACAAAGAATCAAACACAACTTAGCAACTACACCACCACCTGGTGTTCCTTCACATTTATTCCTTGAGAGGAACAGTCCTATTCAGGCTGCCTTCTGATGCTAGGTTGGAGGTCAGGAATTCTGGGCCTGGGTTGTCTTCTGTTACATGCTGCTGTGTTTCTTATCCATTCTTCAGGCCCTAAACTAGTTCACCTTCTTCTGGTCTACTATAAAAGGTCCCTTTGGTGTCTCTACTTATTTCCAGAATAAACAGAGGAGTGGGCACAAAGAGATCAAGGTCATCGTGTCTGAACCAGAAGCCCAAAATGTGTTTTGTAACCTGGGGAAGAGATTTCATGGAGGGAAGTTGAGGAGGGAAGTGGAAAGGAGTCCACAGTAGACTGGAGATGAAAGTCATGGAATCCCTTTCTTTAGAAGTTATCAGAACCTGAGAAAATATTTTTCTAGACTACATGTATATTCAGCTCTGAGTGAGTACACTTTCTGTTTCAGCAAACTGTAAGTCTTCTGTATTTTTTCATTAATTTTCTTTACAAATGCATATATAAATAATTATATCCATATGGCATTTTATTTATTCTTCTAAGCCATTTCAGTTGAGTTTGGTTCAGTCGCTCAGTCGTGTCTGACTTTTTGCAACTCCATGAATTGTAGCACCCCAGGCCTTCCTGTCCATCACCAAATCTCGGAGGGCACCGAAACCTATGTCCATTGAGTCGGTGATGCCATGCAACCATCTTATCCTCTGTCATCCCCTTCTCCTCCTGCCCTCAATCTTTCCCAGCATCCGGGTCTTTTCAAATGAGTCAGCTCTTCGCATCACGTGGCCAAAGTATTGGAGTTTCAGCTTCAACATCAGTCCTTCCAATGAACACCCAGCACTGATCTCCTTTACGATGGACTGGATGCATCTCCTTGCATTCCAAGGGACTCTCAAGAATCTGCTCTAATATCCCAGTTCAAAAGCATTAATTCTTCGGTGCTCAGCTCTCTTTATAGCCCAACTCTCACATCCATACATAACAACTGGAAAAACCATAGCCTTGACTAGATGGAACTTTTTGACAAAGTGATGTCTCTGCTTTTTAATATGCTGTCTAGGTTGCTCATAACTTTCCTTCCAAGGAGTAAGAGTCTTTTAATTTTTGGCTGCAATCACCATCTGCAGTGATTTTGGAGACCAGAAAAATAAAGTCAGCCACTCTTTCCACTGTTTCCCCATCTATTTGCCATGAGGTAATATGGCAGGATGCCATGATTTTAGTTTTCTGAATGCTGAGCTTTAAGCCAACTTTTTCACTAGGCCATTTTTTTCAAGCCAACGACTCTGCTTTTATTTTATTTGAGATTTAAACCCTGAAAAAAGAAATCTATTGTAGAGTTTGGATTATTTACCAGTAGATAAGTTGATGGAATAACAAAATAACTAAAAATGATTACTTAATTGAGTTCAAAATGATATATATGCATATGAAAAGAGTTATTCACATATAATTTTATTCTTGGCCCCTTGTGGAATTCTGAGAACTTTGATTGAAACTATATATAAAAGACATTCCTTTATTATTATAGCTAAATAACTGGTATGATTATGTGTGTACATTCAGAATCCATTAATCTAGTGGCCATAAAAATGAGTGTCCTCATCCTTTGGGGAAGAAAATATTAGCATTTCCATTTCTTGCTATTTTTATCTCCCTGTCATTAGGTTATATTTTGTGTATTTGTGTGTGTGTGTATATTTTTAAATGTCATAACATATTAGAATAGCATTGCATATGTAATATTTTTACATAATATAATTAGGTCAATGACTGTGTGTTGTAAAATGGAAAATAATTTGGAGTTTAGTTCTTCAGGAAACAGAAAAGTATCAAAATTTGCTGCATAAAATGTTACTTAATTTGGGGGAGTTACCAACCTTTTTTATAAAATCCAGTTCAACTGAAGAGAGGCAGAATATTCAGAACACCCATGTTTGCATGAGATTGCATAAACCTCAGAGACAGAAACATTTTGAAGTTGGGTAGAAGACCAAGAGACCTGACTGGACAGGGGAAAACTGGAATCTTGAATGCGAGAAAGCATGTTTGCTCCCCTCAGTGTGGTCTAAGTTGTATTTCTTAAAATCACCTCCCTTTCTTCACATGCGTTCCCGAAACCCCATCCTCTGCTTTACCATTTCTTTTCCCACAGTACAGATCACCTGTTAACATACCGTGTAACATACTTGGATTCATATTTATTGCAGACTATCTGTGTTTCCCCAGCTGCAAAGGTAAGTGTCTGCCTGCTTTGTTTACCGATGTAAACTAAGCACCTATAAGAGTTTCTGAGTCAAGGAGGAATTGAGTCAATGATCAGTTGTTTAAATGACCAATAGCAGATACTGGGCAGGCCTGTAGGTTTCAAAATTTGGGGGTTTTGATTAGCTATTGTAAATAAGCTGTTCTGCAGTTAATGTTACAAGGTTAAGACACATTTCTGTTTCTTTTATCAGCATAAACTACATACGAAGATAAGGCTTTAGACCCAATAATAGCTAAAACGCACATTTCAAAAAAACACAAAAATATACTAGTTGATTTGATTTCTTTATCCAAAATAGAATTATATTCCTTTTCAAAACTGTTCCTTACATAGGTGTTTGTACACATATGTTTATATATATAAATATAATGCCATCTAATCAAAGCTATGGTTTTCCAAGTAGTCTGGATGGATATGAGAGCTGGACCGTAAGGAAACTGAGCACCGAGGAATTGATGCTTTTGAACGGCTGGGTTGGAGAAGATTCTTGAGATTCCCCTGGACTGCAAGGAGATCAAACCGGTCAATACTAAAGGAGATCAGCCCTGAATATTCATTGAAAGGACTGATCCCGAAGCTGAGGGGCCAATAACTTTTCCACCTGATGCAAAGAACTGACTCATTGGAAAAGACCCTAATGCTGGGAAAAACGGATGGCAAGAGGAGGAGGAGATGGCAGAGGATGAGACAGTTGAATGGCTTCACCGACTCGATAGACATGAGTTTGAGCAAGTTCCAGGAGATGATAGAGGACAGGGGAGCCTGATGTGCTACAGTTCATGGGGTCTCAAAGATTTGATATGACTAAGTGACAGAACTTAACTGAAGGTATGCGTATGTGTTATGTATATAACATAATGATTATATGATCATTATACATAGGTCACTTTGACAAATAAAGCTATTTTAGTTTAAGGTATCATTATACATAAATAATATTGACATATAATGTTATTTTGGTTTAGGTATACAGTGTAATTATTTGATATATATTGCAAAATGATCACTGCAATAAGTCTGGTGAACATCTGTCGCTAGAAATAGTTACAATTTTCTTCTTGCAAAGAGAACTTCTAAGATCTCTTAGCAGTGTTCAAATAGGCAATAAGTATATTCCTGTTTTGACTTAGTGCAGTTAACTGAGACAAGTAGCTTTGAGTCTTAGAATCAAAGAATCATATTGAAATAGTTGAGTTGAATCAAACTTCTGACTGCCAACTCATGTGAGCTTTCTTGAATAATCCATCCCTAATTAGGCCCACCTGGCTCCCATCACATGGTATGGTGTGCAGGTACAGATCGGTGTTTAAGACTTCTGATCTCTTTTCCACTTGTCCATGCAATTCTTTCTCGACATCTTTCAATGCTTCATCCATCTCCTGCCTTCAAACAGGTTATTATTACAGCAGAAGATGTCTAAGTAGCTACACTCACAGTTGCTGCCCACTGGGCATTTTGGAAAGAGGCTGGGAAGGAGTCCTTCCAGTATTAGAGTTTTACTTTCAGGGGATTAAAAACCTTTTCAGTTTGAAGAGTTCATCAATACAAATATATTTCAAGAGTGAACAAGGTTTAATTATTTATTGATTAGTGACTAGCTGATCGTCTGCTGAGAGTAGGGCAATGAAGGGTTGGTAAACAAGGGAGGAATCAGGCAAAAGGAATGAGGAACTCTTAGAGAAAGTGGACACATGATTAAGGAGACCATTACCTCTATTTCAACTAGTTTTTAGGTTTTGTTTAGGCTGGCTCTGTAAAGGTATAAGTTGTTTCCATTTTATTTCCATTCATCCTCTATGCTTTACAATGTATGTCTTTTTAAGTGTTGAAAGTGAATAGAGACTTACTGCTCACTGGGTAGTTGTGCTTTGGTTTTGGTATTCCAGAGGGTCTAGCAGAGGCTCTGTAGAGTACTTATTTCTGTCATTTGCTGCAGAACTTTAACATTTTTTGGTGATTTCTGGTACTAAGTTGATGAAATACAGGGAAATAGAGCTCAGATGCTTTTGGATAAAACCTTAATTTATCTCCTCCCTTCTCTCTGACGTTTCATTGATTGACTCAACAAGTCCCATATCGTTGGATGCCTTTTCTGACTCTTATGTCTGCCTCATTCCTTGCATGTGGTCAAGGTATATTTCATTTCCTATATCTCTCACATCCTTTGTGTCTTTTCACTTGGCAGAGCTCTCTTTGATTTTTAGTGTCATAATATTCCCAGCTCTTTCTGCTCTCTTTCTTATTCTCTATGAGTCCCAACAGCCACAACTCCTCAATGCACATTGAAGTTTCTCTTTTCTAATTCTGGAGACTCTGCTCTCTTGAATCTAATGTTCTTGGTTTCTTGTTGTTTTGTAGAATAGAGACAAACTCTCCAAATTGGCATATATGATTCTCCCAAATGCGTAAAAATCCATACAAGTATTTCTCCATTCTAACCCTACAATAATATATACAGTATATCATGGGAGCATAATCATGAGAGATACAACACGAATGGTAAAAAATGAACATTACTTGTGTTTTTGTCAGACTTGATTATTCACTGATATCTTGTAATGCTATATGTATTAATATCTCAGTTGCCTTGATCTAGGATGCCCAAGATCCTTACTTCTTGCTGCTGCTGCTGCTGCTAAGTGTCTTAAGTCATGTCTGACTCTCTGTGATCCCATACATGGCAGCCTACCAGGCCCCCTCATCCATGGGATTTTCAATCAAAAGTACTGGAGTGGTTTGTCATTGCCTTCTCCATCATTACTTCATAAGATGATCCTAAATTAATTGACAGATATACTGTTTTCCTATTTTGGCATATCAATATCCCATAACCTTTGAAAACTCCATCCATAAAGTCATCCCATTTGCATCACTCTTATGACACACTCAGATGGCTCCTAGCTTTACCTCAATCTACTCTAGCAATGTATTGGCATCACATCTTATTCTTCTTCATTCTACCCTTGCAATATAGTAATTTGTGTGTTTATATCAACCTCTCCTTCTCCACAAGTGGAGGGTCTGCTTCTGGAAAATAGAGACTTTTTCAAACCTCAGTTTAAGTCCTCACTGTATCCATAACATGTGACTTACTAATCTATAAGGTCAGTGAACTTCAAAGATTCTTCATTTGTTTGTTTCCCTTCAGTAACCACTGCTACTATTCCTGATATAGCAGGACTATTTCTTCAAATGTAATCTTACATGGAAATCTGTAAAAGAGGGGAAAACTGATGCTTTCTGGATGGCAAGGGAGTGATTGTTAGATCCTGTCCAAATATCCCCTCCTTGGCTATGCCTGACTGACTCTATAGAATATCTATGGCTCTGTTCAATGTTGTCTGAAATCTACAGAATTCACTTTATATGTCACTGTCAAGCAAGGATAGCACTCTCAATGTCACCACCTCTGTTCTTGATGTAAAGTCCTAAATTCATGCTTGAAATAAATTTTCTGAGACAAATATAATGAAGATGTGTGTGGTCTATTGGTGAGTATATGTTTCCTCCAATTACATTGTCCTACTTAGTGCCAAATGTTTCCTCTAATAAATACCATCCTCTCTGCTAGAAATATCTAGACATTGAAAGAAAGAAACTTAAGCAAGTAACAGAAAAGTATTAAATGTTTGAGCAGTAAATGACTTATAAAGTGCTTACAGGATTTTTTCACGGGTCTTTTAACTTTTGGAAGAAGAAAGTGAAAACACAAGAAAGCTGACACTTTACATGCATGAAGGAGGCAAAGGAGGGATTGATAGGTTGCTTTGGGGCACTCTGTCATGTTCTGAAAGGTTTCAGTCATCCCAGGTAGAGACAGGGACAGAACTCAGGCAAGAATAACCCTGGTTATGAGGGAAGAGATTGGTTTTGCTGGACAGTATTCCTCTATGTAGGTGAAAGGTGTCTTTGCATAAAAGAAGACAATTTGTCTGGATTCTGCCCTGAGGCATTGCCATGATTTATTCAACTCTAGAACTATGGCCTTTAGTAACAGCAAAGAATACTCCTAATATAAAGGACAATTTAAGAAAAAAGAGGAGAGAAGAGAAAATGGACGTAAAAGGGAATATGAGATATTTGCTCTTACTATATATACATATATATATTTGGCTCCTTCAAAGTAAAGTGTTCTAACAACTTTTCATCCTTCATTACCCAAATCCTTGACTCACTTTCCTTTTGCTACTTTTCCTTCCTTCTGTCTTTCTCTTCCTTCTCTCTTATTCATCCCCCTTTCCCATCTATCTTTTGATTTCCCATTTTTTGTTTACTAGGAATTACTGGTAAAGCTCTAGAGATGCTGCAAAACCAGCCCAGCCACATCACTGACTTCTTAGAAGAACCAGTCAAGAGATTGGCCCTCATTCTAGGTTGTCTGTAGGCAGTTGAACAAGCTGAGAAACCCTAATCCATTCACATTGCTCCAGTCTCAGTAGCGACTCAGTCTATTTGGAGGATTTTATAATTCAGGGACCTACTAGGGCATGTTTGTAAGGCCAGATAATTACTGCCTAGGATTGTTACTCTAAAAGGAAGAAAGAATGGTATCTCACATAAATGCGTTTTTGAATCCAGCTTTCTGATCTACTCGGTGTCTGTGTGACCAGTTGGACAATTGTCCAAGCCCCAGGTGGGGACAGATGCACACAAGTATTTCTTCCATTCAATTGTTCAGAGTGTTTATGATACATGGGTTTCCTGTGGGTCAGCTAGTAGGCAGCTGACTGTGGCTACTGAATTTTCTCCAGATGGTGCTTGCAGAGTGAGGGAAACAGAGAGGCTGTGGTGAGGACTGAAGGTGGTGAGCTGTGGGTACCAGAGTATTTCCCCTGATTAAAAAGGAAACTATGATGTTGGGGATCCCCAACTTGTGAATGTCCTGGAAAATCACAAGGATACCCCATAAGAGAAACACTTGTCAGTCATGGGGAATTTCAGATCAATACGTCTGGACCAAGAGAAGGCTACAAGAGCACCATGTAAGTCAGTGATGTCAGAACTTCCCATCTCATTACCATCTACCCTGTTCCACCATGGCCCAAGGAATGAAGATCCAGAGAGCGAGAGAGAAGGAACCTTGCAGAAATGGACACATCAATGCTTCCTGGAAGGTCCCCTGGGCCTCAGCAGGGTAGAGGGAAACATTGAATAGGCTGAATATGAGATAGAGTTGACACTTGACTGACCTGGCCTTGTGAAACCCAGAGTGATAGAATGTATGGAATGGTTGCAAGGTGATGCAGAAAATGAGGATGCAGTGGAGTGTGGGTGAAGACAGCCACTGGAGGAGGATGGAGCCAGCTAACATTTGTATCTGCTATGGTCTCAACCTTTGTGTCCCTCAGAAATTTCATATGATGTCCTGATTCCCATGGTTATGGCATCCATATGTGGTGCCTTTGTGAGGTGATGGAGTTATAAGGATGGAGCCTCCTCAATGAGATGAGTGCTTTTATGTATAAGAAATACACAGAGCTCCTGAGCCCTTCCCCCTTTTTGAGGATACAAAAAGAAGTGTGTGACCAGAAAGGACCCTGCATGAACACGTTGTGGAAATCCATTTTCATTGTTTATAAGTCTGTAATATTTTGTTATAGCAACCCAGAAGATCTAAGACAACATCCTAACAATCTTCAGACAGTTCAGTAAACCTCATGCTATTTGTACAAAGGTGCGAAGCACTGATCCTGTCTGGTGTAACACTGTGACAGTGGGCTGACAGTTTGCGGCTGGCTTTAATAAAGACTCCTGAGGATTCAGTCTTCTTGGTAGCATGGCCAGAACCATGAACAATTGTCTAGTACTTTGATTCTCATAACTTGACCCAGAATAATTGGCTGTGATTCTTATGTAATCTCTTAATGGTGTTCTTTGTAATGCCAGCTTTGCTATTTGTGACTAATTTTAACAGGAGCTTCATTCTCTCAAATGTAGGGGTGGCTTTTCTTTTGATTTTCTATTAAATGAAAATAAGAAATGTTAACAAATTACCCTCTTAGATTTTGGCATCTGTACAGAGTCTTGTGTTTATTTTTTTAAGAGGAGACCTATTTCACAGAGCATGCCTGAAAAGCTGTAATTTCAAAAAAGCTTGCTAAGGCATAGATCATTAGGACCATCTCAGAACTGGATGGGATGGATGCAGATTTAGCACTCGTCACTGATTCGGCATGCCAGAATCTTGGTGTACATGGCAAGTTTATGGGAATCCCTGCTCAGGCATTTGAATAGGATATAAAATCCAAAATGACGTATATCTTCATCACTGGACACCAGGGATGGGAGTCCTTGCCAATATATGAGATCCTTGGCCAACTTCAACCTGACTGGAACAACAATCTGAATAACCAAAAGAAAATGACTTATTATGTGTTTTCTTACTATTTGCTTACCTTTGTCCTTTGTAATTATCAAATTAAGATTTAGGGAACACATAGGAATATAAAACTCTCTAGGTATGGATTTTGGAGCCAGCCTATGAGAAAACATTCAGGAATCTAAAAAGTAGAAACATAACTCAAGTTGTTTTAACTTTCTCTTTTCTTCCTTCCCACTCTCATCCTTTGATTTGAGGAGAACAGAGAAAGAAGACAAAGGGAACTTCAATAGCAGATGTCCTAGGATACTTTGAGGAAAATGCTGAGTTTGGAAATCCTGTTCTCTATTTCTCTTACTGTTGAAAATATTTCAACCACCTGTGCCCAGGAAGAGGCAAGCTTTTGGTGGAATTATGTGCAATGCAGGGAAGGCTGCATATGACAAAAAATGCAGTGAAATTCTGATTCCTTGAATCTATCGCTATGAATGACTGGGTTCCTGCTTTATGTAGGAGCAGTTTAGCATATAGAAGTCATGAATCTTTTTCTTACAAAATGAGATATTTCAAAACTCCTTATACATTACAGAGTCATCAACAAAGCAAGAAAGCCCTCGGCAGGATGCTCACCTGGCTGAATTGCCTATCTAAGATTGTTTGAAGTTTGTGTAATTTTTTAAAATTCTCTCTGGCACTTGATAGGATAGTATCTGAGAGATCTTTCCCAAACCGCAGGTCATGGACTAGAGCATACAGAGGATCTCCCCAGAGGTACTGTAACATGAGTATCCACTTAGTAAGGTCTTCATTCTAAGCAAACAGAAGAAAAAGTCTCATTAAAATAATCATAATTCAGTAGTTTTGGTAACATGTGATCATTGCTCAGAGCAGCTGACCTAAAAGACTTTTGGTTATTCCTATGTGTATGGAGAGATTTTTGAAGGTAGTAAAAGTTGAAAAATTATAAAATTAAGCTATTAGTTCACACTTCACTGAATTATTGAAAATCTGGGTTATTTCAGGCATTAATCCTTCTGATGAGTTCTAATTTACAACATGAATTTCCTTTTTCCTCTGAAATTCTTCTACCCACTCACTGAGTTCTATTATGTTTGTATATTTGCATGAGAGAAATCTAAGTATATTATGACAGGTCAATATGTGCCTGCAGTACCTGACCCAAGAAAGAGGCATTCTACCTGTGCCCACATCGTTATCACCCAGAAGTGATCTTTCATATCAATGGATCAGATGAGTCATTCATATTGATTTTTGATTGGTGGTTTGTTTTATGATATTAAAACAAAGAGACAATAAAGAACACAAGACATTCCTAAACAGGCTTTCTTTCCTCAGTTGATCCCAACACCAGCCCCCATGCTGGTATCAGAAGAGTCTGTCTTGTTGACAATGTGTCCGGGCAGAAAATGGCACAGCATTGTCTTTAGTAACAGCATCAGTGGGATTTACAATGGAGGGTTTTCCCCCTAGGTTCACTACTAGTATTAGAATTGAGCATGAAAATCCTGGGGGCTGAAGATCTCTAGTTAATATGCTTGATTTCTTTACAACCATGAACTGTTTTAGTGGAAAAGAGCAGAGAACTGGGTAGGATGAAATATAGTAATGCACATAAAGTGCTTAGTAAAATGTATGGCCATGTAGTAACTCTCAATAAACTTTAAATTCAAGCTTATTGAAAAATCCCTCCTCCTTCCCTTCTTTGACCTTTTCCTTTACTTGATCATCCTCATTATTAATGAGCTTAACAGAGGAAAAGAATGCTGATATCATTAAGAAAGTAGTAGAGAGAAAAGATAGTATGTTAAGGGGGGATGTATGTGAAAATATTTTGAGTAATGTTAGGACAAAGGAAAATGCAGGAAATCAGAAAGGAGAGATTATAGTGATGAAAATTTGAAGCTGCCATAAATGATTGAGGCTTGATATATAAACTGTGTTGTCCTCAAAACAGAGGCAATAGTTGCGGCCATGAGAAGCAAAGCAATGTTATATAGGCCATTGTGGCAGAGACTTACAAATTAAAAATAAAAGGTGACAGAGGAGTCATTGAGCCTGACGAATGAGGAGGTGTTAGAGAAGTAGAGCAAAGTCAGGAGAGCTTTGAAAGGCAGACACGCTGGCTTGAGTGGTGCAGTGGAGGACCCCCAAGTACGAGTCACTAGTCACAGGGAGTACTCAAAACTGGGGTGTATTTCTTACATATTCATGAATTTTGCAATCTTATATTTTACACATGGAAGTTCCCATTCATTACCTGTTTTTGTACAGAATAACAGCTGCAATCCTGTGCTTAATGCATTCCTTGAACTAATCTTGTCTGCATGGGCAATTTATTGATCTGTTATTTCCTTTGCTACTACAGCTCTTTAGTCATCCCTTGATTTCGCTCATTCATCATCAAGTGCATAATATAATTTCGCTTCAACTGCTTACAGTTCCTCCACTGTTTTTTGCATGTACAGTTACCATTACCTCTAATATTCTGAGGCCTGGAAAGCTAATACTGTCTTATTTGATCTGGTGAAAAATTCAGGTGAAAGACTCACGTTCATCTGTTGGGCTTTTTCTGTTTCTTCAGGAGCATGGAGGGGATTGGTGTGGCAGTCATTGGTGGCATTGATATTCTCTGGTATACTCTGGGAATACTTTTCATCCTGAAAGTGATCAGGCAATTAGTTAGGGTTGTTGGGCATTCAATAGATGAACCCATTACTAGAACATTAACATGTTTGATAGACGTGTAATTTTTTTAACTGGGGGGGGGGGCATCACAAAATTTGAAAGTCACTCTTTTCCTACTTTTTCTATATATTGTCTCTATAAAAATGATTTTACATCTAACTTTTCTAAGCCCAAACTTTTCCCTTCTCTACTTTATCACTTTTTAACAATTTTTTTAGTATTTGAACCAAATATAGTACTTTTATACCAATACTTGGTGCTTCCCAGGTGACAGTAGTGGTAAAGAACATTCCTGCCAATGCAGGAGATATAAGAAGAGTCAGGTTTGATTCCTAGGTGAGGAGCATCCCTTGAAAGAGGGTACAGCAACACTCCTGGACTCTTGCCTGGCGAATCCTATGGACAGAGGAGCCTCATGGGCTACAGTCAGTAGGGTTGCAAAGAGTTGGACACAACTGATGTGACTTAGAATGCAAGCATGCACCTATATTTAACCATTTAATCTCTTGTTTACAGTGGGTTAGAGCCAATATATTCCCTTATTAGGAGTTATACAGTAATGACTCTGACTTAGCTCTGAACCCACTCACCAAAAAGCTTAGTGTTCATCCCAGGTGCAGAATACAATACTGTTTATGGTGACAAAATGGTATGTCAGAAAAACACAGCATAAATTTATAGGAAATACTAAGCAATGGACTGAGAATAAGAGTAGAAAAATTTAACTAACACTTTGATAGAGAAAAACTAATCTTTTGCGGAAGTTATGAACATTTGGAGACTTTACTTGGAAGAGTTTGGAAAAAATGGAGGATGAAACAAACACCAGTGAGCACAAAGAACTACGTGAATTTAATAGAAACCTTTGGCAGTGCCTTTTATTAGCTGTCTGCTCTACTGTGTGCTCCTTGAGTGACCTAAAAGAATTAACATACAACTTTCAAATACCTTCATCAGACAGAGAATAATTGTTTCCAATTGTAAACTCTGCTTCTATTGTAGCTCGAAACCTATTCACTGCAAATCATAAAACAATAATTTGTAGCATTAAAGAAACTACCAGTATACGTTGTTTGACCAGGATTCAGCTTTGTTTAACATGTTCCATCCACGCAGTTCACTGCAGAGCAGTTTATTGGCTATTCACTCTGAGCCTGGAGAAGAAGGCCCAGAGAGACCCTGAAGTACCAGAAAGTCAACATGCTTCCTTTTCCACAATCCCACCTAAAACTGCTTTCTGTCGGGTAGTATTATGGACTCAATATGTGTTCTTCAAATTCATGTGTTATAGCCCGAACTGCCAAAGAACTGTGCTTTGAAAAGGGTTCTAACTTTTTGGCACGCCATGGTCTACAGTCCACCAGAATGCCCTGTCCATGGTATTTCTCAGCAAAAATACTGGAGTGGCTTGCTGTTTCCTTCTCCAGGAAATCTTATAGACCCTGGGATAGAACCCATGTCTCTCCCATTGAGGCAGATTCTTTACCATCTGAGCCACCAGCAAAGCACATTAAGGTTAAATGAGCTCTCAGGGTGGAAAACTCATCCAATAGGTTAGGTGTCTCCATGAAGCGAAACACCAGAGATTTTTCTCTTCTGTCTCTGTGTCTGTGTGTCCTTTCCTCTGTCTGTCTTCCCCAGTCCCCACCCTGTGTGAGGACGCATGGAGAAACCATCCTGGAAAGAAAGAGTTCTTACCAGAACCTCACCTTGCTGGTGCCCTGCTCTGGGGTTTATAGCCCCCAGAGCTGTGAGGAAATAAATTTCTGGTGTTTATTCCACTGAGCCTATTGTATTCTTTTATGTATTCTTAGCTCCCAAATACAAAATCATTTATTTGGGAAATTTAAAAAAGAAAATGAATGAAAGAAAATTCACACAGTTGTTGCACTTCTTTGGAAACTTTGAGATTTCACAAAACTGGTCCTTTCTTCGATTTCCAAATCTTATGAGCTGACAGCATTTTTAACCTAGAGAGTGTGTTATTTGAAGTTTGGCTGATGCATCCCTCTTGTTGAAAGGACAGTATGGCCCAGTCACTTACATGAAGGTCCTTCTGGGAGCCTGGCAGGCTACAGTCCATGAGGTCACAAGAGTTGGACACGACTTAGCAAATAAACCACCACCACCACAGTACTTACAAACTCATTGAACATTATTGTGGAAAGGTTATGCATGTCGTGGGTCAGGATGGAGGCACGGCTAAATGTTTTTCTAAGGAAATTCAGGGGGATGCCAAACACATCAGGACCACAGGATGGGCATACGTTGCCTTGACACAGGAGCAGATTTGACAGGACCAGCAGCAGGAGCAGGCAGGACCCTGCTAAAATAAAAACATGAGCCATTCTTAGATAATCTAGTCACCTGAGGTTATTAAATCCATCCTGTGGAGGGAAGCCCTCTCTTTCCCTGTTGCTCTCAGCAGGAATTGGATCTGTAGTAGCTGGGGTGAGGAAGAAGGAGCGCCTTCTGTGTAAATTTAGGAGGACGATGATATTTGCACAGATAGATATTTGGAGAAGTAGGTTACTCCCTGCATTTTTGTATTGCTCCCAGAAGTACTTCTGTGGTCTGCAAACATTTGGAACTTAATTCTGAGCCAGAGTGTTTAGGCCATTCTTTAAGACAGTTTAATGTTGGGGCTCTGAAGACTCTGAGCAGTGAGGCCCTCTAGGAGTGTGTAATTTTTTCACTCTACATTGACTAATGCTTGAATTTTAGACACTGAAATGGCAAGAAGTGTACAGTTGATCTGTGTGGTTTACCATCGCACTGGGGTAAGAGTAAACACGTGACTGACTGATCGCTACTATTGAGTACAGAGAGAATGCTAAGAGAAAAAGTATACTGTACCTTGGATCTGGTAACTCAACTTCCTAACCACATGCATGTCTTTGATACTTTTCAAAAAGCTCTAAAACATCTTAAAATTTGTGTTTCACAATAGCCCTGTGAGATAGCCTTCATCTTCACTATGATCATCAAGTTATGTTAATGAAGATGCGATGACCTGGAGAGGACAAGTAACTTTCCCAGGTCCTATTATCAGCAGATGGAGGTGACTGGGCACCAGTGCAGTCATCCGTTCACTTCCTGAGGTCACATCACACAGGCCTGTGGGCTCTCGGTCTGCATGTGTGTATCCAGGACCGTATCAGGAGTTGTGATGTCTCTGCTTAGGGTAAAAAATATTTTATCTTTTACTACAGAACAAACCTGACCCTAGAATACTCATTTCATCCACTTGTTCTGCTCTGTCTATAAAATACTCACCATTAAAGTCTTTGACAATTATCAGTGTTGAAGCCTGGTTCTCCTGGCTAGACTTTCTTCTAGGCAAGCTGACATCTCTTCTACTTTTATGCATCCTTAGTCTTCTCATTACGTTTGCTTCTTCGAGACAATGGCAGGTAAGTCTCCAGATGGTCATCCAAGAACATTACCTGCTCAGCACCTAGGACCCCGACACTGGCTCTGTGGACACGGCCTGGCCTTTCCTGACTGTGACGTTTCAGGGAGAAAATCCATCTGTCTGGTCGGGAGCACATCCTGACAACCATGAGTTTTCGAACCATCTCCATACATCGCCTCTCTGATAGGAGAACTAGACCTTCAGGCTTCCATGATGTATTGTAATATTTCAGAAATTATTCCTCGCCCTACCTTTGGCCAACAGAAGCATAAAGTCATAGACTCTTGCAAGCATGATTTTAATATTACTTTTCCTGTCTGTCCTTTGTAAGTAAGCAGAATTTAAGACTGAAGTGAGCAAGAATTGAGTTTCGGCATGAGAACTGATAATATAGGGATTTTATCCTACTGAATGAGATTCAACATGATTCTTTCTACAACTTACCAGAAGAGTGGTAATTAATGAAGGATAAGATATCAGCATTTACTAGGTTTTCTCTGCTCTTAGTTTAAAGCGGCATGGTATCTAAGAATAAAATGGTTATTTAAAATTAAGTGATGAAAATCAAAGAAGTGATTCTTAAAAGAAAGACATATAAGTTGGAGAAATTTGGGACTATCTCTCTCATCAACTAAAGAGCTTATTGTGACAGGCAAGGAGAATATAGCTTGTATAACATAGACGTACTTGTGTGCATGTATTTCTGTGCGTGTATACATGTGTTATGAATCAATATATGCTTAATTCCTAGGTGGAACTTTGGACCTTATAAAATTCAATTTTATAAGAGGCAGTAAATATAGCAGAATACTCTATTTCCTAGTGTAATTGATATTTTGTTGGTAGATGACTAACTATATGATTTTTTTATTGTGTTAAAGTGTTACTTGTGTGTTTGCTTTAGTAGCACATATGTTAGAAAATTGGAATAATACTGACAAGATTAGCATGGCCCCCTGCCCAAGGATGACACACAAATGTGTGAAGCCTTCCATATTTTTCTAACAACTTCGAGGGTTGCGATGGGAAGGAAGGTGGGAAGGAGGTTCAAGAGTGGTGGGTATAGGTTTACCTATGGCTGATTCATGTTGATGTTTAGCCGAAAACAGTACAGTATTGTAAAGGAATTACCCTTCAATTAAACATCAATAAATTTAATGAATAAAACTATAGTTGGGGATCATATAACAGGTTCAGATGTCCATTCTATGACTAAAGAGGATCTCACTGGAAACTGATGGTGTCAATTATCATTGGTTAGTGATTCATTAACTTTATACTTGAATGGGAAAAGTAAACTAACAAACACTACTGTCTGTGATTCAGTGTCATAGGAAGCTATAAGCTTTGTCGGTGTTTGCTTTTAGGTGGTATAGTGTCCAAACTTTGAAACTGTGGCTGTTCCCAGAAGCGAACAGTCATGAGTTCTGCCCAGGATTTCTGCTTCTGTTGCTGGAGGCTTCTGTTTGCTGGACCACTAGGTCCGAAACTTTCTCTACTGAGCATTCTCTAGTTCTATCATGTGCACAAGTCTTTCTGTTTTGGTTGTCTAATTTGATTCTCTTATTCTTTGATCAGACTACCAAGTCTCTTTATGATTTACTTTTCAGACCCTTTTGTGCTTTGATTTTTCTGTTGCTCATTAGTGTATTTACTTCCATGTCTACATCTCAGAATAGTTCTCAGTATCTATATATTCCCTACCCTATTCGCTTACTGTCTGGATTTTGGCATTCAGCATCAGCATATTTTTATGAACTTTATTTTCCTTATGGTGAAGTTTCTGATATATAGCTTAAGCTGGTTGGCTCCCTTCTGGCTTGTTCATGTTGTTTCCAAAAAATTGGAGAACTCTGTTTTCTTTCTAGGCAACACTGCCCTTTCATTTGATACCATTGCTAATTTTCAGTGATTTCACTTCCTGCCTCATAAGCTTTGTCTTTCTCAATCTATTGTAACTTGAGTGCTGTGTGTCTCTTTTTTGGTATTACTATTTAATTTTATTTTGTTAATTTTAATTGGAGGCCAACTACTTTACAATATTGTGTTGGTTTTGCCATACATTGACAGGAATCCACCATGGGTGTACATGTGTTCCCCATTCTGAACCCCCTTCCTACCTACTCCCCATCCCATCCTTCTGGGTCATCCCAGTGCACCATCCCGAGCACCCTGGATCATGCATAGAACCCAGAGTGGTGTTTCATGTCACATGTGATAATATACATGTTTCAATGCCTTTCTCCCAAGTCATCCCACCCTCGCCTCTCCCACAGAGTCCAAAAGGCTTCTATATATCTGTGTGTCTTTTGCTGTCTCACATACAGAGTTATCAATACCATCTTTTTAAAGTCCATATATATGTTAGTATACTGTATTGGTGTTTTTCTTTCTGGTTTACTTCACTCTGTATAATAGGCTCCAGTTTCATCCACCTGATTAGAACGAATTCAAATCTATTCTTTTTAATGGCTGAGTAATATTCCATTGTGTATATGACCACAGTTTTCTCATCTATTCGTCTGCTAATGGGCATCTAGATTGCTTCCATGTCCCGCCCTTTATAAACAGTGCTGCAATGAACATTGAGGTACACATGTCTCTTTCAGTTCTTCTTTCCTCGGTGTGTATGCCCAGTAGTGGGATTGCTTGGTCATCTGGAAGTTCTCTTTGCAGTGTTTTAAGGAATCTCCACCCTGTTCTCCACAGTGGCTGTATTACTATTTTAAATAAATGTCAACCTAGTATACCAGAGAATTAAAGGAAATAAAATTACAATAGTATTAGTAATAATACAGTCCCCCAAATTATATTCCAGTAATGCTCCCAGTTTTAAATGAATTTCTATCCATGTATTATTGAGGTCCCCTACTCACTCCTTACTAGGTTTTTCAATTTTGAAATAGAATGTAGAAAACAATGGAGTCGAAAATTCTGAAAATCACCTTGGATTTTAGATGCCTCAAGATTAAACGTGTAGTGATTAGTTTTTTATAGTTAGTGGGGCTATTCTGAGCACACATAGCTCAGTGTAGGGTGATTGCTATTGAGTGAAGGATATATACTGTGAACTGCAATCACCAAACAGGTGATCCAAAATAAAGAAAGCAATGCCAGAAACACACAGGCTTCTGTTTTGTAAGGAAAAACTTACAGTGTCTGTAATCTACAGTTTGATCTTCAGATTTTTCAATGCATTTACTCTTCCACTGCTCATTTATTTATTTATTTATTTTCATTTATTTTTATTAGTTGGAGGCTAATTACTTTACAATATTGTAGTGCTTTTGTAATACATTGACATGAATCAGCCATGGGTTTACATGTATTCCCCATCCCGATCCCCCCTCCCACCTCCCTCTCTACCCGATCCCTCTGGGTCTTCCCAGTGCACCA
>JADEYB020000019.1:32389443-32402778 GCA_015832495.2 Alces alces
AGAGAAATTAAGGAAACAATACCATTCACCATTGCAACAAAAAGAATAAAATACTTAGGAGTATATCTACCTAAAGAAACAAAAGACATAGAAAACTATAAATCACTGATGAAAGAAATCAAAGAAGACACAAACAGATGGAGAAATCCACTGCTCATTTAAATATTTGAGTTGTTTGATTTTTTTTTCCTACAGATTTGCATGAGTCTCTTATATAAACTTGATATGAAGCCCTTACTATATATGCAATTTGGAAATATTTTTTTTTCTCTTTCCATAGGTCGCCGTTTAATTTTATTGGTGGCTTCTTTTACTATGAAGAAGGTTTTGAGTTTGATAAGGTCTCACCAGTTTATTTTTGCAGCTCTTTCCTTTTGATGACTGACTTATTTGAGCTGCTTATATTTTGGAAAGTGATCCTTTATCAGTTGTTTTATTTGCTATTATCTTCTCCCATTCTTACCAAAAGAGAGACTGGATGAATGGATAGAAAACCAAAACCCACATATATGCAGTCTAAAAGAGACCCACTTCAGTCCTAGAAACACATACAGACTGAAAGTGAAAGGATGAAAAAAGATATTACATGCAAATGGAAATCAGAAGAAAGCTGGACTGGTAATTCTCATATCAGAAAATAATAGACCTTAAAATAAAAACTATTATAAGAGATAAAGAAGGACACTACCAAATGATCAAGGGTCAGTCCAAAAAAAAGGCAAAACAATTTTAAATGTTTATGTAGCCAACATAGGAGCACCTCAATACATGAGGAAAACACTAACTGACACAAAAGGGGAAATTGATAGTAACACAGTAATAGCAGGGCATATCAACACCACACCTGTACCAATGGGCAGATCAACAAAACAGAAAATTAATAAGGAAACATAAGCCTAAAAGAAATATTAGAGCAAACAGACCTAATTGATATCTTCAGCACATTCCATCCAATGCAGAATACACTTCCATCTCAAGTGCACATGGAACATTTTCTTCATCTTGGGTCACAAATCAAACCTCAGTAAATTTAAGGAAATTGAAATTGTATCAAGCATTTTCTGTGATCACAACACTATGAGACTAGATATAGATTATAGGGGAAAAAAACACCTTTAAAGAACAGAAACACATGGAGATTCAATAACACATTTCTAAATAATAAACAGGTTACTAAAGAAATAAGGGAAATCAAAATATTCCTAAAAACAAAGAACAATGAAAACATGATGATCTAAAACCTATAGGATGCATCAAAAGCAGTTCTAAGAGGGAAGGTTATAGTAATACAAATCCTACCTCAAGAAACACATTGAATAGACAACCTAACTTTACATATCTTCAGCTCTTTTTAAATTACTCTTATTAATGTCTTAAGGGTTTTATATAAAATCTTTCAACACCTTGCTTAAGTTTATTTCTAAGTGTTTTATCTTTTTGTGATGCAGTAGTAAATGGACTTTTTTACTTTATTCAACTGCTGGTTCATTGTTGATATATAGTTAGGAAACAGAGTTTTGTGTATTGGAATATAGTAAACATAATGTCTGCTACATCTTTAAAGAACAGACATTTTCCCACAAATAAGACATATAGATGGTCAAGAGGTATATGACAAGATGCTCAGCATCACTAATAATCAAAGGAAATGCAGATCAAAAGCACAAGAGATATCACCTCTTCCATGTTTGAATGGCAGGTACCAAAAATGCAAGAAATGACAAATCTTGTTGAGGATGTGGAGAAAAAGGAGTGCTTATGCACTGTTGGTAGGGATGCATACTGGTGCAACTCCCATGGAAAAATACTGTGGAGATTCCCCAAGAAATTTTAAAGAGAACTGTTATGTGATCCATTATCCCACTTCTGGATATATAGTCAAAGACAATGAAATCATTGTCTCAAAAAGAGATCTGTATTCCTATGTTCATTGCAGCATCATTCACAGTAGCCTTGGTATAGGAACAACCTGAGTATCTTTCAACAGATGAATGGATTAAGACAATGTAATTTGACATATATAGGTAAATATTATTTAGCCATTAGAAAAAGAAAGAAATCCTTCCATTTATGGTAACATGGATGAAACTGGAGGACATTACACTAGGTAAACTAAGTCAGACAAAGGAAAATAAAATCCGATCTCAATTATAAGGAATCTCAAAAAAAAAAAAAATCTCTGAGAAAGTGGACATCATCAAGTGGCATACCTACTCAACAGACATGAGTTTGAGTAAGCTCTGGATGTTGGGGATGGACAGGGAAGCCTGGCGTGCCACAGTCCATGGGGGCGCAAATAATCTGACACGACTGACAAAATGACTCAACTGAAGAGAGTAGAACTAACCTGTGTTCTCCTCAAAAAGCAAAAGTTAAACGTGTGTGGTGATGGCAATGTTCTTAATATAAAGGGAAACTCGTTTCTAATACATGCACAAATGGGAGTGGACAAGATGACGGAGGGGTAGGTAGAAGTGGGGTACACCTCTCTTCACCGATGCATCAAGAACGTCTAAAGAAGCAGCAGTTCTCACAGAAGACCAGGTGAATACTGGAAGGATGCCCTGAATACCGAGAAGGAATATCCGGATCCACACAGAACTCGGCAGGACAAAGTAAAGTAGGGATGAGGAAGAGGGGGAAAGAAGGAGGAGAGCACGTGGGAGCAGCCTGCAACTGGAGGTGAGTGAGCTGAAGCGCAGGGGAGAGATCCCGCGTTCATGGCCGTCCACTGGAATAAGGAGCCATTTGAAGCTGCTGGGGAGTGAAGCAATTAAGCTGTGACTATCTGAACAGAGTGAGAACCTCATAGACAAGCCATGCTGCTGCCTTTCATACCTCGGACAGGGTTGTAAGTCCACTGGTGTCCACGGAAGCTGGGAGCTGGAGCCATGGGGATTGCGGAATGAACCCGGGATGAGGACTCCTGTTGACCGTGGGGAGTCAGCCTGACGGGATGGGATGGAGGAAATCTGCTGCATCGAATGCTTCTTAAGGAAAGCCACGAGGCCATAAAAGTAGGGTTCAACTGCCCGTGGAGTAGAGCTATCTCTTTCTCCATGCTGGTACCTGTAGGTTGAGCAATAAAGACTTCAGTGAGGGTGGTCCTTGAGTGCCTGATGCACTAAGCAATGAAGAGTTTTGAATGTCTATATGCCCTACCCTATTCTCTGTCTAAATTGTGGGTTTTAGCATCGTAATATTTTTATGAACTTAAATTTCTTCTGGTAGAGTTTCTGGTTTACAAATTAAGCTAATTGCTCACATCTGTCTCATTCTTAGTGTTTCAAGAAACTTTGAGAAACTTCCTTCCTCTCAAGGCAATACTGCCCTTTACTACCGTTGCTGACTTTCCACACTTTCTCTTCTTGCCTACTATATTCTATGTCTTTCTCTATTCACTATAACTTTAGTAGTATGTGTCCCAATGTTGCTATTATTATTTATAATAAATTATTAACCTGATGCAGTAGAGTATCAAAAGGACTCCAGTTTCAACACTAGTAATAAGTTACCCCCAAATTATAATCCATTAATGCTCCCATTTGAAACTAATTTTCTATTAATATATTAGTGAGGTCTCTTAGCTCATTTCCCTACTATGTGTCTCAATTTTAAAATGAAATATAGAAACCAACGGAGTGGTAAACTCTGGAAATTACCTTCCTTTTGATATGCCTCTTTAGTAAATATGCAAATATTTGTTTGTTTTGTTCTGTTTTTTTTCCCTGTGAGGCTGTTCTTAGTACATATTATAGCTCACTGTAGGGAGATTTCTATTGACTGAAGAATGTACACTGTGAACTGTAATTGTCAAACAAGTGAGAAGAGATGGAAAGTAATGTCAGGAAGGCACAGGCTTTTGTTGTTCTAGAAGGAAAACTTGCTGGGCTCATCTACAGTCTAATCATCAGGTTTATTGAAACTCTTACTTTTCTTGCACTCCATTCAAAATCTGGATTATTTGGGGGTTTTTGCCCTTGAGTTGTATGTCTCATTTATTTTTGGATATTAAGCCCTTATAAAATATATGTTTGGAAATATCTTCTGTCAATTTGTAAATTGCCATTTGATTTTATTGATGTTCCTCTCTTTGGAGTTTGATGTGGTCCCACTGGTTTGTTTTTGCAGTTGTTGCATTTCTCTTAGTGTGAAACCCAAAAACTCATTGCAAAGGCCGATGGCAAGAAGATTACCTCAATGTTTTCTTCTATTGGTTTAATCGCTTAAAGTCTTGTGTTCAAAATTTTAATCCCTTTTTAGTTGATTTCTGTGTATGCTGAAAGACAGGTGTACAGTTTCATTTTTTCATAGGACTATCCATTTTTCCTAGTGCCATTTTTGAAAAGCTTTTCCTTTCCCCACTGGATATTCTTGGCTCCTTTTTCATAAGCTAAGTGACAATATATGGGTGTGCATTTCTTTCTGGCTTTGTTGTTCTGCTCTATTGATCTATATGTCTGTTTTCATGCCAGTCAATAAATATGAAACATGTTTCCTCTTGTGTCTTTTAAACATTTCTTTCATGAGTGTCTTGAATATTTTCATACATAGTTCTTTCAACACCTTGCTTAAATTTATTGCTAAGTATTTTATTTTGATGCAATTATAAATGGAGTTATTTGTATTTCTGTAATTTCTATAGGTATATGGATAGGTACCTGAGTTTTATATTTTCAAATACAATATACAAAAAGCATGCTATTTTTTACAGACTAGACAATTTCCCCCCCAAATAAGACATACAGAATGCCCAAGAAGTATATGACAAGATGCTCAACATCACTATCAGGGAAGTGCAAATCAAAAGTACAACACATACCACCTCACTCCTGTTTAAATGGCTTTACCAAAAAGAAAGAAATAAGTGTGATTGAAGATGTGTAGAAAATGGAGGTCTTAATGGATTATTGGTGGGAATGTATATTGCAACTCCCATGGAATACCTTCGGGAAGTTTCTCATGAAATTTCAAACTTCTGGATATATATTCATTTCTAAATATATATTCAAAGGAAATGAAATAATTATCTCAAAGAGAAATCTGTACTCCCATATTCACTGCATCAATATTGACATTAGCCTGCTGCTGCTGCTAAGTAGCTTCAGTGGTGTCCGACTCTGTGTGACCCCATAGACGGCAGCCCACCATGCTCCCCCTTCCCTGGGATTCTCCAGGCAAGAACACTACAGTAGGTTCCCATTTCCTTTGCTGATGCATGAAAGAGAAAAGTGAAAGTAATGTCCTCCAACTTTTAGAGACCCCAAGGACTGTAGCCTACCAGGCTTCTCCATCAATGGGATTTTCCAGGCAAGAGTATTGGAGTGGGTTGCCATTTCCTTCTCCATCACAATAGCCTAGAAACAACCAATTATAGGAACAATCTAAGTATCTGTCAGCAGGTGAAGAGATTAAAACAATGCGATGTGATATATATATATATATGAATTTTATTTAGCCATTAAAAAAGAAACAAAGTTTTCCATTAGTGGTAGCATGGAGGGCCTAATGCCAAGTGAAATAAGTTAGAGAAAGACAGATACTGTATGATCTCAATTGTAAGAAATCTAAAAAAAAAAAAAATAAGTGGAACTCAGAAACAGTGTAGGAAAGTGACTGTCAGGGCTTGGAGAGTGAAGGAAATAGGAACGGGTTTGTAAAAGGTTATACATTTAACATATGAAAATTATAAGGTCTGATGATCTAATGTGTAGCATGATGACTATAATTGATAAAACTGTGTTGTATAATTGGTGCTGTCTAAGAGAGTGGAACTTACCTGTGTTTTCTTCAAAGAACAAAATGTAAACATGTCAGATGATAGCTATGTTACTTAAGTTAATAGAAAGGGAAACTCTTTTCTAATACATATGTAAATGAGGGTCAGGACTATGGCAGAGGGGTAGGTGGAAATGGCAAGTGTACTGGAGTGGGTTGCCAGTTCGTCCTCCAGAGACAGTTCCCGACCCACGGATTGAACCACTGCCTGTGTCGCCTGCATCGAAGGCAGATTCTTTAGCTGCTGATCCATCAGGGAAGTCCTAACAAAACTACCATATGACCTAGAAATTCTACTATTGGGCGTATATCGTGAGAAAACCATAATTCAAAAAGACATGTTTACCCCAAAATTAATCGCAACAGTTTTAAAATAGCCAGGACATGGAAGCAATCTAGATGTGCCCTGAGAGAGGAATGGATAAAGAAGTTGTGGTACATCTATACAAGGGAATTTTAATTAACCTTAAAAAGAAGCAAATTTGGGTCACTTGAGCTGAGGTGGATGAACCTACAGCCTGTTATGTAGAGTGAAGTAAGTCACTAAGCTAAAACCAAATATTGTATGTGAATGTATATATGGAATCCGGAAAAATGGCACTGGTTAACCTATTTTCAGGGCAGGAGGTGAGGCACAGACAGAGAACAGGTTTGTGGACACAAAGGGGAGGAGAGGGCAAGTTGAATCGAGAGAGTCGCATTGAAACATAGTATTTTACCATCTGTAAAATATTAACAGATAGCTAGTGGGAAGTTGCTGTATGGCACAGGAAGCTCACCCCGTGCCGTGTGACCACCTGGAGAAGTGGGATGGGAAGCCTGGTGGGGGACTCAAGAGGGATGGGGTATATGTACACTTCAGGCTGATTCACATCATTGTACAACACATTTTAAAGAAATTATTCTCCAATTAAAAATAAATTTAAAAAATAATATATAGATCTATCAAAATTTCATGCTATATACTTTATATATCTTACAGTTTTATTTGCAAATTCTGCCTCAAACAATACTCTGCTTGCTAGTCACTATTCATGACATTTGATTTATATATGATGTTCTCTACATAGAAAAAAAAAAACTTTGCAGTATCTACTGAGAAAGGCAAAGTGTAGACGTTTTTGATGCTTAAATATCATTTAAGCAAAAGGATTAATAATTAAGCAGTTATCAGTGGATGAATACCCCTCAGCATCCCAACCAAAAAATAAAACTCCTAAAAAAAAATAGTCCCTCAGCAACACAACCAAAAAAATAAAACTGCTAAGAAAAGAATTGTTGCAATATAGTGGCTTTAAATATGAACCTTGGAGTCCTATAGCCCTTGTACAAGCTCCCACTCCACTACTCACTAGCTCTGAATTTTTAGGCAAGCCTTATTTTACTTCTCTCCATAATGCCATTCAAACTAGTGTCCAACTCATGGAGTTGGATAAGAATTAATGAAAATAATACAAAAAATAAAACATGTCAGAGAAAGACCAGAAGAAGATAAATGCTTGACCAATGTTTGTCACTTCACATTTTCTTATTGTGAAATTACAACGAGGGAGCCTTGTCAAGCAAACCAGCCACTCAACTGTGTAGTGAAGGGCTCAGCTTCATCCAAAAGGAAGTCTGGACTTTGCCCTTGTTTCCCGGGAGCTCCTCTCTAAACCCTTAGGTCAATTCATCTCACAAAGAGTGACTAAAAGTGTCAAAGGTTGACAGTGAGAAAAGTGCTTTTCTTTATGTGAGGATCTTGGACCAGCCTGATAGAGATGTCAACAGGCGATTTAGAGTAAAAACTTTGGGCCACAAGAATGATGTGATTCAGGATGGGGGTTTTGGTCATGCATTATCAGCTGCACCTCTAGAGAGGTTTGAGCCTGAGATCAGCTGTATGGACCATCAATCATGCTTTGGCAATGGAGCCCCAGTAAAAACTCTGGACACGGAGACTGGAGTGAGCTCCTGTGTGCAAGTCCTGAATGCCGGCACATCGGTGCTAGGAACATAAAGCTGCCCATGACACCCTGGGAAGACGAAACCAAAGTTCCATGTTTCACAGGTCCTTTGACTCTGCCCTATATGCCTTTTCCTGGGCAGTTTTTTGTCTGTATCTTTTAAAAAGCTGTAATCTGCTGGATATATACCAAGAGAAAATCATACTTTTTAAAGATACATGTACCTCAGTGTTCCTTGCTTCATCAGGGCTTCCCTGGGGGTTCAGATGATAAAGAATTTACCTGTAGTGCAAGACAGAGAAGGCAATGGTGCCATACTTCAGTACTCTTGCCTGAAGAATCCCAGGGTCAGCAGAGCCTGGTGGGCTACTGTCTATGTGGTCACACAGAGTTGGACATGACTGAAGCGACTGAGCAGCAGCAGTGCGAGAGACCTGGGTTCAATCCCTGGGTTGGGAAGATCCCCTGGAGGAAGGGATGGCAACCCACTCCAATCTTCTTGCCTATTATTGTACACGGGGACTACCCCCATGGACAGATGACCCCATGTGGTCGCAAAGAGTCAGGCACGACTAAGTGATTAAGCATAGCAGTGTTCATTGCAACACCGTTTACAATAGCCAGAACATGGAAGCAACTTAAATGTCCATTAACAGAGAAATGGGAAAAGAAGATGTTGTGCAGATATACAATGTAAGGTTACTCAGTCATAAGAAGAAACAAAATAATGCTATCAGAAGCAATATGGGTGGACCTGGATATTGTCATACCAAGTGAGGTAAGTCAGAAAGAGAAAGACAAATGCATATGATATCATTGATATGTGGAATATTGCAAAATGGTAGAATGAACTTATTTACAAACAGGAAGAGAGTCACAATGTATAAAATTATCTTATGTTTCCAAGGGCAAGAAGGGAGGGATGAATTTTGACATTGGGATTGATGTGTACACACTAATATATATAAGATAGATAACCAGTAAGTACATACTGTATAGAACAGGAAATGCTACTCAACTCTGTAGTGACCTACTTGAGTTCAGTTCAGTCACTCAGTCGTGTCCTACTCTTTGCGACCCCATGAACCAAGCACGCCAGGCCTCCCTGTCCATCACCAACTCCCAGGATCTACCCAAACTCATGTCCATTGACTTGGTTATGCCACCACACAATTTCATCCTCTGTCATCCTCTTCTTCTCGTGCCTTAAATCTTTCCCAACATTGCGGTCTTTTCAAATGAGTCAACTCTTCGCATCAGGTAGCCAAAAAATTGTAGTTTCAGCTTCAACATCAGTCCTTCCAATGAACACCCAAGACTGATCTCCTTTAGGATGGACTGGTTGCATCTTCTTGCAGTCCAAGGGACTCTCTAGAGTCTACTCCACACCACAGTTCAAAAGCTTCAATTCTATGGTGCTCAGCTTTTTATATAGTCCAACTTTCACATCCACACCAGACTACTGGGAAAAACATAACCTTGACTAGACGGAACTTTGTTGACAAAGTAATGTCTCTGCTTCTTAATATGCTGTCTAGGTTGGTCATAACTTTCCTTCCAATGAGGAAGCGTCTTTTAATTTCATGGCTGCAGTGACCATCTGCAGTGATTTTGGAGTCCATAATAGTAAAGCCAGCCACTGTTCAGGTTCCCCATCTACTTGCCATGAAATGATGGGACGGGATGAAAAGAACTTACTTTTCTGATGTTGAGCTTTAAGGCAAGATTTTTGCTCTCTTTTTTCATTTTCATCAACAGGCTCTTTAGTTCTTCTTCACTTTCTGCCATAAGGGTGGTGTCGTCTGCATATCTGAGGTTATTGTTATTTCTCCTGGCAATCTTGATTCCAGCTTGTGCTTCATCCAGCCCAGCCTTTCTCATGGTGTACTATGTATATAATTTAAATAAGCAGGGCAACAATATACAACCTTTATATACTCTTTTTCCTTTTTGGAACCTGTCTGTTGCTGCATGAGAAAAGAATCTAAACAAAAGTGGATATACTAAAAAAAAAAAGTGGATATACTGTTCAACAAAAATGGACATTTATAGCATTGTAAATGAATTATACTTTAGTAAAAATTAAAAATGAATTAAAAAAATCAAAGAATTGGAACAAAATATAACCACATCTATAATAGCTTTCAGTGAGCTCTTGGAGTCCTAGCAGATTATGGAATGCAAGAATGGTCTTGGGAGATCCCCAAACTTATAATTGCTATCTGAAGTGAATAAAGTCTTGAGGACTTTCCACTCTGAAATTTGTATCTGTCAAAGGCCTTTTTTATTAATATGCATAGTCATCATATTATCATGTTGGTCAAATGGTACTTTGTCTAAAAACTCAGTAATTAACTTATATTTCAAATAAGAACATGTATAGGAGGGGGTGATTCCTCAATGACTGATAATCAAGGAAGATGCTGGAGATACTCATATATTGTTGTGAAATCCATCAAGGAGTTTGCCATCTCAGACCCTCCATCTGGGGCTGCTGGTCCTTATTCAGCTTCCTTAGTCCTTGGCTTCCTATCAGCACCACAGAGCATTCAGTACACATGAGGCATTGGGTTACCTTAGACAAGTCAGTCTTCTCATTGGGTGCCATGGTCTAAATACTTGTGTTCTTCCAAAATTCATATGTTGAAAACCTAATCCCCAAAGTGATGATTATAGGAGGTGGGACCATTGGAAAATGGTTAGGCCATCAGGGCACAGCCCACATAAATGGGATTAGGGCTCTTGTGAAAGAGGCCTGAAACACTTGCTCATCCCTTCTACTCTGGGATATATCCTGGAAGAGGCCCTCACTCACTCAGCTATGCTGGCACCCCGATCTTGGACTTCTAGCCTCCAAAACACTGACAAATAATGTGGTTTATAAACCACCCAGCCTCTGAAATTTTGGAACAGCCACCTGCATGCACTAAAATATTGGAGATGATTAAAAGGGGGGACAAAAGTCAATCTTCTTTTCCCTTTCAAGGTCTTGAATGTGGAATAGGTAGCATAGATATTCAATTCCAAATAAAGTGTCACATGATAACATATTCCATAGAATTGTACATTTCTTTAAAATTGTAGTTCTTTGACATGCTCACCTGGGAACATATTTTCTTAGAGGTAATTAACATTTAAACCTATAGATTGTTGATTGTATGTGATCAGTTGAGGGCCTAAGAGCAGAGAAAGATGTTTCTCAAAATGAAAGCAATTCAGCCTGAAGACAGCACCATTACTGGTACCCCAATCCCCAGCCCGTCAGCCTAAAGATGAAGCATCTGGACCCTAAGGCCTGTCACCGGGCTCTCATCAGAATCCTAACATAACTTCTTTTTGACTTGGAAAACCTATCTTTGCTTCTCTATGGGTTGGTTTTCTCAACTGGAAAAGGAAAATCAGAGTAGAAAATCCTTTACCGTTCCAAAGATTATGCAAATTTCTGTATAAAACATGATTCCAAACTGAGTTTTTTTCTTTTTTCCTAAAAGAATATTATCGATTGGTTGAGCAGCTTCCCTGTTTCTCATTATCTGCTCTATTTCACAGTGTATTTCTGTAGCTTAGTTTTAAGAACAAATCATTGATAGAAATAATTACTTTCCTGTTATGGAATATTGCTTTTATCTTTGATCTTCCATTGAAAAGCAGGAGTTGTAGTTAGGCACACTAGTGAGAGAAACTGTTTCTAAGTGTCACTATGTCAACTTGAGAAGTTTGCTGTGTGTAGTTGCTCTGTCCTGTCCAACATTTTATGGCCCCATGAACTGATGACCCCTTGGACTGCAGCCCGCCAAGCTCCTCTGTCCATAGTGATTCTCTAAGTAAAAATACTGGAGTGGTTTGACATGCCCCCTTCCAGGGATCCTGACCATGGATAGAGCCCAGGTCTCTTGTACTGCAGGCGGACTCTTTACTGCCTGAGCTGCCAGCTCCTAATAAAATGGGTCTTGAAGTATACAGAAGATGAGTGATTTGTCTACTTTTGTTTCCTGCAACAGTGGGTTTTTTTTTTCCAGCTAACATATAAGTCCCATCTCTATTTACCAGAACACTATGTGGAATGGAAGTTCTCTCTAAAAGAAAGACATTAACACAAAGGGAACTTTTATCTGGAATAGCAGTTAAGATTTTGTCCCGTCGTCAGTTTATCCAAAATATCTGAGGCTGGCTATTTGTTTTTAATTATAGGAATAGCAGTTAAGGTTTTGTCCAGTTCTCAGATTATCCAAAATACCAGAGGCTGGCTATTTGTTTTTAATTATAATATTTACTTCAGAAAGGACAAATGGCTGGCCAGTTTCTGCCATGTTTGATACTCAATTACAAGTAACTTCAGGAGAGTTGGCATACCCATGTAGCCCCATGGGAAGTGAATTAAAGGATTTGGGATTGGTGTTGTTCAGATAATTAACTATAAGTCAGAATGTGGTCAGGGAGATAAAAATGGTGAGAATGAAGTTAGGAAGCCATAAGGTAGAAGATGGTACTTTCATCTAGGAAAAGTAGGTAACAATTCATCAAGGAGGTGAATTTCTTTTGTACCTTTGAAGAGAGATAATGTGTCTGTGTACAATGTAAGAATATTTGATTTGTAGGCTCTCCTTAAAGTATTTTTATCTGTCATTATCAGAGGGTATAGCTAAGAAACTGAACTGCTCTAGTGAAGTTAAGAATCCTATGGTAAAAAGTAGATTCAACTGGCAGGTTCAGATGACTGTCTCTCAGTTCAGTTCAGTTCAGTCGCTCAGTCGTGTCTGACTCTTTGCAACCCCATGAATCGCAGCACGCCAGGCCTCCCTGTCCATCACCAGCTCCCGGAGATTACTCAAACTCATGCCCATCCAGTTGGTGATGCCATCCAGCCATCTCATCTGTCAGCCCCTTCTGCTCCTGCCCTCAATCCCTCCCAGAATCAGGGTCTTTTTCAATAAGCCAACTCTTCGCATGAGGTGGCCAAAGTACTGGAGTTTCAGCTTCAGCATCAGTCCTTCCAATGACCACCCAGGCCTGATCTCCTTTAGGATGGACTGGTTGGATCTCCCTGAAGTTCAAGGGACTCTCAAGAGTCTTCTCCAACACCACAGTTCAAAAGCTTCAATTCTTCGGCGCTCAGCTTTCTTCACAGTCCAACTCTCACATCTATACATGACCACTGGAAAAACCATAGCCTTGACCTGATGGAAATTTCTTGGCAAAGGATTGTCTCTGCTTTTTAATATGCTATCTAGTTTGGTCATAACTTTCCTTCCAAGGAGTAAGCATCTTTTAATTTCATGGCTGCAGTCACCATCTGCAGTGATTTTGGATTCCAAGAGATGAATTCTGACACTCTTTCCACTGTCTCCCTATCTATTTCCTTTGAAGTGATGGGACCAGATGTGATGATCTTAGTTTTCTGAATGTTAAGCTTTAAGCCAACTTTTTTACTCTCCTCTTTCACTTTCATCAAGAGATTTTTTAGTTCCTCTTCACTCTCTGCCATAAGGGTGGTGTCATCTGCATATCTGAGGTTATTGATATTTCTCCCAGCAACCTTGATTCCAGCTTGTGCTTCTTCCATCCCAGTGTTTCTCATGATGTATTCTGCATATAAGTTAAATAAGCAGGG
>JADEYB020000019.1:32412837-32438658 GCA_015832495.2 Alces alces
GGGCCTGGTGCACTGGGAAGACCCAGAGGAATCTGGTGGAGAGCGAGGTGGGAGGGGGGATCAGGGTGGGGAATACATGTAACTCCATGGCTGATTCATGTCAATGTATGGCAAAAATCACTACAATATTGTAAAGTAATTAGCCTCCAACTAATAAAAATAAATGAAAATAATAAAAAGAAAAAAGGAAAAAATAAAAATAAAAAGAGCTGCTGAGATCTTGGCCCCCAATTTTTAGCCACACTTTGTCACCTGGTTCTTGAATTTATTCTGCTTGTGTCTAAAATCTCACCAAAATTCAATAACCCCCCCCCCCAAAATAAAGAATACTGAAGTGGTTTGCCATTCTCTTCTCCAGTGGACCTCATTCTGTCAGACCTTTCCACCATAACCTGATCATCTTGGATGGCCCCACACAGCATGGCTTAGGTTCATTGAGTTAGAAAAGGCTGTTGTCCTGTGATCAGATTGTCTAATTTTATGTGATTATGGTTTTAGTGTGTCTGCCTTCTGATGCCCTCTTGCAACACCTACCATCTTATTTGGGTTTCTCTTAACTCGGACATGGGGTATCTCTTCATTGCTGCTCCCGCAAAGCGCAGCCGCTGCTCCTTACCTTGGACGAGGGGTATCTTCTCACTGCCACCCCTCCTGACCTTGACACCTTGAACGTGGAGTAGCTCCTTTCAGCCCTCCTGGGCCCCACAGCAGCTGCTCCTTGGAGGTGGGGTTGCTCCTCTTGGCCGCCGCCCCTGACTTTGGCATGTGGTAGGTCTTCTCGGCCACCATTCCTGACCTCTGGTGTAGGGTAGCTCCTCTAGGCCAATGCCCCTGACCTCAAACGTGGGGTAGCTCCTCTCAGCTGCTGCCCCTGACCTCAGACGTGGGGAAGCTCCTCCCAGCCATCGCTCTTGCGGAGTCGCAGCCTGGCTCTCTAGGTCGCTACCCCTGACCCTGGACGAGGGGTAGCTCCTCACAGACAAGCTACTGCATGGATTTTCTCTAGTTCTGTCCTATTCACCTTTTAGTCAGTGACTCAATTATCACATTATCTTAGGACAGGAAACTGTGAGGGCTAGTGTATGTGGAATAAAAGACCAAACATCCAGTGCTTTCCATCTAATAGGGTAACAATTAAAAGCAAATGCATCCACAGTTCTGCAAAAGAAAGTCATTCAGTCATGTCTGACTTGTGACCTGATGGACTTTAAAGTCCATGGAATTCTCCAGGCCAGAATATTGGAGTGGATAGCCTTTCCCTTCTCCAGGGAGTCTTCCCAACCCAGTGATCAAACCCAGACCTCCCACATTGCAGGCAGATATTTTACCAGCTGAGCCACAAGGGAAGCCTCCACAGTTCTAGTTCTGTAATTTTGTCCAAATAATCAGGGTATGAGGGTTTGGGTGGGAAGAAAAGACCTCAATGGTTTTAGTTCACTGTATGCTGTGAGAGCAGCATCAAAATTCATTGGCATTTAACTCTGCACAAATAAATGTGTTTCACTTAACAAACACCTAACAAAGAGCTGCTGGGTGCAAAGAATGGACAGTAGTAAAGAGCACACATGTGGACTTTCTAAATTTAAACTTAAATTTTAATAGAAAAGGAGAAATGAGATAAAGTTCAAAGTTAAATATTGCACCATAATTGGGCACGTGTCAACAGGGAAAAGCACAGAATGACATATGTCCACATTACAAGGAGATTTGAGCTGTCTCAGAATCACGAAAGGCTGCTTTGTGGAAGTGGTTTTTATTTAGATCTGAAAGATGTTGGGAAAGTCATGAGGTGAAGGAGCGAGGGTGTTCCAGGGAGAAGAAATGGCTTTGATAAAGAGCTTTAGCCATAAGTGAGAATATAGAGTGAGAAGAACAGACATGCCAGGATTGAACCTTCAAGGAATTTAACTTACTTGGTAAAACTTATGCTAACTGGACAATGAATACAAGGCAGAATATGATCACTTCTGTGAAAGAGATAAGAATCAAGTTTTGCAGAGCATAGGAGATATTTCCATTTGCCAGGTAATTCGATAAAGATTCCCCTAAACCTGGGAAACTTGGTTTCAGTTGCTACTTTTGCATCAAGTTTTATAAGTTTAGATAAGTGACTTAATCATTCTTGGATTTACTTATATATCATTAATATGGGAGAATTGTCTAGAAAATTTCCAAGATTTCTTGCATTTCTGAATATCCAGTGAATCCCACTGGTTACTATCTGGAATAAAAAAAAACAAAACACTTTTACATACCAAGAGTAATGGCTGAAATATCTACAATATTATATAAAAAGCATTGAAGTTCTTGTTTTTTACTTTGTTCAGTTTTTTAAAATATACTTTCCAGATAAAATGGCAAGATATTTAAAGTATACATGACAATTTAAATAGGTATACATGATTAATGGATTCGCTCATGATTTAATTAACATATCTATTAATGTCACCTCACATATTTACCTTTAAGATCTTTTTGGTGAGAACTTTTAAGATTTCCTCTCTTACATGTGTGCTAAGTGACTTCAGTCATGTCCAACTCTTTGTGACCCCATGGACTATATATATAGCCTACCAGGCTCCTCTCTCCATGGGGAGTCTCCAGGAAAGAATATTAGATTGGGTTGCCATGCCCTCCTCCAGGGTATCTTCCCAACCCAGGGATTCACCCCACGTCTCTTAGGTATCCTGCACTCGCAGGAGGGTACTTTACCACTAACATCACCTGGATAGCCCCACATATGTCAAGAAAACATTACAAAGCATAGCCACCATGTTACACATTAGATCCTCAGATCTTATTCATCATCTTACAGCTTAAAGTTTATGCACTTTTACCAAATTCATCTTAAATCACTGATTTCTCAGCACTTATTTTTACACAACCTGTGACATGTTCTTGTATTTATGATTTTGGAGTCAGAAAAATGATGTACCCTTCCTGTTGTAACAGTTTAGCATTAGATCTTTGAGGGACCATCTTTATCTAGCAGCTCCATAGCCACCCCTATCATTGTCAGAAATCAAGATGATTTACACAGATAAGTAAAATAAAGAAAACTGGCTTCCTTGGTGGTGCAGAAGATAGAGAATCTCCCTGCAATGTGGGAGCCCTGGTATTCTTGTCTGAAGAATCCTTTGGACAAAGAAGTCTTGTAGGCTACAGTCCATGGGGATCACAAAATGTCAGACATGCCTGAGCGACTAACACACAATGGGCTTTAAGGATTTGGAAGCTGTAGCAGAGCTCAGGAAAGCTTAAAAGGAAAAGCAAAACTCTTTGAGACATGCAACAACAGGGGTGCATGAACACTTTTAGGGCCACGGGGCAAAGATGAGAATGGATATTGCGGTCTCTGAAGACTCTTGTACATAGCTGCAGCTAAAAGTGAGGGCCTCAGACCAGAGCTCTGGGCTTCAGTGGAGAGATCTGGCCACTGCCCAGCAAGAAACGAGTCAGAGGAAAGAATCAATCCACGAATCTCTTTCTCCACTGACTCAACAATTTCTTTTGTCCACCACTGGCCAAACTCAAGTAGAAGTCAGAGGCCAGGAGAGCTAGAGTGATAAAGTCTGGTCTTCTCAGCCTCCAAAGGTTCATAACATATTAGAAAATGATCAACAGGAATCCTGAGGGGCAAATAAAGAATATCAAACACACCCACCATTTCTATGTAGTAGATATGTTTTCTTTATCTTATGAATCTAGTTGCAGTGATTTTTGCTAGACATTTAAAATGACTGGGTAGGATTAACTTTACTGGGAAAAGTCAGTTTCTGATTTGACCTAGATGCAAGGATTTGTCACTGTATTTCTGGTATGAAAATATTCTTACTGGGACACTAACTGTGATGCTGGGAGAGATAGGGGGCAGGAGGAGAAGCGGATGACAGAAGATGAGATGACTGGAATGCATCACCAGCTCGATGGACATGATTTTGAGTAAACTCCAGGAGTTTGTGATGGACCGGGTGGCCTGGTGTGCATCGATTCATGGGATCACAAAGAGTTGAACACGACTGAGAGACTGAACTGAAATGAACTGTCTGTATACTTGATTAACTTAAACCCTATGAAGAGATAGGTAATGTGACCAGATTTAGGAAGGGAAGAGAAACTATCAAGAGATGTTTTTATACAGTGTTGAATTCATTTGGTTAATTAGTATGTGTGAGAGTGAAAACTTTTAATTCCAAATTTGTGAGAAAGTTAGTCTAAAATTTCCTTTTTGTTCTGCCTTTGTCTGATTTTGATATAGAGCAATACTGGCCCCATCTAATTAGTTGGGAATGGTTTCTTACTCTTTCATTTTCTTGAAGAGATTATGTCAAATTGATCTTAATTTTTAAAATATTTGTTAGAATTCTCTGGTCAAACTATCTTGGATTGATGATTTCTTTTTCAAAAGTTTTATGTCACAGTTTCAATCTCAAAAAGTGTATAGGAGTATTCATATGATGTATCTAATTTTGCTTCAAGTATTTTAGATTACATTGTTTGATGTATACATACTTATGATTATTATGTGTTCCTGCTGGATTGACTCTTTTTTCCTTATGTAATGTCCCTGTATTCCTTTGTACTTAGATATTTTCTTTACTCTAAAGTCTACTTTATCTAATATTCACATATGTTTTTATCCTTTTAATTTCCAAATATCCATGCCGTTATTAAATTATTCAATATTTCCTGGTGGCTCAGACATTAAGGAATCCACTTGCCTTGTGAAGACCTGGGTTCAATCCCTGGGTCGGTAAGATCCCCTGAAGGAGGACATGGGAATCTGTATTCTTGCCTGGCGAATTCCATGGACAGAGGGACATGGTGGGCTACACTCCATAGGGTCACAATGAATCAGACACAACTTAGCAACTAAACCACCACCTGGTGTTCCTTCACATTTATTTCTTGGGAGGAACAGCCCCACTCAGGCTGCCTTCTGATGCTAGGTTGGAGGTCAGGAATGCTGGGCCTGCGCTGTCTTCTGTTACATGCTGCAGTGTTTCTCTTCCATTCTTCAGGCCCTAAACTAGTTCACCTTCTTCTGGCCTACTATAAAAGGTCCCTTTAGTGGTCTCTTCTTACTTCCAGAATAAACAGAGGAGTGGGCACAAAAAGATCAAGGTCATCATGTCTGAACCAGAAGCCCAAAGTATGTTTTATAACCTCGGGAAGAGATTTCATGGAGGAAACTTGAGGAAGGAAGTGAAAAGGAGTCCATAAAAGACTAGAGATGAATATCATGGAGTCCCTTTCTTTGGAAGTCATCAGAAGCTGAGAAGGTGTTTTTCTAGATTATATGTATATTCTGCTCTGAGTGAGTACACATTGTGTTTCAGCAAACTGTAAGTCTTCTGTATTTTTTCATTAATTTTCTTTACAAATGCATATATATGTGTGTGTGTGTATGTGTGTGTGTGTGTTTGTGTGTGTATGTGTGTATAATGATATCCATATGACATTTTATTTATTCTTCTAGGCCATTTCTGTTCAGTTCGGTTCAGTGGCTCAGTTGTGTCCACTTTTTTGCGACCCCAAGAACTGCAGCACACCAAGCCTCCATGTCCATCACAAACTCTCAGAAGGCACTGAAACCCATGTCCATTGAGTCAGTGATGCCATCCAAGAGTCTCATCCTCGGTCGTCCCCTTCTCCTCCTGTTCTCAATCTTTCCCAGCATCAGGGTCTTTTCAATTGATCAGCTCTTTGTATCACGTGGCCAAATACTGGAGTTTCAACTTCAACATCGGTTCCTCCAATGAACACCCAGAACTGATCTCCTTTAGGATGGATTGCTTGGATCTCCTTGCATTCCAAGGGGCTCTCAAGAATCTGCTTCAATACTCCAGTTCAAAAGCATCAATTCTTGGTGCTCAGCTTTCTTTATAGCCCACTCTCACATCCATACATAACAACTGGAAAAACCATAGCCTTGACTAGATGGGCATTTTTGACAAAGTAATGTCTCTGCTTTTTAATATGCTGTCTAGATTGGTCATAACTTTCCTTCCAAGGAGTAAGCATCTTTTAATTTTTGGCTGCAATCACCATCTGCAGTGATTTTGGAGACCAGAAAAATAAAGTCAGCCACTCTTTCCACTGTTTCTCCATCTATTTGCCATGAGGTAATAGGACCGGATGCCGTGATTTTAGTTTTCTGAATGCTGAGCTTTAAGCCAACTTTTTCACTAGGCCATTTTTTTCAAGCCAATGACTCTGCTTTTATTTTATTTGAGATTTAAACCCTGAAAAAAAGAAATTTATTGTAGAGTTCGGATTATTTACCAGTAGATAAGTTGATGGAATAACAAAATAACTAAAAATGATTACTTAATTGAGCTAAAAATGATATATATGCATATGAAAAGTTATTCACATATAAGTTTTATTCTTGGCCCCTTGTGGTATTCTAAGAACTTTGATTGAAGCTATATATAAAAGAAATTCCTTTATTATTATAGTTAAATAACTGTTATGATTATGTGTGTACATTCAGAATCCATTAATCTAGTGGCCATAAAAATGAGTGTCCTCAGCCTCTGGGGAAGAAAATATTAGCATTTCCATTTCTTGCTATTTTTATCTCCCTGTCATTTAGGTTATATTTTGTGTATATTTTTAAAATGTCATAATACATTAGAATAGCATTGCATATGTAATATTTTTACATAATATAATTAGGTCAATGACTGTGTGTTGTAAAATGGAAAATAATTTGGAGTTTAGTTCTTCAGGAAAGATAAAATTATCAAAATTTGCTGCATATAATGTTACTTAATTTGGGACAGTTTACCAAAAATTTTTTTATGAAACCAGTTCAACTGAAGAGAGGCAGAATATTCAGAACACCCATGTTTCCAGGAGATTGCATAGAGCCTCAGAGACGGAAACATTTTGAAGTTGGGTAGAAGACTAAGAGACCTGACTGGACAGGGGAAAACTGAAATCTTGAATGCAAGAAAGGGTGTTTGCACCCCTCAGTGTGGTCTAAGTTATATTTCTTTAAATCACCTCCCTTTCTTCACATACTGTGTACAGTGTAATTATTTGATATATATTGCAAAATGATCACTGCAAGAAGTCTGGTGAACATCTGTCACTAGAAATAGTTACAATTTTCTTCTTGCGAAGAGAACTTCTAAGATCTCTTAGCAGTGATCAAATAGGCAATAAGTATATTCCCGTTTTGACTTACTGCTAAGGAACTTCAGTCGTGTCCAACCCTGTGCGACCCCATCCCTGGGGTGTTCAGGGCAAGAACACTGGAGTGAGTTGCCATTTAAATGAGACTTTGAGTCTCATTAAATGATGCTTTGAGTCTTAGAATCAAAGAATCATGTTGAAACAGTTTAGTTGAATCAAACTTCTGAGTACCAACTCATATGAGCTTTCTTGAAAAATCCATCCCTGATTAGGCTCACTTGGCTCCCATCACATGGTATGGTGTGCAAGCCTAGATCAGTGTTTAAGGCTTCTGCTCTCTTTTCCACTTGCCCATGCAATTCTTTCTCGACATCTTTCAGTGCTTCACCCATCTCCTGTCTTAATTATGCCCAGATTATTATTACAGCAGAAGATGTCCAAGTAGCTACATTCACAGTTGCTGCCCACTGAGCATTTTGGAAAGAGGCTGGAAAGGAGTCCTTCCAGTATTAGAGTTTTACTTTCAGGGGATTAGAAACCTTTTCAGTTTGAAGAGTCCATCAATGCAAATATATTTCAGGAATGAACACTGTTTAATTATTTATTTGATTAGTGACTAGCTTACCATCTGCTGAAAGTAAGACAATGAAGGGTTAGTAAACAAGGGAGGATTCAGGCAAAAGAAGTGAGGAACTCTTAGAGAAAGTGGACACATGATTAAGGAGACCATTACCTCTATTTCGGCTAGGTTTTAGGTTTTGTTTAGACTAGTTCTATAAAGGTATGGGGTGTTTCCAATCTATTTCCATCCATGATCTATGCTTTACAATGTATGTCTTTTTAAGTGTTGAAAGTGACTAGAGACTTACTCCTTGTTATCATTGGGTAGTCGTGCTTTGCTTCTGGTATTCCAAAGGGTCTAGCAGAGGCTCCGTAGAGTTTTTATTTCTATCAATTTCTGCAGAACCTTAACATTTTTTCATGATTCCTGGTACTAAGTTGATGAAATACAGGGAAATAGAGCTCAGATGCTTTTGGATAAAAACCTTAATTTATCTCCTCCCTTCTCTCTGACGTTTCATTGATTGACTCAACTAGTCCCATATAGTTAGATGCCTTTTCTGACTCTTATGTCTGCCTCATTCCTTGCATGTAGTCAAGGTCTATTTCATTTCCTGTATCTCTCACATCCTTTGTGTCTTTTCACTTGGCAGAGCTCTCTTTGATTTTTAGTGTCATAATATTCCCAGCTCTTTCTGCTCTCTTTCTTTTTCTCAACGAGTTCCACAACTCCTCAATGCACATTGAAGTTTCTCTTTTCTAATTCTGGAGATTCTGCTCTCTTGAACCTAATGTTCTTGGTTTTCTGTTGTTTTGTAGAATAAAGACAAACTCTCCAAATTGGCATATAAGATTCTTCCAAATGCATAAAAATCCATATATGTATTTCTCAATTTTAACCCTACAATAATATATACAGTATATCATGGGAGCATAATCATGAGAGATACAACATGAATGGTAAAAGATGAACATTTCTTGTGTTTGTGTCAGACTTGATTATTCACTTATACCTTATAATGCTATACATAGTAATGTCTCAGGTGCCTTGATCTTGGATGTTGGAGATTCTTACTTCATGCTGCTGCTGCTGCTAAGTGGCTAGTCGTGTCTGAATCTGTGCGACCCCATACACGGCAGCCCACCAGGCTCCCCGTCCCTGAGATTCTCCAGGCAAGGACACAAGAGTGGGTTGCCATTTCCTTCTCTAATGCATGTAATGAAAAGTGAAAGTGAAGTCACTCAGTCGTGTCCGACTCTTAGCCACCCCATGGACTGCAGCCTACCAGGCTCCTCCGTCCATGGGATTTTCAGGCAAGAGTATTGGAGTGGGTTGCCATTGGCTTTTTTGTCCTTACTTCATAAGATGATCCTAAATTAATTGACAGATATACTGTTTTCCTATTTTGGCACATCAATATCCCATCAACCTTTCAAAACTCCATCATAAAGTCATCCCATTTGCATCACTCTTATGACATAGTCAGATTGCTCCTAGCTTTACCTCAATCTACTGTAGCACTGTGTTGGCATCACATCTTATTCTTCTTCACTCTACCCTTGCAACATAGTAATTTGTGTGTTTATATCACCCTCTCTTTCTCCACAAGCGGAGGGCCTGCTTCTGGAAAACAGAGACTTTTTCAAACCTCAGTTTAAGTCCTCACTGTATCCATGACATGTGACTTACTAATCTATAAGGTCTGTAAACTTCAAAGATTCTTCAGTTGCTTGTTTCCCTTCAGTAACCACCGCTACTATTCCTGATATAGCAGGACTATTTCTTCAAATGTAATCTTACATGGAAATCTGTAAAAGAGGGGAAAATCGATGCTTTCTGGATGGCAAGGGAGTGATTGTTAGATCCTGTCCAAATATCCCCTCCTTGGCTATGCCTGACTGACTCTATAGAATATCTATGGCTCTGTTCAATGTTGTCTGAAATCTACAGAATTCACTTTATATGTCACTGTCAAGCAAGGAGAGCACTCTCAATGTCACCACCTCTGTTCTTGACGTAACGTCCTCAATTCATGCTTGAAATAAATTTTCTGAGACAAATACAATGAAGATGTGTGTGGTCTATTGGTGAGTGTATGTTTCTTCCAATTCCATTGGCCCCTTATTGTCAAATTTTCCCTCTAATAAATACTATCCTCCCTGCTGGAAATGTCTAGACAATGAAGGAAAGAAACTTAAGCAAGTTATACAAAAGAATTAGATGTTTGGGGCTGTAAATGACTTAGAAAGTGCTTACAGGGTTTCTTCATGGTCTTTTAACTTTTGGAAGAAGAAAGTGAAAATACAAGAAAGCTAACACTTTATATGCATGAAGGAGAAAAAGGAGGATTTGATAGATTGCTTTGGGGTAGAGTATTCTGTCATGTTCTGAAAGGCTTGGGTCATCCCACAGAGACAGGGGTAGGACAATATTCAGACAGTTCAGTAACCTCATGCCATTTGTACAAAGGTGCGAAGCACTGATCCTGTCTGGTGTAACACTGTGACAGTGGGCTGACCGTTCGCGGCTGGCTTTCATAAAGAATCCTGAGGATTCAGTCTTCTTGGTAGCATGGCCAGAACCATGAACAATTGTATAATACTTTGATTCTCATAACTTGACCCAGAACAATTTTCTGTGATTCTTACATAATCTCTTAATGGTCTTCTTTGTAATGCCAGCTTCTGCTATTTGTGACTAATTTTAATAGGAGCTTCATTCTCTCAATTGTAGGGGTGGATTTTCTTTTGATTTTCGATTAAATGAAAATAAGAAATGTTAACAAATTACCCTCTTAGATTTTGACATCTCTACAGAGAATGTGTTTATTTTTTTAAGAGAAGACCCATTTCATGGAGCATGCATGAAAAAGCTGTAAATTTCAAAGAAGCTTGCTATAGATCATTAGCACCGTCTCAGAGCTGGATGGGATGGATGTGGATTTAGCACTCGTCGCTGATTCGGCACGCCAGGATCTTGGTATACATGTCAACTTTAAGTGAATCCCTGCTCAGGCACTTGAACAGGTTATAAAATGCAGAATGACGCATATATTCATCGGTGGACAGCAGGGATGGGAGTCCTTGCCAGTATACGCGATCATAGGCCAACTTCAACCTGACTGGAACAACAATCTGAATACCCAAAAGAAAAATGACTTCTTATGTGTTTTCTTAATACTTGCTTATCTTTGTCCCTTGTAATTATCAAATTAAGATTTGGGGAACACATATGAATATAAAACTCTCTAGATATGGATTTTGGAGCCAGCCTATGAGGAAACAATCAGGAATCTAAAAAGTAGAAACATAACTCTAGTTTAGTTTTAAATTTCTCTTTTCTTCCTTCCCACTCTCATCCTTTGATTTGAGGAGAACAGAGAAAGAAGACAAGTGGACTTCAAGAACAGATGTCCTGGGATACTTTGAAGAAAAGGCTGAGCTTGGAAATTCTGTTCTCTAGTTCTCTTACTCTTGAAAATATTTCAACCACCTGTGCCCAGGAAGAGGCAAGCTTTTGGTGGAATTGTGTGCAATGCAGTGAAGGGAGCACATGACAAAAATTGCAGTGAAATTCTGATTCCTTTACAGTTAAATCTATCACTTTGAATGACTAGGCTCCTGCTTTATTTAGTAGCAGTTTAGCATATAGAAGTCATGAAACTTTTTCTTACAAAATGAGATATTTCAAAACTCCTTATGCATTACAGAGTCATCAACATAGCAAGAAAGCCCTCTGCAGGATACTCACCTGGCTGAATCGTCTCTCTATGATTGTTTGAAGTTTGTATAATTTTTTAAAATTCTTTCTGGCACTTGATAGGATAGTATCTGAGAGGTCTTTCTCAAACCGCAGGTCATGGACTAGATCATACAGAACATCTCCCCAGAGGTACTGTAACATGAGTATCCACTTAGTAAGGTCTTCATTCTAAGCAAACATAAGAAACAGTCTCATGAAAAGAATCATAATTCAGTGGTTTTGGTTACAGGTGATCTTTGCTCAGAGCAGCTGACCTAAAATAATTTTCATTATTTCTATGTGTATGGAGAGATTTTTGAAGGCAGTAAAAGTTGCAAAATTATAAAATCAAGCTATTAGTTCACACTTCACTGAATTATTAAAAATCTGGGTTATTTTAGGAATTAATTCTTCTGAAGAGTTCTAATTTATAACATGAATTTTCTTTTTCCTCTGAAATTCTACCACCTACTCAGTTTGATGTTTGTATGTTTGTATATTTGCGTGAGAGAAATCTAAGTATTTTATGACAAGTCAGTATGTGTCTACAGTACCTGACCAAGGAAAGAGGCATTCTACCTGTGCCCACATCATTGTCACCCAGTGATTCTTTCATATTAATGGATCAGACGAGTCATTGATATTGATTTTTATTGGTAATTTGCTTTATGATATTACAACAAAGAGACAATGAAGAAGACATGACATTCCTAAACAGGCTTTTTTTCTCAGTTGATCCCAACAACTGCCCCCATGCTGGTATCAGAAGAGTCTGTCTTGTTGACATGTGTCCGGGAAGAAAATGGCACAGTGTTGTCTTAGTAACAGCATCCGTGGGATTCACAATGGAGGGTTTTCCCCCTAGTTCACTACTACTAGTAGAATTGAGCATGAAAATCCTGGGGGCTGAAGATCTCTAGTTAATATGCTTGATTTCTTTACAGCCATGAACTCGTTTAGTGGTAAAGAACAGAGAACTGAGTAGGATTAAATATAGTGACGCATATAAAGCGCTTAGTAAAATATTTGGCCATGTAGTAACTCTCAAAAAACTTTAAATTCAAGCTTTTTGAAAAATCCCTCCTTCTCTTCCTTTTTGAGCTTTTCCTTTACTTGATCATCCTTATTATTAATGAGCTTAACAGAGGAAAAGAATGCTGATATCATTAAGAAAGTTGTAGAGAGAAAAGATAGAATTTAAAGGGGGGGGATGCACATGAAAATATTTTAAATAATGTTAGGATGAGGATAATGCAGGAAATCAGAAAGGAGAGATTATCACGGTGAAAATTTGGGGCTGCCATTAATCATTGAGGCTTGATATGTAAACTGTGTTGTCCTCAGATCAGAGGCAATAGTTGTGTCCATGAGAAGCAAAGCAATGTTATATAGGCCATCGTGGGGGAAACTTACAAATTCAAAATATAAAGTGACAGAAGAGTCATTGAGAACGACGAATGAAAGGGGTGTCAGAGAAATAGAAGCAGAATCAGGAGAGCTTTGAAAGGCAGACGCGCTGGCTTGAGTGGTGCAGAATAGGACTCCCATGTACGAGTCAATAGTAAAAATGAGTACTCAAAACTGGGGTGTGTTTCTTAACTACTCATTAATTTTGCACTCCTATATTTTACACATGGAAGTTCCCATTCATTTCCTGTTTTTGTACAGAATAATAGCTGCAATCCTGTCTCTAATGCATTGCTTGAACTAAACTTGTCTGCATGGACAATTTATAGATCTGTTATTTATTTTGCTACTACAGATATTTAGTCATCCCTTGATTTCACTCATGCTTCATCAAGTGCATAATATAATTTCTCTTCAACTACTTAGAGTTCCTCCATCCTTTTCTGCATGTACAGTTATCATTACCTCTAATAATCTAAAGACTAGTAATCTACATACTGTCTCATTTGAATCGGTGAAGAACCCAGGAGAAAGACTCACATTCATCTGTTGGGCTTTTTCTGTTTCTTCAGGAGCATGGAGGGGATTGGTATGGCAGTCATTGGTGGCATTGATATACTCAGGTTTACTCTGGGAATACTTTTCATCCTGAAAATGATCAGGCAATTAGTTAGGGTTGTTGGGCATTCAGTAGATGAGTCCATTACCATAACATTAACATGCTTCTTATTTGTGCAATTTTTAAATGGGGGACATCAAAAAAATTGAAAGTCATTCTTTTCCTATGTTTTCTATATATTGTCTCTATAAAGATGATTTTACATCTAACTTTTCTAAGTCAAACTTTTCCCTTCTGTATTTGATCACTATCTTTTTAAAAAATTTTTTTAGTATTTGAACGAAATGTAGTACTTTTGTACCAATATTTGGTGCTTCCCAGGTGACAGTAGTGGTAAAGAACATTCCTGCCAATGCAGGAGATATAAGACAACTCAGGTTTGATTCCTAGGTGAGAAGCATCCCTTGCAAGAGGGTACAGCACCACACTCCTGGACTCTCACCTGGCAAATCCTATGGACAGAGGAGCCTGTTGGGCTACAGTCAGTAGGGTTGCAAAGAGTCGTGTCCAACTCTTAGATGTGACTTAGAATGCATGCATGCACCTATATTTAACCATTTAATCTCAAGTTTACTGTGGGTAGGGGCCAACATATTCCCTTATAAGGAGTAATACAGTAATGACTCTGACTTATCTCTGAACATGCTCACCAAAAAGCTTATTGTTCATCCCAGGTACAGAATACAATGTTGTTTATGGTGACAAAATGGTACGTCAGAAAAATATCATAAACTTATAGGAAATACTAAGCAATGGACTGAGAATTATAAGAGTAGAGAAATCTAGCTAGCACTTTCATAGAGAAAAACTAGTCTTTAGCAGAAGTTATGAACATTTAAAGAGATTACTTAGAAGAGTTGGAAAAGAATGGATAGTCAAAAATGGAGGATGAAACAAAAACTAGTGTTTACAAAGAACTACATGAATATAATAGAAACCTTTAGCAGCGCCTTTATTAGCTGTCTGCTCTACTGTGTGCTCCTTGATTGGCCTAAAAGAATTAACATACAACTTTCAAATACCTTCATCAGAAGGAGAATAATTGTTTCCAATTGTAAACTCCCCTTCTATTGTAGCTGGAAACCTATTCACTGCAAATCTTAAAACAATAATTTGTAGCATTAAAGAAGCTACCAGTATTCGTTTTTGTGACTGGGATTCAGCTTTGTTTAACATATTCCATCTACCCAGTTCACTGGAGAGCAGTTCTCATTTATTGGCTATTTACTCTGAGCCTGGAGAAGAAAGCCCAGAGAGACACTGAAGGACTAGAAAACCAACATGCTTCCTTTTCCCCATTCCCACCTAAAAGTGCTTTAGTCAGGTAATATTATAGACTGAATGTGTGTTCTTCAAATTCATGTGTTAGAGCCCGAACTGCCAAAGTACTGTGTTTTGAAAAGGGTTCTGACTTTTTGGCACGCCATGGTTTATAGCCCTCCAGACTCCTCTGTCCATGGGATTTCTCAGGCAAGAATACCAGAGTGGCTTGCCTTTACCTTCTCCAGGGAATCTTAAAGACCCAGGGATAGAACTCAGGTCCCTCCCATTGCGGGCAGATTCTTTACCATCTGAGCCATGAGCACAGTCCATTAAGGTTAAACGAGATATTAGGGTGGAACACTCATCCAATAGGTTTAGTGTCTCCATGAAGTGAAACACCAGAGAATTTTCTCCTCTGTCTCTGTGTCTGTGTGTTCTTTCCTCTGTCTGTCTTCTCCACCCCACACCCTCTGTGAGGTTCTTACCAGAACCTCACTTTGCTGGTGTCCTGATCTGGGACTTCTAGCCCCCAGAGCTGTGAGAAAATAAATTTCTGGTGTTTATTCCACTGAGTCTACTGTATTCTTTTATGTAATCCTACCTGAGAGATACAAAATCATTTATTTTGGAAATTTAAAGAAAGAAAATGAATGAAAGGAAATTGAGAAAGTTGTTGCAGTTCTTAGGAAACTGAGATTTCACAAAACTGGTCCTTTCTTTGATTTCCACAATTTATGAGCTGATGGTGTCTTTAACCTAGAGAGTGTATTATTTGAAGTTTGGTTGATGCAGCCCTCTTGTTGAAAGGACTGTATGGCCCAATCACTTACATGAAGGTACCTTCTGAGAGCCAGGCAGGGTTTGCAAGACTTCGCAACTAAACCACCACCACCACAGTACTTACAAACTCATTGAACATTATTGTGGAAAAGTTATGCATGTCATGGGACAGCCTGGAGGTACGGCTAAATGTTTTTCTAAGGAACTTCAGGGGGACGCCAAACACATCAGGACCGCAGGACGGGCATACGTCGTTGCCTTGGCACAGGAGCAGATTTGACAGGACCAGCAGCAGGAGCAGGCAGGACCCTGCTAAAATAAAAACATGAGCCATTCTGAGATGATCTAGTCACCTGAGGTTATCAAATCCATCCTGTGGAGGGAAGACTTCTCTTTCCCTATTGCTCTGAGCAGGAATTGGAACTGTAGTAGCTGGGGTGGGGAAGAAGGAGCGCCTTCTGTGTGAATTTAGATGGATGATGATATTTACACAGATAGATAGTTGGAGAAGTAAGTTAGTCCTTGTAATTTTGTATTGTCACTGAAGTACTTCTGTGGTCTGCAAACATTTGGAACTTAATTCTGAGCCAGAGTGTTTAGGCCATTCTTTTAAGACAGTTTAATGTGGGGACTCGCAGACTCTGAGCAGCGAGGCCCTCTAGGAGTGTGTTATTTTTTCACTCTACACTGACTAGTGCTTGCATTTTAGACACGGAAATGGCAAGAAGTGCACAGTTGATCTGTGTGGTTTACCATCACGCTGGGGTGAGAGTAAACACATGACTGACTGATCGCTACTATTGAGTACAGAGAGAATACTAAGAGAAAAATGATACTGTACCTTGGATCTGCTAACTCACCTTTGTAACCCCATGCATGTCTTTGATACTTTCCCAAAAGCTCTAAAACATCTTAAAATTTGTGTTTCACAGTAGCCCTGTGAGTTAGCCTTCATCTTCACTATGATCATCAATTTATGTTAATGAAGATGCAATGCCTTGGAGAGGGCAAGTAATTTTCCCTGGTCCCATTATTAGCAGATGGAGGTGACTGGGCACCAATATAGTCATCTGTCCACTTCCTGATGTCACATCACACATGCCTGTGGGCTCGCGGTCTGCATGTGTGTAAGCAGGACCACATCAGGAGCTGTGATGACTCGGCTTAAAGTGAAAAATATTTTGTCTTTGACTGCAAAACAGCAGTGACCCTAGAACATTGGTTTTATCCACTTGTTCTGCTCTGTCTATAAAACACTCAGTGTTAGTGTTTGACAATTATCAGTGTGGGGGTTTGGTTCTCCTGCTAGACTTTCTTCTAGGCACCTTGACAGCTCTTCTACTTTTATGCATCTTTAATCTTCTCATTACGTTTGTTTCTTTGAGGCAACGGCAGGTAAATCTCTGTGCATATATTTCTGTGCATGTATACATGTGTTATGAATAAATATATGCTTAATTCCTACATGAAACTTTGGACCTTATAAAATTCAATTTTATAAGAGGCAGTCAAGATAGCAGAATACCCTAATTCCTAATGTAATTGATCATTTGTTGGTAGATGACTAACTATATGATTTTTTTTCTGTTAAAGTGTTATTTGTGTGTTTGCTTTGATAGTACATATATTAAAAAGTTGGAATAATACTAGAAGATTAGCATCGCCCCTGCCAAAGGATGACACACAAATGTGTGAAGCCTTCATATTTTTCTCTAACAGCTTCGAGGGGTGCGATGGGAAGGAAGGTGGGAAATAGGTTCAAATCAAGGGACTTAGGTATCCCTATGGCTGATTCATGTTGATGTTTGGCCGAAAGCAGTAGTATTGTAAAGAATTACCCTTCAATTAAACATCAATAAATTTAATGATTAAAACTGTAGTTGGGGACAATATAACAGGTTCAGATATCCATTCTATGACTAAAGAGGATCTGACTGGAAACTGATGGTGTCAATTATCATTGGTTAGTGATTCATTAAGTTTATACTTGAATGAGAAAAGTAAACTAACAAACACTATTGTCTGTGATTCAGTGTCGTAGGAAGCTATAAGCCTTGTCTGTGTTTGCTTTTAGGTGGTATAGTGCCCAAACTTTGAAACTGTGGCTGTTCCCAGAAGCGAAGTCATGAGTCCTACCCAGGATTTCTGTTCCTGATGCTGGAGGTTTTGTTCACTGGTCCACGTGGTCCGAAACTTTCTCTCCTGAACATTCTCTGGTTCTATCATGTGCACAAGTCTTTCTATTTTTGGTGTCTAATTTGATTCTCTTATTCTTTTGATCAGACTACCAAGTCTCTTTACGATTTACTTTTCAGACCCTTTTGTGCTTTGATTTTTCTGATGCTCATGAGTGTATTTGCTTCCATGTCTATATCTCAGAGTAGTTTTCAGTATCTACATAATCCCTACCCTATTCGCTTACTGTCTGGATTTTGGCATTGAGCATCAGCATATTTTTATGAACTTTATTTTCTTATGGTGAGGTTTCTGGTATACAGCTTAAGTTAGTTGGCTCCCATCTGGCTTGTTCATGTTGTCTCCAAAAATTCAGAGAACTTTGCTTTCTTTCTAGGCAATACTGTCCCTTCATTTGATACCATTGCTAATTTTCAGTGATTTCACTTCCTGTCTCATAAGCTTTCTTTCTCAATCTACTGTAACTTGAGTGCTATGTGTCTCTTTGTAGGTATTACTCTTTTATTTTATTTTCTTATTTTTAATTGGAGGCTAATTACTTTACAATATTGTATTGGTTTTGCCATACATTGACAGGAATCCGCCATGAGTATACATGTGTTCCCATCCTGAACCCCCTTTCCATCCCCCTCCCCATCCCATCCTTCTGGGTCATCCCAGTGCACCAACCCGAGCACCTTAATTCATGCATAGAACCTGGACTGGCAATTCGTGTCACATGTGATAATATACATGTTTCAATGCCTTTCTCCCAAGTCATACCACCCAGCCTTTCCCACAGAGCCCAAGAGACTTCTATACATCTGTGTGTCTTTTGCTATCTCACATACAGGGTTATCGTTACCAATTTTCTAAAATCCGTACATATGCGTTAGTATACTGTATTGGTGTTTTTCTTTCTGGCTTTCTTCACTCTGTATAATAGGCTCCACTTTCATCCACCTCATTAGAACTGATTCAAATGTATTCTTTTAATGGCTGAGTAATATTCCATTGTGTATAAGTACCACAGCTTTCTCATCCATTCGTCTGCTGATGGGCAGCTAGGTAGCTTCCATGTCCTGGCTATTATAAACAGTTCTGCAGTGAACATTGGGGTACACGTGTCTCTTTCAATTCAGGTTTCCTTGGTGTGTATGCCCTGCAGTGGGATTGCTCTGTCATAAGCAGTTATATTTAAGTGTTTTAAGGAATCTCAACCCTGTTCTCTGTAGTGGCTGTATTACTATTTTAAGTAAATATCAATGTAGTATACCAGAGAATTAAAGGTAATAAAATTACAATAGTATTAGTAATAATACAGTCCCCCAAATTATAATCCAGTAATGCTCTCAGTTTTAAATGACTTTCTACCCATGAATTATTGAGGTCGCCTACTCATTCCTTACTAGGTGTTTCAATTATGAAATAGAATGTAGAAAACAATGGAGTGGAAAATTCTGAAAATCACCTTGGATTTTAGATGCCTAAAGATTAAACATGTAATGATTAGTTTTTTATAGTTAGTAGGGCTATTCTTAGCACACATAGGTCAGTGTAGGGTGATTGCTATAGAGTGAAGTATGTATACTGTGAACTGCAATCACCAAACAGATGATCCAAAATAAAGAAAATAATGCCAGGAAGACACAGGCTTTTGTTCTGGAATGAAAAACTTACAGTGTCTCTCAACTACAGTCTAATCTTCAGATTTTTCAAAATATTTACTCTTCCTTTGGTCATTTAATATTTTTTGTTGTTTCATTGTTTTCCTTCTGAGTTGCATGAGTCTTATATAAACTTGTTATGAAGCACTTACCAAATATGTGATTTGCAAATATTATTTACATTCCATAGGTTGCCATTTAATTTCATTGATGGCTTCTTTTACTGTGCAGAAGGTTTTGAGTTTGATGTGGTCTCACTAGTTTATTTTTGCAGCTCTTGCCTTTGCTTTTGATGACTGACTTGTTTCAGCTGCTCGTATTTTAGAAAGCGATCCTTTATCAATTGTTTATTTCCTATTATCTTCTCTGGTTCTTACCAAATGACACAGACTGGATGAATGGATACAAAAACAAGGCCCATATATATGCTGTCTACAAGAGACCCACTTCAGTCCTAAAGACACATACAGACTGAAAGTGACAGGATGGGAAAAGATATTCCATACAAATGGAAATCAAAAGAAAGATGGATTGGCAATTCTCGTATGATAAAAAATAGACCTTAAAATAAACACTGTTATAAGAGATAAAGAAGGACACTACCAAATGATCAAGGGTCAGGCCAAGAAAAAGACAAAACAATTTCAAATATTTATGTAGCCAACATAGGAGCACCTCAATACATGAGGTAAACATTAACTGACACAAAAGGGGAAATTGACAGTAACGCAGTAATAGCAGGGCATGTCAACACCGCACCTGTACCCATGGGCAGATCAACAAAACAGAATATTAATAAGGAAACATAAGCCTACAAGGAAATATTAGAGCAAACAGACCTAACTGATATCTTCAGCACATTCCATCCAAATGCAAAATACACTTTCTTCTCAAGTGCACATGGAACATTTTCCTCATCTTGGGTCACAAATCAAACCTCAGTAAATTTAAGGAAATTGAAATTATATCAAGCATTTTCTCCGACCATAACATTATGAGACTAGATATAGATTATAGGGAAAAAAAAAACTTTAAAGAACACAAACACATGGAGATTCAACAACACATTTTTAAATAATAAACAGGTTACTAAAGAAATAAGGGAAATTAAAATATTCCTATAAACAAAGAACAATGTAAACATGATTATCTAAACCTAGAGGATGCATCAAAAGCAGTTCTAAGAGGGAAGGTTATAGTAATACAAACCCTACTTCAAGAAACACATTGAATAGACAACCTAACTTTACATATCTTTAGCTCTTTTTAAACTTCTCTTATCAATGTCTTACGGTTTTGTATAAAATCTTTCAACACCTTGCTTAAGTTTATTCCTAAGTGTTTTATGTTTTTGTGATATAACAGTAAATGGCCTTGTTTTCTTTCTTCAACTTTCTGATAGTTCTTGTTGATATATAGGTAGGCAACAGAGTTTCATATATTGGAATATAGTAAACATAATGTATGCTACATCTTTAAAGAATAGACATTTTCCCACAAATAAGACATATAGATGGTCATGGGGTATATGACAAGATGCTCAGAATCACTAATAATCAAAAGAAACGCAGATCAAGAGCACAAGAGATATCACCTTGTGCCTGTTTGAATGGCTAGTACCAAAAATGTAAGAAATGACAAATCTTGTTGAGGATGTGGAGAAAAAGGAGTGCTTATGTACTATTTGTAGGGATGTACACTCGTGCAGCTCCCATAGAAACATGCTGTGGAGGTGCCTCAAGAATTTTCAAAGAGAACTGTTATGTGATCCATTATCCCCCTTCTGGATATATAGTCAAAGGAAATGAAATCATTGTCTCAAAGAGAGATCTGTATTCCCACGTTCATTGCAGCATTATTCACAGTAGCCTTGGCATAGGAACAAGCTGAGTATCTTTCAACAGGGGGATTAAAACAATGTGATGTGATATATATAGGTAAATAATATTTAGCCATTAGAAAAAGAAAGAAATCCTTCCAATTATTGCAATATGGATGAAACTGGAGGGCATTATACTTGGTAAATTAAGTCACACAAAGTAAATACAATTTCAATTATAAGAAACCTCAAAAAAAAATAATCTCTGAGAGAGTGGACATCATCGAGTAGCATACCGACTCAATGGACATGAGTTTGAGTAAGCTCTGGGTGTCGGGGTTGGACAGGGAAGCCCGGTGTGCCGCAGTCCATGGGGTCACAAACAGTCGGACACGACTGAATGACTGACTTAACTGAAGAGAATGGAACTTACCTGTGTTCTCCTCAAGAAGCAAAAGTTAAACAGGTGTGATGATGGCAATGTTACTTAATAGAAAGGGAAACTCGTTTCTAATACATGCACAAATGGGGGTGGACAAGATGATGAAGGGGTAGTTGTAAGTGGGGTACACCTCTCTCCACCGATGCATCAAGAACGTCTAAAGACACAGCAGTTCTCACAGAAGAAAAGGTGAATACTGGCAGGACGCCCTGACTACCGAGAAGGAATATTCGGATTCAAACATTACACGGTAGGACAAAGGAAAGAAGGGACAAGGAGGAAGTGGAAAGAAGGAGGAGTGCATGTGGGACCAGCCTGGGGCTGAGGGAGCTGAAGCGCAGGGGAGAGATCCCCGCCTCCATGGCCGTCCACTGGAATGGGGAAGTAATTTGAAGCCGTTGGTGAGTGAACCAACTAACCTGTGACCGTCTGAACGAAGTGAGAACCTCATAGACAAGCCATGCTGCAGGCTTTCATACCTCGGACAGGATTGTAAGTCCACTGGTGTCCACGGAAGCTGGGAGCTGGAGCCATGGGGATTGCGGAATGATCCCAGGGTGAGGATTCCTGTTGACCGTGGGGAGTCAGCCGGATGGGATGGGATGGAGGAAATCTGCTGCATCGAATGCTTCTTAAGGAAAGCCATGAGGCCATAAAAGTAGGGTTCAACTGCCTGTGGAGTAGAGCTATCTCTTTCTGCATGCTGGTACCTGTAGGTTGAGCAATAGAGAAAGACTTCAGTGAGGGTGGTCCTTGAGTGCCTGATGCACTAATCAATGAAGAATTTTGAATGTCTATATACCCTACCCTACCCTATTGTCTAAATTGTGGATTTTAGCATCATAATATTTTTATGAACTGAAATTTCTTCTGGCAGTGTTTCTGGTTTACAAATTAAGCTAATTCCTCATATCTACTCGTTCTTGGTGTTTCAAAAACCTTGAGAACCTTCCTTCCTCACAAGGCAATACTGCCCTTTACTTTACTACCATTGCTGACTTCCCATACTTTCACTTCTTGCCTACTATATTCTATGTCTTTCTCTATTCACTATAACTTTAGCACTATGTGTTGCTATGTTGCTCTTAATATTTATAATAAATTATTAACCTGATGCAGTAGAGAATCAAAAGGACTCCAGTTTCAACACTAGTAATACATTACCCCGAATTTATAATCCATTAATGCTCCCATTTGAAACTGATTTTCTATCGATGTATTAGTGAGGTCTCTTAACTCTTTTTACTTACTAGGTGGCTCAATTTTGAAATGAAATATAGAAACCAATGGAGTGGTCAACTCTGGAAATTACCTTCCTTTTGATATGCTTCATTAGTAAGCATGCAAATATTAGTCTCCCCCCCCCCCCCCCCCCCNTCTATCGATGTATTAGTGAGGTCTCTTAACTCTTTTTACTTACTAGGTGGCTCAATTTTGAAATGAAATATAGAAACCAATGGAGTGGTCAACTCCGTACATTACCTTCCTTTTGATTAGTAAGCATGCAAATATTAGTCACCCCCCCCCCCCCCCCCCCGGCCCAGTGACGCTGTTCTGAGTACCTATTATAGCTCACTGTGGGGTGATTTCTATTGACTGAAGATTGTACACTGTGAACTGTAATTGTCAAACAAGTGAGTGAAGTTGAAGAAAGTAATGCCAGGAAGGCATAGGCTTTTGTTGTTCTAGAAGGAAAACATTGCTGTGTCTTCATCTACAGTCTAATCTTCAGATTTACTGAAACTCCTACTTTTCTTATGCTCCATTAAAAATCTGGATTATTTGGGGGTTTTTTGCCCTTGAGTTGTATATCTCATGTATTTTTGGATACTAAGCTCTTATGAAATATATGATTTGGAAATATCATCTTTCGATCTGTAAATTGCCATTTGATTTTGTTGATATTCTTTTCATTGGAGTTTGATGTGGTACTTGTTTGCTTTTGCAGTTGTTGCCTTTCTTTTAGTGTGAAACCCAAAAACTCATTGCAAAGGCCGATGGCAAGAAGATTACCTCAATGTTTTCTTCTAGGGGTTTAATAACTTAAAGTCTTAGGTTCAACTTTTTAATACCTTTTTAGTTGATTTCTGTGTATGGTAAAAGATAGGGCACAGTTTCACTTTTTCATAGCACTATCCAGTTTTCCCAGTGCCATTTTTGAAAAACTTTTCCTTTCCCCACTTGATATTCTTGGCTCCTTTTTCATAAGCTAACCAACAATATATGGGTGTGTGGTTCTTTCTGGCTTTGTTGTTCCGCTCTGTTCATCTATATGTCTGTTTTCGTGCCAGTCAATAAATATGAAACATGTTTCCTTTTGTGTCTTTTAAACATTTCTTTCATGAGTATCTTGAATATTTTCGTACCTAGATCCTTCAACACCTTGCTTAAATTTATTTCTAAGTATTTTATTTTGATGCAATTATAAGTATAATTATTCATATTTCTGTAATTTCTTTTGGTGAATGGATAGGTACCTGAGTTTTATATATTCAAATACAGTATACAAAATGCATGCTATTTTTTTACAGAGCAGACAATTTCCCCCCCAAATAAGACATACAGAATGCCCAAGAAGTATATGACAAGATGCTCAACATCACTATCAGGGAAGTTCAAATCAAAAGTACAACACATACCACCTCACTCCTGTTTAAATGGCTTTTACCAAAAAGTAAGAAATAAGTGTGATTGAGGATGTGTAGAACATGGAGATCTTAATGGATTCTTGGTAGAAATGTATATTGGTGCAACTCCTATGGAATACCTTCAGAAAATTTCTCATGAAATTTCACACTTCTGGATATATATTCATTTCTGAATATATATTCAAAGGAAATGAAATAATTATCTCAAAGAGAAATCTGTAATCCCATATTCACTGCATCAATATTGACAGTAGCCTGCTGCTGCTACTACTGCTAAGTCGCTTCAGTCGTGTCTGACTCTGTGCGACATCATAGACGGCAGCCCATCAGGCTCCCCAGTCCCTGGGATTCTCTAGGCAAATACACTAGAGTGGGTTGCCATTTCCTTCTCTGATGCATGAAAGTGAAAAGTGAAGTGATGTCATGTCCGACTTTTAACGACCCCATGATCTTCAGCCTACCAGGCTCCTCCGTCCATGGATTTTCCAGGCAAGAGTACTGGAGTGGGTTGCCATTTCCTTCTCCATCACAGTAGCCTAGAAACAACTTACAAGAACAATCTAAGTTTCTGTCAGCAGGTGAAGTGATTAAAACAATGCGATGTGATATATATATGAATTTTATTTAGCCATTAAAAAAGAAACAAATTTTTCCATTAGTGGAAGCATGGAATGCCTAATGCCAAGTGAAATAAGTTAGAGAAAGACAGATACCGTATGATCTCAATTGTAAGAAATCTAAAAAGGAAAAAAAAAGGTGGAAGTCAGAAACAGCATAGGAAAGTGATTGTCAGGGCTTGGAGAGTGAAGGAAATAGAAATGGGTTTGTAAAAGGTTATACATTTTAACATATGAAAATTATATGGTCTGAGGATATAACGTGTAGCATAATGACTATAACTGATAACATTGTGTTGTATAATTGGTGCTGTCTGAGAGAGTGGAACTTACCTGTGTTCTCTTCAAAAAATAAAAGGTAAACATGTCAGATGATAGCTATGTTACTTAAGTTAATAGAAAGGGAAACTCTTTTCTAATACATATGTAAATAAGGGTCAGCACTATGGCAGAAGGGTAGTTGGAAATGGCAAGTATACCGGAGTGGGTTGCCATTTCCTCCTCCAGAGACGGTGCCCGACCCACGGATTGAACCATTGCCTGTGTCTCCTGCATGGCAGGCAGATTCTTCAGCTGCTGAGCCATCAGGGAAGTCCTAACAAAACTACCATATGACCTAGAAATTCTACTATTGGGCATATATCGTGAGAAAACCATAATTCACGTTTACCCCAAAAGACACGTTTACCCCAAAATTAATCACAACAGTTTTAAAATAGCCAGGAAATGGAAGCAATCTAGATGTGCACTAGGAGAGGAATAGATAAAGAAGTTGTGGTACATCTATACAAGGGAATTTTAATTAACCTTAAAAAGAAGCAAATTTGGGTCACTTGAGCTGAGGTGGATGAACCTACAGCCTGTTACGTAGAGTGAAGTAAGTCACAAAGAGAAAACCAAATATTGTATATTAATGCATATGTGGAATCTAGAAAAAT
>JADEYB020000019.1:32440029-32459853 GCA_015832495.2 Alces alces
TGGTACATATACACAATGGAATATTACTCAGCCATTAAAAAGAATTCATTTGAATCAGTTCTAATGAGATGGATAAAACTGGAGCCCATTATACAGAGTGAAGTAAGCCAGAAAGATAAACACCAATGCAGTATACTAACACATATATATGGAACTTAGAAAGATGGTAACAATAATTCTATATGCAAGACAGAAAAAGAGACACAGATGTATATAACAGACTCTTGGACTCTATGGGAGAAGGCGAGGGTGAGATGATCTGAGAGAACAGCATCAAAGCATGTATATTATCAAGTGGGAAACAGATCACCAGTCCAGGTTGGATGTATGAGACAAGTGTTCATGGCTGGTGCACTGGGAAGACCCAGAGGGATGGGATGGGGAGGGAGGCAGGAGTGGGGTTCAGGATGGGGAACACATGTAAATCCATGGCTGATTCATGTCAATGTATGGCAAAAACCACTACAATATTGTAAAGTAATTAGCCGCCAACTAATAAAAATAAATGGAAAAACAAAAAGAGTGACTAAAAGTGTCAAAGATGACACTGAGAAAAGTGCTTTTCTTTATGTGAGGGTCTTGGGCCAGCCTGATAGAGATGTCAACAGTGTGATTTAGAGTGAAAACCTTAGGCCACAAGAATGATGTGATTCAGGATGGGGGTTTTGGTCATGAAGTATCAGCTGCACCTTTAGAGAGGTTTCAGGCTGAGATCAGCTGTATGGACCATCAATCATTCCTTGGCGATGGAGCCCCAGTAAAAACTCTGGACACAGAGCCTGGAGTGAGCTCCCCTGTCTGCAAGTGCTCACTGCTGGCACATCGGTGCTGGGAACACAAAGCTGCCCATGACATCCTGGGAAGAAGAAACCAAAGTTCCATGTTTCACATTTCCTTTGACCTATATGCCTTTTTCTGGGCAGTTTTTTATCTATATCTTTTAAAAAGCTGCAATATCCTGGATATATACCAAGAGAAAATCATACTTTATAAAGATACATGCACCTCAGTGTTCCTTGCTTCATCAGTACTTCCCTGGTGGCTCAGATGGTAAAGAATCCACCTGCAGTGCAAGAGACCTGGGTTCGATTCCTGGGTTGGGAAGATCCCCTGGAGGAGGGGATAGCAACCGACTCCAATCTTCTTGCCTATTATTGTCCATGGGGACTATCCCCATGGACAGAGGTGGGTCGCAAAGATTTGGGCATGATTAAGTGACTAAGCATACCGGTGTTCATTGCAGAACCATTTACAATAGCCAAAACATGAAGCAACCTAAATGTCCATCAGCAGAGAAACAGGCAAAGAAGATGTAGTGCAGATATAGAATGTAATGTTACTCAGCCATAAGAAGGAACAAAATAATGCTATCAGAAGCAATATACTTGGACCTGGTGAAGTAAGTCAGACAGAGAAAGACAAATGCATATGATATCACTGATATGTGGAATATTAAAAAATTATACAAATGAGCTTATTTACAAACAGGAAGAGAGTCACAATGTAGAAAATAACCTTATGGTTCCAGGGGGAAGAAGGGAGGGATGAATTGTGACATTGGGATTGACGTGTACACACTAATATATATATAAGATAGATAACAAATAAGGACCTACTGTATAAAACAGGAAACTCTACTCAACTCTCTGTAATGACCTACTTGAGTTCAATTCAGTTCAGTTGCCAGTCAAGCCCGACGCTTTGCGACCCCATGAGCCATAGCACGCCAGGCCTCCCTGTCAATCACCAACTCCCAGAGTCTACTCAAACTCATGTCCATTGAGTCGGTGATGCCACCTAACCATTTCACCCTCTGCCATCCCCTTCTTCTCCTGCCTTGAATCATTCCAAACATCAGGGTCTCTTCAAATGAGTCAGTTCTTCTCATCAGGTGGCCAAAATATTGCAGTTTCATCTTCAACATCAGTCCTTCCAAAAAACACCCAGGACTGATCTCCTGTAGGATGGACTGGTTGCATCTCCTTGCAGTCCAACAGACTCAAGAGTCTGCTCCAACACCATAGTTCAAAAGCATCAATACTTCGGTGCTCAGCTTTCTTTATAGTGCAACTTTCAAATCCACACATGACTGCTGGAAAAAACATAACCTTGACTAGATGGATCTTTGTTGACAAAGTAATGTCTCTGATTCTTAATATGCTGTCTAGGTTCATCGTAACTTTCCTATCAAGGAGTAAGTGTCTTTTAATTTCATGCTTTCAATCACCATCTGCAGTGATTTTGGAGCCCAAAACAATAAAGTCAGCCACTGTCCAGTTTCCCCATCTACTTGCCATGAAGTGATGGGACGGGATGCTATGAACTTCCTTTTCAGAATGTTGAGCTTTAAGCCAAGTTTTTCTCTTTCCTCTTCCACTTTCATCAAGAGGCTCTTTAGTTATTCTTCATGTTCTGCCATAAGGGTGGTGTCGTCTGCTTATCTGAGGTTATTGATATTTCTCCCAGCAATCTTGATTCCATCTTGTGCTTCATCCAGCCCAGCGTTTCTCATGATGTACTCTGTATACAAGTTAAATAAGCAGGGTGACAATATACAACCTTGACATGCTCCTTTTCCTTTTTGGAACCTGTCTGTTGCTCCATGAGAAAAGAATCTAAACAAGAGTGGATATATATATATATATATATATATATATATATATACACACACACACACAAGTTATTCACTGTTCAACAAAAACTGAATTTATAGTATTGTAAAATAATTATACTTCACTAAAAATAAAAAATGAATAAAAGTAAATCAAATATCTGGGATAAACCATAACCACATATATAACAGCTTTCAGTGAGCTCTTGGAGTCCTAGCTCATTATGGAACCCAAGAATGGTCTTGGGAAATCCCCAAACTTGTAACTGCTATCTGAAGTTGATAAAGCCTTAAGGACTAGCCACTCTGAAATTTGTATCTGTCAAAGGCCCTTTTCTTCATATGCATAGTCATGATATTATCATGTGGGCCAAATGGTACTTTGTCTAAGAACTCAGTAATTAACTCATATTTCAAATAGGAATATGTATGGGGCGGTGGATTCCTCAGTGACTGATAACCAAGGAAGACCCTGGAGATACACATATACTATTGTCAAATCCATCAAGGAGTTTGCCATCTCAGACCCTCCACCTGGGGCTGTTGGTCCTTACTCAGCTTCCTTAGTCCTTGGCTTCCTATCAGCACCACAGAGCATTCAGTACACATGAGGCATTGGGTTACCTTAGACAAGTCAGTCTCCTCATTGGGTGCCATGGTCTAAATACTTGTTTCTTCCAAAATTCATATGTTGAAAACCTAATCCCCAAAGTGATGATTATAGGAGGTGGGACCATTGGGAAATGATTAGGTCATGAGGGCTAAGCCCACATGAATGGGATTAGGGCTCTTGTGAAAGAGGCCTGAAATACTTGATCATCCCTTCTATTCTGGGATATGTCCTGGAAGAGGCCCTCACTCCCTCAACCATGCTGGCACCCTGATCTTGGACTTCTAGCCTCCAGAACAGTGACAAATAATGTGGTTTATAAACCACCCAGCCCCTGGCATTTTGTAACAGCAGCCTGTATGCACTAAAACACTGGACATGATTAAATGGGAGGAAAAAAAATAAAAAACTGTCAATCTTGTTTATCCCTTCTAAGGTCATGAATGTGGAACAGGTAGCATAGATATTAAATTCCAAGTAAAGTGGCACATGGTAACATATTCCATAGAATTGCACATTTCTTTAAAATTGTAGTTCTTTGACATGCTCACCTGGGAACATATTTTCTTAGAGGTAATTAACATTTAAACCTATAGGTTGTGGATTTTATGCGATCAGTTGAGGGCCTTAAGAGTGAAGAAAGTAACGTCTCAAAAGCAATTCAGCCTGAAGACGGCACCTTTATTGGGTACCTCAATCTCCAGCCTGTCAGCCTAAAGATGAAGTAACTGAACTCTAAGGCCTGTCACTGGTCTCTCATCAGAATCCTAACATAACTACTCTTTGACTTGGGAAACCTATCTTCACTTCTCTAAAGGTTGGTTTTCTCAACTGGAAAAGGAAAATTAAAGTAGAAAATCCTTTACCTTTCCAAAGATTGTGCAAATCTCTGTAAATCATGATTCCAAACTGAGGTTTGTTCTTCTTTCCTAAAAGAAAATTATCCATTGGTTAAGCAGCTTCCCTGTTTGGATGTGTTACCCTTGTCATTATCTGCTCTATATCACAATATATTTCTCTAGCTTACTTTTAAGAACAAATCATTGAAAAAAATCGCTTGACTTTATGGAATATTACTTTTATCTTTGATCTTCCATTAAAAAGCAAGAGTTGTAGTTAAGCACACTAGTGAGAGAAACTGTTTCTAATTGTCACTATGTCAACTTGAAAAGTTTGCTGTTTGTAGTTGCTCCGTCGTGTCCAACACTTTACAACCCCATGGACTGATGACCCCTTGGACTACAGCCAGCCAGGTTCCTCTGCCCATGGGGATCTCTAAGTAAGAACACTGGAGTGGTTTGACATGCCCTTTTCCAGGGATCTTCCTGACCATGGATGGAGCCCAGGTCTGCTGTACTGCAGGCGGCCTCTTTACTGTCTGAGCTGCCAGCTCCTAATAAAATGGGTCTTGAAGTCTACAGAAGATGGGTGATTTGTCTACTTTTGTTTCCTGCAACAGTGGGTTTATTTTCCAGTTAACATATAAGTCCCATTTCTATTTACCTGAACGCTATTTGGAATGGAAGTTCTCTCTAAAAGAAAGACATTAACACAAAGGGAACTTTTATCTGGAATAGCAGTAAGATTTTGTACAGTTGTCAGTTTATCCAAACTACCAGAGGCTGGCTATTTGTTCTTGTTGTTTTTCTTTTTTTGTTTTTAATTATAATATTTACCTCAGAAAGAACAAATGGCTGGAAAGTTTCTGCCATGTTTCTTAATCAATAAAAAGTAACTTCAGGGCAGTTGGCAAGTACCCATTTAGACCCAGGGGAACAGAATTAAAGGAGTGGGGATTGGTGTTGTTCAGATAATTAACCATAATATAAATCAGAGTGTGGTCAGGGAGATAAAAATGATGAGAATGAAATTAGGAAGCCATAAGGAGGATGATATTACTTTCCTCTAGGAAAAGTAGGTAACAATTCATCAAGGCGGTGAATTTCTTTTGTACCTTTGAAGAGAGATTTGGTGTTTGTGTACAATGTAAGAATATTTGATTTGTAGGCTCTGCTTAAAGTATTTTAACTGTCATAATCAGAGAGCACAGCTGAGAAACTGAACTCCTCTAGTGACGTTAAGAATCCTATGGTAAAAAGTAGACTCAAGTGGCAAGTTCAAAACACTGTCTCTAGTTCTGTCCTATTCAGCCTTTTAGTCAGTGACTCAATTATCACATTATATTAGGACAGGAAACTGTGAGGGCTAGTGTATGTGGAATAAAAGACTGAACATTTAGTGCTTTCCATCTAATAGGGTAAGTATTAAAACCAAATGTATCCACAGTTCTGTGAAAGAAACTCATTCAGTCATGTCTGACTTGTGACCCATGGACTCTAGAGCCCATGGAACTCTCCAGGCCAGAATACTGGAGTGGGCAGCCTTTCCCTTCTCCAGGGACTCTTCCCAACCCAGGGATCACACCCAGACTTCCCACATGGCAGGCAGATATTTTACCAACTGGGCCACAAGGGAAGGCCCCACAGTTCTAGTTCTGAAATGATGTTCAAATATTCAGGGTATGAGTGTTTGGGTGGAAGAAAAGACCTCAATGGTTTTAGTTCACTGTATGCTGTGAGAGCAGCATCAAAATTCATTGGCATTTAACTCTGCACGAATAAAAGTGTTTCACTGAACAAACACCTAAAGAAGGCCTGCTGGGTGCAAAGAATGGACAGTAGTGAAGAGAACACATGTGGACTTTGTAAATTAGGACTTGAATTTTAATAGAAAAACAGAAATGAGGTAAATTCAAAGTAAAATGTTGCACCATAATTGGGACATGTGTCAAGAGGGCAAGCACAGAATGCCATATGTCTACATAACAAGGAGACCTGAGCTGTCTCAGAATCATGAAAGGCTGCTTTGTGGAAGTGGTTTTCACTGAGATCTGAAAGATGTCGGGGAAGACATGAAGTAAAAGAGCGAGGGTGTTCCAGGGAGAAGAAATGGCATTGATAAAGAGCTTTAGCCATAAGTGAGAGTATAGAGTGAGAAGAACAGACATGCCAGGATTGAACCTTCAAGGAATTTAACTTACTTGGTAAAACATGCTAACTGGACAATAAATACAAAGCGGAATATGATCACTTCTGTGAAAGAGATAATAATCAAGTTTTGCAGAGCATAGGAGATAGTTCCATTTGCTGGGTAATTCGATAAAGATTCCCCTAAACCTAGGAAACTTGCTTTCAGTTGCTACTTTTGCATCGAGTTTTATAAGTTTAGATAAGTGACTTAATCATTCTTGGATTTACTTATATATCCTTAATATGGGAGGATTATCTACATAATTTCCAAGGTTTCTTCCATTTCTGAATATCCAGTGAATCCCACAGGTTATTATCTGGAATAAAAAAAAAACAAAACCCTTTTACATACCAAGAGTAATGGCTGAAATATCTACAATATTATATAAAAAGCATTGAAATTCTTGGGTTTTTTTCTTTGATCAGTCTTTTAAAATATAATTTCCAGATAAAATGGCAAGATATTTAAAGCATACATGACAATGTAAATGGGTATACATGATTAATGGATTCGCTCATGATTTAATCAACATATCTATTAATATCACCTCACATATTTACCTTTAAAGATCTTTTTGGTGAGAACTTTTAAGTTTTCCTCTCTTACATATGTGCTAAGTGACTACAGTCATGTCCAACTCTTTGTGACCCCATGGACTTTATAGCCTGCCAGGGTCCTCTGTCCATGGGGATTCCCCAAGAAAGAATACTGGAGTGGGTTGCCATGCCTTCCTCCAGGGGATCTTCCTGACCCAGGGATTCACCCCATGTATCTATGCATCCTGCACTAGAAGGAGGGTACTTTACCACTAACACCATCTTGGAAACCCCACAAATGTCAATAACACATTACAAACCATAGTCACAATGTTACACATTAGATCCTCAGATCTTATTCATCATCTTACAGCTTAAAGTTTGTGCACTTTTACCAAATTCATTCTTAAATCATTGATTTCTCAGCACTTATTTTTACATGACCTGTGACATCTTCTTGTATTTATGATTTTGGAGTCAGGAAGAAAGATGTCCCCCTCCTGCTGTAACAGTTTAGCATTAGATCCTTGAGGGACCTTCTTTATTTAGCATCTCCATAGCCACCCCTATCATTGTCAGAAATCAAGATGGTTTACACAGATAAGGAAAACAAAGGAAACTGGCTTCCCTTATGGTGCATATGATAGAGAATCTCCCTGCAATGTGGGAGACCTGGGTTGCTCCCCTGGGTCAGGGAAGATCCATTCAGTAGGGAATTGTCACCCATTCCACTATTCTTGTCTGAAGAATCCTTTGGACAGAGAAGCCTTGTAGGCTACAGTCCATGGGGATCACAAAATGTCAGACATGCCTGAGCGACTAACACACAATGGAGTTAAAGGATTTGGAAGCTGTAGCAGAGCTAAGGAAAGCTTAAAAGGAAAAGCAAACCTATTTGAGACATGCAAGAACAGGGGTGCATGAACACTTTAGGGCCATGAGGCAAAAATGAGAATGAATATTGCAGTCTCTGAAGACTCTTGTACATGGCTGCAGCTAAAACAAGGGTCTCTGATCAGAACTCCGGGCTTCAGTAGAGGTCTGGCACCTTCCCAGCCAGAAAGGAGTCAGAGGAAAATATCAATCCATGAATCTCTTTCTCCACTGACTCAACAATTTCTTTTGTCCACCACTGGCCAAACTCAAGTCAGAGGCCAGGAGAACTAGAGGGATAAAGTCTGGTCTTCTCAGCCTCCAAAGGTTCATAACATAATAGAAAATGATCAAGAGGGCTCCTCAGGGGCAAATAAAGAATATCAAACACACCCACCATATCTATGTAGTAGATATGTTTTCTTTATCTTATGAATCTAGTTGCAGTGATTTTTGCTAGACACTGAAAATGACTGGGTAGGATTAACTTGAATGGGAGAAGTCAGTTTCTGATTTGACCTAGACTCAAGGATTTGTCGCTGTATTTCTGGTATGATAATATTCTTACTAGGACCCTAACTGTGATGCTGGGAGGGATTGGGGGCAGGAGGAGAAGGGGATGACAGAGGATGAGATGGCTGGATGGCATCACCAGCTCGATGGACATGAGTTTGTGTAAACTCCAGGAGTTTGTGATGGACAGGGAGGCCTGGCGTGCTGCGATTCTTGGGGTTGCAAAGAGTAGGATACGCCTGATTGACTGAACTGAACTGAAATGTCTGTATGCTTGATTCACCAAAACCCTTTGAAGACATAGGTAATGTGACCAGACTTAGGAAGGGACCAGAAACTATCAAGAGAGATTTTTTGCACTTTTGAATTCATTTGGTTGATTTGTATGTGTGAGAGTGAAAATTTTTAATTCCAAATTTGTGAGAGACGTTAGTCAGAAATTCCCTTTTTGTACTGCCTTTGTCTTATTTTGATATAGTGCAATACTCCCCCATCTAATTAGTTGGGAATGGTTAGCAACTCTCATTTTCTTGAAGAGATTATGTCAAAATTATCTTAATTTTTAAAATATTTGTTAGAATTGTCTGGTCAAACTATCTTGGATTGATGATTTATTTTTCAAAAGTTTCATGTCACAGTTTCAATCTCAGTAAAATGTATAGCAGTATTCATGTGATATATCTAATTTTGCTTCAATAGTTTGAGATTATGTTGTTTGATGTATGGGATTATTCTGTGTTCCTGCTGGATTGAATCTTTTGTTTTCCTTATGTAATGTCCTTGTATTCCATTGTCTTTAGATATTTTTTTGCTCTAAAGTTTACTTTATCTAATATTCACATATGTTTTTATCCTTTTAATTTCCAAATATCCATGCCATTATTATATTTCTTGAGCTTTCCTGGTGCCTCAGACAGTAAGTAATCCACTTCCCTTGTGAAAACCTGGCTTCAATCCCTGGGTTGGGAAGATCCCCTGGAGGAGGACATGGGAATCTGTATTCTTGCCTGGGGAATTCCATACACAGAGGAACCTGGTGGGCTACCGTCCATGGGGTCACAAAGAGTCAGACACAAGTTAGCAACTAAACCACCATCTGGTGTTCCTTCACATTTATTTCTTGGGAGGAACAGCCCTACTCAGGCTGCCTTCTGAATCGAGGTTGGAGGTCAGGAATGCTGGGCCTGCGCTATCTTCTGTTATGTGTTGCTCTGTTTCTCTTCCATTCTTCAGGACCTAAACTAGTTCACCTTCTTCTTGTCAACTATAAAAATTCCCTTTAGTGGTCTCTTCTGATTTTCAGAATAAACAGAGGAGTGGGCACAAAGAGATCAAGGTCATCATGTCTTAACCAGAAGCCCAAAGTGTGTTTTATAATCTAGGGAGGAGATTTCATGGAGGGAATTTGAGGAGGGAAGTGGAAAGAAGTCCACAGTAGGCTAGACATGAATGTTATGTAATCCCTTTCTTCAGAAGTCATCAGTAGCTGAGAAAGTATTTTTTCTAGATTATATGTATATTTAGCTCTGAGTGAGTACACTTTCTGTTTCAGCGAACTGTAAGTCTTCTGTATTTTTTCATTAATTTTCTTTATATATATATATATATATATATATATATATATATATATATATATACATATATACACCCATAGGATATTTAATTTATTCTTCTAGGCCATTTCAGTTCAGTTTGGTTCAGTTGCTCAGTCGTGTCTAACTCTTTGCGACCCCATGACTGCAGCACACCAGGCTTCCCTGTCCATCACCAACTCTCGAAAGCCACCAAAACCCATGTCCATTGAGTCGGTGATGCCATCTAACCATCTTATCCTCTGTTGTCCACCTCTCCTCCTTCCTTCAAACTTTCCTAGCATCAGGGTCTTTTCAAATGAGTCAGTTCTTTGCATCACATCGCCAGAATGTTGGAGTTTCAGCTTCAACATCAGTTCCTCCAATGAACACCCAGGACTGGTCTCCTTTAGGATGGATTGGTTGGATCTCCTTGCAGTCCAAGGGACTCTCAAGAGTCTGCTCCAACACCAGAGTTCAAAACAATCAATTCTTTGGGCTTAGTTTTCTTTATAGTCCAACTCTCATATCCATATATAACCACTGGAAAAACCATAGCCTTGACTACACAGACCTCTTTTTCACAAAGTTATGTGTCTGCTTTTTAATATGCTGTCTAGGTTAGTCATAACTTTCCTTCCAAGGAGTAAGCTCTTTTAATTTTTGGTTTTAATCACCATCTGCAGTAATTTGGAAACCATAAAAATAAAGTCAGCCACTGTTTCCACTGTTTCCCCATCTATTTGCCATGAGGTAATATGACTAGATGACATGATTTTAGTTTTCTGAATGTTGAGCTTTAACTCAACTTTTTCACTAGGCCATTTTTTTCAAGCCCATGGCTCTGCTTTTATTATGATTTGAGAGTTAATCCCTGAAAAAAAGATATCTATTGTAGAGTTTGGATTACTAACCAGTAGATAAATTGATGGAATAACAAAAGAACTAAAGATGATTACTTAATTGAGCTCAAAATTTTATATATGACTATGAAGAGAGTTATTCACGTATAATTATATTCTTGGCCCCTTGTGGTATTCTGAGAACTTTGATTGAAGCTAAATATAAAAGAAATTCCTTTATTATTATATTTAAACAACTGGTATAATTATGCATGTACATTAGAATCCATTAGTCCAGTGGCCATAAAAATGATTATATTTTGTGTATATTTTTTAAATGTCACAATATATTAGAATAGCATTGCATATATAATATTTTTACATAATATAATAGGTCACTGACAGTGTGTTGTAAAATGGAAAATAATATGGTGATTAGTTCTTCAGGGAACAGAAAATTATCAAAATTTGCTGCATAAAATGTTACTTAATTTGGGGCAGTTTACCAAAAATTTGTTTATGAAACCAGTTCAACTGAAGAGGGGAAGAATATTCGGAACATCCACGTTTACGTGAGATTGCATAGAGCCTCAGAGATGGAAATATTTTGAAGTTGGGTAGAAGACCAAGAGACCTGACTGGACAGGGGAAAACTGGAATCTTGAATGAAAGAAAGCGTGTTTGCTCCCCTCGATGTGATCCAAGTTGTTTTTCTTTAAATCACCTCGCTTTTATTCACATTCATTCCCTAAACCTCATCCTCTGCTTTACTATTTCTTTTTCCACAGTACCGATCACCTGTTAACATACCATATAATGTACTTGGATTCATGTTTATGGCAGATTATCTGTCTGCCCCCAGCTGGAATATCTGTTGCATGAGGGTAAAAGTCTGCCTGCTTTGTTTATTGATGTAAACTAAGCACCTATAAGAGTTTCTGAGTCAAGGAGGAATTGAGTCAATGATCAGTTGGTTAAATGACCAACAGCAGATACTGGGCAGGCATATAGGTTTCAAAATTTTGTGGTTTCAATTAGCTATTGTAAATAAGCTGTTTTGCAGTTAATGTTACAAGCTTAAGACACATTTTTGTTTCTTTTATCATCATGAACATAAACTACATATGAAGAAAAGGTTTTAGACCCAATGATAGCTAAAATGCACATTTGAAAAAACTATATATACCAGTTGATTTGATTTCTTTATCCAAAATAGAATTACATTCCTTTTCAGAACTTTTCCTTACATAGGTGTGTGTACATATATGTTTATATATAGACCCAATGATAGCTAAAATGCACATTTGAAAAAACTATATATACCAGTTGATTTGATTTCTTTATCCAAAATAGAATTACATTCCTTTTCAAAACTTTTCCTTACATAGGTGTGTGTACATATATGTTTATATATATAAATACAATTCCACGTAGTCAAAGCTTTGGTTTTTCCAGTAGTCAGGATGGATGTGAGAACTGGACCATAAGGAAGCTGAACATCAAGGCATTGATACTTTTGAACAGCGGTATTGGAGAAGACTCAAGAGTCCCCTGGACTGCATGAAGTTCAAACCAGTCAATACTAAAGGAAATCAGCCCTGAATATTCATTGAAAGGACTGATACTGAAGCTGAGGCTTCAAATATTTTCCCACCTGAAGCAAAGAACTGACTCATTGGAAAAGACCCTGATGCTGGGAAAGATGAATGGCAGGAGGAGAAGGAGATGGCAGAGGATGAGATGGTTGGATGGCATCACTGACACAATGGACATGAGTTTGAGCAAGATTCAGGAGATGGTGGAGTACAGGGGAGCCTGATGTGCTACAGTTCATGCAATCTCAAAGATTGGATATGACTAAGTGAAAGAACTTAACTGAAGGTATGCATATGTGTTATGTATATAACACAATGATTATATGATCATTATACATAGGTCACATTGACAAATAATGCTATTTTAGTTTCAGGTATCATTATACATAGATAATTTTGACATATTGTTACTTTGGTTTCAGGTATACAGTGTAGTTATTTGATATATATTGCAAAATGATCACCGCAATAAGTCTGGTGAACATCTGTCACTAAAAATAGTTACAATTTTCTTCTTTTGATGAGAACTTCTAAGAGATCTCTTAGCAGTGTTCAAATAGGCAATAAGTATATTCCAGCTTTGACTTAGTGCAGCTAAATGAGACAAGTGGCTTTGAGTCTTAGAATCAAAGAATCATGTTGAAACAGTTGAGTTGACTCAAACTTCTCAGTGCCAACTCATGTAGAGCTTTCTTGAAAAATCCATCCTTGATTGGGCCCACCTGGCTGCCATCACTCATGATATGGTGTACTGGCATAGATCAATGTTTAAGGCTTCTGCTCTCTTTTCCACTTGTCCATGAGATTCTTTCTTGACATCTTTCAGTGCTTCATCCATCTCCTGTCTTCACTATCCAAACAGGTTAGAATTATGGCAGAACATGTATAAGTAGCTACACTCACAGTAGCTGCCCACTGAGCATTTTGGAAAGAGGCTGGAAAAGAGTCCTTCCAGGATTAGAGTTTTACTTTCAGGGGATTAGAAACCTTTTCAGTTTGAAGAGTCCATCCATACAAATATATTTCAGGAGTAAACACAGTTTAATTATTTATTTAATTAGGAATTACATGACTGTCTGCTGAGAGTAAGGCAATGAAGGGTTAGTAAACAAGGGAGGATTCAGGCAAAAGGAATGAGGAACTCTTGGAGAAAGTGGACACATGACTAAGGAGACCATTACCTCTATTTCAGTTTGGTTTTAGGTTTTGTTTAGGCTGGAGCTATAAAGGTATGGGTTGTTTCCATTTTATTTCCATCCATCCTCTATGCTTTACAATGTATGTCTTTTTAAGTGTTGAAAGTGACTAGAGACTTACTGGTTGTTATCACTGGGTAGTCGTGCTTTGCTTCTGGTATTGCAGAGGGTCTAGCACAGGCTCCGTATAGTATTTATTTCTATCTTTTGCTGCAGAACCTTACTTTTTTGGTGATTTCTGGTACTAAGTTGATGAAATAACAGGAAAATAGAGCTCAGATGCTTTTGGATAAAACCTTAATTTATCTCTTCCCTTCTCTCTGACTTTACACTGACTAACTAAACTCATCCCATATTGTTGGATGCCTTTTCTGACTCGTATGTCTGCCTCATTCCTTGCATGTGGTCAATGTCTATTTACTTCCCTCTATCTCTGACATCCGTTGTTCCTTTTGACTTGGCAGAACCCTCTTTGATTTTTAATGTCATAATATTCCCAGCTTTTTCTGGTCTCTTTCTTATTCTCTACGAGTCCCAACAGCCACAACTCTTCAATGCGCGTTAAAGTTTCTCTTTTCTAATTCTGGACATTCTGCTCTCTTGGACTAAATGTTCTTGGTTTCCTATTGTTTGTAGAATAAAGACAAACTACCCAAATTGGCATATATGATTCTCCCTAATGAAAATTGGCATATGTATTCTCCCAAAGGAAGCTTTGATACATTCCTTTGGGGCAGAGTATTCTGTCATGTTCTGGAAGGTTTGGTTCATCCCAGGTAGAGACAGGGGCAGAACTCAGGCAAGAATAACGCTGGCTATGAGGTAAGAGGTTGGTTTTGTGGGACAGTGTTCCTGTATGCGAGTGAAATGTGTCTTTGCCTAAAAGAAGATAATTTGGCTGGATTCTGCCTTGAAGACTTGCCAGGCTTTGTTCATTTACAGAACTATGACCTTTAGTAACAACAAAAGAATTCTCCTTATATAAAGGACAATTTCAGGAAAAAGAGGAGAGAAGAGAAAATGGAAATAAAAGGGAATATGAGATATTTGCTCTTACTTTATGTGTATGTGTGTGTGTGTGTATGTATGTATTTGGGTCCTTAAAAATGCAGTGTTCTAACATCTTTCATCCTTCACTATCCAGCAAGTCCTTGACTCACTTTCCTTTTGCTGCTCTTCCTTTCTTCTGTCTTTCTCTTCCTTCTCTCTTATTTATCTCCCTTTCCCATCTACCTTTTGATGTCCCATTTTCTGTTTACTAGGAATTACTCGTAAAGCCCTAAAGATGCTGCACAACCAGCCCAGCAACATCACTGACTTCTTAGGAGAGCCAGTCAAGAGATTGGCCCTCATCCCAGGTTGTCTGAAGGCTGTTGAACAAGCTGAGCAACCTAAATCCAGTCACATTGCTCCAGTCTCAGTAGAGACTCAGTCTATTTGGAGGATTTTATAATTCAGGAACCTACTGAAGCTTGTGTGGAAGGCCAATAATTACTGACAAGGATAATTACTCTAAAAGGAAGAGAGAATGGTATCTCACTTCTCAGATAAATGTGTTTTTAAATTCAGCTTTCTGACCTACTTGGTATCTATATTACCAGTTGGACATTTGTCCTGAGGCCCCAGGCAGGGACAGATACACACCAGTATTTCTTCCATTCAATTGTTCAGAGTGTGTATGATACATGGGTTTCCTGTGGGTCAGCTAGTAGGCAGCTGACTGTGGGCTACTGAATTTTCTCCAGATGGTGCTTGCAGAGTGAGGGAGACAGAGAGGCTGTGGTGATGACTGCAGGTGGTGAGCTATGGGTACCAGAACAGTTCCCCTGATTAAAAAGGACACTACGGCATTGGGGATCCCCAACTTGTGAATGTCCTGGATAATCACAAGGACACCCCACAAGAGAAACACTTGTCAGTCAGGGGGAATTTCAGATCAGTCCGTCTGGACCAAGAGAAGGCTACAATAGCACCATGTAAGCCAGTGATGTCAGAACTTTCCCATCTCATTACCATCTACCCTGTTCCACCATGGCCCAAGGAATGAAGATCCAGAGAATGAGAGAGAAGGAACCTTGCAGAAATGGACACATTGATGCTTTCTGGTAGGTCCCCTGTGCCTCAGCAGGGGAGAGGGAAACATTGAATGGGCTGAATATGAGACGGAGCTGACACTTGACTGACCTGGCCTTGTGAAACCCAGAGTGATAGAATGTATGGAATGGTTGCAAGGTGATGCAGAAAATGAGGATGCAGTGGAGTGTGGGTGAAAACAGCCACTGGAGGAGGATGGAACCAGTTCACGTTTGTATCCCTATGGTCTCAACCTTTGTGTCCCCCAGAGATTCCATATGATGAAATCCTGATTCCCATGGTTATGGCATCCATAAATGGTGCCTTTATGAGGTGATGGAGTTATAAGGATGGAGCCTCCTCACTGAGATGAGTGCTTTTATATAAGAGACACACAGAGCTCCCGAGCCCTTCCCCCGTGTGAGGATACAATAAGAAGTGTGTGACCAGAAAGGACCCTGCATGACCACGCTGTGGAAATCCATCTCCACTGTTTTATATCTGTGAAATTTTTATAGCAATGCAGAAGGACTAAGATAGCATCCTAACAATCTTCAGACAGTTCAGTAAACCTCATGCTATTTGTACAAAGGTGCGAAGCACTGATCCTGTCTGGTCTAACTCTGTGACAGTGGGCTGACAGTTTGTGGCCGGCTTTCACAAAGAATCCTGAGGATTCAGTCTTCTTGGTAGCATGGCTAGAACCATGAACAATTATTTAATTCTTTGATTCTAATAACTTGACTCAGAATAATTTTCTGTGATTCTTACGTTATCTCTTAATAGTCTTCTTTGTAATGCCAACTTCTGCTATTTGTGATTAATTTTAAAAGGACCTTCATTCTCTCAAATGTACGGGTGGATTTTCTTTTGTTTTTTGATTAAATGAAAATAGAAATGTTAACAAACCACCCTCTTAGATTTTGACATCTCTACAGAGTCTGTGTTTATTTTTTTAAGAGGAGACCCATTTCACAGAGCATGCATGAAAAAGCCGTAAATTTCAAAGAAGCTTGCTAAGGTATAGATCATGAGCACCATCTCAGAGCTGGATGGGATGGATGTGGATTTAGCACTTGTCGCTGATTCGGCACACCAGGATCTTGGTGTACATGTCAACTTTACGTGAATCCCTTCTCCGGCACTTGAACAGGTTATAAAGTGCAGAATGACGTACATCTTCATCGCTGGACAACAGGGATTGGTATCCTGACCAGTACATGCGCTCCTCAGAAAACTTTCGCCAGGCTGGAAGAATCATCTGAATACCCAAAAGATAATGATTTCTTATGTGTTTTATTAGAATTTCCTTATCTTTGTCCCTTGTAATTCTCAAATTAAGATTTGGGGAAGACATACGAATATAAAACTCTCTAAATATGGATTTTGGAGCCAGCCTATGAGAAACAATTCAGAATCTAAAAAGTAGAAACATAACTCAAGTTTAGTTTTAACTTTCTCTTTTCTTCCTTCCCACTCTCATCCTTTGATTTGAGGAGAACAGAGAAAGAAGATAAGTGGAACTTCAATAGCAGATGTCCTGGGATACTTTGAGGAAAATGCTGAGCTTGGAAATTCTGTTCTCTAGTTCTCTTACTCTTAAAATATTTCAACCACCTGTGCCCAGGAAGAGGCAAGCTTTTGGTGGAATCATATGCAATGTAGGGAAGGCTGCACATGTCAATAATTGCAATGAAATTCTGATTCCTTTACAATAGAATCTATCACTATGAATGACTAGGCTCCTGCTTTATGTAGTAGCAGTCTAGCATATAGAAGTCATGAATCTTTTTCTTACAAAATGAGATATTTCAAAACTCCTTATGCATTACAGAGGTCACCTCTTTCATTCATGAACAAAGCAAGAAAGCCCTCTGCAGGATGCTCACCTGGCTGAATCGCCTCTCTAAGATTGCTTGAAGTTGGTATGATTTTTTAATATTCTCTAAGGCACTTGATATGATAGTATCTGTGAGGTCTTTCTCAATCTGCAGCTCATGGGCTAGATCAAACAAAGGAGCAATCCAGAGGTACTGTAACATGAGTATCCACTTAGTAAGGTCTTCATTCTAAGAAAACATAAGAAACAGTCACATTAAAATAATAATAATTCAGTGGTTTGGGTAACATGTGATCTTTGCTCAGAGCAGATGACCTAAAAGAATTTTGGTTATTCCTATGTGTATGCACAGATTTTTGAAGATAGTAAAAGATGCAAAATTATAAAATGTAACCTATTAGTTCACACTTCACTGAATTATTAAAAATCTAGGTTATTTTAGGAATTAATTCTTCTGATGAGTTCTAATTTATAACATGAATTTTATTTTTCAGCTGAAATTCTACCAACCACTCAGTGACTTCTTTAATGATTTATATTTGTATGAGAGAAATCTAAGTGTTTTATGACAAGTCAGTATGTGCCTGCAGTACCTGACCTAGGAAAGAGGCATTCTGCCTGTGCCCACATCACTGTCACCCAGTGATTCTTTCATATTAATGAATCAGATGAGTCATTCGTATTGATTTTTGATTGGTAATTTGTTTTATATTACAACAAAGAGACAATGAAGAAGACATGACAATCCTAAACAGGCTTTCTTTCCTCAGTTGATCCCAACACCAGCCCCCATGATGATATCAGAAGAGTCTGTCTTGTTGACATGTATCCAGGCAGAAAATGGCACAGCGTTGTCTTTAGTAACAGCATCAGTGGGATTCACAATGGAGGGTTTCCCCCCCAGATTCACTACTAGTATTAGAATTCGGCATGAAAATCCTGGGGTCTGAAGATCTCTAGTTAATATGCTTGATTTCTTTACAACCATGAACTGTTTTAGTGGAAAAGAACAGAGAACTGAGTAGGATTAAATATAGTAATGCACATAAAGTGCTTAGTAAAATGTATGGCCATGTAGTAACTCTCAATAAACTTTAAATTCAAGCTTATTGAAAAATCCCTCATCCTCCTGCTCTTTGACCTTTTCCTTTACTTGATCATCCTCATTATTAATGAGCTTAACAGAGGAAAAGAATGCTGATATCATTAAGAAAGTTGTAGAGAGAAAAGATAGAATTTTAAGGGGGGATGCATGTCAAAATATTTTTTAAAATGTTAGGATGAAGGACAATACAGGAAATCAGAAAGGAGAGATTATAATGGTGACAATTTGGAGCTGCCATAAATGATTGAGGCTTGATATATAAACTGTGTTGTCCTCAGAACAGAGCCAATTGTTGTGGCCATGATAGCAAAGCAATGTTATATAGGCCACTGTGGGGGAAACTTACAAATTAAAAAAAAAAAAAGGTGACAGAGGAGTCATTGAGAATGATGAATGAAGGAGGTGTCAGAGAAGTAGAAGCAGAATCAGGAGAGCCTTGAAAGGCAGTCGCACTGGCTCGGGGTGCAGTGTAGGACTCCCACGTACAAGTCACTAGTAACAGGGAGTATGCAAAACGGGTGTGTTTCTTACACATTCATGAATCTTGCAATCTTATGTTTTAAACATGGAAGTTCCCATTCATTTCTTGTTTTTGTACAGAATAACAGCTGCAATCCTGTGTCTAATGCATTGCTTGAACTAAACTTGTCTACATGGACAATTTGTAAATTTGTTATTTGTTTTGCTACTACAGCTCTTTAGTCATCCCTTGATTTCGCTCATGTTTCATCAACTACATAATATAATTTCTCTTCAACTGCTTACAATTCCTCCACCATTTTCTGCATGTACAGTTATCATTACCTCTAATAATCTGAAGCCTGATAAGCTACATATGTCTCATTTGATCCAATGAAAAACCCAGGTGAAAGACTCACGTTCATCTGTTGGGCTTTTTCTCTTTCTTCAGGAGCATGGAGGGAATTGGTGTGACAGTCATTGGTGGCATTGATATACTCAGGTTTACTCTGGGAATACTTTTCATCCTAAAAGTGATCAGGCAATTAGTTAGGGTTGTTGGGCATTCAGTAGATGAGTCCATTACCAGAACATTAAAATGCTTCTTATTTGTGCAATTTTTTAACATGGGGCATCAAAAAATTTGAAAGTCATTCTTTTCCTACGTTTTCTATATATTGTCTCTATAAAGATGATTTTACATCTAACTTTTCTAAGTCCAAACTTTTCCCTTCTGTATTTGATCACTATCATTTTTTTTAAAAATTTTTAGTATTGGAACCAAATGTAGTACTTTTGTACCAATACTTGGTGCTTCCCAGGTGACAGTAGTGGTAAAGAACATTCCTGCCAATGCAGGAGATATAAGACAACTCAGGTTTGATTCCTAGGTGAGAAGCATCCCTTGCAAGAGGGTACAGCACCACACTCCTGGACTCTCACCTGGCAAATCCTATGGACAGAGGAGCCT
>JADEYB020000019.1:32471941-32516018 GCA_015832495.2 Alces alces
AACAGAGTTTTGGACTCTGTGGGAGAAGGCGAGGGTGGGATGTTTCGAGAGAACAGCATGTATATTATCTATAGTGAAACAGATCACCAGCCCAGGTGGGATGCATGAGACAAGTGCTCAGGCCTGGTGCACTAGGAAGACCCAGAGGAATTGGGTGGAGAGGGAGGTGGGAGGGGGGATAGGGATGGGGAATACATGTAACTCCATGGCTGATTCATGTCAATGTATGACAAAACCCACTGCAATATTATGAAGTAATTAGCCTCCAACTAATAAAAATAAATGAAAAAAAAACTTAAAAAATTTTAAAAATAAATAAATAATAAATAGATTACCAAAGAAATAAGGGAAATCAAAACATTCCTAGAAACAGAGAACAATGAAAACATGATGATCTAAAACCTATATGATGCAACAAGAGCAGTTCTAAGAGGGAAGTTTATAGTAATACAAATCCTACCTCAAGAAACACATTGAATAAACAACCTAATTTTACACATCTTTAGCTCTTTTTAAATTACTCTTATCAATGTCTTAGGGAAGGGAAGTTGCTCAGTCATGTCCGACTCTTTGTGACCTTTGTGACTCCTTGTGACTATGGACACTAGCCTCCTCCATCCATGGGATTTCCTAGGCAAGAATACTGGAGTGGGTTGCCAATTCCTTCACCAGATCAATGTCTTAAAGGTTTTCTATAAAATCTTTCAACACCTTGCTTAAGTTTATTTCTAAGTGTTTTATCTTTTTGTAATGCAATAGAAATGGGCTTCTTTTCTTTATTCAAATTTCTGATAGTTCCTTGTTGATATATAGGTAGAGAACAGAGTTTTGTATATTGGAATATAGTAAACTTAATGTATGCTACATCTTTAAAGAATAGACATTTGTCCACAAATAAGACATATAGATGGTCAAGAGGTATGTGACAAGATGCTCAGCATCGCTAATAATCAAAGGTAATGCAGATCAAAAGTACAAAGATATCAGCTCATACCTATTTGAATGGCTAGTACCAAAAATGTAACAAATGACAAATCTTGTTGAGGATGTGGATAGAAAGGAGTGTTTATGTACTGTTGGTAGGGATGTATACTGGTACAACTTCCATGGAAAAATACTGTGGAGGTTCCTCAAGAAATTTCAAAGAGAACTGTTATGTGATCCATTATCCCACTTCTGGATATATAGTCAAAGGAAATTAAATCATTGTCTTGAGAGAGATCTGTATTCTCATGTTCATTGCAGCATTATTCACAGTAGCCTTGGTATAGGAACAACCTAGGTATCTTTCACCAGGTGAATGGATTAAAACAATGTAGTGTGACATATATAGGTAAATATTATATAGCCATTAGAGAAAGAAAGAAATCCTTCCAATTATTGCAACAAGGAAGAAGCTGGAGGGAATTACATTACATAAACTAAGTCAGAGAAAGAATAACACAATGTGATCTCAATTATAAGGAATCTCAAAAAAATAATCTCTGAGAGAGTGGACATCATTGAGTGGCATACCAACTCAATGGACATGAGTTTGAGTAAGCTCTGGGTGTCTCAAATGGACAGAGAAGCCTGGTGTGCCACAGTCCATGGGGTCACAAACAGTCGGACATGACTGAATGACCGACTCAAGTGAAGAGAGTGGAACTTACCTGTGTTCTCCTCAAAAAGCAAAAGTTAAACATGTGTGGTGATGGCAATGTTACTTAATAGAAAGGGAAACTCGTTTCTAATAATTACACAAATGGGGGTTGACAAGATGACGATTGGGTAGTTGGAAGTGGGGTAAACCTCTCTCCACTGATGCATCAAGAACATCTAAAGACACAGCAGTTCTCACAGAAGACCAGGTGAATACTGGCAGGACTCCATGACTACTGAGAAGGAATATCCGGATCCACACAGAACTCGGTAGGACAAAGGAAAGAAGGGACAAGGAGGAAGGGGAAAGAAGGAGGAAAGCATGTGGGACCAGCCTACACCTGGGGCTGAGGGAGCTGAAGCGCAGGGGAGAGATCCCCGCCTCCATGGAAGTCCACTGGAATGGGGGAGTCATTTGAAGCTGTTGGGGAGTAAACGAACTAACCTGTGACCGTCTGAATGGAGTGAGAACCACATAGACAAGCCATGATGCTGCCTTTCATACCTCGGACAGGGTTGTAAGTCCACTGGTGACCACGGAAGCTGGGAGCTGGAGCCATGGGGATTGCGGAATGATCCCAGGTTTAGGACTCTTGTTTACTGTGGGAAGTCAGCCAGATGGGATTGGATGGAGGAAATCTGCTGCATTGAATGTCTCTTAAGGAAAGCCACGAGGCCATAAAAAAGGCTTCAACTGCCTGTGGAGTAGAGCTATCTCTTTCTCCATGCTGGTACCTGTAGGTTGAGCTATAGAGAAAGACTTCAGTGAGGGTGTTCCTTGAGTGCCTGATGCACTAAGCAATGGAGAGTTTTGAATGTCTGTATACCCTACCCTACCCTATTGTCTGTCTAAATTGTGAATTTTAGCTTGTGATATTTTTATGAACTGAAATTTCTTCTGGTAGAGTTTCTGGTTTACAAATTAAGCTAATTCTTCACATCTGGCTCGTTCTTGGTGTTTCAAAAACCTTGAGAACCTTCCTTCCTCTCCAGGCAATACTTCCCTTTACTACCATTGCTGACTTCCCATACTTTCACTTTTTGCCTACTATATTCTATGTCTTTATGTATTCACTATAACTTTAGTACTCTGTGTCCCTATGTTGGTATTAATATTTATAATAAATTATTAACCCAATGCAGTAGAGAATCAAAAGGACTCCAGTTTCAACACTAGTAATAAATTACCCCCAAATTATAATCCATTAATGCTCCCATGTGAAACCGATTTCCTATTGATAAATTAGTGAGGTCTCTTAACTCATTATCCTTACTAGGTGGCTCCATTTTGATTGAAATATAGAAAACAATGGAGGGGTAAACTCTAGAAATTACCTTCCTTTTGATATGCCTCATTAGTAAGTATGCAAATATTAGTTTTGTTTTGTTGTTTTTTCCCCTGTGAGTCTTTTCTTAGTACATATTATAACTCACTGTTATTGACTGAAGAATGTACACTGTGAACTGTAATTGTCAAACAAGTGAGTGGAGATGAAGAAAGTAATGTCAGGACGGCACAGGCTTTTGTTGTTTTAGCAGGAAAACCTTGTTGTGTTTCTCATCTACAGTCTAATCTTCAGATTTATTGAAACTCTTACTTTTCTTATACTCCATTAAAAATTTGGATTATTTGGTGTTTTTGCCCGTGAGTTGTATGTCTCATGTATTTTTGGATATTAAGCCCTTATGAAATATATGGTTTGGAAATAACTTCTGTCAATGTGTAAATTGCCATTTGATTTTGTTGATGTTCCTTTCTTTGGAGTTTGTTGTGGTCCCACTTGTTTGTTTCTTCAGTTGTTGCTTTTCTTTTAGTGTGAAACCCAAAAACTCATTGCAAAGGCAAGAAGATTACCTCAATGTTTTCTTCTAGCTGTTTAATCACTTCAAGTCTTATGATCAAGTTTTTAATCCCTTTTCATTTGATTTCTGTGTATGTTAAAAGACAGGGGCACAGCTTCAATTTTGCATAGCACTATCCAGTTTTCCCAGTGCCATTATTGAAAAGCTTGTCCTTTCCCCACTGGATATTCTTCACTCCTTTTTCATAAGCTAACCAACAATATATGGATGTGCGTTTCTTTCTGGCTTTGTTTTTCTGCTCTCTATGTGTCTGTTTTCGTGCCAGTCAGTAAATATGAAACATGTTTCCTTTTGTGTCTTTTAAACATTTCTTTCGTGAGTGTCTTGAATATTTTCATACATAGATTTTCAACACCTTGCTTAAATTTATTTCTAAGTATTTTAATTTTTTGATGCAATTATAAATGGAATTATTCTTATTTCTGTAATTTCTTTTGGTGTATGGGTAGGTACCTCAGTTTTATATATTCAAATACAATATACAAAATGCATGCTATTTTTTAGAGAATAGACAATTTTCCCCAAAAATAAGACATACAGAATGCCCAAGAAGTATATGACAAGATGCTCAACATCACTATCAAGGAAGTGGAAATCAAAAGTACAACACATACCATCTCACTCCTGTTTAAATGGCTTTTACCAAAAAGTAAGAAATAACTGTGGTGAAGATGTGTAGAAAATGGAGATTTTAATGGTTATTGGTAGGAATGTATATTGGTGCAACTCCCATGGATACCTTCAGGAAGTTTCTCATGAAATTTTACACTTCTGGATATATTCATTTCTGAATATATATTCAAAGGAAATGAAATAATTATCTCAAAAAGAAATGTGTACTCCCATATTCACTGCATCAATATTGACAGTAGCCTGCTAAGTAGCTTCAGTCATGTCCGTCTCTGTGCGACCCCATAGACGGCAGACCACGAGGCTCCCCAGTCCCTGGGATTCTCCAGGCAAGAACACTAGAGTGGGTTGTCATTTCCTTCTCTGATGCATGAAAGTGAAAAGTGAAGTGATGTCATGTCCGACTTTTAGTGACCCCATGTACTGAAGCCTACCAGGCTCTACCGTCCATGGGATTTTCCAGACAAGAGTACTGGAGTGGGCTGCCATTTCCTTCTCCATCACACTAGCCTAGAAACAATGTATTATAGGAATAATCTAAGTATCTCTCAGAAGGTGAAGAGATTAAAACAATGTGATGTTTATTAATATATCTATGAATTTTATGTAGCCATTAAAAAAGAAAGAAATTCTTCCATATGTGGTAGCATGGATGAAATTGGAGGGCCTTATGCTAAGTGAAATAAGTTAGAGAAAGACAGATATTGTATGATCTCAATAGTAAGAAATCTTTAAAAAAAAAACAAAACAAAACAACAACAACAACAAAAAAACATGGAACTCAGAAATGGCAAAGAAAAGTGATTACCAGGGCTTTAGAGTGGAGGAAATAGGAATGGGTTTGTAAAAGGTTATACATTTCAACATACAAAAATTATAAGGTCTGAGGATCTAATGTGTAGCATGAAGACAATAACTGATAAAATTGTGTTGTATAATTGGTGCTGTCTAAGAGAGTGGAACTTGCCTATGTTCCTTCAAAAAATAAAAGGTAAACATGTCAGATGATAGCTATGTTACCTAAGATAATAGAAAGGGAAACTCTTTTCTAATATATGTGTAAATGAGGGTCAGCACTATGGCAGGGGGTAGGTGGAAATGGCAAGTATACTGGAGTGGGTTGCCATTTCCTCCTCCAGAGACACTTCCCTACCCAGGGATTGAACCATATCCTGTGTCTCCTGCATTGCAGGCAGATTCTTTAGCTGCTGAGCCATCAGGGAAGTCCTAACAAAACTACCATATGACTTAGAAATTCTACTATTGGGCATATACCCTGAGAAAATCATAATTCAAAAAGACATGTGTACCCCAAAATTCATTGCAATAGTGTTTACTATAGCCAGGACATGGAAGCAACCTAGATGTGCATTGAGAGAGGAATGGATAAAGTTGTGGTACATCTATACATGGGAATTTTAATTAACCTTAAAAAGAAGTGAATTTGGGTCACTTGAGCTGAGGTGGATGAACCTACAGCCTGTTATGTAGAGTGAAGTAAGTCACAAAGAGAAAACCAAATATTGTATGTGAATGTATATATGGAATCCAGAAAAAAGGCACTGGTTAACCTATTTTCAGGGCAGGAAGAGAGACACAGACAGAGAACATGTTTGTGGACACAACATGGGAGGAGAGGGCAAGTTGAACTTTGAGAGTCGCATTGAAACACAGTACATGACCATCTGTAAAATGTTAACAGACAGCTAGCAGGAAGCTGGTGTATGACACAGGAAGCTCACCCCGTGCCGTGTGACCACCTGGAGAAGTGGGATGGGGAGCCTGGTGGGGGACTCACGGGGGAGTGAATATATGTACACTTCAGGCTGATTCACAGCATTGCACAACACATTTTAAAGAAATTAAAAGTAAATTTAAAAAATAATATATACATCTATCAAATTCTCATGTTATATACTTTAAATATTTTAGTTTTATTTGCCAATTCTATCTCAAAGAATACTGCTTGCTAGTCACTATGCATGATATTTGATTTATATATGTTGGTGTATACATAGGAAAAAAAAACTTTGAAGTGTCTAATGAGAAAGGCAAAATAGAGAATTTTTTGATGCTTAAATATCACTTAAGCAAAAGGATTTATAATTAAGTAGTTATCACTGGACAAATAGATGCTCAGCCTCGCAACCAAAAAAATCAATTGCTAAAAAATATCCCCTCAGCAACACAACCAAAAAAATTAAAAGGCTTAGAAAAGAATTATTGGTATCTTTGAAACAAGTGGCTTAAGTATGAACCTTGAAGTCATGTAGCCCTTTTACATACTCCCACTCTACTGTCACTAGCTCTGAACCTTTAGGCAAGCCTTATTTCACTTCTCTCCATAATGCCATTCAAACTAGTGTCTACCTCATGGTGTTGCATAATAATTAATGAAGACAATGCAAAAAAAATTTTTTTTCAGAGAAAGACGAGAAGAAGATAAATGCTTGACCAATGTATGTCACTTCGCACTTTCTTATTGTGAAGTTACAACAAGGGAGCCCTGTCAAGCAAAACCAGCCACTGGGCCATGTAGTGAAGGATTCATCCTCATCCAAAGGGAACTCTGGACTTTGCCTTGTTTCCCGGGAGCTCCTCTCTAAACCCTTAGGTTGATTCATCTGACAAAGAGTGACTAAAAGTGTCAAAGGCTGACACTGAGAAAAATGCTGTTGTTTATGTGAGGGTCTTGGGACAGCCTGATAAGATGTCAACAGTGTGATGTAGAGTAGAAACTTTGGACCACAAGAATGATGTGAATCATGATGAGGGTTTTAGTCATGCAATATCAGCTGCACCTCGAGAGATTTGAGCCTGAGATCAGCTGTATGGACCCTCAGTCATTCCTTGGCAATGGAGCCCCAGTAAAAACTCTGGACATGGAGCCTGGAGTGAGCTCCCGTGTCTGCAAGTGCTCACTGCTGGCACATCGGTGCTGGGAACACAAGGCTGCCCATGACACCTTGGGAAGACGAAACCAAAGTTCCATGTTTCCAATTTCCATTGACTCTGTCCTATATGCCATTTCCTGGGCAGTTTTTTATCTGTATCTTTTAAAAAGCTGCAACCCCCTAGATATATACCAAGAGAAAATCATACTTTGTAAAGATACATGCACCTCAGTGTTCCTTGCTTCGTCAGGGCTTCCCTGGTGGCTCAGATGGTAAAGATTCCGCCTGCAGTATGGGAGACCTGGGTTCGATCCCTGGGTTGGGAAGATCCGCTGGAGGAGGGGATGGCAACCCACTCCAATCTTCTGGCCTATTTCTGTCCATGGGGACTACACATATATAATGTGTTATAGCATTGTAAATCAATTATACTTCACTAAAAATAAAAAATGAATTAAAAATAAATCAAAGATCTGAAATAAACCATAACCACATCTATAACAGCTTTCAGTGAGCTCTTAGAATCCTATCTGATTATGGAACCAAGAAAGGTCTTGGGAGAGCCCCAAGCTTGTAATTGCTATCTGAAGTGAATAAAGTGGTAAGGACTTTCCACTCTGAAATTTGTGTCTGTCAAAGGCCCTTTTCTTCATATGCATAGTCATCATATTATCATGTTGGTCAAATGGTACTTTCTCTAGGTACTCAGTAATTAACTCATTTCAAATAGGAACATGTATAGGAGGGGGAAATTCCTCAATGACTGATAACCAAGGAAGATACTGGAGACACTCACATATCATTGTGAAGTCCATCAAGGAGTTTGCCATCTCAGACCCTCCACCTGGGGCTGCTGGTCCTTATTCAACTTCCTTAGTCCTTGGCTTCCTATCAGCACCACAGAGCATTCAGTATGCATGAGGCATTGGGTTACCTTAGACAAGTCAGTCTCCTCGTTGGGTGCCATGGTCTAAATGCTTGTGTTCCTCCAAAATTCATATGTTGAAAACCTAATCCCCAAAGTGATGATTATAGGAGGTGGGACCATTGGAAAATGATTAGGTCATGAGGGCAGAGCCCACATGAATGGGATTAGGGCTCTTGTGAAAGAGGCCTGAAATATTTGCTCACCCCGTCTATTTAGGGATATATCCTGAAAGAGGTCCTCACTCACTCAGCCATGCTGGCACCCTCATCTTGATGTTCTAGCCTCCAGAACAGTGATAAATAACATGGTTTATAAACCACCCAGCCTCTGGAATTTTTTAACAGCACACTCCATGCACTTAAACACTGGACATGGTTAAATGGGAAAAAAAATGTCAATCTTGTTTATCCCTCCCAAGGTCATGAATGTGGAACAGGTAGTATAGATATTCAGTTCCAAATAAAGTGGCACATGGTAACATATTCCATAGAATTGCACATTTCTTTAAAATTGTAGTTTTTTTGGCTGATTCATGTCAATGTATGGCAAAAAACACTACAATATTGTAAAGTAATTAGCCTCCAAATAATAAAAATAAATTGAAAAAATAAATAAACAAATAAAAATTGTAGTTCTTTGACATGCTCACCTGGGAACATATTTTCTTAGAGGTAATTAACATTTAAACCTATAGATTGTGGATTGTATATGATCAGTTGAGGGCTTTAAGAGCAGAGAAATAAGTTTCTCAAAATAAAAGCAATTCAACCTGAAGATGGCACCATTACTGGTACCCCAATCTCCAGTCAGTCAGCCTAAAGATGAAGCAACTGGACCCGAAGGCCTGTCACCGGGTTGTCATCAGAATCCTAGTATAACTGCTCTTTGACTTGGAAAAAATAACTTCACTTCCCTAAGGCTTGGTTTTCTCAACTGGAAAAGGAAAATTAGGGCAGAAAATTCTTTACCTTTCTGAAGATTATGCAAATCTTTGTATAAAACATGATTCCAAACAGGTTTGTTCTTTTTTCTGAAAAGAAAATTATCTATTGGTTGAGCAGCTTCCCTGTTTGGATCTCTTATCCTTCTCATTATCTGCTCTATCTCACAATGTATTTCTCTAGCTTACCTTTAAGAACAAATCATTGACAGAAATAATTACTTGACTGTTATGAAATATTACTTTTATCTTTGCTCTTCCATTGAAAAGCAGGATTTGTAGTTAAGCACACTAGTGAGAGGAACTGTTTCTAAATGTCACTATGTCAACTTGAGAAGTTTGCTGTGTGTAGTTGCTACATCGTGTCCAACACTTTATGACCCCATGGACTGATGACACCTTGGACTGCAGCCCGCCAGGCTCCTCTGTCCATGGGGATTCTCTAAGTGAGAACACTGGAGTGGTTTGACATGCCCCCTTCCAGGGATCTTCCTGACCATGGATGGAGCCCAGGTCTCCTGTACAGCAGGCGGACTCTTCACTGTCTGAGCTGCCAGCTCCTAATAAAATGGGTCTTGAAGTATACAGAAGATGAGTGATTTGTCTACTTTTGTTTCCTGCAACAGTGTTTTTCACTTTTGTTTTTGTTTTTCAAGCCAACATATAAGTCCCGTTTCTATTTACCTGAATGCTATGTAGAATGGAAGTTCTCTCTAAAAGAAAGACATTAACACAAGGGAACTTTTATCTGGAATAGCAGTTAAGATTCCAGTTGTCAGTGTATCCAAAATACCATAGGCTGGCTATTTGTTTTGTTTTCCTTTTTTTTTTCCATTTATTTTTATTAGTTGGAGGCTAGTTACTTTACAATATTGTAGTGGTTTATGTCATACACTGACATGAATCAGCCATGGAGTTACATGTGTTCCCCATCCCTATCCACCCTCCCACCTCCCTCTCCACCCAATCCCTCTGGGTCTTCCCAGTGCACCAGGCCTGAGCACTTGTCTCCTGCATCCAACCTGGGCTGATGATCTGTTTCACCCTAGATAATATACATGTTTCAATGCTGTTCTCTGGAAACATCCCACCCTCGTCTTTTCCCACAGAGTCTAAAAGTCTGTTCTGTACATCTGTGTCTCTTTTCCTCTTCTGCATATAGGGTTATAATTACCATCTTTCTAAATTCCAAATATATGTGTTAGTATAATTTATTGGTCTTTATAGGAATAGCAGTTAAGATTTTGTCCAGTTCTCAGTTTATCCCAAATACCAGAGGCTGGCTATTTGATTTTAATTATAATATTTACCTAGAAAGAACAAATGGCTGGCCATTTTCTGCCATGTTTGATACTCAATTAAAAGTATTATCAGGGCAGTTAGCATATCAATGTAGCCCCAGAGGAACTGAATTAAAGAGTGTGGATTGGTGTTTTTGAGATAATTAACTATAATATAAGTCAGAATGTGGTCAGGGAGATAAAAATGGTGAGAATGAAGTTAGGAAGCCATAAGGAAGAAGATGGTACTTTCATCAAGGAAAAGTAGGTAACAATTCATCAAGGCGGTGAATTTCTTTTGTACCTTCGAAGAGAGATTAGGTGTCTGTGTACAGTGTAAGAATATTTGACTTGTAGACTCCCCTTAAAGTATTTTTATCTGTCATTATCAGAGAGTACAGCTAAGAAACTGAACTCCACTAGCGAAATTAAGAATCCTATGGTAAAAAGTAGACTCAAGTGGCAGGTTCAGAGCACTGTTTCTAATTCTATCCTATTCAGTCTTTTAGTCAGTGACTCAATTATCACATTATTGTAGGACAGGAAACTGTGAGGGCTAGTATACGTGGAATAAAAGACCAAACATCCAGTGCTTTCCATCTAATAGCGTAACAATTAAAAGCAAATGCATCCACAGTTCTGTGAAAGAAAGTCACTCAGTCACGTCCGACTTGTGACCCATGGACTCTAGAGTCCATGGAATTCTCCAGGCCAGAATACTAGAGTGGGTAGCCTTTCCCTTCTCCAGGGAATCTTCCCAAACCAGGGATCAAACCCAGACCTCCCACATTGCAGGCAGATATTTTACCAGCTGAAGCACGAGGGAAAACCCCACAGTTCTAGTTCTGAAATTATGTCCAAATAATCAGGGTATGAGGGTTTGGGTGAAAAGAAAAAATCTCAATGGTTTTAGTTCACTGTATGCTGTGAGAGTAGCATCAAAATTTCTTTCCAACCTAACTCTGCACAAATAAAAGTGTTTCATTGACCAAACACCTAACGAAGGCCTGCTGGATGCAAAGAATGGACAGTAGTCAAGAGCACACATGTGGACTTTGTAAAGTAGGACTTAAATTTTAATAGAAAAACAGAAATGATCTAAATTTCAAAGTTAAATATTGCACCATAATTGGGACACATGTCAAGAGGGAAAAGCACAGAATGCCATATGTCCACATAACAAGGAGACCTGAGCTGTGTCAGAATCACGAAAGGCTGCTTTGTGGAAGTGGTTATTACTGAGAACTGAAAGGTGTCATGGAAATCATGAGGTAAGAGAGTGAGGGTCTTCCAGGGAGAAGAAACAGAATTTATAAACAGTTTTAGCCATAAGTGAGAATATAGAGTGAGATGATCAGACACGCCAGGATTGAACCTTCAAGGAATTTAATTTACTTGGTAAAACTTATGCTAACTGGACAATGAATACAAGGCAGAATATGATCACTTCTGTGAAAGAGATAAGAATCAAGTTTTGCAGAGCATAGGAGATAGTTCCATTTGCCAGGTAATTCAGTAAAAAGTCCCCTAAACCTAGGAAACCTGGTTTCTATTGCTATTTTTCCATCGAGTTTTATAAGTTTAGATAAGTGACTTAATTATTCTTGGATTCACTTATAGATCCTTAATATGGGAGGAATGTCTAGATAATTTCCAAGTTTCTTCAATATCTGAATATCCAATGAATCCCACAGGTTATTATCTGGAATAAAGTAAACCCTTTTACATACCAAGAGTAATGGCTGAAATATCTACAATATTATATAAAAAGCATTGAAATTCTTGTTTTTCTTCTTTGTTCAGTTTTTTAAAATATAATTTCCAGATAAAATGGCAAGATATTTAAACTATACATGACAATTTAAATAGGTATACATGATTAATGGATTCCCTCATTGATTTAATTAACATATCTATTAATATCACCTCACATAATTACTTGTAAATATCTTTTAGGTGAGAGCTTTTAAGTTTTCTTCTCTTACATGTGTGCTAAGTGACTTCAGTCATGTCCAACTCTTTGTGACACCATGGACTTTATAACCTGCCAGGGTCCTCTGTCCATGGGGATTCTCCAGGAAAGAATACTAGAGTGGGTTGCCATGCCTTCCTCCAGGGGACCTTCCTGACCCAGGGGTTCACCCCACATCTCTTATGCATCCTGCACTCACAGGAGGGTTCTTTACCACCAACATCACCTGGGCAATCCCACAAATGTCAACGACACATTACAAACCATAGACACATGTTACACATTAGATCCTCAGATCTTATTCATCATCTTACAGCTTAAAGTTTGTGCACTTTTACCAAATTCATTCTTAAATCATTGATTTCTCAGCACTTATTTTTACACGACCTGTGACATGTTCTTGTATTTATGATTTTGGAGACAGCAAAAAAGATGTCGCCCTCCTGTTGTAAGCAGTTTAGAATTAATTCTTTGAGGGACCATCTTTACCTAGCAACTCCATAGCCACCCCTATCATTGTCAGAAATCAAGATGATTTACACAGATAAGGAAAATAAAGAAAACTGGCTTCCCTGGTGGTGCAGATGACAGAGAATGTCCCTGCAATGTTGGGACCTGGGTTACTCCCCTGGGTAGGGAAGATCCATTCAGTAGGGAATTGTCACCCACTCCACTATTCTTGTCTGAAGAATCCTTTGGACAGAGAAGCTTTGTAGGCTACAGTCCATGGGGATCACAAAATGTCAGCTATGCCTGAGCGACTAACATACAATGGGCTTTAAGGATTTGGAAGCTGTAGCAGAGCTAAGGAAAGCTTAAAAGGAAAAGCAAACCTCTTTGAAACATGCAAGAATAGGGGTGCATAAACAATTTTAGGGCCACGGGGCAAAGAAGAGAATGGATATTGCAGTCTCTAAAGAGTCTTGTACATAGCTGCAACTAGAAGTGAGGGCCTCTGACCAGAGCTCTGGGCTTCAGTGGAGGGATTTGGCAGCTCCCAGCAAGAAAGGAGTCAGAGGAAAGAATCAATCCACGAATCTCTTTCTCCACTGACTCAACAATTTCTTTTGTCCACCACTGGCCAAACTCAAGTAGAAGTCAGAGGCCAGGAGAACTAGAGGGATAAAGTCTGACCTTCTCAGCCTCCAAAGGTTCATAACATAATAGAAAATGATCAAGAGGGCTCCTCAGGGGCAAATAAAGAATATCAAACACACCCACCATATCTATGTAGTAGATATGTTTTCTTTATCTTATGAATCTAGTTGCAGTGATTTTTGCTAGACACTGAAAATGACTGGGTCGGGTTAACTTTAATGGGAGAAGTCAGTTTCTGATTTGACCTAGACTCGAGGATTTGTCAACTGTATTTCTGGTATGATAATATTCTTACTGGGACCCTAACTATGATGCTGGGAAGGATTGGGGGCAGGAGGAGAAGGGGACAGCAGAGCATGAGATTGGTGAATGGCATCACCACCTCGATGGAAGTGAGTTTGAGTAAACTCTGGGAGTTTGTGATGGACACGGAGGCCTGGCATGCTATGATTCATGGGGTCGCAAAGAGTGGGACACGACTGATTGACTGAACTGAACTGAACTGTCTGTATATTTGATTCACTTAAAACCTTTGAAGAGATAGGTAATGTGACCAGACTCAGGAAGGGACCAGAAACTATCAAGAGATGTTTTTATATATAGTTGAATTCATTTGGTTGATTTGTATGTGTGAGAGTGAAAATTTTTCATTCCAAATTTGTGAGAAACGTTAGTCTGAAATTTCCTTTTTGTACTGCCTTTGTGTGAGTTTGATATAGAGCAATACTGGCCCCATCTAATTAGTTGGGAATGGTTTCTTACTTTTTCATTTTCTTGAAGAGATTATGTCAAATTGATCTTAATTTTTAACATTTTAGTTAGAATTCTCATAGATGTCAGGTGAGTGTATGCTCCTCAGTTTTTGTCTCGTCACAACAAAGATTTGGAGTGACGGACATTAAAGCCCCATCAGTGGGTCACAGCTCTCAGGTCTTGAGCAGACTGTGTCATAGCTCTCAGGTCTCGAACGGACCATGTTACAGCTCTTAAATAAATCAGTGTTACAGCTCAGTGTTACAGCTCTATTTTATTTAGATAATAGCAGGAAAATCCATCTTCAAAGTGTGAGGGCCCGTTGATCCAAAGATGTGAAGAGAAGGGCGCCCCATCGCGCAGGATAGAGAGAGAGAGAAGAGAGCTTTGTCTCCTCTTATTATATGTTTCTCTGTCTCTGGACCTGTCCTATGTAAATTGGGCCAGCCAGGAGTGTTGTTTGTTTTACCTGAGGTTCTCACCCTGGTCCTTGGACTTTCCTTGGTTCTATTTTTGCGGGCTTTTCCCTTCCAGGTCTTTTAGCTACAGTCCTTCTGGACTCCTTTTCCCTATTTTAACTACCTAACATCCCCCCCTCAAGAGATGGGAGGCCCAATTCTTTGGGAATAGGGGCGTCGAGGTCTTTCTGGTTACTTCCTGCTGAACTGGGGTGACGAGGCATATTGGGCCTCCCCCTCTTGTTAGTATCAAGCCTCAGAGTCCTCATAGTGGTGTCCACCTAAGGGTAAGTGATATTTTCTGTGGTCAGCTGTAGTTTTATATCTTTGTTGAACTGGCATTGCATGTTGCAGCTTGGCATGGGCAGAGACAAGAGAGGTTAGACAATTGACAGCACATGGAACAATCATAAGCGGCATCAGTAGGCATAACAAGGACTGGTAGGGGCATTAGCCAATTTCAAATTTACATCGCCAGCATGGCCCAAGTCTCTCCTTGTTCAGGGATCAGAAGCTCTATCTCCTGTCTGTTTTGGAGTATTATCCCTGCCAAGCTGTGTTGGCTCTCTAGAGCTGTCTTGAGAAATCTTATCCCCAGAGACCAAATTTTGGGGGTGTTTATTAGAATGGCACTCATTTGTAGTTCTGAATAGCATCTGAGATTTCCCAGGGGCTCACAGGTGTACTCAGTGTCGTTTTCTGTTTTCTTCCACAGCTTGACTCGTGAGTAGTGAATCCAGGAGTCATGTCCTGGCACCTTGACTGCTGTGGGAGTAGAAAGTGTTACAGGGTAGGGGCCCTTCCATGTGGGCTGGAGTTGAGCCTTTGGGGACCCAACTTTCCAGACTTTAATTAGGACTTGAATCCCTGGAGCATATAGTGGTGACTCCTTAGAGTCTTTTGGGTCCTGGTTCATATCCCACAAGCATGTATCCTGTTGGAATTGCCCAATGGCCATGGCATAAGACTGGAGGGTCTGAACCTCTGGATCTAGGAAGAGGTCATTGACATAAACAAAAGGTCTCCCATATAGCATCTCATAAGGACTAAAACCAACCTGTTCCTTAGGGGCAATATGGGTACTGAGGAGAGCTATTGGTAAAGCCTCCTTCCATCCCAGGGAGGTCTCCTGGGTTATCTTTTTTATTGCTGATTTTCAGAATCTGTTGGCTTGGCCCTTTCTACTTTTTTTGAAGACTGAGGCCTCCAGGCACAATGGAGATAATAAGTAATGCCCAGTGCTTTAGAGACTCCTTGGGTGATCTTAAAAGTAAATGATGTCCCATTGTCACTTTGTAATGACCTGGGCAGACCAAACCTTGGAATGATTTCATGGAGCAGTTTTTTGTTTTGTTTTTTGTTTTTACCACCTCCTCAGCCTTCTCAGTCCAGGTAGGAAAGCCTTCAATCCATCCTGTGAATGTATCTATCATGACTAATAGGTATTTATATCTTTGAGAAACTGGCATCTAGGTGAAGTCCATCCCCCAGTCTTCTCCTGGGTAGGCCCCATGTCTTTGGACAGGCTGGGCCAGCTGGGGTCTTCAAGCTCCTTGGGGGTTGTTTAATTGGCAAGTGGGACTAGAGGATACCACTGGTCTTATAGTTGTTTGGAAGCCTGTTCCTCTGAAGGACCTTTCTAGTAATCTTTGGAGGGCCTTTTCTCTTAAAAGAATGTAAGGAGTTAACCAACTTCCATTGGAGGTTCCCAGGCAAAAAAGGAGCACCTCCTTTTGGAAGCACCCCATATAATCTTCTTGAAAGCCCTCTCTCTTAGCTTTAAGAGTCTCACCTTCAGTATATGAAGGAGTTTCTGGCAAATTGTGGAACTAAAGTGGCAATCCCTATTAGGTCATGGTTCTGTAACGCTGCTCTCTTAGGTGCCTGATCAGCTGCTTGGTTCCCTTGTGCCACATCTGTGCTCCCTTTTTGGTGTCCTTCACAGTGGGAGACTGAAACCTCAGTGGGCAGATGGACTGCCTCCAAGAGTCTAAGAATTTAATCACCATATTTGATTGGGGACCGTTGGGTGGTCAAGTGGCCCCTTTCTTTCCAAATAGCTGCATGTGCATGTAGCACCAGAAAGGCATACTTGGAGTCAGTGTAAATGGCTATTCATTTTCCTTTTCCCAGCTCTAAAGCTCGAGTCAGGGCTATGAGCTCAGCTAATTGGGCTGAAGTATCTGGCAGCAGAGGCTTAGCCTCTATGATCTCAAAATTGGAGACTACTGCATATCTGGCTCTTTTTTTTTTTTCCATTTAAGACAAAGCTGCTTCTCTCAGTGCACCCGATTTCCTCAGGATGGGTCAGAGGATCTTCTGACAATCCTTTTGGGGGTTGTGTATAGTGGTCCAAGGTTTCTAGACAGGAGTGAAAGGGGAGAGAGCCCTTGGGGGTAGGCAGGAGGGTGGATGGATTAAGAACCTCACAAGGGGATATAGTGAGGCCTAGATTTTCCATCAGCATTACTTGATAGCTGAAGATCCTTTGGTCGACATCCATAAATGGCCTCTCCCATTTAGGTGTTATTTTACTTGGTGACTGGTAAAAATAGTTATTTTTCCCCCAAAGGAGAGTTTTAAAGCATCTTCTATTATGATTGCAATAGCTGCAAGATTTTGAAGGCAGGGGGGCCAACCTTGGGCAGTTGGATCGAGTCTCTTGGATAAGTAAGCTATAGGCTGGGATTCAGATTCCAACTTTTGAGTTAACACTCCCAAGGCTATTCTCTGGTCAAACTATCTTGGATTGATGATTTCTTTTTCAGAAGTTTTATGTCACAGTTTCAATCTCAGTAAAGTGTATAGGAGTATTCATATGATGTATCTAATTTTGCTTCAAGTATTTTGAAATTATGTTGTTTGATGTATACATATTTAGGATTATTATGTGTTCCTGATCGATTGACTCTTTTTTTCCTTATGTAATGTCCTTGTAGTCCTTTGTCCTTAGATATTTTCTTTGCTCTAAAATCTACTTTATCTAATATTCACATGTTTTTATCCTTTTAATTTCCAAATATCCATGCCATTATTAAATTTCTCGGGCTTTCCTGGTGGCTCAGATAGTAAGGAATCCACTCGGCTTGTGAAGACCTGGCTTCAATCCCTGGGTTGGGAAGATCCCCTGGAGGAGGACATGGGAATCTGTATTCTTGCCTGGAGAATTACATGCACAGAGGAACCTAATGGGCTACAGTCCATGGGGTCCCAATGAATCAGACACAACTTAGCAACTAATCCACCACCTGGTGTTCCGTGTTCCTTCACATTTATTCCTTGGGAGGAACAGCTCCATTCAGGCTGCCTTCTGATGCTAGGTTGGTGGTCAGGAATGCTGGGCCTGGGTTGTCTTCTGTTACGTGCTGCTATGTTTCTCTTCCATTCTTCAGGCCCTAAACTAGTTCCCCTTCTTCTTGCCAACTATAAAAGGTCTCCTTTAGTGGTCTATTCTTATTTCCAGAATAAACAGAGGAGTGGGCACAAAGAGATCAAGGTCATCTTGTCTGAACCAGAAGCCCAAAGTGTGTTTTATAACCTGGAGAAGAGATTTCATGGAGGGAAGTTAAGGAGGGAAGTGGAAAGGAGTCCACAGTGGGCTAGGGATGAAAGTCATGGAGTCCCTTTCTTTAGAAGTCATCAGAAGCTGAGAAAGTATTTTTTCTAGATTATATGTATATTCAGCTCTGAGTGAGTACACTTTCTGTTTCAGCAAATTATAAGTCTTCTGTATTTTTTCATTAATTTTCTTTACACATGCATATAGATATAATGATCTCTATATGACATTTTAATTATTCTTCTAGGCCATTTCAGTTAGGTTCAGTGCAGTCACTCAGTCGTGTCTGACTTTTTGAGACCCCATGAAATGCAGCACGCCAGGCCTCCCTGTACATCACCAAATCTCGGAGGCCACCAAAACCCATGTCCATTGAGTCAGTGATGCCATCCAACCATCTCATTGTTTGTCGTCCCCTACTCCTCCTGCCCTCAATCTTTCCCAGCATCAGGGTCTTTTGAAATGAGTCAGCTCTTCGCATCCTGTGGCCAAAGTATTGGAGTTTCAGCTTCAACATCAGTCCTTCCACTGAACACCCAGCACTGATCTCCTTTAGGATGGACTGGTTGGATCTCCTTGCAGTCCAAAGGACTCTCAAGAGTCTGCTCCAACACCAAAGTTCAAAAGAATCAATTCTTCAGTGCTCAGCTTTCTTTATAGTCCAACTCTCACATCCATACATAACCACTGGAAAAAACCATAGCCTTGACTAGACAGACCTTTTTTCAAAAAGTAATGTCCCTGCTTTTTAATTTGCTGTCTAGGTTGGTTATAACTTTCCTTCCAAGGAGTAAGTGTCTTTTAAATATTGCCTTCAATAACCATCTACAGTGATTTTGGAGACCAGAAAAATAAAGTCAGCCACTGTTTCCACTGTTTCCCCACCTATTTGCCATGAGGTAATAGGACCGGATGTTGTGATTTTAGTTTTCTGAATGTTGAGCTTTAACCCAACTTTACCACTAGGCTGTTTTTATAAAGCCCATGGCTCTGCTTTTATTATGATTTGAGATTTAAACCCTGAAAAAAAGAAATCTATTGTAGAGTTTGGATTACTAGACAGTAAATAAGTTGACGGAATAACAAAAGAACTAAAGATGATTACTTAATTGAGCTCAAAATTTTATATATGAATATGAAGAGAGTTATTCACAAATAATTTTATTCTTGGCCCTTATGGTATTCTGAGAACTTTGATTGAAGCTATATATAAAAGAAATTCCTTTACTATTATAGTTAAACAACTGGCATAATTATGCATGTACATTCAGAATCCATTAGTCCAGTGGCCAAAAAAATGAGTGTCCTCAATCCTTGGGGAAGAAAATGTTAGCATTTCCATTTCTAGTTGTTTTTATCTCACTGTCATTTAGGATATATTTTGTGTATATTTTTAAAATTTCATAATATATTAGACTAGAAATGCATACAAAATATTTTTACATAATATAATTAGGTCACTGACAGTGTGTTGTAAACTGGAAAATAATTTGGTGATTAGTTCTTCAGGAAAGAGAAAATTATCAAAATTTGCTTTATAAAATTTTACTTAATTTGGGGCAGTTTACCAAAAATTTGTTTATGAAACCAGTTCAACTGAAGAGAGGCAGAATATTCAGAATATTCATGTTTGCATGAGATTGCATAGAGCCTCAGAGATGGAAACATTTTGAAGTCGGGTAGAAGACCAAGAGACCTGACTGGACAAGAGAAAAGTGAAATCTTGAATGAAAGAAAGCGTGTTTGCTCCCCTCAGTGTGGTCTACATTGTTTTCCTTTAAATCACCTCCCTTTCTTCACATTCATTCCCTAAACCCCATCCTCTGCTTTACTATTTCTTTTCCCACAGTACAGATCACCTGTTAACATACCATATGATGTACTTGGACTCATGTTTATGGCAGATTATCTGTCTTCCCCCAGCTGGAATATCTGTCCCATTAGGGTAAGTGTCTGCCTGCTTTGTTTACTGATGTAAACTAAGCACCTATAAGAGTTTCTGAGTCAAGGAGGAATTGAGTCAGTGATCAGTTGGTTAAATGATCAATAGCAGAGTGCTGGGCAGGCCTATCGGTTTCAAAATTTTGTGGTTTCGATTAGCTACTGTTAATAAGCTGTTCTGCAGTTAATGTTACAAGCTTAAGACATGTTTCTGTTTCTTTTATCATCATAAACATAAACTACATATGAAGATAAAGTTTTAGACCCAACATGATAGATAAAAGACACATTTGAAAAATATATATATACTAGTTGATTTGATTTCTTTATCCAAAATAGAATTATATTCCTTTTCAAAACTTTTCCTTACATAGGTGTGTGTCCATATATGTTTATATATATAAATACAATTCCATCTAGTCCAAGCTATGGTTTTTCCAGTAGTCAGGATGGATGTGAGAGCTGGACCATAAGCAAACTGAGCACTGGAGAATTGATGCTTTTGGACTGTGGTGTTGGAGAAGACTCTTGAGAGTCCGCTGGACTGAAAGGAGATCAAACTGGTCAATACTAAAGGAGATCAGCCCTGAATCATCGAAAGGACTGACCCCGAAGCTGAAGCTACAATAATTTTTCCACCTGATGCAAAGAACTGACTCATTGGAAAAGATCCTGATGCTGGGAAAGATGAATGTCAGGAGGAGAAGGAGATGGCAGAGGATGAGATGGTTGGATGGCATCACCAACACGATGGAAATGAGTTTGAGTAAGCTCCAGAAGAAGGCAGAGGACAGGGGAGCCTGATGTACTACAGTTCACGGGGTATCAAAGAGTTGGATATGACTGAGTGACTGAACTTAACTGAAGGTATGCATATGTGTTATGTATATAACATAATGATTATATGATCATTATACATAGGCCAGGATGACAAATAATGCTATTTTAGTTTCAGGTGTCATTATATATAAATCATATTGACATATAATGTTATTTTGGTTTCAGGTATAGAGTGTAAGTATTTGATACATATTGCAAAATGATCACTGCAATAAGTCTGGTGAACATCTGTCACTAGAAATTTTACAATTTTCTTCTTGCGATGAGAACTTCTAAGAACTCTTAGCAGTGTTCAAATAGGCAATGAGTATATTCCAGTTTTGACTTAGTGCAGTTAAATGAGACAAGTGGCTTTGAGTCTTAGAATCAAAGAATCATGTTGAAACAGTTGAGTGAATCAGGCTCTCAGTGCCAACTCATATAGAGCTTTCTTGAAAAATCCATCCCTGATTAGGCCCCATCACACATGGTATGGTGTGCAGGCATAGATCGGTGTTTAAGGCTTCTGCTCACTTTTCCACTTGTCCATGCAATTCTTTCTAGACATCTTTCAGTGCTTCATCCATCTCCTGTCTTCACTATCCAAACAGGCTATAATTAATGACAGAAGATGTCTAAGTAGCTACACTCACAGTTGCTGCCCACTGGGCATTTTGAAAAGAGGCTGGAAAGGAGTCCTTCCAGTATTAGAGTTTTACTTTCAGGGGATTACAAAGCTTTTCAGTTTGAAAAGTCCATCAATACAACTATATTTCAGGAGAACACTGTTTAATTATTTATTTGGTTAGTGACTAGCTGACCGTCTGCTGAGAGTAAGGCAATGAAGGGTTAGTAAACAAGGGAGGATTCAGGCAAAAGGAATGAGGAACTCTTGGAGAAAGGGGACACATGATTAAGGGGACCATTACCTCTATTTTGGTTAGGTTTTAGGTTTTGTTTAGGCTGGCTCTGTAAAGATATGGGTTGTTTCCATTTTATTTCCATTCATCCTCTATTCTTTACAATGTATGTCTTAAAATTTAAGTGTTGAAAGTGACTAGAGACTTACTGCTTGTTATCACTGGGTAGTTGTGCTTTGCTTCTGGTATTCCAGAGGGTCTAGCAGAGGCTCCATAGAGCACTTATTTCTATCAATTGCTGCAGAACCTTAACATTTTTTGTTGATTTCTGGTACTAAGTTGATGAAATAACAGGAAAATAGAGCTCAGATGCTTTTGGATAAAACCTTAATTTATCTCCTCCCTTCTCTCTGACTTTTCACTGACTGACTCAACTAGTCCCATATTGTTGGATGCCTTTTTGTCTCTTATGTCTGCCTCATTCCTTGCATGTGGTCAAGGTCTATTTCATTTCCTGTATCTTTGACATCCTCTGTGTCTTTTCACTTGGCAGAGCTCTCTTTGATTTTTAGTGTCATAATATTACCAGCTCTTTCTGATCTTTCTTATTCTCTACGAGTCCCAACAGCCACAACTCCTCAATGCACATTGAAGTTTCTCTTCTCTAATTCTGGACATCCTGCTCTCTTGGACTAAATGTTCTTGGTTTCCTGTTGTTTTGTAGAATAAAGACACACTCTCCAAATTGGCATATATTATTCTCCTTAATGAAAAATGGCATATGTGATTCTCCCAAAGGAGGTTTTGATAGATTGCTGTGGGGCAAAGTATTCTGTCATATTCTGGAAGGTTTGGGTCATCCCAGGTAGAGACAGGGGCAGGACTCAGGCAAGAATAACCCTGGCTATGAGGGAAGAGGTTGTTTTTGCTGGACAGTGTTCCTGTATGTGCCTAAAAGAACATAATTTGGTTGGATTCTGCCCTGAAGAATTGCCAGGCTTTGTTAATCTCAAGAAGTATGGTCTTTAGTAACAACAAAAGAATACTCCTAATATAAAAAACAATTTAAGAAAAAGAGAGGAGAGAAGAGAAAATGGAAATAAAAGGGAAAATGAGATATTTGCTCTTACTATATATATATATATATATGTATGTATGTATGTATGTATGTATTTGGGTCCTTAAAAATACATTTTTCTAACATCTTTTCATCTTTCACTACCTAAGTCCTGGACTCACTTTCCTTTTGCTGTTTTTCCTTCCTTCTGTCTTTCTCTTCCTTCCCTCTAATTTATCTCCCTTTCCCATCTACCTTTTGATTTCCCATTTTCTGTTTACTAGGAATTATGGCTAAAGCCCTAAAGATGCTGCACAACCAGCCCAGCAACATCACTGACTTCTTAGGAGAGCCCGTCAAGAGATTGGCCCTCATCCCAGGTTGTCTGGAGGCTGTTCAACAAGCTGAGCAACCCTAATCCAGTCACACTGCTCTAGTCTCAATAGAGACTCAATCTATTGGGAGGATTTTATAATTCAGGGACCTACGAGGGCTTGTGTGTAAGGCCAAATAATTACTGACTAGGATAGTTACTCTAAAACGAAGAGAGAATGGTATCTCACTTCTCAGATAAATGTGTTTTTAAATCCAGCTTTCTGATCTCCTTGGTGTCTATGTGACCAGTTGTACAATTGTCCTCAGAGGACTCAGGCGGGGGACAGATGCACATGTGTATTTCTGTCATTCAGTTGTTCAGAGTATTTATGATACATTGGTTTCCTGTGGGTCAGCTAGTAGGCAGCTGACTGTGGGCTACTGAACTATCTCCAGATGGTGCTTGCAGAGTGAGGGAAACAGAGAGGCTATGGTGACTACAATAGGTGGTGAGCAATGGGTAACAGAATAATTCCCTGATTAAAAAGGAAACTATGGGGTTGGGGATACACAACTAGTGAAAGCTCGGGATAATCACAAGGATCCCCCACAAGAGAAACACTCGTCAGTCAGGGAGAATTTCAGATCAGTCCGTCTGGACCAAGGGAAGGCTACAAGAGCAACATGTAAGTCAGTGATGTCAGAACTTTCCCATCTCGTTTCTGTCTACCCTGTTCCAACATGACCCAAGGAATAAGATCCAGAGAAGGAGAGAGAAGGAACCTTGCAGAAATGGACACATCGATGCTTCCTGGTAGGTCCCCTGGGCCTCAGAGGGGACAGGGAAACATTGAATAGGCTGAATATGAGATGGAGTTGACATGTAACTGACCTGGCTTTGTGAAACCCAGAGTGATAGAATGTATGGAATGGTTGCAAGGTGATGCAGAAAATGAGGATGCAGTGGAGTGTGGGTGAAGACAGCCACTGGGGGAGGATGGAGCCAGTCATGTTTGTATCTGCTATGGTCTCAACCTTTGTGTCCCCCAGAAATTTCATATGATGAAATCCTGATGCCCATGCTTATGGTATCCATAGGTTGTGCCTTTCTGAGGTGATAGAATTATAAGGATGGAGCCTCCTCAATGAGATGAGTGCTTTTATGCATAGAGACACACAGAGGTCCCAAGCCTTTCCCCCAATTTGAGGATACAATAAGAAGTGTGTGACCAGAAAGGACCCTGCATGACCACGCTGTGGAAATCCATCTCCATTGTTTATAAGTCTGTGATATTTTTTATAAAAACCCAGAAGGTCTAAGACAGCATCCTAACAATCGTCACACAGTTCAGTAAACCTCATGCTGTTTGTACAAAGGTGCAAAGCACTGATCCTGTCTGGTGTAACTCTGTGACAGTGGGCTGACAGTTCGCGGCTGGCTTTCATCAAGACTCCTGAGGATTCAGTCTTCTTGGTAGCATGACCAGAACCATGAACAATTGTCTAATTCTTTGATTCTAAAAACTTGACCCATAATAATTGGCTTTGATTGTTATGTAATCTCTTAATGGTCTTTGTAATGCCAGCTTCTGCTATTTGGGCTAATTTTAATGGGAGCTTCATTCTCTCAATTGTAGGGGTGGATTTTCTTTTGATTTTGAATTCAATGAAAATAGAAATGTTAACCAATTGTCCTCTTAGATTCCAAATCTCTACAGAGTCTGTGTTTATTTTTTTAAGAGGAGACCCATTTCACAGAGCATGCATGAAAAAGCTGTAATTTCATAGACGCTTGCTATGGGATAGTTCATTAGGACCATCTCCGAGCTGGATGCCATAGATGTATCTTTAGCACTCGTAGCTGATTCGGCACGCCAGGATCTTGCTGTACATGTCAACTGTATGTGAATCCCTGCGCAGGCACTTCAACAGGTTATAAAGTGCAGAATGACGTACATCTTCATCACTGGACACCAGGAATCGGTATCCTGACCAGTACAAGCGATCCTCAGAAAACTTCCGCATGACTGTTTGATATATCTGAATACCCAAAAGATAATGAATTCTTACGTGTTTTATTAGTATTTCCTTATATTTGTCCCTTGCAATTCTCAAATTATGATTTGGGGAACACATACAAAAGTAAAACTCTCTAGATATGGATTTTGGAGCCAGCCTATGAGAAAACAATTAGGAATCTAAAAAGTAGAAACATAACTCAAGTTTAGTTTTAACTTTCTCTTTTCCTCCTTCCCACTCTCATCCTTTGATTTGAGGAGAACAGAGAAAGAAGATAAGTGGAACTTCAATAGCAGATGTCCTGGGATACTTTGAGGAAAATGCTGAGCTTGGAAATTCTGTTCTCTAGTTCTCTTACTCTTGAAAATATTTCAACCACCTGTGCCCAGGAAGAGGCAAGCTTTTGGTGGAATCGTGTGCAATACAGGGAAGGCTGCACATGTCAAAAATTGCAGTGAAATTCTGATTTGCTTACAGAATCTATCACTTTAAATGACTAGGCTCCTGCTTTATGTAGTAGCAGCCTAGCATATAGAAGTCATGAATCTTTTTCTTACAAAATGAGATATTTCAAAACTCCTTAGGCATTACAGAGGTCACCTCTTTCATTCATGAACAAAGCAAGAAAGCCCTTTGCAGGATGCTCACCTGGCTGAATCGCCTCTCTAAGATTCTTCGAAGTCTGTATGATTTTTTAATATTCTTTAAGACACTTGATATGATAGTATTTGAGAGGTCTTTTTTAATCCGATGGTCAGTGCCTAGATCAAACAGAGGAGTAGTCCAGAGGTACTGTAACATGAGTATCCACTTAGTAAGGTCTTCATTCTAAGCAAATATAAGAAACAGTCTCAATGAAATAATCATAATTCAGTGGTTTTGGTTACATGTGATGTTTGCTCAGAGCAGCTGACCTGAAAGACTTTTGGTTATTCCTATGTGTATGCAGAGACTTTTGAAGGTAGTAAAAGTTGCAAAACTATAAAATGTAAGCTATTAGTTCACACTTCGCTGAATTATTAAAAATCTGGGTTATTTTAGGAATTAATTATTCTGATGAGTTCTAATTTATAACATGAATTTTCTTTTTCCTCTGAAATTCTACCACCCACTCAGTGAGTTCTTTGATGTTTGTCTATTTGCATTATAGAAATCTAAGTATTTTATGACAAGTCAATATGTGCCTGCAATACCTGACCCAGGAAAGAGGCATTCTACCTGTGCCCACATCATTATCACCCAGTGATTCTTTCGTATTAATGAATCAGATGAGTCATTCGTATTGATTTTTGATTGGTAATTTGTTTTGTAATGTTACAACAAAGAGACAATGAAGAAGACATGCCATTCCTAAACAGGCTTTCTTTCCTCATTTGATCCCAATACCAGCCCCCATGATGGTATCAGAAGAGTCTGTCTTGTTGACATGTGTCCAGGCAGAAAATGTCACAGTGTTATCTTTAGTAACAGCATCCGTGGGATTCACAGTGGAGGGTTTTCCCCCCAGGTTCACTACTACTAACAGAATGGAGCATGAAAATCCTGGGGTCTGAAGATCTCTAGTTAATATGTTTGATTTCTTTACAGCCAAGAACTCTTTTAGTGGTAAAGAACAGAGAACTGAGTAGGATGAAATATAGTAATGCACATAAAGTGCTTAGTAAAATGTATGGCATGTAGTAACTCTCAATAAACTTTAAATTCAAGCTTATTGAAAAATCCCTCATCCTCCTCCTTTTTGAATGTTTCCTTAACTTAATCATCCTAATTATTAATGAGCTTAACAGAGGAAAGAATGCTGATATCACTAAGAAAGCTGTAGAGAGAAAAGATAGAATTCTAAGGCGGGAAGCATGTGAAAATATTTTAAATAATGTTAGGATTAAGGATAATGCAGGAAATCGGAAAGGAGAGATTATAACGGTGAAAATATGGAGTTGTCATTAATCATTGAGGCTTGATATGTAAACTGTGTTGTCCTCAGAACAGAGGCAATTATTGCGGCCATGAGAAGCAAAGCAATGTTACATAGGCCTTTGTGGGGGAAACTTACAAATTAAAAATAAAAGGTGACGGAGGAGTCATTGAGAGTGACGAATGAAGGAGGTGTCAGAGAAGTAGAAGCAGAATCAGGAGAGCCTTTAAAGGCAGATGCAATGGGTTGAATGGTGCACTGTAGGACTCCCATGCACCAGTCACTAGTAACAGGGAGTCCTCAAAACTGGGGTGTGTTTCTTACATATTCATGAATTTTGCAATCTTAGATTTTACACATGGAAGTTCCCATTCATATCCTGTTTTTGTACAGAATAATAGCTGCAATCCTGTGTCTAATGCATTGCTTGAACTAAACTTGTCTGCATGGACAATTTATAGATCTGCTGTTTATTTTGATACTACAAATCTTTAGTTATCCCTTGATTTTGCTCATGTTTCATCAACTGCATAATATAATGTCTCTTCAACTACTTACAATTCCTCCACTGTTTTCTTCATGTACAGTTTACATTACCACTAATAATCTGAAGCCTATTAAGCTACACACTGTCTAACTAGATCTGGTGAAAAACACAGGTGAAATACTCACATTCATCTCTTCGGCCATTTCTCTTTTTTGAGGAGCCTGGAGGGAACTGGTGTGGCAGTCACTGATGGTATTGACATACTCCGATTTACTCTGGGGATACTTTTCTTCCTAAAGGGATCAGGCAATTGGTTAGGGTTGTTGGGTATTCAGTAGATGAGCTCATTACCAGAACATTAACATGTTTGATAGATGTGTAATTTTTTAATGGGGAGGCATCACAAAATTTGAAAGTCATTCTTTTCCTACTTTTTCTATATATTGTCTCTATAAAAATGATTTTACATCTAACTTTCCTAAGTTCAAACTTTTCCCTTCTCTATTTTATCATTATCTTTTTTTTTTAATTTTATTTTTTAGTATTTGAACCAAATATAATACTTTTGTACCAATACTTGGTGCCTCCCAGGTGACGGTAGTGGTAAAGAACATTCCTGCCAATGCAGGAGATAAAAGAAGCCTCAGGTTTGATCCCTAGGTGAGGAGCATCCATGCAAGAGGGTACAGCAGCACACTCCTGGACTCTCGCCTGGTGAATCCTATGGATAGAGGAGCCTGTTGGGCTACAGTCAGTAGGGTTGCAAAGACTTAGACACAACTCATGTGACTTAGGATGCATGCATGCACCTATATTTAACCATTTAATCTCAAATTTACTGTGGGTTAGAGCCAATATATTCCCTTATTAGGAGTAATACAGTAATGACTCTGGCTTATCTCTGAACCAGCTCACAAAAAGCTTAGTGTTCATCCCAGTTGCAGAATACAATGCTGTTTACGGTGAGAAAATGGTACATCAGAAAAACATGGCATAAAGTTACAGGAAATACTAAGCAATGGACTGAGAATAATAAGAGTAGAAAAATCTAACACTTTGATAGAGAAAAACCAATCTTTAAGGGAAGTTATGAACATTTGAAGAGATTACTTGGAGGAGTTGGAAAAAAATGGACAGTAAAAAATGGAGGATGAAACAAACACTAGTGAGCACAAAGAACTACGTGACTTTAATAGAAATCTGTAGCGCCACCTTTCATTATCTGTCTGCTCTACTGTGTACTCCTTGAGTGATGTAAAAGAATTAACATACAACTTTCAAATACCTTCATCAGAAAGAGAATAATTGTTTCCAATTGTAAACTCCCCTTCTATTGTAGCTCAAAACTTATTCACTGCAAATTTTAAATCAATAATTTGTAGCATTAAAAAAAACTACCAGTATTCGTTTTTGTGACCGGGATCCAGCTTTGTTTAACATGTTCCATCCACCCAGTTCACTGCAGAGCAGTTCTCATTTATTGGCTATTTACTCTGAGCCTGGAGAAGCAAGCCCACAGAGACACTGAAGGACCAGAAAATCACCATGCTTCATTTTCCAAAGTCCCACCTAAAAGTGCTTTATGTCAGGTAGTATTGCAGACTGAATGTGTATTTTTTAAATTCATGTGTTAGAGCCCGAACTGCCAAAGTATACTGCTTTGAAAAGGGTTCTGACTTGTTGGCACGCCATGGTCTATAGCCCACCAGAATCCTCTGTCCATGGGATTTCTCAGGGAAAAATACTGAAAGAGCTTGCCATTCCCTTCTCCAGGGAATCTTCCAGACCCAAGGATAGAACCCAGGTCCCTCCCATTGTGGGCAGATTCTTTACCATCTGAGCCACCAGCAAAGCCTGTTAAGGTTAAATGAGCTCTTAGGGTGCAACACCCATCCAATAGGTTTAGTGTCTCCATGAAGCGAAACACCAGAGAATTTTCTCTTCTGTCTCTGTGTCTGTGCGTCCTTTCCTCTGTCTCTCTTCCCTACCCCTCACCCTGTGTGAGGACACACGGAGAAACGATGCTGGGAAGAAAGAGTTCTCAGCAGAGCCTCACCTTGCTGGTGCCCTGATATGGGACTTCTATCCCCCAGAGCTGTGAGAAAATAAATTTCTGGTGTTTATTCCCTGAGTCTGTTGTATTCTTTTATGGCATTCCTAGCTGACAAACAGAAAATCATTTATTTTGGAAATTTAAAAAAGAAAGTGAGTGAAAGGAAATTGAAAAAGTTAATGCACTTCTTAGGAATCTTTCAGATTTCAAAAAATCGGTCCTTTCTTCAATTTCCACATCTTATGAGCTGACGGCATCTTTAACCTAGAGAGTGTGTTATTTGAAGTTTGGCTGATGCAGCCGTATTGTTGAAAGGACAGTATGGCCCACTCACTTACACGAAGGTCCTTCTAGGAGCGTGGCGGGCTACAGTCCATGGGGTCGCAAGAGTCAGACTAAGCAAATAAACCACCACCACGGAGTACTTACAAACTCTTTTAACATTATTCTGGTAAGGTTACGCATGTCATGGGACAGCCTGGAGACACGGCTAAATGTTTTTTTAAGGAACTTCAGGGGGATGCCAAACATGTCAGGATGGCAGGACGGGCATACGTCGTTGCCTTGGCACAGGAGCAGATTTGACAGGACCAGCAGCAGGAGCAGGCAGGACCCTGTTAAAATAAAAACATGAGCCATTCTGAGACGATCTAATCAACTGAGGTTATCAAATCCGTCCTGTGGAGGGAAGGCTACTCTTTCCCTGTTGGTCTGAGCAGGAGTTGGTGCTGTAGTAGCTGGAGTGGGGAAGAAGGAGCGCCTTCTGTGTGAATTTAGGTGGATGATGATATTTGCACAGATATATAGTTGGAAAAGTAGGTTACTCCCTGCATTTTTGTATTGCTCCCAGAAGTACTTCTGTGCTCTGCAAACGTTTGGAACTTAATTCTGAGCCAGAGTGTTTAGGCCATTCTTTTAAGACAGTTTAATGCTGGGACTCTGCAGACTGTGAGCAGCGAGGCCCTCTAGGAGTGTGTAATTTTTTCACTCTACACTGACTAGTGCTTGCATTTTAGACACTGAAATGGCAAGAAGTGTACAGTTGATCTGTGTGGTTTACCATCACGCTGGGGTAAGAGTAAACACATGACTGACTGATCGCTACTATTGAGTACAGAGAGAATGCTAAGAGAAAAAGGATACTGAACCTTGGATCTGCTAACTCACCTTTGTAACCCCATGCATGTCTTTGATACTTTCCCAAAAGCTCTAAAACATCTTAAAATTTGTGTTTCACAGTAGCCCTGTGAGTTAGCCTTCATTTCACTATGATCATCAAGTTATGTTAATGAAGATGCGATGACCTGGAGAGGACAAGTAACTTCCCAGGTCCCATTATCAGCAGATGGAGGTGACTGGGCACCAGTGCAGTCATCTGTCCACTTCCTGAGGTCACATCACACAGGCCTGTGGGCTCTCGGTCTGCATGTGTGTGACCAGGACCACATCAGGAGCTGTGATGACTCTGCTTAATGTGAAAAATATTTTGTCTTTGACTGCAAAACAGCAGTGACCCTAGAACATTGGTTTTATCCCCTTGTTCTGCTCTGTCTATAAAACATTCAGTGTTTGACAATTATCAGTGTGGGGGCCTGGTTTTCCTGGCCAACCTTGCTTCTAGGCAACTTGACAACTCTTCTACTTTTAAGCATCCTTAATCTTCTCATTACATTTGTTTCTTTGAGAAAATGGCAGGTACATTTCCAAATGGTAACAAGAATATTACCTGATCAGCACCTAAGACAACGTCATTGGCTCTGTGAACAAAGGCCTGACTTTAATGTTTTAGGGAGTAAATTCATCTGTCTGGTCGGGAGTATATCCTGACAACTAATGGGGCTTAGTTTTTGAACCATCTCCAAACATCACCACTTGATAGGAGAACTAGACCTTCATGTTTCCATTATGTATTTTAATATTTCAGGAATTACTTCTGGCCCTACTATTGGCCAACACAAGCATAAAATCATAGACTCTTGCAAGCTTGATTTTAATATTACTTTATTATTTAAAGTGCATGGTATCTAAGAATAAAATTTTTATGTAAAATTAGGTGATAAAAATCAAAGAACTGGTTCTCAAAAAGAAGACTTATAAGTTGGAGAAATTTGGGACAATCTCTCTTCATCAACTAAAGAGCTTATTGTGACAGACAAGGAGAATAATAGCTTGTATAACATAGATGTATTTCTGTATATATATTCTGTGCATGTATACATGTGTTATGAATAAATATATGCTTAATTCCTATATTAAACTTTGGACCTTATAAAATTCAATTTTATAAGTGGCAGTAAATATAACAGAATACCCTAATTCTTAATGTAATTGATCATTTGTTGGTAGATGACTAACTATATGATTTTTTTTCTGTTAAATTGTTATTTGTGTGTTTGCTTTGGTAGCATATATATTAAAAAATTGGAATAATACTGAGAAGATTAGCATGGCCCCGGCCCAAGGATAACACACAAATTTATGAAGCCTTCCATATTTTTCTCTAACAGTTTCAAGGGCTGCAATGGGAAGGACAGTGGGAAGAAGGTTCAAGAACGATTGGACATAGGTAAAAATATGGCAATTTATGTTGATGTTTGGCCAAAAGCAGTACAGTATTGTAAAGCAATTAGCTTTCAATTAAACATCAATAAATCTAGTTATTAAAACTGTTATTGGGGATCATATAACAGGGTCAGATGTCCATTCTATGACTAAAATGGATCTGACTGGAAAATGATGGTGTCAATTATCATTGGTTAGTGATTCATTAACTTTATAGTTGAATGAGAAAAGTAGACTAACCAACAATATTGTCAGTGATTCAGTGTCATAGCAAGTTATAATCCTTGTCTGCATTCGCTTTTAGGTGGTATAGTGCACAAACTTTGAAACTGAGGCTGATCCAGAACTGAACAGTCATGAGTCCTGCCCAGGATTTTTGTTCCTGATACTGGAGGCTTATGTTCGCTGGTCCACTAGGTCTGAAACTTTCTCTCCTGAGCATTCTCTGGTTCTATCATGTGCACAAGTCTTTCTATTTTGGTTGTCTAATTTGATTCTCTTATTCTTTTGATCACACTACCAAGTCTCTTTACGATTTACTTTTCAGACCCTTTTGTGCTTTGATTTTTCTGATGCTCGTGAGTGTATTTGCTTCCATGTCTACCTCTCTGAGTAGTTTTCAGTGTCTACATATACCCTACCCTATTTGCTTACCTTCTGAATTTTGGCGTTCCACATCAGCATATTTTATGAACTTCATTTTCCTTCTGGTGAAGTTTCTGCTATACAGTTTAAGCTGGTTGGCTCCCATCTGGCTTTTTCATGTTTTCTCCAAAAAATTAGAGAACTCTTCTTTCTTTCTAGGCAATACTGCCCCTTCATTTGATATCATTGCTAATTTTCTGTGATTTCACCTCCTGCCTCATAAGCTTTGTCTTTCTCAGTCTACTCTAACTTGAGTGCTATGTGTCTCTATGTTGGTGTTACTGTTTTATTTAATATTGTTAATTTTAATTGGAGACTAATTTCTTTATAGTATTGTATTAGTTTTGCCATACATTGACAGGATTCCGCTATGGGTATACGTGTGTTCCCGATCCTGAACCATCATCCCACCTCTCTCCCCATCCCATCCTTCTGGGTCATCCCAGTGCACCAGCCCCAACCACCCTGGATCATGCATCGAACCTGGACTGGTGATTCATGTCACATGTGATAACATACATGGTTCAATGCCATTCTCCCAAGTCAGCCCACCCTCGTCCTCTCCCACAGAGTCCAAAAGACTTCTATACATCTTTGTGTCTTTTGCTGTTTCGCATACAGGGTTATCGTTACCATATTTCTAAAGTCCATATATATACGTTAGTGTGCTGTATTGGTGTTTATCTTTCTGGCTTATTTCACTCTGTATAATAGACTCCAGTTTCATCCACCTCATTATAACTGATTAAAATCTATTCTTTTTAATGGCTGAGTAATATTCCTTTGTGTATATGTACAACAGCTTTCTCATCCATTCATCTGCTGATGGGCATCTAGGTTTCACTTATCAATGTCTTAGGGAAGGGGAATCACTCAGTCATGCCCGACTCTTTGCAACCATGCATGCCCGACTCTTTGCAACCATACATGTCCATGGGGACAGTAGCCTGCACAAGATCCTCCATCCATGGGATTTTCTAGGCAAGAATACTGGAGTGGGTTGCTGTTTCCTTCTCCAGATCAATGTCTTAAAGGTTTTCCATAAAAACTTTCAACACTTTGCTTAAGTTTATTCCTAAGTGTTTTATCTTTTTGCGATATAATATTAAATTAGCTTGTTTTCCTTTTTCAACTTTCTCATAGTTCATTGTTAATATATATAGGTACACAACAGAGTTTCATATATTGGAATATAGTAAACATAATGTATGCTACATCTTTAAAGAATAAACATTTTCCCACAAATAAGACATATAGATGGTCAAGAGGTATATGAAAAGATGCTCAGCATCGCTAATATAAAAGGGAATGCAGATATAAAGCAAAAGAGATATCACTTTGTGCCTGTTTGAATGGCTAGTACCAAAAATATAAGAAATGACAAATCTTGTTGAGGATGTGGAGAAAAAGGAGTGCTCATGCTCTGTTGGTAGGGATGTATACCAGTGCAAATCCCACGGAAAAATACTGTGGAGGTTTCTCAAGAAATTTAAAAGAGAACTGTTATGTCATCCATTATCCCACTTCTGGATAAATAGTCAAAGGAAATGAAATCATTGTCTCAAAGAGAGATCTGTATTCCCATGTTCATTGCAGCATTATTCACAATAGCCTTGGTATAGGAACAACCTTAGTTTCTTTCAACAGGTGAATGCATTAAAACAATGTGATGTAACATATATAGGCAAATATTATTTAGCCATTAGAAAAAGAAAGAAATCCTTCCAATTATTGCAACATGGATGAAACTGGAGTGCATTACACTACGTAAACTAAGTCAGACAAAGAAAAATACAATATGATCTCAATAATAAATAATCTAAAAAAAATAATCTCTAAGAGACTGGACATCATTGACTGGCATACCGACTCAAGGGACATGAGTTTGAGTAAACTCTGGGTGTCGGGGATGGACAGGAAAGCCTGGTGTGCTGCAATCCATGGGGTCACAAAGATTCAGACACGACTGCATAACTCAGCTGAAGAGAGTGGAACTTACCTGTGTTCTCCTCAAAAAGCAAAAGTTAAACATTTGTGGTGATGGCAATGTTACTTAATAGAAAGGTAAACTCATTTCTAATACATGCACAAATGGGAGTGGACAGGATGATGGAGGGTTAGGTGGAAGTGGGTACGCCTCTCTCCACCGATGCATCAAGAACGTCTGAAGACACCACAGTTCTCACAGAAGATAAGGTGAATATTGGCAGGACACCCTGACTACTGAGAAGGAATATCTGGATCCATACAGAACTCGGTAGGACAAAGGAAAGAAGGCATGAGGACGAAGGGGAAAGAAGGAGGAGAGCAGGTGGGACCAGCCCGCACCTGGGGCTGAAAGAGCTGAAGTGCAGGGGAGAGATCCCCGTGTCCATGGCCGTCCACTGGAATGGGGGAGCCATTTGAAGCTGTTGGGGAGTGAACTAACTAATCTGTGACTGTCTGAACGGAGTGAGAACCACATAGACAAGCCATGCTGCTGCCTTTCATACCTCGGACAGGGTTGTAAGTCCACTGGTGTCCAGAGGAGCTGAGAGCTGGAGCCATGGGGATTGCAGAATGATCCCAGTGTGAGAAGTCCTGTTGACTGTGCGGAGTCAGCTGGATGGGATGGGATGGAGGAAATCTGCTGCATCGAATGCTTCTTAAGGAAAGCCATGAGGCCATAAAAGTAGGGCTCAACTGCCTGTGGAGTAGAGCTATCTCTTTCTCCATGCTGGTACCTTTAGTTTGAGCTATAGAGAAGACTTCAGTGAGTGTGGTCCTTGAGTGCCTGATGTACTAAGCAATAAAGAGTTTTGAATGTCTATATACTACCCTACCCTCTTCTCTGTCTAAATTGTGCATATTAGCATCGTAATATTTTTATGAACTTAAATTTCTTCTGGTACAGTTTCTGGTTTACAAATTAAGCTAATTCCTCATATTTGACTCATTCTTGGTGTTTCAAGAAACTTTGAGAACCTTCCTTCCTCTCAAGACAATACTGCCCTTTACTACCATTGCTGACTTCCCATACTTTCACTTCTTGCCTACTATATTCTATCTCTTTCTCTATTCACTATAACTTTAGTACTATGTGTCCCTATGTTGGTATTAATATTTATAATAAATTATCAACCTGATGCAGTAGAGAATCAAAAGGACTCCAGTTTCAACACTAGTAATAAATTACCCCCAAATTATAATCCATTAATGCTCCCATTTGAAACTGATTTTCTATCGATATATTAGTGAGGTCTCTGAACTCATTTTCCTTACTAAATGGCTCAATTTTAAAATGAAATATAGAAAAAAATGGAGGGGTAAACTCTAGAAATTACCTTCCTTTTGATATGCCTCATTAGTTAGTATGCAAATATTAGTTTTGCTTTTTTTTCCCCCTGTAAGTCTGTTCTTAGTACATATTATAGCTCATTGTGGGGTTATTTCTATTGACTGAATAATGTACACTGTGAACTGTAATTGTCAAACAAGTGAGTGGAGATGAAGAAAGTAATGTTAGGAAGGCACAGGCTTCTGTCGCTCTAGCAGGAAAACCTTGCAGTGTCTCTCATCTACACTCTAATCTTCAGATTTATTGAAACTCTTACTTTTCTTATGCTCCATTAAAAATTTGAATTATTTGGGGGTTTTTGCCCTCGAGTTGTATGTCTCATGTATTTTTGGATATTAAGCCCTTATGAAATATATGATTTGGAAATATCTTCTTTCGATCTGTAAATTGCCATTTGATTTTGTTGACGTTCCTTTCTTTGGAGTTTGATGTGGTCCCACTTGTTTATTTTTGCAGTTGTTGCCTTTGCTTTTAGTGTGAGACCCAAAAACTCATTGCAAAGACCGATGGCAAGAAGATTACCTCAATGATTTCTTCTAGCTGTTTAATCACTTAAAGTCTTATGTTCAACTTTTTAATCCATTTTTAGTTGACTTTTCTGTTTACTAAAAGACAAGGGCACTGTTTCACTTTTTCATAGTACTATCTAGTTTTCCCAGTGCCATTTTTGAAAAGCTTCTCCTTTCCCCACTGGATATTCTTGGCTCCTTTTTCATAAGCTAACTGACAATATATGGGTGTGCAGTCCTTTCTGGCTTTTTTGTTCTGCTCTGTTGATCTATGTGTCTGTTTCCATGCCAGTCAATAAATTTGAAATATATTTCGTTTTGTGTCTTTTAAACATTTCTTTCATGAGTGTCTTGAATATTTTCATACATAGATCTTTCAACACCTTGCTTAAATTTATTTCTAAATACTTTATTTTTTTGATGCAATTATAAATGGAATTATTTGTATTTCTATAAGTTTTTTGGTGTATGGAAAGGTACCTGAGTTTTATGTATTCAAATGCAATAAACAAAATGCATGCTATTTTTTACAGAATAGACAATTTTCCCCCAAAAAAGACATACGGAATCCCAAGAAGTATATGACAACATCATATATGCTCAACAGCATATCAGGGAAGTACAAATCAAAAGTATAACACATACCACCTCACTCCTGTTTAAATGGCTTTTATCAAAAAGTAGAAATAGGTGTGATTGAGGATGTGTAGAAAACGGAGGTCTTAATGGATTCCTGGTAGGAATGTACATATATTGGTGCAACTCCCATGGAATACCTTCGGGAAGTGTCTCATGAAATTTCACACTTTTGGATATATATTCATTCCTGAATATATATTCAAAAGAAATGAAGTAATTATCTCAAAGAGAAATCTATACTCCCATATTCACTGCATTAATATTGACAGTAGCCTGCTGCTGCTGCTGCTGCTGCTGCTAAGTCGCTCCAGTCATGTCCGACTCTGTGTGACCCCATAGACGGCAACCCACCTGGCTCCCCTGTCCCTGGGATTCTCCAAGCAAGAACACTAGAGTAGGTTGCCATTTCCTTCTCTGATGCATGAAAGTGAGAAGTACAAGTGAAGTTGTGTCTGACTTTTAGAGACCCCATGGACTGCAGCCTACCAGGCTCCTCCATCCATGGGATTTTCCAGGCAAGAATACTGGAATGGTTGCCATTTCCTTCTCCATCACAATAGCTTAGAAACAACCTATTGTAAAAAAATAAATCTAAGTATCTGTCAGCATGTGAAGAGATTAAAACAATGTAGTGAGTTATATAGCCATTAAAAAAGAAAGAAATTCTTCCATTTGTGGCAGCATGGATGAAATTGGAGGGTCTTATGCTAAGTGAAATAAGTTAGAGAAAGACAGATACTGTATGATCTATTTATAAGAAATCTAAAAAAAAAAAAAGTGGAACTCAGAAATGGCATAGGAAAGTGATTGCCAGGGCTTGGAGAGTGGAGGAAGTAGGAACGGGTTTGTAAAAGGTTATACATGTTAACATATGAAAATTATAAGGTCTGAGGATCTAATGTGTAGCATGATGACTCTAACTGATAAAATTGTGTTGTATAATTGGTGATGTCTAAGAGAATGGAACTTACCTGTGTTCTCTTCAAAAAATAAAAGATAAACATGTCAGATGATAGCTATGTTACTTAAGTTAGTAGAAAGGGAAGCTCTTTTCTAATACATGTGTAAATGAGGGTCAGCACTATGGCAGAGGTGTAGGGGAAAATGGCATTTGGAGTGGGTTGCCATTTCCTCCTCCAGAGAAGCTTCCTGAACCAGGCATTGAACCACCTCCTGTGTCTCCTACATTGCAGGCAGATTCTTTAGCTGCTGAGCCATCAGGGAAGTCCTAACAACTCTACCGTACGACCTAGAAATTCTACTATTGGGCATACACCCTGAGAAAACCATAATTCAAACACACACATGTGCCGGGAGCCAACTCATGATATCCCACCCATGACAAGGTCATGAGGAGAAAACCTGACAGGCAAGGCGGTTCAGGTTTTCAGGGATTCCCAAAAGCTGCCCCTGGCACTCACCTTAAAGATGATATCTGTCTTTCTGATGCTTGCTTCAATAGCGTACTCCCGAATTTCTGTGACACAGGCAGAAGGCCTTCCCTGATCTCTTTCCAAATAAGAATCAATTTAGAACTTTAATCAATAAATTTTCTGGGTGGTGGTATCTTATGAGATTATCCAGGATGAAAGGAGTGTTTCAATTTAAACTCTTTTGCTGGCATTCTAGTTTGATTAGCAAATGCATCTATGCCCTTCGTACAAATATGCATGACTGCTTACAATACCCTAATCATAAAACAGCATAAAGAACCTGATCATATAAAGGCCTTAATAGACATAGAGCCCTTCAGGGAGTGAGGAAGCCCTATTAGAAAACACAAGAAAAATTATTCTAAAACTGGCTATTGGGTTAACATTTGCTTGCTGTGTTTTTGCTCTTAATGTGCTAAGGTTGTGTTATGGAAACCATTGTTAATATAGTTAAAAGATCTAGAAAAATAAGAGCTTAGCCCTAGTGTGGTAACAATGAGATGGTTGTTAATTGTCAGCCAGGAGTGCTAGGCAGAGGCTACCTCACTGAAGCCACAGAGTCTATATGGGGTAATCCTCTTAGATAAATTCAACTGACAACTTCTGCAGAAGAATTGACCTTTGTGTTAACAAGGTTATACTTCTACTATGTTGTGACATGCTGTACTGTTGCCCTAAGAAACTGAACCTTTTCTGTTAAGATCACCACAGAAACGAAAAATAGGTTTACATTCACCTGACTTGCATAATGTGTCAATAGGCCCGAAGGCCAGAAGATAATGTACAAGACCCTCATAGACAAAGAAGTATGCAGAAAACACCCTGGTTTCATGAAGGACACGCTGATGTAATGTTAAACTATCTTCCCCTCAGAAATGTACTAACTTCGGGTATAAATGCTATAGTAAACAATAAAGCATTGCCAGACTCTGCTGCACAACCCCAGTCTGGTCTGTGTCTCTTTCTCTCTCTCTTTCTCTCTCTCTCGTTCTTTCTCTCTCTCCCTTTCTTTCTCTCTCTCCCTCGCTGACGCCGTTCATCCTGAGGGAACCCCTGGTTCTTGCCGGGGCTGGAGCCTGGCACAGGTGTACCCCAAAATTCATTGCAACAGTGTTTACAGTAGCCAGAACATGGAAGCAATCTAGATGTGCACTGAGAGAGGAATGGATAAAGAAGTTGTGGTACATCTATACAAGGGAATTTTAACTAACCCTAAAAAAAGCACATTTGGGTCACTTGAGCTGAGGTAGATGAACCTACAGCCTATTAAGTAGAGTGAAGTAAGTCACAAAGAGAAAACCAAATATGGTATGTTAATGTATATATGGAATCCAGAAAAATGGCACTGGTTAACCTATTTTCAGGGCAGGAACAGAGGCACAGATGGAGCAGATGTTTGTGGACATAACAGGGGAGGAGAGGGCAAGTTGAATTGAGGGAATAGCATTGAAACACAGTACATTACCATGTGTAAAATATTAACAGATAGCTGGTGGAAAGATGCTGTATGACACAGGAAGCTCACCCCGTGCTGTGTGACCACCTAGAGAAGTGGGATTGGGTGCGTGGTGGGGGGATTCAAGAGGGAGGGAATATATGTACACTTCAGGCTTATTCACAGCATTGGACAACACAGTTTAAAGAAATTATATTCCAATTAAAAAATAAGATATATCTTTATCAAATTCTCATTTTATATACTTTAAATATTTGACAGTTTTATGCCAATTCTACTTCAAACAATACTCTGCTTGCTAGTCACTATTCATGACATTTGATTTATATATGTTGTTGTCTACATAGGAAAAAGAATAACTTTGCAGTATCTACAGAGACAGGCAAAATGGAAACTTTTTTGATGCTTAAATATCACTTAATCAAAAGAATTAATAATTAAGTAGTTATCAGTGGATGAATAGCCCCTCGGCCTTGCAACCAAAAAAATAAAACTGCTAAAAAAAATAGCCCCTCAGCAACACAACCAAAAACAAAGAAAAAAAAAAAAGGCTAAAAAAAGAATTGTTGCAATCTTTCAACTTAGTGGCTCTAAGTATGAACCTTGGAGTCCTCTAGACCATGAACATACTCCCAGTCCACCACTCACTAGCCCTGAATCTTTAGGCAAGCCTTATTTTACTTCTCTACATAATGTCATTCAAACAAGTGTCTACCTCATGGAGTTGCATTAGAATTAATGGAGATAACGCAAAAAAAAAAATTTTTTTTCAGAGAAAGATCAGAAGAAGATAAATGCTTGACTGATGTTTGTTACTTCACATTTTCTTATTTTGAAGCTTACAATAAGGGAGCCTTCTCAAGCAAAACCACCCATCCACAGGGCTGTGTAGTGAAGGGCTCAGCCTCATTCAAAGGGAAGTCTGGACTTTGCCCTTGTTTCCTGGGAGCTCCTCTCTAAACCCTTAGGCTGTTTCCTCTGAAAAAGGGTGATTAAAGGTATCAAATGTTAACACTGAGAAAAGTGCATTTGTTTTTGTGAGGGTCTTGGGCCAGACTGACAGGGATGTCAACAGTGTGACTTAGAGTAAAAAGTTTGAGCCACAAAAATGATGTGAATCAGAGAGTACAGCTAGGAAAGTGAACTCCTCTAGTGAAGTTAGGAATCCTATGGTAAAAAGTAGACTCAAGTGGCAGGTTCAGAGCACTGTCTCTAGTTCTGTCCTATTCAGCCTTTTAGTCAGTGACTCAATTATCATATTATCATAGGACAGGAAACTGTGAGGGCTACTGTATGTGGAATAAAAGACCAAACATCCAGTGCTTTCCATCTAATAGGGCAAAGACTAATAGCAAGTGCATCCACAGTTCTTTGAAAGAAAGTCACTCATTCATGTCCAACTTGTGACCCATGGACTATGCAGTCCATGGAATTCTCCAGGCCAGAATACTGCAGTGGGTAGCCTTTCCTTTCTCCAGGGAATCTTTCCAACCTAGGGACCAAACCCAGATCTCCCACATTGCAGGCAGATATTTTACCAGCTGAGCTGCAAGGGAAGCCCCCTCACTTCTACTTCTGTAATTATGTCCAAATAATCAGGGTATGAGGGTTTGGGTGGAAGAAAAGACCTCAGTGGTTATATGGCTCTCACTGTATGCTGTGAGAGCAGCATGAAAATTCAGTGGAATTTAACTCTGCACGAATAAAAGTCTTTCATTGACCAAACAACGAATGAAGCCCTGGTAGATGCAAAGAATGGACAATAGTCAAGAGCACACATGTGGACTTTGTAAAGTAGGACTTAAAATTTAATAGAAAAAGAGAAATGAGGAAAATTCAAAGCTAAATATTGAACCATAATTGGGACACGTGTTAAGAGGGAAAAGCACAAAATGCCATATGTACACATAACAAGGGGACCTGAGCTGTCTCAGAATCACAAAAGGCTGCTTTGTGGAAGCGGTTTTTACTGAGACCTGAAAGATGTTGGGGAAGCATGAGGTGAAAGAGCGAGGGTCTTCCAGGGAGAAGAAATGGCATTGATAAAGAGCTTTAGCCATAAGTGAGAGTATAGAGTGAGAAGAACAGGCATGCCAGGATTGAAACTTCAAATAATTTAATTTATTTGGTAAAACTTATGCTAACTGGACAATGAATACAAAGCAGAATATGATTACTTCTGTGAAAGAGATAAGAATCAAATTTTGCAGAGCATAGGAGATATTTCCATTTGCCAGGTAATTCCGTGAAGAGTCCCCTAAACCTAGGAAACCTGGTTGCTATTGCTACTTTTGCATCGAGTTTTATAAGTTTAGATAAGTGACTTAATCATTCTTGGATTCACTTATAGATTCTTAATATGGGAGGAATGTCTAGTTAATTTCCAACATTTCTTCCATTTCTGAATATCCAGTGTATCCCACAGGTTATTATCTGGAATAAAGAAAACCCTTTTACATACCAAGAGTAATGGCTGAAATATCTACAATATTATATAAAAAGCATTGAAATTCTTGTTTTTTTCCCCCTTTGTTCAGTTTTCTAAAATATAATTTCCAGATAAAATAGCAAGATATTTAAACTATACATGACAATTTAAATAGGTATACATGATTAATGGATTCCCTCATTGATTTGATTAACATATCTATTAATATCACCTCACATATTTACCTTTAAAGATCTTTTTGGTGAGAACTTTTAAGTTTTTCTCTCTTACATGTGTGCTAAGTGACTTCAGTCATGTCCAACTCTTTGTGACACCATGGACTTTATAGCCTGCCAGGGTCCTCTGTCCTTGGGGATTCCCCAGGAAAGAATACTAGAGTGGGTTGCCATGCCCTCCTCCAGGGGATCTTCCTGACCCAGGGATTCACCCCATGTCTCTATGCATCCTGCACATGCAGGAGGGTTCTTTACCACTAACATCACCTGGGAAACCCCACAAATGTCAATAACACATTACAAACCACAGTCACAATGTTACACATTAGATCCTTAGATCTCATTCATCATCTTACAGCTTAAAGTTTATGTACTTTTACCAAATTCATTCTTAAATCATTGATTTCTCAGCACTTATTTTTACAGGACCTGTGACATGTTTTTGTATTTACGATTTTGGAGTCAGGAAAAAAGATGTCCCCCTCCTGTTGTAGCAGTTTAGCATTAGATCTTTGAGGGACCATCTTTATCTAGCAGCTCCATAGCCACCCCTATCGTTGTCAGAAATCAAGATGATTTACACAGATAAGGAAAATAAAGGAAACTGGCTTCCCTGGTGGTGCAGATGACAGAGAATCTCCTTGCAATGTGGGAGACCTAGGTTACTCCCCTGGGTCAGGGAAGATCCATTCAGAATGGAATGGTTACCCACTCCACTATTCTTGTTTGAAGAATCCTTTGGACAGAGAAGCCTTGTAGGCTACAGTCCACGGGGATCACAAAATGTCAGACATGCCTGAGCGACTAACACACAATGGGCTTTAAAGATTTGGAAGCTGTAGCAGAGCTCAGGAAAGCTTAAAACGAAAAGCAAAACTCTTTGAGACATGCGAGAACAGGGGTGCATGAACACTTTTAGGGCCATGGGGCAAAGAAGAGAATGGATACTGCAGTCTCTAAAGAGTATTGTACATGGCTGCAGCTAAAAGTGAGGGCCTCTGACCAGAGCTCTGGGCTTCAGTGGAGAGATTTGGCCACTGCCCAGTAAGAAAGGAGTCAGAGGAAAGAATCAATCCACGAATCTCTTTCTCCACTGACTCAACAATTTCTTTTGTCCACCACTGGCCAAACTCAAGTAGAATTCAGAAGCCAGGAGAGCTAGAGGGATAAAGTCTGACCTTCTCAGCCTCCAAAGCTTCATAACATAATAGAAAATGATCAACACAGTTCCAGAGAGGCTAATAAAGAATATCAAACACACCCACCATTTCTATGTAATAGATATGTTTTCTTTATCTTATGAATCTATTTACAGTGATTTTTTCTAGACATTTAAAATGACTGGGTAGG
>JADEYB020000019.1:32536473-32546551 GCA_015832495.2 Alces alces
CATTTCATTGATTGACTCAACTAGTCCCATACTGTTGGATGCCTTTTTTGGCTCTTACGTCTGCCTCATTCCTTGCATGTGGTCAAGGTCCTTTTCATTTCCTGTATCTTTCACATCCTTTGTGTCTTTTCACTTGGCAGAGCCCTCTTTGATTTTTAGTGTCATAATATTCCCAGCTCTTTCTGGTCTCTCTCTTATTCTCCACCAACACCAAGAGCCACAACAACTCAATCCACACTAAAGTTTCTCTTTTCTAATTCGGCTCTCTTGAACCTAATGTTCTTGGTTTCCTGTTGTTTTGTAGAAGAAAGACAAACTCTCCAAATTGGCATATATGATTCTCCCAAATGCATAAAAATCCATACAAGTATTTCTCCATTCTAACCCTACAATAATATATACATTATATCATGGGAGCATAATCATGAGTGATATAACATGAATGGTAAAAAATGAACATTTCTTGTGTTTTCATCAGACTTGATTATTCACTGATACATTATAATGCTATACATATTAATATCTCAGTTGCCTTGATCTAGGATGTCGGAGATCCTTCCTTCATAAGATGATCCTAAATGAATTGACAGATATACTGTTTTCCTATTTTTCCACATCAATATCCCAACAACCTTTCAAAAGTCCATCATAAAGCCATCCCATTTGCATTGCTCCTATGACATACTCAGATGGCTCCTAGCTTTACCTCAATCTACTGTAGCACCATGTTGACATCACGTCTTAATGTTCTTCACTCTACCATGCAATATAGTAATTTATTTGTTTATATCACCCTCTCCTTCACCACAACTTGAGGGTCTGCTTCTGGAAAATAGAAACTTTTCTAAACCTCAGTTGAAATCCTCACTGTGCCCATGATATGTGACTTACTAATCTATAAGGTCAGTGAACTTCAAAGGGTCTTCATTTGTTTGTTTCCCTTCAGTAATCACTGTTGCTGTTCTTGATATAGCAGGGCCATTTCTTCAAATGTAATCTTACATGAAAATCTGTAAAAGAGGGGAAAGTCAATGCTTTCTGGATGGCAAGGGAGTGATTGTTAAATCCTGTCCAAATATCCCCTCTTTGGCTATTCCTGACTGACTCTATAGAATATCTATGGCTCTGTTCAATATTGTCTGAAATCTATAGTATTCATGTTATATGTCACTGCCAAGCAAGTAGAGCATTCTCAATGTCATCACCTCTGTTCTTGATGTAAATTCCTAAATTTATGCTTGAAGTAAATTTTATAAGCGACAAATACATGAAGACGTGTGTGTTCTATTAATGAGTGTATGATTCCTCCAATTGCATTGGACTTTTATTGACAAATTTTCCCTCTTAGAGATACCATCCTTCCTGCTGGAAATATCTAGATATTGAAGGAAAGAAAGGTAAGCAAGTAACACAATAGAATCAGATGTTTTGGGCAGTAAATGACTTAGAAAGTGCTTGCAGGGTTTTTTTCAGGGTGTTTTACATTTTGGAAGAAGAAAGCGAAAATAGAAGAAAGCTGACACTTTATATGCATGAAGGAACCAAAGGAGAGTCGATAGATTGCTTTCTGGTAGAGTATTCTGTCATGTTCTGAAAGGATTGGGTTATCCCAGGTAAAGGGAGGAGCAGGACTCAGGCAAGAATAACCCTGGCTATGAGGGAAGAGGTTGGTTTTGCTGGACAGTGTTCCTGTATGTGGGTGAAAGGTGTCTTTGCCCAAAAGAAGATAATTTGGCTGGATTCTGCCCTGAAGACTTGCCAGGCTTTGTTCATCTCTAGAACTATAGCCTTTAGTGACAACAAAAGAATACTCTTAATACAAAGTACAGTTTCAGAAAAAAGAGGAGGGAAGAGAAAATGGAAATAAAAGGGAATATGAGATATTTGCTCTTACAATACTAAAAAAAGAACATATATATTTTGGTCCTTAAAAATAAAGTGTTCTAACATCTATTCTCCTTCACTACCCAAGTCTTTGACTCACATTACTTTTGCTGCTTTTCCTTCCTTCTTTCTCTTCCTTCTCTCTTATTTATCCTCATTTCCCTTCTATCTTTTGATTTCCCAATTTTTGTTTTCTAGGAATTACTGACAAAGCCCTAATGATGCTGCACAACCAGCCCAGCAACATCACTGACTTCTTAGGAGAGCCAGTCAAGAGAAGGCCCTCATTCCAGGTTGTCTGGAGGCTGTGGAACAAGCTGAACACCCTAATCCAGTCACATTGCTCCAGTGTCAGTAGAGACTCAGTCTATTTGGAGGATTTTATAATTCAGAGATATACTAGGGCATGTTTGTAAGGCCAAATAATTAATGACATGGATAGTTACTCTAAAAGGAAGAGAGAATAGTCTCACTTCTCAGATAAATGTGATTTGAATCCAGCTTTCAGATATGCTTGGTGTCTATGTGACAAGTTGGACAATTGTCCAGAATCCCCAGGTGGGGAACAGATGCACACCAGTATTTCTACCATTCAATTGTTCAGAGTGTTTATGATACATGGGTTTCCTGTGGGTCAGCTAGGAGGCATATGACTGTGGGCTACTTAATGTTCTCCAGATGATGCTTGCAGGTTGAGGGAAACAGAGAGGCTATGGTGACTACTGCAGGTGGTGAGATGTGGGTACCAGAATATTTCCCCTGATTAAAAAGGAAACTATGATGTTGGGGATCCCCAACTTCTGAATGTCCGTGATAATCACAAGGATCCCACACAAGAGAAGCATTTGTCAGTCGGCGGGTATTTTGACCAGTCTGCGTGGACCAAGAGAAGGCTACAACAGCACCATGTAAGTCAGTGATGTCAGAACTTTCCCATCTTGTTACCATCTACCCTGTTCCAACATGGCCCAAGGAATGAAGATCCAGAGAGGGAGAGAGAAGGAACCTTGCAGAAATGGACATATCAATGCTTCCTGGAAGGTCCTCTGGGCCTCAGCAGGGGAGAGGGAAACATTGAATAGGCTGAATATGAGATGGAGTTGACACTTGACTGACCTGGCCTTGTGAAACCCAGAGTGATAGAATGTATGGAATGGTTGCAAGATGATGCTGAAAATGAGGATGCAGTGGACTGTGAGTGAAGACAGCCAGTGGAGGAGGATGGAGCCAGTTCACATTTCTGTCTGCTATGTTCTCAACCTTTGTGTCCCCCAGAAATTTTATATGATGAAATCCTGATTCCCATGGTTATGGTATCCATAGGTGGTGCCTTTGTCAGGTGATGGAGTTATAAGGATGGAGCCTCTTCAGTGAGGTGAGTGCTTTTATGTACAATAGACACACAGAGCTCCCGAGCCCTTCCCCCCATTTGAGGATACAATAAGAAGTGTGTGACCAGAAAGGACCCTGCATGACCACGCTGTGGAAATCCATTCCCATTGTTTATAAGTCTGTGATAATTTGTTATAGCAACCCAGAAGGACTAAGACAGCATCTTAACAATCTTTAGACAGTTCAGTAAACCTCATGCTATTTGTACAAAGTTTAGAAGCACTGATCCTCTCTGGTGTAACACTGTGACAGTGGGCTGACAGTCCGCGGCTGGCTTTCATAAAGAATCCTGAAAATTCAATCTTCTTGGTAGCATGACCAGAACCATGAAAAATTGTCTAATACTTTTATTCTAATAACTTAACCCAAAATAATTTTCTGTGATTCTATGTAATCTCTTAATGGTCTTCTTTGTAATGCCAGCTTCTGCTATTTGTGACTAATTTTAATAGGAACTTCATTCTCTCAATTGTAGGGGTAGAATTTCTTTTGATTTTCAATTAAATGAAAATAAGAAATGTTAACAAATTACCTCTTAGATTTGACATCTCTGCAGAGTCTGTGTTTATTTTTTTTTAAGAGGAGGCCCATTTCACAGAGCATGCATGAAAAAGCTGTAAATTTCAAAGAAGCTTGGTATGGGATAGATCATTAGGACCATATCAGAGCTGGATGGAATGGATGTGGATTTACCACTCATCACTGATTCGGCACTCCAGGATCTTGGTGTACATGTCAACTGTACAGGAATCCCTGCTCAGGCACTTGAACACTTTATAAAATGTAGAATGACACACATCTTCCTTGCTGGACACCATTGCTGCGAATCCTGACCAGTACATGCGATCCTCAGACAACATCCATCTGACTGGAAGAACCATCTGAATACCCAAAAAATAATGACTTCTTATGCGCTTTATTAGTATTTGCTTATCTTTGTCTCTTATAATTATCAAATTAAGATTTGGGGAAGACATACAAATATAAAACTCTCTAGATGTGGATTTTTGAACCACCTTATGAGAAAACAATTAGGAATCTAAAAAGTAGAAACATAAGTTTAGTTTTAACTTTTCTTTTCTCTTTTCTTCCTTCCCACTCTCATCCTTTGATTTGAGGAGAACAGAGAAAGAAGACAAGTGGACTTCAATAGCAGATGTCCTGGGATACTTTGAGAAAAATGCTGAGCTTGGAAATTCTGTTCTCTAGTTCTCTTACTCTTGAAAATATTTCAAACACCTGTGCCCAGGAAGAGGCAAACTTTTGGTGGAATTGTGTGCAATGCAGGAAGGATGCACATGTCAAAAATTGCAGTGAAATTCTGATTCATTACAGTAGAATCTATCACTCTGAATGACTAGGCTCCTGCTTTATGTAGTAGCATTCTAGCATATAGAATTCATGAATCTTTTTCTTACAAAATGAAAGATTTCAAAACTCCTTCCACATTACAGAGGTCACCTCTTTCATTCATGTACAAACCAAGAAAGGCCTTTGCAGGATGCTCACCTGGGTGAATCGCCTCTCTAATATTGTTTGAACTTTGTATGACTTTTTAATATACTCTTTGGCATTTGATAGAATAGCATCTGAGATGAAATTCTTAATCCGCTGGTCCATGATTAGATAATACAGAGGACTATTCCAGAGGTACTGAAACATGAGTATCCATCTAGTAAGGTCTTCATTCTAAGCAATCATAAGAAACAGTCTTATTAAAATAATCATAATTCAGTGATTTTTGGTAACATGTGATCTTTGCTCAGAGCAGCTGACCTAAAAGACTTTTGCTTATTCCTATGTGTATGCGGAATTTTGAAGGTAGTAAAAGTTGCAAAATTATAAAATGTAAGCTATTAGTTCATACTTTGCTGAATTAATAAAATTCTGGATTATTTTAGGAACTAATTCATCTGATGAGTTATAATTTATAACATGAAGAATGTTCTTTTTTCCTCTGAAATTCTACCACCCACTCAGTGAGTTCTTTGATGTTTTTATATTTGCATGAAAGAAATCTAGGTATATTATGACAAGTCAGTATGTGCCTGCAGTACCTGACCCAGGAAAGAGGCATTCTGCCTGTGCCCACATCATTGTCACCCAGTGATTCTTTCATATTAATGAATCAGATGAGTCATTCATATTGATTTTTGATTGGTAATTTGTTTTATGATATTACAACAAAAAACCATGAAGAAGACATGCCATTCCTAAACAGGCTTTCTTTCCTCAGTTGATCCCAACACCAGCCCCCATGCTGGTATCAGAAGAGTCTGTCTTGTTGACATGTGTCCGGGCAGAAAATGGCACAGTGTTGTCTTTAGTAACAGCATCCGTGGGATTCACAATGGAGGGTTTTCCCCCTAGTTCACTACTACTAGTAGAATTGAGCATGAAAATGCCAGGGGGCTGAAGATCTCTAATTAATATGCTTGATTTCTTTGCAGCCATGAACTGATTTAGTGGTAAAGAATAGAGAACCATATAGGATGAAATATAGTAATGCACATTAAGTGCTTAGTAAAACATATGGACATGTAGTAACTCTCAAAAACATTTAAATTCAAGCTTATTGAAAAACCCGTCCTCCTCCTCCTTTTTGAACTTTTTCTTTACTTGATCATCCTCATTATTAATGAGCTTAACAGAGGAAAAGGTTGCTGGTATCATTAAGAAAATTGTAGAGAAATAAGATAGTATTTAAGGGGAGATGGATGTGAAAATATTTTAAATAATATTAGAACAAAGGATAATGCAGGAACTCAGAAAGGGAGATTATAACGTTGAAATATTGGAGCTGCCATAAATGATTGAGGCTGGATATGTAAACTGTGCTATGCTCAGAACAGAGACAATTGTTGTGGCCATGAGAAGCAAAGCAATGTTATATAGGCCATTGTGGGTGAGACTTACAAATTAAAAATATAAGGTGACAGAGGAGTCATTGAGAATGACGAATGTAGGAGGTGTCAGAGAGCAGAAGCAGAATCAGGAGAGCCTTGAAAGGCAGACGCACTGGCTCAAGTGGTGCAGTATAGGATTTCCACGTATGAGTCACTAGTAACAGGGGTACTCAAAACTGTGGTGTGTTTCTTACATATTCATGAATTTTATAATCTTATATTTTATACATGGACGTTCCCATTCATTTCCTGTTTCGTACAGTATAAAGGCTGCAATCCTGTGTCTAATGCAGTGGTTGAACTAAACTTGTCTGCATGGAGAATTTATAGATCTGTTGTTTATTTTGCTACTACAGATCATCCCATGATTTCATTCATTCTTCATCAACTTAATAATATAATTTCTCTTCAACTGCTTACAGTTCTTCCACCGTTTTTGCATGTACAGTTACCATTAATTATGTCTAATAATCTGGAGCTTGGTAAGCTACATACTGTCTCATCTGATCCAGTGAAAAACCCAGGTGAAAGACTCATGTTCATCTGTTGGGCTTTTTTGCTTTCTTCAGGAGCATGGAGGGAATTGGTATGGCAGATGTTGGTGGCATTGATATACTCTGGTTTACTGTGGGAATACTTTTCATCCTGAAAATGATTAGGCAATAAGTTAAGATTGTTGGGCATTCAGTAGATGAACCCATTACCAAAACATTAACATGTTTGATAGATATGTAATTTTTTAACAGGGGAGTATCACAAAATTTGAAAGTCATTTTTTCCCTACTTTTTCTATATATTCTCTCTATAGAAATTATTTTGCATCTAACTTTTCTAAGTTCTAACTTTTCCCATCTCTATTTTATCATTATCTTTTTTTTTTAATATTTGAACCAAATATAGTACTTTTTACCAATAGTTGGTGCTTCCCAGGTGACAGTAGTGGTAAAGAATATTCCTGCCAATGCAGGAGATAAAAGAAGCCTCAGGTTTGACCCCTTGGTGAGGAGCATCCATGCACGAGGGTACAGCAGCACACTCCAGTATTCTTCCTGGCGATCCTATAGACAGAGGAGCCTGTTGGGTACAGTCAGCAGGGTTGCAAAGTGTTGGACACAACTGAAGTGACTTAGAATGCATGCATGCATCTATATTTAACCATTTAATCTCTTGTGTACTGTGGGTTAGAGCCAATATATTCCCTTGTAAGGAGTTATACAGTAATGACTCTGACTTAGCTCTGAACCAGCTCAACAAAAAGCTTAGTGTTCATCCCAGGTGCAGAATACAATGCTGTTTATGGTGACAAAATGGTACATCAGAAAAACAAGGCATAAAGTTATAGGAAATACTAACGAATGAACTGAGAATAATGAGTAGAAAAATCTACCTAATATTTTGATAGAGAAAAACTAGTTTTTAGCAGAAATTATGAACATTTGAAGAGATTACTTGGAAGAGATGGAAAAAAAATGGACAGTCAAAAAAGGAGGATGAAACAAAAACTAGTGAGTAAAAAGAACTTCGAGAATTTAATAGAAACCTGTAGCGCCGCCTTTTATTAGCTGTCTGCTCTACTGTGTGCTCCTTGAGTGACCTAAAAGAATTAACATACAACTTTCAAATACCTTCATCAGAAAGAGAATAGTTGTTTCCAATTGTAAACACCTCTTCTACTATAATTCTAAACCTATTCACTGCAAATCTTAAAACAATAATTTGTAGCATTAAAAAAACTACCAGTATTCGTTTTTGTGACCAGGATTCAGCTTTGTTTAACATGTTCCATCCACGCAGTTCACTGCAGAGCAGTTCTCATTTATTGGCTATTTACTCTGAGCCTGGAGAAGAAAGCCCAGAGAGACCCTGAAGGACCAGAAAATCAACATGCTTCCTTTTCCCCAGTCCCACCTAAAAGTGCTTTAGTCAGGTAGTATTATGGACTGAATGTGTGTTCTTCAAATTCATGTGTTAGATCCTGAACTGCCAAAGTACATTGTTTTGAAAAGGATTCTGACTTTTTGGCATGCCATGGTTTATAGCCCTCCAGACTCCTCTGTCCATGGGATTTCTCAAGCAAGAATACTGGAGGGGCTTGCTGTTCCCTTCTCCAGGGAATCTTCCAGACCCAGGAATAGAACCCAGGTCTCTCCCATTGTGGGCAGATTCTTTACCATCTGAGCCACCAGCAAAGCCAGTTAAGGTTAAATGAGCTCTTAGGGTGGAACACTCATCCAATAGGTTTAGTGTCTCCATGAAGCGAAACACCAGAGAATTTTCTCCTCTGTCTCTGTGTCTGTGTGTCCTTTCCTCTGTCTCTCTTCCCCACCCCCCACCCTGTGTGAGGACGCACGGAGAAGCCATCCTGGGAAGAAAGAGTTCTTACCAGAACCTCACCTTGCTGGTGCCCTGATCTGGGACTTCTAGCCCCCAGAGCTGTGAGGAAATAAATTTCTGGTGTTTATTCCACTGAGTCTATTGTATTCTTTTATGGCATTCTTGGCTGACAAACAGAAAATCATTTATTTTGGAAATTTAAAAAAGAAAATGAATGAAAGGAAATTGAAAAAGTTATTGCACTTCTTAGGAATCTTTCAGATTTCACAAAACTGGTCCTTTCTTCGATTTCCACATCTTATGAGCTGACGGCGTCTTTAACTTAGAGAGTGTGTTATTTGAAATTTGGTTGATGCAGCCCTCTTGTTGAAAGGACGGCATGGCCCAGTCACTTATGTGAAGGTACCTTCTGGGAGCCTGGCAGGCTACAGTCCATGGGGTCGCTGGAGTCGGCCACGACTTAGCAAATAAACCACCACCACCACAGTACTTACAAACTCATTGTACATTCTTGTGGAAAGATTATGCATGTCGTGGGACAGCCTGGAGAAATGGCTAAATGTTTTTCTAAGGAACTTCAGAGGGACGCCAAACACGTCAGGACCGCAGGACAGGCATACGTTGCCTTGGCACAGGAGCAGATTTGACATGACCAGCAGCAGGAGCAGGCAGGACCCTGCTAAAATAAAAACAGGAGCCATTTTGAGATGATCTAGTCACCTGAGGGTATCAAATCCATCCTGTGGAGGGAAGCCTTCTCTTTCCCTGTTGCTCTGAGCAGGAGTTGGTGCTGTAGTAGCTGGGCTGGGGAAGAAGGAGCGCCTTCTGTGTGAATTTAGATGGATGATGATATTTGCACAGATAGAGGGAGAAGTAGGTTACTCCCTGCATTTTTGTATTGTCCCAGAAGTATTTCTGTGGTCTGCAAACATTTGGAACTTAATCTGAGCCAGAGTATTTAGGCCATTCTTTTAAGACAGTTTAAACGAACCCAGGTTTTCTGCATTGCAGGCAGTCTTTACTCTCTGAGACCCCAGGAAAACATCATTCCAACATTAATAGAATACTATTCAGATGATGATCTGTACTTCTTAACGTGACACATCAGGAAGTATCACTGTTTGTGTAACCATTTGTAATTAAGTGTCAAAATTTTGCATGACTGCTTTGTTTTCTACTCAAGATGTTAATAAATATTGATAAACATTAAAAAAAAAAAAGACAGTTTAATGTTGGGACTCTGCAGACTCTGACCAGAGAGGCCCTCTAGGGGTTCTAATTTTTTCACTATACAATGACTAATGCTTGAATTTTAGACACTGAAATGACAAGTAGTGTACAGTTGTTCCTTGTGGTTTACCATTACGCTGGGGTAAGAGTAAACATATGACTGACTGATCTCTACTATTGAGTACAGAGAGAATACTATGAGAAAAAGGGTACTGAACCTTGGATCTGCTAACTCGCCTTTGTAACCCCATGCATGTCTTTGATACTTTCCCAAAAGCTCTAAAACATCTTAAAATTTGTGTTTCACAGTAGCCCTGTGAGTTAGCCTTCAT
>JADEYB020000019.1:32548720-32610138 GCA_015832495.2 Alces alces
AGGGTTTCCTGTTGATTGGAAACTTCCTCTATTAAGACTCCCTTCCCGGGACGGGTCTCCATCCCTAGCTCTTTTGTCTCTCTTTTTATCTTTTATATTTTGTCCTACCTTCCTTCAAAGACAATGGGTTGCTTTTCTGGGCGCCTGATGTCCTCTGCTAGCGATCAGTTGTTTTGTGAAATTTGCTCAGCGTTCAATTGTTCTTTCGATGAATTTGTAGGGGAGAAAGTGGTCTCCCCGTCCTACTCCTCCCCCATCTTGGCTCCTCCCCCAAGCTTTGTCTTTCTCAATCTACTCTGATTGAGGGCTATGTATCTCTATGTTGGTATTACTATTTTATTTTGTTTTGTTATTATAATTGGAGGCTAATTACTTTACAATATTGTATTGGTTTTGCCATACATTGACAGGAATAAACCATGGGTGTACATGTGCTCCCCATTCTGAACTCCACTCCCAACTCCCTCCCCATCTCATCCTTCTGGGTCATCCCAGTGCACCAGCCCCAAGCACCCTGGATCATGCATCGAACCTGGACTGGCGATTCGTGTCACATGTGATAATATACATGGTTCAATGCCATTCTCCCAAGTCAGCCCACCCTTGCCTCGCCCACAGAATCCAAAAGACTCTTCTATACATCTTTGTGTCTTTTGCTGTCTCACATACAGGCTTATCATTAACATCTTTCTAAAACCCATATATATATACATTAGTATACTGTATTGGTGTTGTTCTTCCTGGCTTAATTCACTCTGTATAATAGGCTCCAGTTTCATCTACCTCTTAAGAACTGATTTAAATATATTCTTTTCACAAGCTGAGTAATAAGCTATTGTGTATATGTTCTGCAGCTTTCTCATCATTCGTCTGCTGATGGGCATCTGGGTTGCTTCCATGTCCCGGCTATTATAAACTGTGCAGCAATGAACATTGGGGTACACCTGTCTCTTTCAATTCAGGTTTCCTCGGTGTGTATGCCCATCAGTGGGATTGCTAAGTCATATGGCAGTTATATTTCTAGTTTTTTAAGGAATCTTCACCCTGTTCTCCATAGTGGCTGTATTACTATTTTAAATATCAACCTAGTATATCAGAGAATTAAGGAGAACAAAATTACAATAGTATTAGTAAAAATACAGTCCCAAAATTGTAATCCAGTAATGCTCCCAGTTTTAAATGACTTTCTACCCATGTATTATTGACGTCCCCTACTCATTCCTTGCTAGGTGTTTCAATTTTGAAATAGAATGTAGAAAACAATGGGGTGGAAAATTCTGAAAATCACCTTGGATTTTTGATGCCTCAGATTAAGTAAGCAATGATTAGTTTTTTATAGTTAGTAGGGCTATTCTTAGCACACATAGCTCAGTGTAATGATTGCTATTGAGTGAAGGATGTATACTGTGAACTTCAATCACCAAACAGGTGATTGGAAATAAAGAAAGCACTGCCAGGAAGACATAGATTTTTGTTCTGGAAGGAAAAACTTACAGTGTCTCCCATCTACAATCTAATTTTCAGATTTTTCAAAACACTTACTCTTCCTTTGCTCATGTAATAATTTGAGTTGTTTGATTTTTTTCCTACTGAGGTGCATGAGTCTCTTATATAAACTATATGAAGTCCTTACCAAATATCTGATTTTGCAATTTTTTTTTCATTCTATAGGTTGCCATTTAATTTTACTGATGGCTTCTTTTACTATGCAGAAGGTTTTGAGTTTGATGTGGTCTCACTAGTTTATTTTTGCAGCTCTTGACTTTGCTTTTGATGACTGACTTGTTGAGCTGCTTGTATTTTGGAAAGTGATCCTTTATCAGCTGTTTTACTTGCTATTATCTTCTCCCATTCTTACCAAAAGACACAGACTGGATGAATGGATACAAAAATAAGATTCATGTATATGCTGTCTACAAGAGACCGACTTCAGTCCTAGAGACATATACAGACTGAAAGTGAGAGTATGGAAAAAGATATTCCATGCAAATGGAAATCAAAAGAAAGCTGGATTGGCAATTCTCATATTAGAAAAAATAGACCTTAAAATAATAACTATTATAAGAGAGAAAGAAGGACACTACCAACTGATCAAGGGTCAGTCCAAGAAAAAGGCAAAACAGTTTTAAATATTTATGTAGCCAACATAGGAGCACCTCAATACATGAAGAAAACACTAACTGACACAAAAGGGGAAATTGACAGTAACACACAAATATTAGGGCATGTCAACCCCGCACCTATACCAATGGGCAGATCAACAAAACCGAAAATTAATAAGGAAAATAAGCCTATAAGGAAATATTAGAGCAAACAGACCTAACTGATATCTTCAGTACATTCCATCAAATGCAGAATACACTTTCTTCTCAAGTGCACATGAAACATTTTCCTCATTTTGGGTCATAAATCAAACCTCAGTAAATATAAAGAAATTGAAATTATATCAAGCATTTTCTCTGACCACAACACTATGAGACTAGATATAGATTATAGGGAGAAAAAAAAAAAACTTTAAAGACCACAAACACATGGAGATTCAGCAACACATTTCTAAAGAGTAAACAGGTTACCGAAGAAATAAGGGAAATCTAAACATTCCTAGAAACAGATTACAATGAAAACATGATGATCTAAAACCTAGAGAATGCAACAAGAGCAGTTCTAAGAGGGAAGGTTATAGTAATACAAATGCTACCGCAAGAAACACATTGAAGAGACAACCTAACTTTACATATCTTTAGCTCTTTTTAAATTTCTCTTATCAATGTATTAGGGAACAGAAGTTGCTCAGTCATGCCCGACTCTTCGTGAGCCCATGGACAGTAGCCTGCACCAAGCTCCTCTGTCCATGGGATTTTCTAGGCAAGAATACTGGGGTGGGTTGCCATTTGCTTCTCCAGATCAATATCTTAAAGTTTTGTATAAAATCTTTCAACACATTTCTTAAGTTTATTTTGAGGTGTTTTATCTTTTTGTGATGCAATAGTAATTGGGCTTGTTTTCTTTATTCAACTTTCTGATAGTTCATTGTTGATATATAGGTAGGGAACAGAGTTTTGTATATTGGAATATACTAAACAGTTGTATGTTACAACTTTAAAGAATAGACATTTTACCATTAATAAGACATATAGATGGTCAAGAGGTATATGACAAGATGCTCAGCATTGCTAATAATCAAATGGGATGCAGATCAAAAGCACAAGAGATATCACCTCTTCCATGTTTGAATGGCTAGTACCACTATTGTAAGAAATGACAAATCTTGTTGAGGATGTGGAGAAAAAGGAGTGCTTGTGAACTGTTGGTAGGGATGTATACTGGTGCAACTCCCAGGGGAAAATACTGTGGAGGTTCCGCAAGAAATTTCAAAGAGAACTGTTATGTGATCCATTATCCCACTTCTGGATATATAGTCAAAGGAAATGAAATCATTGTCTCAAAGAGAGATCTGTATTCCCATGTTCACTGCAGCATAATTCACAGTAGCCTTGGTATAGGAACAACCGGAGTATCTTTCAACAGATGGATGGATTAAGACAATGTGATATGGCATATATAGGTAAATATTATTTAGCCATTAGATAAAGAAAGAAATCCTTCCAATTATTGCAACATGGATGAAACTAGAGGGCATTAAACTACATAAACTAAGTCAGACAAAGAAAAATACAATACGATCTCAATTATAAGAAATCTCAAAAAAATGTAATCTCTGAGAGACTGGACATCTTCGAGTGGCATACCGACTCAAGGACATGAGTTTGAGTAAACTCTGGGTGTCGGGGATGTACAGGGAAGCTTAGTGTGCCGCACTCCATGGGGTCACAAAGATTGGACATGACTGAATTACTGACTCAACTGAAGAGAGTGGAACTTACCTGTGTTCTCCTCAAAAACAAAAGTTAAGCATGTGTGTTGATGGCAATGTTACTTAATAGAAGGGAAACTGGTTCCTAATACATCCAAAAAAGGGGGTGGACAAGATGACAGAGGGGTAGGTGAAAGTGGGTACACTTCTCTCCACCGATGCATCAAGAACTTCTTTCTTTCTTTCTTTCTTTCTTTTTTCATCAAGAACTTCTAAAGATGCAGCAGTTCTCACAGAAGACCAGGTGAATACTGGCAGGACCCCCTGACTACTGAGAAGGAATATCCAGATCCACACAAAACTCAGTAGGACAAAGGAAAGAAGGGACAAGGAGGAAGGGGAAAAAAAGAGGAGAGCACGTGGGACCAGCCTGCACCTGGGGCTGAGGGAGCTGAAGTGCAGGGGAGAGATCCCCACGTCCATGGCCGTCCGCTGGAATGGGGGAATCATTTGAAGCTGTTGGGGAGTGAACGAACGAACCTGTGACTATCTGAACGGAGTGAGAACTACATAGACAAGCCATGCTGCTGCCTTGCATACCTCGGACAGGGTTGTAAGTTCACTGGTGTCCACGGAAGCTGGGAGCTGGAGCCATGGGGACTGCGGAATTATCCCAGGTTGAGGACTCCTGTTGACCATCGGGAGTCAGCCGGCTGGGATGGGATGGGATGGAGGAAATCTGCTGCATCGAATGCTTCTTAAGGAAAGCCAGGAGGCCATAAAATTAAGGTTCAGCTGCCTGTGGAGTAGAGCTATCTCTTTCTCCATGCTGGTACCTGTAGGTTGAGCAATGGAGAAAGACTTCAGTGAGGGTGATCCTTGAGTGACTGATGCACTAAACAATGATGAGTTTTGAATATCTATATATCCTACCCTACCCTATTCTCTGTCTAAATTGTGGGTTTTAGCATCATAATATTTTTAGGAACTTAAATTTTCTGGTAGTCTCTGGTATACAAATGAAGCTAATTCCTCACATCTGGCTCCTTCTTGGTATTTCAAGAAACTTTGAGAACCTTGCTTCCTCACAAGGCAATACTGCCCTTTACTTTACTACCATTGCTGACTTCCCATACTTTCACTTCTTCCTACTGTATTCTATGTCTTTCTCTATTCACTATAACTTTAGTAGTATGTGTCCCTATGTTGCTATTAATATTTATCAGTCAGTTCAGTTCAGTTCAGTCACTCAGTAATGTCCGACCTTTGCGATCTCATGAATCGCAGCATGCCAGGCCTCCTTGTCCATCACCAACTCCTGGAGTTTACTCAAATTCATGCACATCAAGTTGGTGATGCCATCCAGCCATCTCATCTTCTGTTGTCCCCTTCTCCTCCTGCCCCCAATCCCTCACAGCATCAGGGTCATTTTCAGTGAGTCAACTCTTCGCATGAGGTGGCCAAAGGACTGGAGTCTCAGCTTCAGCATCAGTCCTTCCAATGAACACCCAGCACTGATCTCCTTTAGGATGGACTGGTTAGATCTCCTTGTAGTCCAAGGGACTCTCAAGAGTCTTCTCCAACACCACAGTTCAAAAGCATCGACTTTTTGGCGCTCAGCTTTCTTCACAGTCCAACTCTCACATCCATACATGACCACTCGAAAAACCATAGCCTTGACCAGATGGACCTTTGTTGGCAAAATAATGTCTCTGCTTTTTAATATGCTATCTATGTTGGTCATAACTTTCCTTCCAAGCAGTAAGCGTCTTTTAATTTCATGGCTGCAGTCACCATCCACAGTGATTCTGGAGCCCCCCAAAATAGAGTCTGACACTGTTTCCACTGTTTCCCCATCTCTTTCTCATGAGGTGATGGGACCACATGCCATGATCTTAGTTTTCTGAATCTTGAGCTTCAAGCCAACTTTTTCACTCTCCTCTTTCACTTTCATCAAGAGACTTTTTAGTTCCTCTTCACTTTCTGCCATAAGGGTGGTGTCATCTGCAAATCTATGATTATTGATCTTTCTCCCGGCAATCTTGATTCCAACTTGTGCTTCTTTTAGCCCAGCGTTTCTCATGATGTACTCTGCATCTAAGATAAATAAGTAGGGTGACAATATACAGCCTTGACATACTCCTTTTCTTATTTGGAACCAATCTGTTGTTCCATGTCCAGTTCTAACTGTTGCTTCCTTACCTGCATACAGGTTTCTCAAGAGGCAGGTCAGGTGGACTGTTATTCCCATCTCTTTCAGAATTTTCCTCAGTTTATTGTAATCCACACAGTCGAGGCTTTGGCATAGTCAATGAAGCAGAAATATATTTTTATGGAACTCTCTTGCTTTTTCAAAGATCCAGTGGATTTTGGGAATTTGATCTCTGGTCCCTCTGCATTTTTAAAACAAGCTTGAACATCTGGAATTTCACGGTTCATATATTACTGAAGCCTTGCTTGGAGAATTTTGAGAATTACTTTACTACCCTGTGAGATGAGTGAAATCATGAGGTAGTAATCTTTAGGCAAGCCTTATTTCACTTCTCCATAATGCCATTCAAACTAGTGTCTACCTCATGGAGTTGCATTAGAATTAATGGAGATAATGCAAAAACGAAAAGAAAAAAAAAAAAAAACATTTCAGAGAGAGACCAGAAGAAGATAAATGCTTTACAAATGTTTGTCACTTCACATTTTCTTATTGTGAAGTTACAAAGAGGTAGCCTGGTCAAGGAAAACCAGCCACCAGGCTGTGTAGTGAAGGGCTCAGCCTCATTCAAAGGGAACTCTGGACTTTGCTCTTGTTTCCCGGGAGCTCCTCTCTAAACCCTTAGGCTGTTTCCTCTGAGAAAGGGTGATTAAATGTGTCAAAGGTTAACACTGAGAAAAGTGCTTTTGTTTTTGTGAGGGTCTTGGGCCAGCCTGAGAGGGATGTCAACAGCATGACTTAGAGTAAAAACTTTGGGCCATGAGAATGATGTGATTCAGGATGGGGGTTTTGGTCTTGCAGTATCTGCTACACCTCTAGAGAGGTTTGAGCCTGAAATCAGCTGTATGGACCCTCAGTCATTCCTTGGCGATGGAGCCCCAGTAAAAACTCTGCACACAGAGCCTGGAGTGAGCTCCCCTGTCTGCAAGTGCTCACTCCCAGCACATCGGTGCTGGGAACACAGAGCTGCCCATGACACCCTGGGAAGACGAAACCAAAGTTCCATGTCTCACATGTCCTTTGACTCTGCCCTATATGCCTTTTCCTGGGCAGTTTTTTATCTGTATCTTTTTAAAAGCTGCAATCCCCTGGATATATACAAGAGAAAATCATACTTTGTAAAGATACACGCACCTCAGTGTTCCTTGCTTCATCAGGGCTTCCCTGGTGGCTCAGATGGTAAAGAATCCGCCTGCAGTGCCGGAGACCTGGGTTCGATCCCTGGTTTGGGAAGATCCCCTGGAGGAGGGAATGGCAATCCACTCCAATCTTCTTGCTTATTATTGTCCACGGGGTCTACCCCCATGGACAGAGGTGCCTGGCATGCTACAATCCATGTGCTTGCAAAGAGTGAGGCAGGATTAAGCAACTAAGCATAGCAGTGTTCATTGCAGCACCATTTATGATAGTCGTTTACAACATGGAAGTAACCTATATGTCCATCAACAGAGAAATGGGCAAAGAAGATGTAGTGCAGATACAGAATGTAATGTTACTCAGCCATAAGAAGGAACAAAATAATGCTATCAGAAGCAATATGGATGGACCTGGATATTGTCATACCAAGTGAAGTACATCAGACAGAGAAAGACAAAAACATATGATATCACTAATATATGGAATATCAAAAAATAGTACACATGAACTTATTTACAAACAGGACGAGAGTCACAATGTAGAAAATTATCTTATGGTTCCAGGGGTAGAAGGGATGGATGAATTGTGACACTGGGATTGACGTGTACACACTAATATATATAAGATAGACAACTACTAAGGACCTATTGTAAAGAAGAAGAAATTCTACTCAACTCTCTGAAATGACCTACTTGAGTTCAGTTCAATTCAGTCACTCAGTCGTGTCTGACTATTTTTGACCCCATGAACCGCAGCACGCCAGACCTCCCTGTACATCACCAACTCCCGGAGTCTACCCAAATTCATGTCCATTGATTTGGTGACGCCACCTAACCATTTCACCTTCTGTCATCCCCTTCTCCCGCCTTCAATCTTTCACAACATCAGGGTCTTTTCAAATGAGGCAGCTCTTCGAATCTGGTGGCCAAAATATTGGAGTTTCAGCTTTAACATCAGTCCTTCCAATGAACACCCAGGACTGATCTCCTTTAGGACGGACTGGTTGCATCTCCTTGCAGTCCAAGGGAGTCAAGAGTCTGCTCCAATGCCACAGTCCAAAAGCATCAATTCTTCGGCACTCAGCTTTCGTTATAGTCCAACTGTCACACCACACATGACTACTGGAAAACACATAACCTTGACTAGACGGATCTTTGTTGACAAAGTAATGCTTCTGCTTCTTACTATACTGTCTAGTTTGGTCATAACTTTCCTTCCAAGGAGTAAGTGTCTTTAATTTCATGGCTGCAATCACCATCTGCAGTGATTTTGGAGCCCAAACCAATAAAGTCTGACACTGTCCATTTTCCCCATCTACTTGCCATGAAGTGATGGGATGGGATGCCATGACCTTAGTTTTCTGAGTGTTGAGCTTTAAGCCAAGTTTTTCGGTCTCTTCTTTCACTTTCATCAATAGGCTCTTTAGTTCTTCTTCACTTTCTTCATAAGGGTGGTGTTGTCTGCATATCTGAGATTTTAATATTTCTCCCAGCAATTTTGATCCAGATTGTGCTTCATCCAGCCCAGCATTTCTCAGGATGTACTCTGTATATAAGCAAAATAAACAGGGTGACCATATACAACCTTGACATACTCCTTTTCCTTTTTGGAACCTGTGTATTGCTCCAGGAGAAAACAATCTAAACAAGTAAACAAAAGTGGATATACATATATATATATATATACAAGTTATTCACTGTTCAACAAAAACATATTTATAACACTGTAAATCAATTATAATTCACTAAAAATTAAAAAAATGAATTAAAAATACATCAAAGATCTGGAATAAACCATAACCACATCTATAACAGCTTTCAGTGGGTTTTTTGAGTCCTAGCTCATTATGGAACCCAAGAATGTTCTTGGGAGATCCCCAAACTTGTAATTGCTATCTAAAGTGGATAAAGTCTTCAGGACTTTCCACTCTGAAATTTGTATCTGTCAAAGGCCCTTTTCTTCATATGCATAGCCATGATATTATCATGTGGGTCAAATGGTACTTTGTCTACGAACTAAGTAACTAACTCATATTTCACATAGGAACATGTATAGTATGGGGGGATTGCTCAATGACTGATAACCAAGGAAGACGCTGGAGATACTAAGATATTGTTGTGAAATCCATCAAGGAGTTTGCCATCTCAGACCCTCCACCTGGGGTTGCAGGTACTTATTCAACTTCCTTAGTCCTTGGCTTCCTATCAGCACCACAGAGCATTCAGTATGGATGAGGCATTGGGTTACCATAGACAAGTCAGTCTCCTCGTTGGGTGCCATGGTCTAAATGCGTGTTTTCTTCCAAAATTCATATGTTAAAAATCTAATAGCCAAAGTGATGATTTTAGGAGGTGGGACCACTGGAAAATGGTGAGGCCATGAGGGCAAAGCCCACATGAATGGGATTAGGGCTCTTGTGAAAGAGGCCTGAAATACATGCTCATCCCTTCTATTTAGGGATATATCCTGGCAGAAGCCCTCACTCACTCAGCCATGTTGGCACCCTGATCTTGGAGTTCTAGGCTCCAGAACAGTGATAAATAACATGGTTTATAAACCACCCAGCCCCTGGTATTTTGTAACAGCAGCCTGCATGCACTAAAACACTGGACAGGATTAAATGGGGAAAAAAAAAAAAGTTGTCAATCTTGATTTCCCTTCCAAGGTCATGAATGTGGACCAGGCAGCATAGCTGTTCAATTCCAAATAATGTGGCACATGGTAACATATTCCATAGAATTGCAAGTTTCTTTCAAATTGTAGTTTTCACATGCTCACCTGGGAACATATTTTCTTAGAGGTAATTAATATTTAAACCTATAGATTGTGGATTTTATGTGATCCGTTGAAGGCATTAAGAGCAAAGAAAGAATTTTCTCAAAATAAAAGAAATTTGGCCTGAAGACAGCACCATTACTGGTACCCCAATCTCCAGTCTGTCAGCCTAAAGATGAAGCAACTGGACCCTAAGGCCTGTCACTGGGCTCTCATCAGAATCGTAACATAACTACTCTTTGACTTGGAAAACCTATCTTCACTCCTCTAGGGCTTGGTTTTCTCAACTGGAAAAGGAAACCTAGAGTAGAAAGTCTTTTACCTTTCCAAAGATTATGCAAATCTCTGATAAAACATGATTCCAAACAGGTTTATTCTTTTTTCCCAAAAAGAAAATTTATCGATTGGTGGACCGGCTTCCCTGTTTGGATCTCTTATCCTTCTCATTATCGGCTCTATGTCACAATGTATATCTCTAGCTTAGCTTTAAGAACAAATCATTGATAGAAATAATTACTTGACTGTTATGGAATATTACTTTTATCTTTGATCTTCCATTGAAAAGCAGGAGATGTAGTTAAGCACACTAGTGACAGAAAGTGTTTCTAAATGTTAGTATGTCAACTTCAGAAATTTGCTGTGTGTAGTTTCTCTGTCGTGTCCAACACTTTACGACCCCATGGAGACGACCCCTTGGACTGCAGCCAGTCAGGCTCCTCTGTCCACGGGGATTCTCTAAGCAAGATTACTGGAGTAGTTTGACATGCCCTCTTCCAGGGATCTTCCTGACCATGGATGGAGACCAGGTCTCCTGTACTGTAGGCCGACACTTTACTGTCTGACCCTCCAGCTCCTAATAAAATGTGTCTTGAAGTATACAGAAGATGAGTGACTTGTCTATTTTTGTTTCCTGCAACAGTGGATTTTTTTCCAGCTAACATATAAGTCCAGTCTCTATTTACCTGAACGCTATGTGGAATGGAAGTTCTCTCTAAAAGAAAGACATTAACACAAAGGGAACTTTTATCTGGAATAGCAGTTAACATTTTGTCCAGTTGTCACTTTATTCAAAATACAAGAGGCTGGCTATTTGTTTTTAATTTTAATATTTATCTCAGAAAGAAAAATGGCTGGACAGTTTCTGCCATATTTGATACTCAATAAAAAGTAACTTCAGAGCAGTTGGTGTACCCATGTAGCCTCAGGGGAACCGAAATAAAAAAGTGGGGATTGGTGTTGTTCAGATAATTAACTATAATATAAGTCAGAATGTTGGCCAGGGAGATAAACACGGTGACAATGAAATTAGGAAGCCATAAGGAGGATGATGGTACTTTCATCTAGGAAAAGTAGGTAACAATTCATCAAGGAGGTGAATTTCTTTTGTACCTTCGAAGAAGGATTAGGTGTTTTTGTACAATGTAAGAATATTTTATTTGTAGGTTCTCTTTAAAGTATTTTTATCTGTCATGATCAGAGAGTAGAGCTAAGAAACTGAACTCCTCTAGTGAAGTTAAGAATCCTATGGTAAAAAGAAGACTCAAGGGCAGGTTCAGAGCACTCTCTCTAGTTCTGTCCTATTCAGCCTTTTAGTCAGTGACTCAATTATCACATTATCTGAGGACAGGAAGCTGTGAGGGCTAGTGTATGCGGAATGAAAGACCAAACATCCAGGGCTTTCCATCTAGTAGGGCAACAACTAAATTCAAATGCATCCACAGTTCTTTGAAAGAAAGTCGCTCAGTCGTGTCCGAATTGTGACCTATGGACTATACAGTTCATGGAATTCTCCAGGCCAGGATACTGGAGTGGGTAGCCTTTCCCTTCTCCAGGGAATCTTCCCAAACCAGGGATCAAACCCATATCTCCCACATTGCAGGCAGATATTTTACCAGCTGAGCAACAAGGGAAGCCCCCACAGTTCTAGTTCTGTAGTTATGTCCAAATGTTTAGGGTATGAGGGTTTTGGGTGGGAAGAAAAGACCTCAATGATTTTAGTTCACTGTATGCTGTGAGGGCAGCATCAAAAATTCTTTGGAATTTAATTCTGCATGAATAAAAGTGTTTCATTGAACAAGCACCTAACAGGCCTGCTGGATGCAAAGACTGGACAGCAGTGAAGAGCACACATGTGGACTTTGTAAATTAGGATTTAATTTTTTTTTTTTTTTAGGAATTAAGTTTTAATAGAAAAATGGAAATGAGGTGAATTTCAAAGTGAAATGTTGCACCATAATTGGGACACATGTCAAGAGGGAAAAGCACAGAATGCCATATGTCCACATAACAAGGAGACCTGAGCTGTCTCAGAATTATGAAAGGCTGCTTTAAGGAGAGGTTTTTACTGAGATCTGAAAGATGTCAGGGAAGTCATGAGGTAAAAGAGCAAGGGTCTTCCAGGGAAAAGAAATGGTATTAATAAAGAGCTTTAGCCATGAGTGAGAATATAGAGTGAGATGACCAGACATGCCAGGATTGAACCTTCAAGGAATTTAATTTACTTGGTAAAACTTATGCTAACTGGACAATGAATACAAGGCAGAATATGATCACTTCTGTGAAAGAAATAAGAATCAAATTTTGCAGACCATAGGAGATATTTCTCTTTGCCGGGTAATTCGGTAAATATTCCCCTAAACCTAGGAAACCTGGTTCCTATTGCTACCTTCGCATCGAGGTTTATAAGTTTAGATAAGTGACTTAATCATTCTTGGATTCACTTATAAATCCATAATATAAGAGGATTGTCTAGATAATTTCCAACATTTCTTCCATTTTTGAATATCCAGTGAATCCCACTGGTTATTGTCTGAAATAAAGATAACCCTTTTACATACCAAGAGTAATGGCTGAAATATCTACAATATTATTTAAAAAGCATTGACTTTCTTTTTTTTTTCTTTATTCAGTTTTTTAAAATATAATTTCCAGATAAAATGGCAAGATATTTAAATTATACATGACAGTTCAAATAGGTATACATGATTAATGGATTCCTTCATTGATTTAATTAACACATCTATTGATATCACCTCACATATTTACCTTAAAGATCTTTTTGGCGAGAACTTTTAAGTTTTCCTTTCTTAACATGTGTCCCAAGTGACTTCAGTTATGTCCAACTCTTTGTGACACCATGGACTTTATAGCCTACCATGGTCCTCTGTCCATGGGGATTCCCCAAGAAAGAATACTAGAGTGGGTTGCCATGCCCTCCTCCAGGGGATCTTCCTGACCCAGGGATTCACCCCACGTCTCTTATGCATCCTGCACTCGCAGGAAGGTTCTTTACCACTAACATCACCTGGGAAACCCCACAAATGTCAATGACACATTACAAACCATAGACACCATGTTACACATTAGATCCTCAGATCTTATTCATCATCTTACAGCTTAAAGTTTGGCACTTTTACCAAATTCATTCTTAAATCATTGATTTCTCAGCACTTATTTTTATATGACTTGAGACATGTTCTTGTATTTATGATTTTGGAGTCAGCAAAAAAGATGTCCCCCTCCTGTTGTAGCAGTTTAGCATTAGATCTTTGAGGGACCATCTTTATCTAGCAGCTCCATAGCCACCTCTACATTGTCAGAAATCAAGATGGTTTACACAGATAAGGAAAATAAAGAAAACTGGCTTCCCTGGTGGCGCAGATGACAGATAATCTCCCTGCAATGTGGGAGACCTGGGTTGCTCCCAGGGGTGAGGGAAGATCCATTCAGAAGGGAATGGTTACCCATTCCACTATTCTTGTCTGAAGAATCCTTTGGACAGAGAAGCCTTGTAGGCTACAGTCCATGGGGATCACAAAATGTCAGACATGCCTGAGTGACTAACACACAATGGGCTTTAAGGATTTGGAAGCTGTAGCAGGGCTAAGGAAAGCTTAAAAGGAAAAGCAAACCTCTTTGAGACATGCAACAACAGGGGTGCATGAACACTTTTAGGGCCACGGGGCAAAGAAGAGAATGGATATTGCAGTCTCTAAAGAGTCTTGTACATAGCTGCAGCTAAAAGCAAGCACCTCTGAACAGAGCTCTGGGCTTCAGTGGAGAAATCTGGCCACTTCCCAGCAAGAAAGGTGTCAGTGGAAAGAATCAATCCACGAATCTCTTTCTCCACTGACTCAACAATTTCTTTTGTCCACCACTGGCCAAACTTAAGTAGAAGTCAGAGGCCAGGAGAGCTAGAGGGATAAAGTCTGGTTTTCTCAGCTTCCAAAGGTTCATAACATAATAGAAAATGTCTATAGGGTTCCAGAGGGGGAAATAAAGAATATCAAGCACACCCACCATTTCTATGTAGTAGATATGTTTTATCTTATGAATCTAGTTGCAGTGATTTTTGCTAGACACTTAAAATGACTGGGTGGGATTAACTTTAATGGGAGAAGTCAGCTTCTGATTTGACCTAGACTCGAGGATTTGTCACTTATTTCTGGTATGATAATATTCTTACTGGGACCCTAACTGTGATGCTGGGAGGGATTGGGGCAGGAGGAGAAGGGGACGACAGAGGATGAGATGGCTGGATGGCTTCACCAGCTAGATGAACATGAGTTTGAGTAAACTCCGGGAGTTTGTGAAGGACAGGGAGGCCTGGCATGCTGCGATTCATGGGGTCGCAAAGAGTCGGACACGACTGAGTGACTGAACTGAACTGAACTGAAGTGTCTATATACTTGATTCACTTAAACACTTTGAAGAGATAGGTAATATGACCAGATTTAGGCAGGGACCAGAAACTATCAAGAGATATTTTTATCCATTGTTGAATTCATTTGGTTGATTCATATGTGTGAGAATGAAAACTTTTAATTCCAAATTTGTCAGAGACATTAGTCTGAAATTTCCTTTTTGTACTTCCTTTGTGTGAGTTTGATATAGAGCAATACTGGCCCCATCTAATTAGTTGGGAATGGTTTCTTACTCTTTCTTTTTCTTGAAGAGATTATGTCAAATTGATCTTAACTTTTAAAATATTTGTTGGAAATCTCTAGTCAAATTATCTTGGACTGCTGATTTCTTTTTCAAAAGTTTCATGTCACAGTTTCAATCTCAGTAAAGTGTATAGGAGTATTCATATGATGTAACGAATTTTGCTTCAAGTATTTTGAGATTATGTTGTTTGATGTATACATATTTAGGACTAGTATGTGTTCCTGCTGGATTGACTCTTTTTTCCTTATGTAGTGTCCTTCTACTCCTTTGTACTTAGATATTTTCTTTGCTCTTTAGTCTACTTTATCTAATATTCACATATGTTTTTATCCTTTTAATTTCCAAATATCCATGCCATTATTAAATTTCTCGGGCTTTCCTGGTGGCTCAGAGGGTAAGGAATCTAGTCTCCTTGTGAAGACCTGGGCTCAATATTTGGGTTGGGAAGATCCCCTGGAGGAGGACATGGGAATCTGTATTCTTGCCTGGAGAATTCCATGCACAGAGGAACCTGGTGGGCTACAGTCCATGGGGTCACAATAAATCAGACACAACTTAGCAACTAATCCACCACCTGGTGTTCCTTCACATTTACTCCTTGGGAGGAACAGCCCCACTCAGGCTCCCTTCTGATGCTAGGTTGGAAGTCAGGAATGCTGGGCCTGAGTTGTCTTCTGTCATGTGCTGCTGTGTTTCTCTTCCATTCTTCAGGCCCTAAACTAGTTCACCTTTTTCTTGCCAACGATAATAGGTCTCCTTTAGTGGTCTCTTCTTATTTCCAGAATAAACAGAGTAGTGGCAACAAAGTGATCAGGGTCATCGTGTCTGAACCAGAAGCCCAAAGTGTGTTTAATAATCTAGGGAAGAGATTTCTTGGAGGGAAATTGAGGAGGGAAGTGCAAAGGAGTCCACAGTAGGCTGGGGATGAAAGTCGTGGAGTTCCTTTCTTTTAGAAGTCATCAGAAGCTGAGAAAGTATTTTTCCTAGATTATATGTATATTCAGCTCTGAGTGAGTACACTTTCTGTTTCAGCAAACTGTTAAGTCTTCTGTATTTTTTCATTAATTTTCTTTACAAATGCATATATATATATATATATATAATATCCATAGAAAATTTATTTATTCTTTTAGCCATTTCAGTTCAGTTTGGTTCACTTGCTCAGTCCTGTCTGATTCTTTGCAACCCCCTGAATGCAGCATGCCAGGCCTCCCTGTACATCACCAAATTTCAGAGGCCCCATAAATCCATCTCCATTGAGTCAGCGATGCCATCAAACCATCTCATCGTCTGTGGTCCCCTACTCCTCCTGTCCTCAATCTTTCCCAGCATCAGGGTCTTTTCCAATGAGTCAACTCTTCGCATCACGTGACCAAAATATTGGAGTTTCAATTTCAACATCAGTCTTTCCAATAAACACCCAGGACTGATCTCTTTTAGGATATTTAGTTGCATCTCCTTGCAGTCCAAGGGACTCTAAAGAATCTGCGCAAACAACAGAGTTCAAAAGCATCAATCTTCGGGACTCAGATTTCTTTATAGTCCAACTCTCACATCCATACATAACCACTGGAAAAACCGTAGCCTTGACTAGACGGACATTTTTTTACAAATTAATGTCTCTGCTTTTTAATTTGCTGTCTAGGTTGGTCATAAGTTTCCTTCCAAGGAGTAAGCATCTTTTAATTTTTGGCTTCAGTCACCATCTGCAGTGATTTTGGAGACCAGAAAAATAAAGTCAGCACTGTTCCCACTGTTTCCCCATCTATTTGCCACGAGCTAATAGGACCGGATACCATGATTTTAGTTTTCTGAATGTTGAGCTAAAGCCAATTTTTTCACTAGGCCATTTTTTTTAAGGCCATTGCTCTGCTTTTATTATGATTTGAGATTTAAACCCTGAAAAAAAGAAATCTATTGCAGAGTTTGGATTACTAACCAGTAAATAAGTTGACAGAATAACAAAAGAACTAAAGATGATTACTTATATTAATTATATTGCATATGAAGAGAGTTATTCACACATAATTTTATTCTTGGCTCCTTGTGGTATTCTGAGAACTTTGATTGAAGCTATATATAAAAGAAATTTCTTTATTATTATAGTTAAACAACTGGTATAATTATGTGTATACATTCAGAATCAATTAGTCCAGTGGCCATAAAAATGAGTGTCCTCATCACCTGGGGAAGAAAATGTTTGCATTTACATTACTAGCTATTTTTATCTCACTGTCATTTAGGTTTTATTTTGTATATATTTTTTAAATGCCATAATATATTAGAATAGAAATGTATATATAATATTTTTGCATAATATAATTAGGTCACTGACAGTGTGTTGTAAAATGGAAAATAATCTGGAGATTAGACCTTCAGGAAACAGAAAAGTATCAAAATTTGTTGCATAAAATGTTACTTAATTTGGGGGAGTTTACCAAAAATTTTTTATGAAACTAGTTCAACTGAAGAGAGGAAGAATATTCAGAACATCCATGTTTGCGTGAGATTGCATACAGCCTCAGAGACAGAAACATTTTGAAGTTGGGTAGAAGACCAAGAGACCTGACTAGACAAGGGAAAACTGGAATCTTGAATGAAAGAAAGCGTGTTTGCTCCCCTCAGTGTGGTCTATGTGGTTTTTCTTTAAATCACCTCCCTTTCTTCACATTCATTCCCTAAACCCCATCCTCTGCTTTACTATTTCTTTTCCCACAGTGCAGATCACCTGTTAACATACCATATAATGTACCTGGATTCATGTATATAGCAGATTATCTGTCTGCCCCCAGCTGGAATATCTGTTCCATGAGGGTAAGAGTCTGCCTGCTTTGTTTATTGATGTAAACAAGGCACCTATAAGAGTGTCAAGGAGGAATTGAGGAATTGAGTCAATGATCAATTGGTTAAATGACCAATAGCAGATACTGGGCAGGCCTATTGGCTTCAAAACTTTGTGGTTTCAATTAGCAGTTGTAAATAAGCTGTTCCGCACTTAATGTTACAAGGTGAAGACACATTTCTGTTTCTTTTATCAGCATAAACATAAACTACATATGAAGATAAGCTTTTAGACCAAACATGATAGATAAAATGCACATTTGAAAAATATATATATATATACTAGTTGATTTGATTTCTTTATCAAAAATAGAATTACATTCCTTTTCAAAACTTTTCCTTACATAGGTGTGTGTACATATATGCTTATATATATAAATACAATTCGATCTAGTCAAAGCTATCTACGGTTTTTCCAGTAGTCAGGATGGATGTGAGAGCTGGACCATAAGGAAACTGAGCACCATGGAACTGATGCTTTTGAACTGAGGTGTTGGAGAAGACTCTTGAGAGTGCCCTGGACTGCCAGGAGATCAAACCAGTCAATACTAAAGGAAATCAGCCCTGAATATTCATTGAAAGGACTGATACTGAAGCGCAGGCTCCAATTATTTTTTCACCTGAGGCAAAGAACTGACTCACTGGAAAAGACCCTGATGATGGGAGAGATGAATGGCAGGAGGAGAAGGAGATGGCAGAGGATGAGATGGTTGGATGGCATCACCAACACGATGGACATGAGTTTGAGCAGGCTCCAGTTGACAGTGGAGGACAAGGGAGCCTGACGTGCTGCAGGTCATAGGTTATCAAAGAGTTGGATATGACTGAGTGACTGAACTTAACTGAAGGTGTGCATATGTGCTATGTATGTAACATAATGATTATATGATCATTATACATAGGCCAGAATGACAAATATTTTAGTTTTAGGTATCATTATCCATAGATAATATTGACATATAACGTTATTTTGGTTTCAGGTATACAGTGTAATTATTTGATATATATTTCAAAATGTTCACCACAATAAGTGTGGTGAACATGTCAGTCGAAATAGTTACAATTTTCTTCTTACGATGAGAACTTCTAAGATCTCTTAGCAGTGTTCAAATAGGCAATAAGTATATTCCAGTTTTGACTTAGTGCAGTTAAATGAGACAAGTGGCTTTGAGTCTTAGAATCAAAGAATCAGGTTGAAACAGTTGAGTGAATCAAACTTCTCAGTGCCAACTCATATAGAACTTTCTTCAAAAATCCATCCCTGATTGGGCCCACCTTGTTCCCATCACACATGGTATGGTGTGCAGGCATAGATCGGAGTTTATGGCTTCTGCTATCTTTTCCACTTGTCCATTCAATTATTTCTCAACATCTTTCAGTGCTTCATCCATCTCCGGTCCTCACTATCCAAACAGGTTAGAATTATGGCAGAACATGTCTAAGTAGCTACACTCACAGTTGCTGCCCAATGGGCATTTTGGAAAGAGGCTGGGAAGGAGTCCTTCCAGTATTAGAGTTTTACTTTCAGGAGATTAGAAACCTTTTCAGTTTGAAGAGTCCATCAATATAAATATATTTCAGGAGTGAATAAGTTTTAATTATTTATTGATTAGTGACTAGCTGACCATCTGCTGAGAGTAAGGCAATGAAGGTTAGTAAACAAGGGAGGATTCAGGCAAAAGGAATGAGGAACTCTTGGAGAAAGTGGACACATGACTAAGGAGACCATTACCTCTATTTTGGTTAGGTTTTAGGTTTTGTTTAGGCTGGCTCTATAAAGGTATGGGTTGTTTCCAATTTGTTTCCATCCATCCTCTATGCTTTACAATGTATGTCTTATTTAAGTGTTGAAAGTGACTAGAGACTTACTGCTTGTTATCACTGGGTAGCCGTGCTTTACTTCTGGTATTCCAGAGGGTCTAGCAGAGGCTCTGTAGAGTACTTATTTCTATCATTTGCTGCAGAACTTTAACATTTTTTGGTGATTTCTGGTACTTAGTTGATGAAATACAGGAAAATAGAGCTCAGATGCTTTGGGGTAAAACTTTAATTTATCCCCTCCCTTCTCTCTGACATTTCATTGATTGACTCAACTAGTCCCATATAGTTGGATGCCTTTCTTGGCTCTTACGTCTGCCTCATTCCTTGCATGTGGTCAAGGTCCTTTTCATTTCCTGTATCTCTCATATACTTTGCGTCTTTTCACTTGGCAGAGCCCTCTTTGATTTTTAGTGTCATAATATTCCCAGCTCTTTCTGATCTCTTTCTTATTCTCTACCAGTCCCAACAGCCACAACTCCTCAAGGCACATTGAAGTTTCTCTTCTCTAATTCTGGACATCCTGCTCTCTTGGACTAAATATTCTTAGTTTCCTGTTGTTTTGTAGAATAAAGAAACACTCTCCAAATTGGCATTGTGATTCTCCCTAATGATAATTGGCATATGTGATTCTCCCAAAGGAGGCTTGATAGATTCCTTTGGGGCAGAGTATCCTGTCATGTTCTAGAAGGTTTGGGTCATCCCAGGTAGAGACAGGGGCAGGATTCAGGCCAGAATAATGCTGGCTATGAAGGAAGAGGTTGGTTTTGCTGGACAGTGTTCCTGTATGTGGGTGAAAGGTGTCTTTGCCTAAAAGAAGATAATTTGGCAGGATTCTGCCCTGAGGTTTACCAGGCTTGGTTCATCTCTAGACCTATGGCCTTTAGTAACAACAAAAGAATAGTCCTAATATAAAGGACAATTTCAGAAAAAAGAGGAGAGAAGAAAAAAAAATGGAAATAAAAGATAATATGAGATATTTGCTCTTATAATGTTAAATGTATATATATATATATATGTGTGTATACATATATATTTATATATATGTATGTATTTGGGTCCTTAAAAATAAAGTGTTCTGACATCTTTTCATCCTTCACTATCCAAGTCCTGGACACTTTCCTTTTGCTGCTCTTCCTTCCTTCTGTCTTTCTCTTCCTTCTCTGTTATCACCACTTTTCCCATCTACCTTTTGATTTCCCATTTTCTGTTTACTAGGAATTACTGGTAAAGCCCTAAAGATGCTGCACAGCCAGCCCAGCAACATCACTGACTTCTTAGGAGAGCCAGTCAAAAGATTGGCCCTCATCCCAGGTTGTCTGGAGGCTGTTGAACAAGCTGAGCAACCCTAATCCAGTCACACTGCTCCAGCCTCAGTAGAGACTCAGTCTATTTGGAGGATTTTATAATTCTGGGACCTACTAGGGCATGTTTATAAGGCCAAATAATTACTGCCTAGGATTGTTACTCTAAAAGGAAGAGAGAATGGTATCTCACTTCTCAGATAAATGTGTTCTTAAATCCAGCTTTCTGATCTACTCGGTATCTATATGACTAGTTGAACATTTGTCCTGAGGCCCCAGGCAGGGACAGATGTACACCAGTATTTCTGACAATCAGTTGTTCAGAGTGTTTATGATACATGGGTTTCCTGTGGGTCAGCTAGTAGGCAGCTGACTGTGGGCTACTGAATTTTCTCCAGATGGTGCTTGCAGAGTGAGGGAAACAGAGAGGCTGTGGTGGTGACTGCAGGTGGTGAGCTGTGGGTACCAGAACAGTTCCCCTGATTAAAAAGGAAACTCTGGCATTGGGGATCCCCAACTTGTGAATGTCCTGGATAATCACAAGGACACCCCACAAGAGAAACATTTGTCAGTCAGGGGGAATTTCAGATCAGTCCGTCTGGACCAAGAGAAGGCTACAATAGCACCATGTAAGCCAGTGATGTCAGAACTTTCCCATCTCATTACCATCTACCCTGTTCCACCATGGCCCAAGGAATGAAGATCCAGAGAATGAGAGAGAAGGAACCTTGCAGAAATGGACACATCGATGCTTCCTGGTAGGTCCCCTGTGCCTCAGTAGGAGAGAGGGAAACATTGAATAGGCTGAATATGAGATGGACTTGACACTTGACTGACCTGACTTTGTGAAACCCAGAGTGATAGAATGTATGGAATGGTTGCAAGGTTGCAGAAAATGAGGATGCAGTGGAATGTGGGTGAAGACAGCCACTGGAGGATGGAGCCAGTTCATGTTTGTATCTGCTATGGTCTCAACCTTTGTGTCCCCCAGAGATTCCATATGATGAAATCCTGATTCCCATGCTTATGGTATCCATAGGTTGTGCCTTTCTGAGGTGATAGAATTATAAGGATGGAGCCTCCTCAATGAGATGAGTGCATTTATGCATAGAGACACACAGAGGTCCCAAGCCCTTCCCCCCGTTTGAGGATACAATAAGAAATGTGTAACCAAAAAGGACCCTGCATGACCACGATGTGGAAATCCATTTCCATTCTTTATAAGTCTGTAATATTTTGTTATAGTAACCCAGAAGGTTTAAGACAGCATCCTCACAATCTTCACACAGTTCAGTAAACCTCATGCTATTTGTACAAAATTGAGAAGCACTGATCCTGTCTGGTCTAACACTGTGACAGTGGGCTGACAGTTCGTGGCCGGCTTTCATAAAGAATCCTGAGGATTCAGTCTTCTTCGTAGCATGACCAGAACCATGAAAAATTGTCTGATACCTTGATTCTCATAACTTGACCCAGAATAATTTTCTGTGATTTTTACGTAATCTCTTAATGGTCTTCTTTGTAATGCCAGCTTCTGCTATTTGTGACTACTTTTAATAGGAGCTTCATTCTCTTAATTGTAGGGGTGGCTTTTCTTTTGATTTTCAATTCAATGAAAATAAGAAATGTTAACAAATTGTCCTCTTAGATTCGAAATCTCTACAGAGTCTGTGTTTATTTTTTTAAGAGGAGACCCATTTCACAGAGCATGCATGTAAAAGCTGTAAATTTCAAAGACGCTTGCTATGGGATAGTTCATCAGGACCATCTCTGAGCTGGATGCCATAGATGTATATTTAGCACTCGTCGCTGATTCGGCACGCCAGGATCTTGCTGTACATGTCAACTTTACGTGAATCCCTGCGCAGGCACTTTAACAGGTTATAAAGTGCAGAATGACGTACATCTTCATCACTGGACACCAGGTCTCGGTATCCTGACCAGGACATGTGAAACTCGGACAACATCTGCCTGACTGGACGAATCATCTGAATACGCAAAAGATAATGATTTCCTATACTTTTTATTAGTATTTCCTTATCTTTGTCCCTTGTAATTCTCAAATTATGATTTGGGGAACATATACAAAAGTAAAACTCTCTACATATGGATTTTGGAGCCAGCCTATGAGAAAACAATTAGGAATCTAAAAAGTAGAAACATAACTCAAGTTTAGTTTTAACTTTCTCTCTTCTTCCTTCCCACTCTTATACTTTGATTTGAGGAGAACACAGAAAGAGAAGAAGTGGACTTCAATAGCAGATGTCCTGGGATACTTTGAGGAAAATGCTGAGCGTGGAAATTCTGTTCCCTAGTTCTCTTACTCTTGAAAATATTTCAACCACCTGTGCCCAGGAAGAGGCAAGCCTTTGGTGGAATCGTGTGCAATGCAGGGAAGGCTGCACATGTCAAAAATTGCAGTGAAATTCTGATTTGCTTACAGTGGAATATATCACTATGAATGACTAGGCTCCTGCTTTATGTAGTAGCAGTCTAGCATATAGAAGTCATGAATCTTTTTCTTACAAAATGAGATATTTCAAAACTCCTTATGCATTACAGAGGTCAACTCTCATTCATGAACAAAGCAAGAAAGCTCTCTGCAGGATGCTCACCTGGCTGAATTGCCTCTCTAAGATTGCTTGAATTTGGTGTGATTTTTTAAAGTTGTCTAAGCCATTTGTATTGATAGTATCTGTGAGGTCTTTCTCAATCTGCTTCTCATTGCCTGGATCAACCAGAGGAGCAGTCCAGAGGTACTGTAACATGAGTATCCGCTTAGTAAGGTCTTCATTCTAAGCAAACATAAGAAACAGTCTCATTGAAATAATCATAATTCAATGGTTTTGGTTACATGTGATCGTTGCTCAGAGCAGCTGACCTAAAATACTTTTGCTTATTCCTATGTGTATGCAGAGATTTTTGAAGGTAGTAAAAGTTGCAAAATTGTAATATGTAAACTATTAGTTCACACTTCACTGAATTATTAAAAATCAGGGTTATTTTAGGAATTAATTCTTCTGAAGAGTTCTAATTTATAACATGAATTTTCTTTTCCTCTGAAATTGTATCACCCACTCACTGATTTCTTTGATGTTTGTATCTTTTTGTGAGAGAAATCTAAGTATTTTATGACAAGTCAGTATGTGCCTGCAGTACCTGACCCAGGAAAGAGGCATTCTGCCTGTGCCCACATCATTGTCACCCAGTGATTCTTTCCTATTAATGAATCAGATGAGTCATTCATATTGATTTTCGATTGGTAATTTGTTTTGTAATGTTACAACAAAGAGACAATGAAGAAGACATGCCATTCCTAAACAGGCTTTCTTTCCTCAGTTGATCCCAACACCAGCCCCCGTGCTGGTATCAGAAGAGTCTGTCTTGTTGACACGTGTCCAGGCAGAAAACGGCACAGCGCTGTCTTTAGTAACAGCATCCGTGGGATTCACAATGGAGGGTTTTCCCCCCAGGTTCACTACTACTAACAGAATTGAGCATGAAAATGCCAGGGGTCTGAAGATCTCTAGTTAATATGCTTGATTTCTTTACAGCCATGAACTCCTTTAGTGGTAAAGAACTGAGAACTGAGTAGGATGAAATATAGCAATGCACATAAAGTGCTTAGTAACATGTATGGCCATGTAGTAACTCTCAGTAAACTTTAAATTCAAGCTTATTGAAAAATCCCTCAGCCCCCTCGTTTTTGAAGTTTTCCTTTACTTGATCATCCTCATTATTAATGAGATTAACAGAGGAAAAGAATGCTGATATCTTGAGAAAGTTGTAGAGAAAAGATAGGATTTTAAGGGGGGATGCATGTGAAAATATTTTAAATAATGTTAGGATTAAGGACAATGCAGGAAATCAGAAAGGGGAGATTATAATGGTGAGAATATGGAGTTGTCATTAATCATTGAGGCTTGATATGTAAATTGTGTTGTTCTCAGAACAAGGTAATTGTTGCGGCCATGAGAAGCAAAGCAATGTTATATAGGCCTTTGTGGGGGAAACTTACAAATTAAAAATAAAAGATGATGGAGGAGTCACTGAGAGAGACGAATGAAGGAGGTGTCAGAGAAGTAGAAGCAGAATCAGAAGAACCTGAAAGTCAGACGCACTGGCTAGAGTGGTGCAGTGTAGGACTCCCACGTACAAGTCACTAGTCACAGGGAGTCCTCAAAATTGGGGTGTGTTTCTTACATATTCATGACCTTTGCAAACTTCTTTTTACACATGGAAGTTCCCATTCTTTTCCTGTTTTTGTACAGAATAATAGCTGCAATCCTGTGTCTAATGCATTACTTGAGCTAAACTTGTCTGCATGGACAATTTATAGATCTGTTGTTTATTTTACTACTACAGATCTTTAGTTATCCCTTGATTTCCCTCATGCTTCATCAACTGCATAATATAATTTCTCTTCAACTGCTTACAATTCCTCCACCGTATTCTTCATGTACAGTTTCCATTACCTCTAATAATCTGAAGCCTGGTAAGCTACATACTTTCACATTAGATCTGGTGAAAAACCCATGTTAAATACTCACGTTCATCTGTTGGGCTTTTGCTCTTTTTCCAGGAGCATGGAGGAAATTGGTGTGGCAGTCATTGATGGCATTAATATACTTTACTTTACTCTGGGGATACTTTTCTTCCTAAAGGGATCAGGCAATTAGTTAGGGTTGTTGGGTATTCAGTAGATGAGCCCATTACCAGAACATTAACATGTTTGAAAGACAGGTAATTTTTTAATGGGGAGGCATCACAAAATTTGAAAGTCATTCTTTTCCTACTTCTTCTGTATATTGTTTCTATAAAAATGATTTTACATCTAACTTTCCTAAGTTCAAACTTTTCCCTTCTCTATTTTATCATTATCTTTTTTTTAAAATTATTTTTTAGTATTTGAACCAAATATAGTACTTTTGTACCAATACTTGATGCCTCCCAGGTGACGGTAGTGGTAAAGAACATTCCTGCCAATGCAGGAGATAAAAGAAGACTCAGGTTTGATCCCTAGGTGAGGAGCATCCATGCAAGAGGGTACAACACCACACTCCTGGACTCTCGCCTGGCGAATCCTATGGACAGAGGAGCCTCATGGGCTACAGTCAGTAGGGTTGCAAAGAGTTGGACACAACTGATGTGACTTAGAATGCATGCATGCACCTATATTTAACCATTTAATCTCAAGTTTACTGTGGGTTACAGCCAATATATTCCCTTATTAGGAGTAATACAGTAATGACTCTGACTTATCTCTGAACCAGCTCACCAAAAAGATTACTGTTCATCCCAGGTGCAGAATACAATATTGTTTATAGTGACAAAATGGTACGACAGAAAAACACGGCATAAAGTTATAGGAAGTACTAACGAATGGACTGAGAAAAATAAGAGTAGAAAAATCTAACTAACACTTTGATAGAGAAAAACTAATCTTTAATGGAAGTTATGAACATTTGATGAGATTACTTGGAAGAGTTGGAAAAAAATGGACAGTCAAAAATGGAGGATGAAATAAACACTAGTGAGTACACAGAAGTACGTAAATTTAATAGAAACCTTTAGCACCGCCTTTTATTAGCTGTCTGCTCTACTGTGTGCTCCTTGAATGACCTAAAAGAATTAACATACAACTTTCAAATGCCTTCATCAGAAAGAGAATAGTCGTTTCCAATTGTAAACTCCCCTTCTATTGTAGCTCGAAATCTATTCACTGCAAATCTTAAAACAATAATTTGTAGCATTAAAAAAACTACCAGTATTCATTATGTGACCGGTATTCAGCTTTGTTTAACATGTTCCATCCACCCAGTTCACTGAAGAGCAGTTCTCATTTATTGGCTATTTACTCTGAGCCTGGAGAAGAAAGCCCACAGAGACACTGAAGGACCAGAAAATCAACATGCTTCATTTTCCCCAATCCCACCTAAAACTGCTTTCTGTCAGATAGTATTATGGACTGAATGTGTGTACTTCAAATTCATGTGTTATAGCCCGAACTGCCAAAGTACTGCGTTTTGAAAAGGGTTCTGACTTTTTGGCACACCATGGTCTATAGCCCACCAGAATCCTCTGCCCATGGGATTTCTCAGGCAAGAATACTGGAGTGGCTTGCCGTTCCATTCTCCAGGGAGTCTGCCAGACCCAGGGATAGAACCTAGGACTCTCTCATTGAAGGCAGATTCTTTACCATCTGAGCCACGAGCAAAGCCCATTAAGGTTAAATGAGCTCTTAGGGTGCAACACTCATCCAATAGGTTTATTGTCTCCATGAAGCGAAACACCAGAGAATTTTCTCTTCTGTCTCTGTGTCTGTGGGTCCTTTCCTCTGTCTCTCTTCCTGAACCCCCACCCTGTGTGAGGACGCACAGAGAAGCCATCCTGGGAAGAAAGAATTCTCACCACAGCCTCACCTTACTGGTGCCCTGATCTGGGACTTCTAGCCCCCAGAGCTGTGAGGAAATAAATTTCTGGTGTTTTTTCCCTGAGTCTATTGTATTCTTTTATGGCATTCCTAGCTGACAAATACTAAATCATTTATTTTGGAAATTTAAAAAAGAAAATGAATGTAAGGACATTGAAAAAGTTAATACACTTCTTAGGAATCTTTCAGATTTCACAAAACTAGTCCTTTCTTCGATTTCCACGTCTTATGAGCTGACGGCGTCTTTAACCTAGAGAGTGTGTTATTTGAAGTTTGGCTGATGCAGCCGTATTGTTGAAAGGACTGTATGGCCCACTCACTTATGCGAAAGTATCTTCTGGGATCCTTGTGGGCTAGAGTCCATGGGGTCGCAGGAGTCGGAACCGACTTAGCAACTAAACTGCCACCACCACAGTACTTACAAACTCTTTGAACATTATTGTGGAAAGATTATGCATTTCATGGGACAGCCTGGAGACATGGCTAAACGTGTTTCTAAGGAACTTCAGGGGGACGCCAAACACGTCAGGACCGCAGGACGGGCATACGTTGCCTTGGCACAGGAGCAGATTTGACATGACCAGCAGCAGGAGCAGGCAGGACCCTGCTAAAATAAAAACATGAGCCATTCTGAGATGATCTAATCACCTGAGGTTATCAAATCTGTCCTGTGGAGGGAAACCATCTCTTTCCCTGTTGGTCTGAGCAGGAGTTGGTGCTGTAGTAGCTGGGGTGCGGAAGAAAGAGCGCCTTCTGTGTGAATTTAGATGGATGATGACATTTGCACAGATAGATATTTGGAGAAGTAGGTTACTCCCTGCATTTTTGTATTGCTCCCTGAAGTACTTCTGTACTCTGCAAACATTTGGAATTTAATTCTGAGCCGGAGTGTTTAGGCCATTCTTTTAAGACAGTTTAATGTTGGGAATCTGCAACTCTGAGCAGCGAGGCCCTCTAGGAGTGTGTAATTTTTTCACTCTACACTGACTAATGCTTGCATTTTAGACACTGAAATGGCAAGAAGTGTACAGTTGATCCGTGTGGTTTACCATCGCGCTGGGGTAAGAGTAAACACACGACTGACTGATCGCTAAACGCTACTATTGAGTACAGAGAGAATACTAAGAGAAAAAGGACACTGTACCTTGGATCTGCTAACTCACCTTTGTAACCCCATGCATGTCTTTGATACTTTCCCAAAAGCTTTAAAACATCTTAAAATTTGTGTTTCACAGTAGCCCTGTGAGATAGCCTTCATCTTCACTATGATCATCAAGTTATGTTAATAAAGATGTGATGCCTTGGAGAGGGCAAGTAACTTCCCCAGGTCCCATTATCAGCAGATGGAGGTGACTGGGCACCAGTGCAGTCATCTGTCCACTTCCTGAGGTCACATCACACAGGCCTGTGGGCTCTCGGTCTGCATGTGTGTAAGCAGGACCACATCAGGAGCTGTGATGACTCTGCTTGCAGAGAAAAATATTTTGTCTTTGATGGCAAAACAGCAGTGACCCTAGAACATTGCTTTTATCCACTTGTTCTGCTCTGTCTATAAAACACTCACTGTTAACGTCTTTGACAATTATCAGTGTGGGGGCCTGGTTCTCCTGGCTAGCCTTGCTTCTACACAACTTGACAACTCTTCTACTTTTAAGTATCCTTAATCTTCTCATTACATTTGTTTCTTTGAGAAAATGGCAGCTAAACCTCCAAATGGTAATACAGGAATATTACCTGATCAGCACCCAAGACAACGTCATTGGCTCTGCAAACAAAGGCCTGACTTTGATGCTTTAGGGAGTAAATTCAGCTGTCTGGTCAGGAGTATATCCTGACAACTCATGGGCCTAGTTTTTGTACCATCCCCAAATATCTCCTCTTTGATATTAGAACTAGACATTCATGCTTCCATGATGGATTTTAATATTTCAGAAATTACTTCTGGCCCTAATTTGGCCAACAGAAGCATAAAAGCATAGACTTTTGCTAGCGTGATTTTAATATTACTTTTCCTGTCCGTCCTTTGTAAGTAAGTAGAATTTAAGACTGAAGTGAGGAAGAATTCAGTTTGGACAAGAGGACTGATTAAACAGGAATTTTTATCCTCCTGAATGAGATCTGAACATGATTCTTTTTCCAATTTGCCAGAAGAGTGGTAATTTATTTAAGGGTAAGATATCAGCATTTACTAGGTTTTCTCTGCTCTTAGTTAGTTTAAAGTGGCATGGTATCTAAGAATAAAATGGTTATTTAAAATTAGGTGATAAAAATCAAAGAACTGGTTCTCAAAAAGAAGACATATAAGTTGGAGAAATTTGGGACAATCTCTCTCATCAACTAAAGAGCTTATTGTGACAGGCAAGGAGAGAATAATAGCTTGTATAACATAGATGTATTTCTGTGTATATATTCTGTGCATGTATACATGTGTAATGAATAAATATATGCTTAATTGCTACATGGAACTTTGGGCCTTATAAAATTCAATTTTATAAGTGGCAGTAAATAAAACAGAATACCCTAATTCCTAATGTAATTGATCATTTGTTGGTGGATGACTAACTATATGATATATGATTTTTTCCTGTTAAATTGTTATTTGTGTGTTTGCTTTGGTAGCATATATATTAGAAAATTGAAATAATACTGAGAAGATTAGCATGGCCCCAGCCCAAGGATAACACATAACTTTATGAAGCCTTCCATATTTTTCTCTAACAGCTTTGAGGGGTCCGATGGGAAGCAAGGTGGGAAGGAGATTCAAGACCGAGGCGAAATCGGTAAACCTATGGCTGACGCATGTTGATGTTTGGCCGAAAGCTGTACAGTATTGTAAAGCAATTAGCCTTCAATTAAACATCAATAAATCTAGTTATTAAAACTGTTACTGGGGATCATATAACAGGTTCAGATATCCATTGTATGACTAAAGAGGATCTGACTGCAAACTGATGGTGTCAATTATCCTTGGTTATTGATTCACTAACTTTCTTTTTTTTCTTTTTTTTTCATTTATTTTTATTAGTTGGAGGCTAATTACTTCATAACATTTCAGTGGGTTTTGTCATACATTAACATGAATTAGTCATGGATTTACATGTATTCCCCCTCCCGATCCCCCCTCCCACCTCCCTCTCCACCCGATTCCTCTGAGTCTTCCCAGTGTACCAGGCCCGAGCACTTGTCTCATGCATCCAACCTGGGCTGGTGATCTGTTTCACCATAGATAATATACTTGTTTCGATGCTGTTCTCTCGAAACATGCCCCCCCTCACCTTCTCCCACAGAGTCCAAAAGTCTGTTCTGTACATCAGTGTCTCTTTTTTTGTTTAGAAAAGTAAGCTAACACTATTGTCTGTGACTCAGTGTCATAGTAAGCTATAATCCTTGTCTGTGTTTGCTTTTAGGTGGTATAGTGCCCAAACTTTGAAACTGACGCCCTTCCCAGAAGCACACAGTCATGAGTTCTGTTCAGGGTTTATGTTCCCGATGCTGGAGGCTTCTGTTCGCTGGTCCACTAGGTCCGAAACTTTCTCTCCTGAGCATTCTCTGGTTCTATCATGTGCACAAGTCTTTCTATTTTGGGTTGTCTAATTTGATTCTCTTATTCTTTTGATCACACTACCAAGTCTGTTTATGATTTACTTTTCAGACCCTTTTGTGTTTGATTTTTCTGATGCTCATTAGTGTATTTGCTTCCATATCTACCTCTCTGAGTAGTTTTCAGTATCTACATATACTTTGCCCTATTAGCTTACTGTCTGGATTTTGGCATTCAGCATCAGCATATTTTATGAACTTCATTTTCCTTCTGGTGAAGTTTCCGGTATACAGTTTAAGCTGGTGGGCTCCCATCTGGCTTGTTCATGTTGTCTCCAAAAAATTAGAGAACTCTGCTTTCCTTCTAGGCAATACTGCCCCTTCATTTAATACCATTGATAATTTTCTGTGATTTCACCTCCTGCCTCATAAGCTTTGCTTTCTCACTCTACTCTAACTTGAGTGTTATGTGTCTCTATATTGGTATTACTATTTTATTTTATTTTGTTAATTTTAATTGGAGGCTAGTTACTTTATAATATTGTATTGGTTTTGCCATACATTGACAGGAATCCACCATGGGTGTACAAGTATCCCCATCCTGACCCTCTTCCCACCTCTCTCCCCATCCCATCCTTCTGGGTCATCCCAGTGCACCAGCCCCAAGTACCCTGGATCATGCAGCAAACCTGGACTGGCAATTCATGTCATATGAGATAATATACATGGTTAAATGCCATTCTCCCAAGTCAGCCCACCCTTGCCCTCTCCCACAGAGTCCAAAAGACTTCTATACAACTGTGTGTCTTTTGCTGTCTCGCATACAGGGTTATCGTTACCATATTTCTAAAGTTCATATACTATGTTAGTGTGCTGTATTGGTGTTTTACTTTCTGGCTTACTTCACTCTCTATAATAGGCTCCAGTTTCATCCACCTCATTAGAACTGATTTAAATTTATTCTTTTTAATGGCTGAGTAATATTCCATTGTGTATGCATACCACAAAAGTTAAAAGGTGTGGTGATGGCAATGTTACTTAATAGAAAGGGAAACTCATTTCTAATACATACACAAATGGCGGTTGACAAGATGATGATTGGTTAGTTGGAAGTGGGGTACACCTCTCTCCACCGATGCATCAAGAACGTTTAAAGACACAGCAGTTCTCACAGAAGACCAGGTGAATACTGGCAGGACTCCATGACTACAGAGAAGGAATATCTGGATCCACACAGAACTTGGTAGGAGAAAGGAAAGAAGGGACAAGGAGGAAGGGGAAAGAAGGAGTGAGCAGGTGGGACCAGCCTGCACCTGGGGCTGAGGGAGCTGAAGCTCAGTGGAGATCCCCACCTCCATGGCCATCCGCTGGAATGGGGAGTCATTTGAAGCTGTGGGGAGTGAACTAACTAATCAGCGACCATCTGAATTGAGTGAGAACCTCACAGACAAGCCATGCTGCTGCCTTTCATACCTCGGACAAGGTTGTAAGTCCACTGGTGTCCATGGAAGCTGGGAGCTGAAGCCATGGGGACTGCAGAATGATCTCAGGGTGAGAAGTCCTGTTGACTGTGGGGAGTCAGCCGGTTTGGATGGGAGGGAGGAAATCTGCTGCATCGAATGCTACTTAAGGAAAGCCATGAGGCCATAAAAGGAGGGTTCAACTGCCTGTGGAGTAGAGCTATCTCTTTCTCCATGGTGGTACCTGTAGGTTGAGCAATAGAGGAAGACTTCAGTGAGGGTGGTCTTTGAGTGCCTGATGCACTAAGCAATGGAGAGTTTTGAATGTCTTTATGCCCTACCCTACCCTGTTCTCTGTCTAAATTGTGGATATTAATGTCATAATATTTTTATGAGCTTAAATTTGTTCTGGTAGAGTTTCTGGTTTACAAATTAATCTAATTCCTCACATCTGACTCGTTCTTGGTGTTTAAAGAAACTTTGAGAACCTTCCTTCCTCTCAAGGCAATACTGCCCTTTACTTTCTACCATTGCTGACTTCCCATACTTTCACTTCTTCCTACTATATTCTATCTCTTTCTCTATTCACTATAACTTTAGTAGTATGTGTCCCTATGTTGCTATTAATATTTATAATAAATTATTAACCCAATGCAGTAGAGAATCAAAAGGACTTCAGTTTCAACACTAGTAATAAATTACCCCCAAATTATAATCCATTAATGCTCCCATTTGAAACTGATTTTCTATCGATATATTAGTGAGGTCTCTGAACTCATTTTCCTTACTAGGTGGCTCAATTTTAAAAGGAAATATGGAAACAATGGACCTTCCTTTTTATATGCCTCATTAGTTAGTATGCAAGTATTAGTTTTGCTTTTTTTTTTACCCCTGTGAGGCTGTTCTTAGTATATATTATAGATCTCTGTGGGGTGATTTCTATTGACTGAAGAATGTACACTGTGAACTGTAATTGTCAAACAAGTGAAGGGAGATGAAGAAAGTAATGTTAGGAAGGCACAGGCTTCTGTTGCTCTAGCAGGAAAACCTTTCAGTGTCTCTCATCTACAGTCTGATCTTCAGATTTATTGAAACTCTTACTTTTCTTATGCTCCATTAACAGTTTGGATTATTTGGTGTTTTTTGCCCTTGACTAGTATGTCTCACGTATTTTTGGATATTAAGCCCTTATGAAATATATGGTTTGGAAATATCTTTTGTCAATCTGTATAAAGCCATTTGATTTTGTTGATGTTCCTTTCTTTGGAGTTTGATGTGGTCCCACTTGTTTGTTTTTGCAGTTGTTGCCTTTGCTTTTAGTGTGAGACCCAAAAACTCATTGCAAAGACTGATGGCAAGAAGATTACCTCAATGATTTCTTCTAGCTGTTTAATCTCTTAAAGTCTTACATTCAATTTTTTAATCCCTTTTTAGTTGACTTTTGTGTATGCTAAAAGATGGGGGCACAGTTTCACTTTTTCATAGCACTATCTAGTTTTCCCAGTGCCGTTTTTGAAAAGCTTCTGCTTTCCCCACTAGATATTCTTGGCTCCTTTTTCATAAGCTAACAGACAATATATGGGTGTGCAGTTCTTTCTGGCTTTGTTGTTCTACTCTGGTGATCTATGTGTCTGTTTTCATGCCAGTCAATCAATATGAAACATGTTTCCTTTTGTGTCTTTTAAACATTTCTTTCATGAGTGTCTTGAATATTTTCTTACATAGATCTTTCAACTCCTTGCTTAAATTTATTTCTATTTTAATTTTTTAAATGCAATTATAAATGGAATTATTTGTATTTCTGTAATTTTTTTGGTGTATGGAAAGGTACCTGAGTTTTAAATATTCAAATGCAATATACAAAATATATGCTATTTTTTACAGAATAGACAATCCCCCCCCCCCAAATAAGACATACAGAATCCCAAGAAGTATATGACAATATGCTCAACATCATATCAGGGAAGTACAAATCAAAAGTATAACACCAACCACCTCACTCCTGTTTAAATGGCTTTTATCAAAAAGTAAGAAATAAGTGTGACTGAAGATGTGTAGAAAATGGAGGTCTTAATGGATTCTTGGTAGGAATGTATATTGGTGCAATTCCCATTAAATACCTTTGGGAAGTTTTTCACGAAATTTCACACTTTTGGATATATATTCATTCCTGAATATATATTCAAAGGAAATGAAGTAATTACCTCAAAGAGAAATCTATACTCCCATATTCACTGCATCAATATTAACAGTAGCCTGCGGCTGCTACTGTGCTAACTCGCTTCAGTCACTTCCGACTCTGTGCGACCCCATAGTTGTCATCCCACCAGGCTCCCCCGTCCCTGGGATTGTCCAGGCAAGAACACTAGAGTAGGTTGCCATTTCCTTCTCTGATGCATGAAAGTGAAAAGTGAAAGTGAAGTCGTGTCTGACTTTTAGTGACCCCAAGGACTGCAGCCTACCAGTCTCCTCCATCCATGGGATTTTCCAGGCAAGTGTACTGGGGTGGTTGCCATTTCCTTCTCCATCACAGTAGCCTAGAAACAACCTATTATAAAAAAATCTAAGTATCTGTCAGCATGTGAAGAGATTAAAACAATGCAGTGTGATATATATATATATGAATTTTATTTAGCCATTAAAAAAGAAAGAAATTCTTCCATTTGTGGCAGCATGGATGAAATTGGAGGGCCTTATGCTAAGTGAAATAAGTTAGAGAAAGACAGATACTGTATGATCTATTCGTAAGAAATCTAAAAAAAAAAAAAAAAAGTGGAACTCAGAAACGGTGTAGGAAAGTGATTGCCAGGGCTTGGAGAGTGGAGGAAAGAGGAACGGGTTTGTAAAAGGTTATACATGTTAACATATGAAAATTATAAGGTCTGAGGATCTAATGTGTAGCATGATGACTCTAACTGATAAAATTGTGTTGTATAATTGGTGATGTCTAAGAGAATGGAACTTACCTGTGTTCTCTTCAAAAAATAAAAGATAAACATGTCAGATGATAGCTATGTTACTTAAGTTAGTAGAAAGGGAAACTCTTTTCTAATACATGTGTAAATGAGGGTCAGCACTATGGCAGAGGTGTAGGGGAAAATGGCATTTGGAGTGGGTTGCCATTTCCTCCTCCAGAGAAGCTTCCTGAACCAGGCATTGAACCACCTCCTGTGTCTCCTACATTGCAGGCAGATTCTTTAGCTGCTGAGCCATCAGGGAAGTCCTAACAACTCTACCGTACGACCTAGAAATTCTACTATTGGGCATACACCCTGAGAAAACCATAATTCAAACAGACACATGTGCCAGGAGCCAACTCATGAGATCCCACCCATGACAAGATCATGATGAGAAAACCTGACAGGCATGGTGGATCAGGTTTTCAGGGATTCTGAAAAGCTGCCCCCGGTGCTCAACTTAAAGATGATATCTTTCTTTCTGATGCTTGCTTCAATAGAATACTCCCTAATTTCTGTGACACAGGCAGAAGGCCTTCCCCAATCTCTTTCCAAATAAGAATCAATTTAGAACTTTAATCAATAAGTTTCCTGGGTGGTGGTATCTTATGAGATTATCCAGGATGAAAGGAGTGTTTCAATTTAAACTCCTTTGTTGGCATTCTAGTTTGATTAGCAAATGACTCTATGCCCTTGGTACTAATATGCATGACTGCTTATAATACCCTAATGATAAAAAAGCATAAAGAACCTGCTCATATAAAGGCCCTAATATACATAGAGCCCTTCAGGGAGTGAGGAACCCCTATTAGAAAACACAAGAAAAATTATTCTAAAAGTGGCTATTGGGTTAACATTTGCTTGCTGTGTTTCTGCTCTTAATGTGCTAAGGTTAAGTTATGGAAAACATTGTTAATATAATTAAAGATCTAGAAAAATAAGAGCTTAGCCCTAGTGTGGTAACAATGAGATGGTTGTTAATTGTCAGCCAGGAGTGCTAGGCAGAGGCTATCTCACTGAAGCCACAGAGTCTATATGGGGTAATCCTCTTAGATAAATTCAACTGACAACTTCTGCAGAAGAATTGACCTTTGTGTTAACAAGGTTATATTTCTACTATGTTGTGACATGCTATACTGTTGCCCTAAGAGCCTGAAACTTTTCTGTTAAGATCACCACAGAAACGAAAAATAGGTTTACATTCACCTGACTTGCCTAAAATGTTAATAGGCCCCAAGGCCAGAAGATAATGTACAAGACCCTCATAGACAAAGAAGTATGCAGAAAACACCCTGGTTTCGTGAAGGACACGCTGATGTAATATTAAACTATCTTCCCTTTAGAAATGTACTAACTTAGGGTATGAACGCTATGGTAAAAAATAAAGCATTATCTTTCTGGCTTACTTCACTCTGTATAATGGGCTCCAGTTTCATCCATCTCATTAGAACTGATTCAAATGAATTCTTTTTGATGGCTGAGTAATATTCCATGGTGTATATGTACCACAGCTTAGACCATTACAGCATACTAACACATATATATGGAATTTAGAAAGATGCTAATGATAACCCTATATGCAAAACAGAAAAAGAGACACAGATGTACAGAACAGACTTTTGGACTCTGTGGGAGAAGGTGAGGGTGGGATGTTTCGAGAGAACAGCATCGAAACATGTATATTATCTAGGGTGAAACAGATCACCAGCCCAGGTTGGATGTATGAGACAAGTGCTCAGACCTGGTGCACTGGGAAGACCCAGAGGGATCGGGTAGAGAGGGAGGTGGGAGGGGGGATCGGGATGGGGAACGCATGTAAATCCATGGCTAATTCATATCATTGTATGACAAAAACCACTATAATATTGTAAAGTAATTAGCCTCCAACTAATAAAAATAAGTGAAAAAATAAAAAATTAAAAAAAAATAAATAAAGCATTGCCAGACTCTGCTGCACATGCCCAGTCTGGTCTGTCTCTCTTTCTCTCTCTCTTTCTCTCTCTCTTGTTCTTTCTCTCTCTCTCTTTCTTTCTCTCTCTCCCTCTCAGATGCCGTTCATCCGGAGGGAACCCCTGGTTCTTGCCGGGGCTAGAGCCCAGCACACGTGTACCCCAAAATTCATTTCAACAGTGTTTACAATAGCCAGGACATGGAAGCAATCTAGATGTGCACTGAGAGAGGAATGGAGAAAGAAGTTGTGGTACATCTATACAAGGGAATTTTAACTAACCCTAAAAAGCAGTGAATTTGGGTCACTTGAGCTGAGGTGGATGAACCTACAGCCTATTATGTAGAGTGAAGTAAGTCACAAAGAGAAAACCAAATATTGTATGTTAATGTATATATGGAATCCAGAAAAATGGCACTGGTTAACCTATTTTCAGGGCAGGAACAGAGGCACAGATGGAGAACATGTTTGTGGACATAACAGGGGAGATGAAGGCAAGTTGCACTGAGAGAATAGCATTGAAACACAGTACATTACCATGTGTAAAATATTAACAGATAGCTGGTGGAAAGATGCTGTATGACACAGGAAGCTTAACCCATGCTGCGTGACCACCTAGAGAAGTGGGATGGGGAGCATGGTGGAGGGATTCAACAGGGAGGGAATATATGTACACTTCAGGCTGATTCACAGCATTGCACAACATAGTTTAAAGAAATTATACTCCAATTAAAAAATAAAGAAAATAAGATATATCTTTATCAAATTCTCATTTTATATACTTTAAATATTTTACAGTTTTCTTTGCCAATTCTGCTTCAAACAATACTCTGCTTGCTAGTCACTATTCATGACATTTGATTTATATATGTTGTTGTCTACATAGGAAAAAGAAAAACTTTGCAGTACTACAGAGAAAGGCAAAATGGAGACTTTTTTGATGCTTAAATATCACTTAAGCAAAAGGATTAATAATTAAGTAGTTATCAGTGGACGAATAGCCCCCTCAGCCTCACAACCAGAAAAATAAAACTGCTAAAAAAATAGCCCCTAAGCAACACAACCAAAAAAAAAAAAAAAAAAAAGAAAACCAAACAAACAAAAAACAAACAGCTGAAAAAGAATTGTCGCTATCTTTCAACTTAGTGGCTTTAAGTATGAACCTTGGAGTCCTCTAGACCTTGTACAACTTCCAGTCCACCACTCACTAGCCCTGAATCTTTAGGCAGGCCTTATTTTACTTCTCTCCATAATGCCATTCAAACTAGTGTCTACCTCATGGAGTTGCACTGAAATTAATGAAGATAATGCAAAAAAGAACATTTCGGAGAAAGATCAGAAGATAAATGCTTGACTGATGTTTGTCACTTCACATTTTCTTATTGTGAAGCTACAACAAGGGAGCCTTCTCAAGCAAAACCATCCACAGGGTTGTGCAGTGAAGGGCTCAGCCTCATCCAAAGGGAAGTCTGGACTTTGCCCTTGTTTCCTGGGAGCTCCTCTCTAAACCCTTAGGCTGTTTCCTCTGAGAAAGGGTGACTAAAGGTGTCAAAGGTTGACACTGAGAAAAGTGCATTTGTTTTTGTCAGGGTCTTGGGCCAGCCTGACAGGGCTGTCAACAGTGTGACTTAGAGTAAAAACTTTGGACCACAAGAATGATGTGATTCAGGATGGGGGTTTTGTCATGTAGTATCAGCTGCACCTCTAGAGAGGTTTGAGCCTGAGATCAGCTGTATGGACGTTCAGTCATTCTTTGGTGATGGAGCCCCAGTAAAAACTCTGGACATGGAGCCTGGAGTGAGCTCCCCTGTCTGCAAGTCCTCACTGAAGGCACATCGGTGCTGGGAACACAGAGCTGCCCATGAAACCCTGGGAAGACGAAACCAAAGTTCCATGTTTCACAAATCCTTTGACCTATATGCCTTTTCCTGGGCAGTTTTTCATCTGTGTCTTTTAAAAAGCTGCAATCCCCTAGATATATACCAAGAGAAAATCATACTTTGTAAAGATACATGCACCTCAGTGTTCCTTGCTTCATCAGGGCTTCCCTGGTGGCTCAGATGGTAAAGAATCCGCCTGCAGTGCGGGAGACCTGAGTTCGATCCCTGGGTTGGGAAGATCCCCTGGAGGAGGGGATAGCAACGGACTCCAATCTTCTTGCCTATTATTGTCCATGGGGACTGCCCCCATGGACAGAGATGCCTGGCAGGCTACATTCAATGGGGTCTCAAAGAGTCGGGCACGATTAAGTGACTAAGCATAGCGGTGTTCATTGCAGCACCGTTTACAATAGTCAGAACATGGAAGCAACCTACATGTCATCAACAGAAAAATGGGCAAAGAAGATTTAGTACAGATATACATTGTAATATTACTCAGCCATAAGAAGGAATAAAGTAATGCTAACAGAAGCAATATGGATGGACCTGGATATTGTCATACCAAGTGAAGTAAGTCAGACAGAGAAAGACAAAAGCATATGATATCACTGATATCTGGGATATTAAAAAATGGTACAAATGAACTTATTTACAAACAGGAAGAGAGTCACAATGTAGAAAATTATCTTATGGTTCCAGGGGCAAGAAGGGAGGGATGAATTATGACATTGGCATTGACGTGTACACACTAATATATATAAGATAGATAACTAATAAGGACCTAGTATATGGAACAGGAAACTCTACTCAACTCTCTGAAATGACCTACTTGAGTTCAGTTCAGTCACCCAGTCGTGTCCAACTCCTTGCAACCCCATGAACCGCAGCACCCCAAGCCTCCCTGTCCATCACCAACTTCCAGAGTCTGCACAAACTCATGTCCACTGAGTCAGTGATGCCACTAACCATTTCACCCTCTGTCATCCCCTTCTTCTCCTTCCTTCAATCTTTCGCAACATCAGGGTCTTTTCAAATAAGTCAGCTCTTCCCATCAGGTGGCCAAAATATTGGAGTTTCAGCTTCAACATCAGTCCTTCCAATGAACATCCAGGACTGATCTCCTTTAGGATGGACTGGTTGCATCTCCTTGCAGTCCAACAGACTAAAGAGTCAGCTCCAACACCACAGTTCAAAAGCATCAATTCTTCAGTGCTCAGCTTTCTTTATAGTCCAACTGTTACATCCACACATGACTACTGGAAAAAACATAGCCTTGACTAGACGGACCTTTGTTGACAAAGTAACGTCTCTGATTCTTAATATGCTGTCTAGGTTGGTCATAACTTTCCTTCCAAAGAGTAACCGTCTTTTAATTTCATGGCTGTAATCACCATCTGCAGTGATTTTGGAGCCCCAAACAATAAAGTCAGCCACTATCCAGTTTCCCCATGTTCGTGTCATGAAGTGATGGACAGGATGCCATGACGTTAGTTTTCTGAAAGTTGAGCTTAAGCTGTTTTTCGCTCTTCTCTTTCACTTTCATCAAGAGGCTCTTTAGTTCTTCTTCACTTTCTGCCATAAGGGTGGTGGCTTCCATATATTTGAGGTTATTGATATTTCTCCAGGCAATCTTGACTGCAGGTTGTGCTCCATCCTGCCCAGCATTTCTCATGATGTATTCTGTATATGAGTTAAATAACCAGGGTGAGAATATACAATTTTGACATACTTCTATTCCTTTTTGAAACCTGTCTGTTGCTCCATGAGGAAAGAATTTAAACAAAAGTGAATATACTTATATACAAACAAGTTATTCACTGTTCAACAACAACTGAAATTTATAGCATTGAAAATTAAAAAATGAATTAAAAATAAATCAAAGATCTGAAATAAACCATAACATCATGTATAACAGCTTTCAGTGAGCTCTTGGAATCCAAGCTGATTATGGAACCCAAGAATGGTCTTGGGAGGTCCCCAAACTTGTAATTGCTATCTGAAGTAAATAAAGTCTTGTGGACTTTCCACTCTGAAATTTGTATCCGTCAAAGGCCCTTTTCTTCATATGTATAGTCATGATATTATCATGTTGATCCAATGGTACTGTGTCTAGGAACTCAGTAATTAACTCATATATCATACAGATACATGTATAGTACGGGGGGAATTCCTTAATGACTGATAACCAAGGAAGACACTGGAGACACTCACATATCATTGTGAAGTCCATCAAGGAGTTTGCCATCTAAGACCCTCCACCTGGGGCTGCTGGTCCTTATTCAACTTCCTTAGTCCTTGGCTTCCTATCAGCACCACAGAGCATTCAGTACGCATGAGGCATTGGGTTACCTTAGACAAGTCAGTCTCCTCATTGGGTGCCATGGTCTAAATGCTTGTGTTCCTCCAAAATTCATATGTTGAAAACCTAATCCCCAAAGTGATGATTTTAGGAGGTGGGATCATTGGAAAATGATTAGGTCATGAGGGCAGAGCCCACATGAATGGGATTAGGACTCTTGTGAAAGAGGCCTGAAATACTTGCTCATCCCTTCTATTCAAAGATATGTCCTGGAAGAGGCCCACACTCACTCAACCATGCTGGCACCCTGATCTTGGACTTCTAGCCTCCAGAACAGTGACAAATAACATGGTTTATAAACCACACAGCCTCTGGTATTTTGTAACAGCAGTCTGCATGCACTAAAACACTGGACATGATCAAATGGGGAAAAAAAAAAAAACTTGTCAATCTTGTTTTCCCTTCCAAGGTCATGAATGTGGAACACGTAGCATATTCAATTCCAAATAAAGTGGCACAAGGTAACATATTCCATAGAATTGTACATTTCTTTCAACTTGTAGTTCTTTGACATGCTCACCTGGGAACATATTTTCTTAGAGGTAATTAACGTTTAAACCTATAGATTGTGCATTTTTTGTGATCAGTTGATGGCATTAAGAACAAAGAAAGAAGTTTCTCAAAATTAAAGATTTCAGTCTGAAGACAGAACCAATACTGGTAGCCGAACTCCAGCCTGTCAGCTTAAAGATGAAGCAAATGGACCCTAAGGCCTGTCACCGGGCTCTCATCAGAGTCCTAACATAACTACACTTTGACATGGAAAAACTATCTTCACTTCATTAGGGCTAGGTTTTCTTAACTGGAAAAGAAAAATTAGAGTAGAAAATCCTTTAACTTTCCAAAGATTATGCAAATCTCTGTATAAAACATGATTCCAAACTGAGGTTTGTTCTTTTTTCTGAAAAGAAAATTATCAATTGGTTGAGCAACTTCCCTGTTTGGATCTCTTATACTTCTCATTATATGCTCTATCTCACAAAGTATTTCTCTAGTTTAGTTTAAGAACAAATCATTGATAGAAATAATTACTTGACTGTTATGGAATATTACTTTTATCTTTGATCTTCCATTGAAAAGCAGGAGTTGTAGTAAAGCACACTAGTGAGAAAAACTATTTCTAAATGTCACTATGTCAACGTGAGAAGTTACTGTGTGAAGTTGCTCTGTCGTGTCCAACACTTTACAACCGCATGGACTGATGACCCCTTGGACTACAGCCCACCAGGCTCCTCTGTCCATGGGGATTCCTTAAGCAAGAACACTGGAGTGGTTTGACATGCCCTCTCCCAGGGATCTTCCTGACCACGGATGGAACCCGGATCTCCTGTACTGCAGGTGGACTCTTTACTGTCTGTGCTGCCAGCTCCTAATAACATGGGTCTTGACCTATACAGAAGATGAGTGATCTGTCTTCTTTTGTTTCCTTCAACAGTAGGTTTATTTTGCACCTAACATATAAGTCCTGTTTCTATTTCCCTGAACGCTATGTAGAATGGAAGTTCTCTCTAAAAGAAAGACATTAACACAAAGGGAACTTTTATCTGGGATAGCAGTTAACATTTTGTCCAGTTGTCAGTTTATCCAAAATACCAGAGGCTGGCTATTTGTTTTTAATTATATTTACGTCAAAAAGAACAAATGGCTGGCCAGTTTCTGCCATGTTTGCTGCTGCTGCTGCTGCTAAGTCGTTTCAGTCGTGTGGACTCTATGTGACCCCATAAATGGCAGCCCACCAGGCTTCACCGTCCCTGTGATTCTCCAGGCAAGAACACTGGAGTAGGTTGCCATTTCCTTCTCCAATGCATGAAAGTGAAAAGTGAAAGTGAAGTCGCTTGGTAGTGTCTGACTCTTGGCGACCCCGTGGACTGCAGCCCACCAGGCTCCTCCGTCCATGGGATTTTCCAGGCAAGAGCACTGGAGTGGGGTGCCAGGTAGTTGGCATACCTATGTAGACCCAGGGGAACTGAATTAAGGAGTGGGGATTGGTGTTGCTCAGATAATTAACTATAAGTCAGAATGTGGTCAGGGAGATAAAAATGGTGAGAATGAAATTAGGAAGCCCTAAGGAGGAAGATGGTACATTCATCTAGGAAAAGTAGGTGACAATTCATCAAGGAGGTGAATTTCATTTGTAAGTTTGAACAGAGATTAGGTGTTTGTGTACAATGTAAGAATATTGGATTTGTAGGCTCTCCTTAAATATTTTTACCTGTCATGATCAGAGAGTACAGCTAAGAAAGTGAACTCCTCTAGTGAAGTTAGGAATCCTATGGTAAAAAGTAGACTCAAGTGGCAGGTTCAGAGCACTGTCTCTAGTTCTGTCCTATTCAGCCTTTTAGTCAGTGATCAATTATCACATTATCATAGGACAGGAAACTGTGAGGGCTAGTGTATGTGGAATGAAAGACCAAACATCCAGGGCTTTCCATCTAATAGGGCAAAAACTGAAAGCAAATGCATCCACAGTTCTTTGAAAGAAAGTCACCAAGTCTCCTCTGACTTGTGACCCCATTGACTCTAGAGTCCATGGAATTCTCCAGGCCAGAATACTGCAGTGGGTAGCCTTTCCCTTCTCCAGGGAATCTTTCCAACCCAGGGATCAAACCCAGATCTCCCACATTGCAGGCAGAAATTTTACCAGCTGAGCCGCAAGGGAAGCCCCCTCACTTCTACTTCTGTAATTATGTCCAAATAATCAGGGTATGAGGGTTTGGATGGAAGAAAAGACCTCAGTGGTTGTATGGCTCTCACTATATGCTGTGAGAGCAGCATGAAAATTCAGTGGAATTTAACTCTGCACGAGTAAAAGTCTTTCATTGACCAAACACCAAACAAAGCCCTGGTGGATGCAAAGAATGGACAGTAAGCAGGAGCACACATGTGGACTTTGTAAAGTAGGACTTAAAATTTATTAGAAAAAGACAAATGAGATAAATTTCAAAGTTAAATGTTGCACCATAATTGGGACACATGTCAAGAGGGAAAAGCACAAAATGCCATATGTCCACATAACAAGGAGACCTGAGCTGTCTCAGAATCACGAAAGGCCACGTTGTGGAAGTGGTTTTTACTGAGAGCTGAAAGATGTTGGGGAAGTCATGAGGTAAAAGAGCGAGGGTCTTCCAGGGAGAAGAAATGGCATTGATAAAGAGCTTTAGCCATAAGTGAGAATATAGAGTGAGAAGAACAGACATGCCAGGATTGAACCTTCAAGGAATTTTATTTCCTTGGTAAAACTTATGCTAACTGGACAATGAATACAAAGCAGAATATGATCACTTCTGTGAAAGAGATAAGAATCAAGTTTTACAGAGCATAGGAGATATTTCCATTTGCCAGGTAATTCGCTAAGTAGTTTCTTAAACCTAGGAAACTTGGTTGCTATTGCTACCTTTGTATCGAGTTTATAAGTTTAGATAAGTGACTTAATCATTCTTGGATTCAGTTATAGATCCTTAATATGGAAGGAATGTCTAGATAATTTCCAACGTTTATTCCATTTCTGAATATCTAGTGAATCCCAAAGGTTATTATCTGGAATAAAGAAAACCCTTATACATACCAAGAGTAATGGCCGAAATATCTACAATATTATATAAAAAGCATTGAAGTTCTTGTGTTTTTTTCCTTTGTTCAGTTTTTTAAAATATAATTTACAGATAAAATGGCAAGATATTTAAAGTATACATGTCAATTTAAATAGGTATACATGATTAATGGATTCCCTCATTGATTTAATTAACATATCTATTAATATCACCTCATATATTTACCTTTAAAGATTTTTTGGTGAGAACTTTTAAGTTTTCCTCTCTTATATGGGCGCTAAGTGGCTTCAGTCATGTCTAACTCTTTGTGACACCATGCACTAGATAGCCTGCAAGCGTCCTCTGTCCTTGGGGATTCCCCAGGAAAGAATACTAGACTGGGTTGCCATGCCTTCCTCCAGGGGACCTTCCTGACCCAGGGATTCACCCCATGTCTCTTATGCATCCTGCACTCGCAGGAGGGTTCTTTACCACTAACATCACCTGGGAAACCCCACAAATTTCAATAACACATTACAAACCATAGTCACCATGTTACACATTAGATCTTTAGATCTCATTCATCATCTTACAGCTTAAAGTTTGTGCACTTTTACCAAATTCATTCTTAAGTCATTGATTTCTCAGCACTTATTTTTACATGACCTGTGACATGTTTTTGTATTTATGATTTCGGAGTCAGGAAAAAAGTTGTCCCCCTCCTGTTGTAACAGTTTAGCATTAGATCCTTGAGGGACCATCTTTATCTAGCAGCTCATAGCCACCCCTATCGTTGTCAGAAATCAAGATGATTCACACAGATAAGGAAAATAAAGGAAACTGGCTTCCCTGGTGGTGCAGATGACAGAGAATCTCCTTCCAATGTGGGAGACCTGGGTTACTCCCCTGGGTAGGGAAGATCCATTCAGAAAGGAATGGTTACCCTCTCCACTAGTCTTGTCTGAAGCATCCTTTGGACAGAGAAGCCTTGTAGGCTACAGTCCATGGGGATCACAAAATGTCAGACATGCCTGAGCGATTAACACACAATGGGCTTTAAGGATTTGGAAGCTGTAGCAGAGCTAAGGGAAGCTTAAAAGGAAAGGTAAAACTCTTTGAGACATGCAAGAACAGGGGTGCATGAACACTTTTAGGGCCATAGGGCAAAGAAGAGAATGGATATTGCAGTCTTTAAAGAGTCTTGTACATAGCTGCAGCTAAAAGCAAGGGCCTCTGACCAGAGCTCTGGGCTTCTGTGCAGAGATTTGGCCACTGCCCAGTAAGAAAGGAGTCAGAGGTAAGAATCAACCCACGAATCTCTTTCTCCACTGACTCAACAATTTCTTTTGTCAACCAGTGGCCAAACTCAAGTAGAAGTCAGAGGCCGGGAGAGCTAGAGGGATAAAATCTGGTCTTCTCATCCTCCAAAGGTTCATAACATAACAGAATATGATCAACAGGGTTCCAGAGAGGCTAATAAAGAATATCAAACTCACCCACCATTTCTGTGTAGTAGATATGTTTTCTTTATCTTATGAATCTATTTGCAGTGATTTTTGCTAGACATTTAAAATGACTGGGTAGGATTAACTTGAATGGGAGAGGTCAGTTTCTGATTTGACCTAGATGCAAGGATTTGTCACTGTATTTCTGGTATGATAATATTCTTACTGGGACCCTAACTGTGATGCTGGGAGGGATTGGGGCAGGAGGAGAAGGGGACAACAGAGGATGAGATGGCTGGATGGCATCACCAGCTCGATGGGCATGAGTTAGAGTAAACTCTGGGACTTTGTGATGGACAGGGAGGCCTGGCGTGCTGCGATTCATGGGGTCGCAAAGAGTCAGATACGACTGAGTGACTGAACTGAACTGAACTGAACTGTCTGTACACTTGATTCACTTAAATCCTTTGAAGAGATAGGTAATGTGCCCAGACTTAGGAAGGGACCAGAAACTATCAAGAGATGTTTTTATACATAGTTGAATTCATTTGGTTGATTTGTATGTGTGAGAGTGAAAGCTTTTAATTCCAAATTTGTGAGAGACGTTAGTCTGAAATTTCCTTTTTGTACTGCCTTTGTCTGATTTTAATATAGAGTAATACTGGCCCCATCTAATTAGTTGGGAAAGGTTTTCTACTCTCTTTTTCTTGAAGAGATTATGTCAAATTGATCTTAATTTTTAAAATATTTGTTAGAATTCTCTGGTTAAACTATCTTGGATTGATGATTTCTTTTTCAAAAGTTTCATGTCACAGTTTCAATCTCAAAAAGTGTATAGGAGTATTCATAAGATGTATCTAATTTTGCTTCAAGTATTTTGAGATTATGTAGTTTGATATATACATATTTAGGACTAATATGTGTTCCTGCTGGATTGACTCTTTTTTCCTTATGTAATGTCCTTGTATTCCTTTGTCCTTAGATATTTTCTTTGCTCTAAAGTCTACTTTATCTAATATTCACATATGTTTTTATCCTTTTAATTTCCAAATATCCATGCCATTATTAAATTTCTCGGGCTTTCCTGGTGGCTCAGACAGTAAGGAACCCACTTGCCTTGTGAAGACCTGGTTTCAATCCCTGGGTTGGGAAGATCCCCTTGAGGAGGACATGGGAATCTATATTCTTGCCTGGAGAATTCCATGGACAGAGGAGGCTAGTGGGCTACAGTCCATGGGGTCACAATGAATGAAACAGAACTTAGCAACTAAACCACCACCTGGTGTTCCTTCACATTTACTCCTTGGGAGGAACAGCCCCACTCAGGCTGCCTTCTGATGCTAGGTTGGAGGTCTGGAATGCTGGGCCTGTGTTGTATTCTGTTACATGCTGCTGTGTTTGTCTTCCGTTCTTCAAGCCCCAAACTAGTTCCCCTTCTTCTTGCCAACTATAATAGGTCTCTTTTAGTGGTCTCTTCTTATTTCCAGAATAAACAGAGGAGTGGGCTCAAAGAGATCAAGGTCATTGTGTCTTATGCAGAAGCCCAAAGTGTGTTTTATAACCTGGGGAAGAGATTTCATGGAGGGAAGTTGAGGAGGGAAGTGCAAAGGAGTCCACAGTAGGCTGGGGATGAAAGTCATGGAGTCCCTTTCTTTTAGAAGTCATCAGAAGCTGAGAAAGTATTTTTTCTAGATTATATGTATACTCAGCTCTGAGTGAGTACACTTTCTGTTTCAGCAAACTGTAAGTTTTCTGTATTTTTTCATTAATTTTCTTTAAAAATACATACATATATATGTGTATATTTATATATGTAATATAATGATATCCATCTAACATTTTACTTATTCTTCTAGGCCATTTCAGTTCAGTTTGGTTCCACTTGCTCAGTCATGTCCGACTCTTTGCAACCCCTGAACTGCAGCACACCAGGCCTCCCTATACATCACCATCAAAACCCATGTCCATTGTGTTGGTGATGCCATCGAACCATCTCATCATCTGCGGTCCCCTACTCCTCCTGTGCTCAATCTTTCCCAGCTTCAGGGTCTTTCCAAATGAGTCAACTATTCGAATCACATGGCTGAAACTGGAGTTTCAGCTTCAACATCAGTCCTTCCAGTGAACACCCAGGACTGATCTCTTTTAGGATGTTTGGTTGCATCTCCTTGCAGTCCAAGGGACTCTCAAGAATCTGCTTGAACAGCAGAGTTCAAAAGCATCAATCTTCGGCACTCAGCTTTCTTTATAGCCCAACTCTCACATCCATACATAACCACTGGAAAAACCGTAGCCTTGACTAGATGGATATTTTTTCACAAATTAATATCTCTGCTTTTTAATTTGCTGTCTAGGTTGGTCATGTTTCCTTCCAAGGAGTAAGTGTCCTTTAATTTTTGGCTTCAGTCACCATCTGCAGTGATTTTGGAGACCAGAAAAATAAAGTCAGCACTGTTCCCACTGTTTCCCCATCTATTTGCCACAAGCTAATAGGACCGGATGCCATGATTTTAGTTTTCTGAATGTTGAGCTAAAGCCAATTTTTTCACTAGGCCATTTTTTTTAAGGCCATTGCTCTGCTTTTATTATGATTTGAGATTTAAACCCTGAAAAAAAGAAATCTATTGTAGAGTTTGGATTACTAGACAGTAAATAAGTTGATGGAATAACAAAAGAACTAAAGTTGATTACTTATATTACTAATATTACATATGAAGAGAATTATTCACATATAATTTTATTCTTGGCCCCCTGTGGTATTCTGAGAACTTTGATTGAAGCTATATATAAAAGAAATTTCTTTATTATTATAGTTAAACAACTGATATAATTATGTGTGTACATTCAGAATCAATTAGTCCAGTGGCCATAAAAATGAGTGTCCTCATCACCTGGGGAAGAAAATGTTTGCATTTACATTTCTAGTTATTTTTATCTCACTGTCATTTAGGTTTTATTTTCTGTATATTTTTTTAATTCCATAATATATTAAAAGAGGAATGCATATATAATATTTTTGCATAATATAATTAGGTCACTGACAGTGTGTTGTAAAATGGGAAATAATTTGGAGATTAGACCTTCAGGAAACAGAAAAATATCAAAATTTGCTGCATAAAATGTTACTTAGTTTGGGGCAGTTTACCAAAAATTTTTTTATGAAACTAGTTCAACTGAAGAGAGGAAGAATATTCAGAACATCCATGTTTGCGTGAGATGGCATAGAGCCTCAGAGATGGAAACATTTTGAAGTTGGGTAGAAGACCAAGAGACCTGACAGGATAGGGGTAAACTGGAATCTTGAATGCAAGAAACGGTGTTTGCTCCACTCAGTGTGGTCTACATTGTTTTTCTTTAAATCACCTCCCTTTCTTCACATTCATTCCCTAAACCCCATCCTCTGCTTTACTATTTCTTTTCCCACAGTACAGATCCCCTGTTAGCATACATATAATGTACCTGGATTCATGTTTATGGCAGATTATCTGTCTGCCCCCAGCTGGAATATCTGTTCCATGAGGGTAAGAGTCTGCCTGCTTTGTTTACTGATGTAAACTAAGCACCTATAAGAGTTTCTGAGTCAAGGAGGAATTGAGTCAGTGATCAGTTGGTTAAGTGACCAATAGCAGATACTGGGCAGGCCTATCGGCTTCAAAACTTTGTGGTTTTGATTAGCTATTGTAAATAAGCTGTTCCGCACTTAATGTTACAAGGTGAAGACATGTTTCTGTTTCTTTTATCAACATAAACATAAACTACATTTCAAGGAGAGGTTTTAGACCCAGCATGATAGCTAAAATGCACATTTGAAAAATATATATATATACTAGTTGATTTGATTTCTTTATCCAAAATAGAATTGCATTCCTTTTCAAAACTTTTCCTTACATAGGTGTGTGTACATATATGTTTATATATATAAATGCAATTCCATCTAGTCAAAGCTATCTACGGTTTTTCCAGTAGTCAGGTCCAGTGAGAGCTGGACCATAAGGAAACTGAGTGCCGAGGAAATGATGCTTTTGAACTGAGGTGTTGGAGAAGACTCTTTGAGAGTCCCCTGGACTGCAAGGAGATCAAACCAGTCAATACTAAAGGAAATCAGCCCTGAATATTCATTGAAAGGACTGATACTGAAGCGCAGGCTCCAATTATTTTTCCACCTGAGGCAAAGAACTGACGCACTGGAAAAGACCCTGATGATGGGAAAGATGAATGGCAGGAGGAGAAGGAGATGGCAGAGGATGAGATGGTTGGATGGCATCACCAACACGATGGACATGAGTTTGAGCAAGCCCCAGTTGATGGTGGAGGACAAGGGAGCCTGATGTGCTATAGGTCATGGGAAATAATAGAGTTGGATATGACTGAGTGACTGAACTTAACTGAAGGTATGCATATGTGCTATGTATATAACATAATGATTATATGATCATTATACATAGGCCAGAATGACAAATAATGCTATTTTAGTTTCAGGTATCATTATACATAGATAATATTGACATATAACGTTATTTTGGTTTCAGGTATACAGTGTAATTATTTGATACATATTGCAAAATGATCACCACAATAAGTCTGGTGAACATCTGTCACTCGAAATAGTTACAATTTTCTTCTTACGATGAGAACTTCTAAGATCTCTTAGCAGTGTTCAAATAGGCAATAAGTATATTCCAGTTTTGACTTAGTGTAGTTAAATGAGACAAGTGGCTTTGAGTCTTAGAATCAAAGAATCAGGTTGAAACAGTTGAGTGAATCAAACTTCTCAGTGCCAACTCATATAGAACTTTCTTGAAAAATCCATCCCTGATTGGTTCCCATCACACATGGTATGGTGTGCAGACATAGATCGGAGTTTATGGCTTCTGCTATCTTTTCCACTTGTCCATGCGATTCTTTCTCAACATCTTTCAATGCTTCATCCATCTCCTGTCTTCACTATCCAAACAGGTTAGAATTATGGCAGAACATGTCTAAGTAGCTATGCTCACAGTTGCTGCCCACTGGGCATTTTGGAAAGAGGCTGGGAAGGAGTCCTTCCAGTATTAGAGTTTTACTTTCAGGGGATTAGAAACCTTTTCAGTTTGAAGTGTCCATCAATATAAATATATTTCAGGAGTGAATAAGTTTTAATTATTTATTGATTAGTGACTAGCTGACTATCTGCTGAGAGTAAGGCAATGAAGGTTAGTAAACAAGGGAGGATTCAGGCAAAAGGAATGAGGAACTCTTGGAGAAAGTGGACACATGACTAAGGAGACCATTACCTCTATTTTGGTTAGGTTTTAGGTTTTGTTTAGGCTGGCTCTGTAAAGGTATGGGTTGTTTCCATTTTATATCCATTCATCCTCTATGCTTTACAATGTATGTCTTATTTAAGTGTTGAAAGTGACTAGAAACTTACTGGTTGTTATCACTGGGTAGTCGTGCTTTGCTTCTGGTATTCCAGAGGGTCTAGCAGAGGCTCTGCAGAGTACTTATTTCTATCATTAGCTGAAGAACTTTAACATTTTTTGGTGATTTCTGGTACTAAGTTGATGAAATACAGGAAAATAGAGCTCAGATGCTTTTGGATAAAACTTTAATTTATCCCCTCCCTTCTCTCTGACGTTTCATTGATTGACTCAACTAGTCCCATACAGTTGGATGCCTTTCTTGGCTCTTATGTCTGTCTCATTCCTTGCATGTGGTCAAGGTCCTTTTCATTTCCTGTATCTCTCATATCTTTTGTGTCTTTTCACTTGGCAGAGCCCTCTTTGATTTTTAGTGTCATAATATTCCCAGCTCTTTCTGATCTCTTTCTCATTCTCTACGAGTCCCAACAGCCACGACTCCTCAATGCACATTGAAGTTTCTCTTCTCTAATTCTGGACATCCTGCTCTCTTGGACTAAATGTTCTTGGTTTCCTGTTGTTTTGTAGAATAAAGGCACACTCTCCAAATTGGCATATGTTATTCTCCCTAACGATAACTGGCATATGTGATTTTCCCAGGGAGGGTTTGATAGATTCCTTTGGGGCAGAGTATTCTGTCATGTTCTGGAAGGTTTGGGTCATCCCAGGTAGAGACAGGGGCAGGATTCAGGCCAGAATAATGCTGGCTATGAAGGAAAAGAGTTTAGTTTTGCTGGACAGTGTTCCTGTATGTGGGTGAATATGTCTTTGCCTAAAAGAAGATAATTTGGCTGGATTCTGCCCTGAAGACTTACCAGTCTTGGTTCATCTATAGAACTATGGCCTTTAGTAACAACAAAAGAATAGTCCTAATAAAAGGACAATTTCAGAAAAAAGAGGAGAGAAGGGAAAATGGAAATAAAAGGGAATATGAGATATTTGCTCTTACAATATATATTTGGGTCCTTAAAAATAAAGAGTTCTAACATCTTTTCATCCTTCACTACCCAAGTTCTTGACTCACTTTCCTTTTGCTGCTCTTCCTTCCTTCTGTCTTTCTCTTCCTTCTCTCTTATTCATCCCCCTTTCCCATTTACCTTTTGATTTCCCATTTTCTGTTTACTAGGAATTACTGGTAAAGCCCTAAAGATGCTGCACAACCAGCCCAGCAGCATCACTGAATTCTTAGGAGTGCCAATCAAGAGATTGGCCCTCAACCCTGGTTGTCTGGAGGCTGTTAAACAAGCTAAGCAACCCTAATCCAGTCATACTGCTCCAGTCTCAGGAGAGACTCAGTCTATTTGGAGGATTTTATAATTCAGTGACCTACTAGGGAATGTTTATAAGGCCAAGTAATTAATGACAAGGATAGTTACTCTAAAAGGAAGAGAGAATGGTATCTCACTCCTCAGAGAAATGTGTTTTTAAATCCAGCTTTCTGATCTACTCGGTATCTATTTGACCAGTTGGACATTTGTCCTGAGGCCCCAGGCAGGGACAGATGCACACCTGTATTTCTGCCAATCACTTGTTCAGAGTGTTTATGATACATGGGTTTCCTGTGGGTCAGCTAGTAGGCAGCTGACTGTGGGCTACTGAATTTTCTCCAGATGGTGCTTGCAGAGTGAGGGAAACAGAGAGGCTGTGGTGGTGACTGCAGGTGGTGAGCTGTTGGTACCAGAACAGTTCCCCTGATTAAAAAGGAAACTCTGGCATTGGGGATCCCCAACTTGTGAATGTCCTGGATAATCACAAGGACACCCCACAAGAGAAACACTTGTCAGTCAGGGGGAATTTCAGATCAGTCCGTCTGGACCAAGAGAAGGCTACAATAGCACCATGTAAGCCAGTGATGTCAGAACTTTCCCATCTCACTATCATCTACCCTGTTCCACCATGGCCCAAGGAATGAAGATCCAGAGAACGAGAGAGAAGGAACCTTGCAGAAATGGACACATCGATGCTTCCTGGTAGGTCCCCTGTGCCTCAGTAGGGGAGAGGGAAACATTGAATAGGCTGAATATGAGACGGACTTGACACTTGACTGACCTGGCCTTGTGAAACCCAGAGTGATAGAATGTATGGAATGGTTGCAAGGTGATGCAGAAAATGAGGATGCAGTGGAGCTTGGGTGAAGACAGCCACTGGGGGAGGATGGAGGCAGTTCATGTTTGTATCTGCTATGGTCTCAACCTTTGTGTCCCCCAGAAATTTCATATGATGAAATCCTGATTCCCATGGTTATAGCATCCATAGGTGGTTCCTTTGTGAGGTGATAGAATTATAAGGACGGAGCCTCCTCAATGAGATGAGTGCTTTTATGTATAAGAGATACACAGAGCTCCCTAGCCCTTCACCCTGTGTGAGAATACAATAAGAAGTGTGTTACCAGAAAAGACCCTGAATGACCATACTGTGGAAATCCATTTCCATTGTTTATAAGTCTGTGATATTTTTTTATAGCAACCCCGAAGGTCTAAGACAGCATCCTAACAATCTTTAGACAGTTCAGTAAACTTCATGCTATTTGTACAAAGTTGTGAAGCACTGATCCTGTCTGGTGTGACACTGTGACAGTGGGCTGACAGTTCGCGGCTGGCTTTCATAAAGAATCCCTAGAATTCAGTCTTCTTGGTAGCATGACCAGAACCATGAACAATTGTCTAATTCTTTGATTCTCATAACTTGACCCAGCATAATTTTCTGTGATTCTTATGTAATTTCTTAATGGTCTTCTTTATAATGCCAGCTTCTGCTATTTGTGACTAATTTTAACAGGAGCTTCATTCTCTCAATTGTAGGGGTGGATTTTGTTTTGATTTTTGATTATATGAAAATAAGAAATGTTAACAAATTATACTCTCAGATTTTGAAATCTAAACAGAGTCCGTGTTTATTTTTTTAAGAGGAGACCCAATTCATGGAGCATGCATGAAAAAGCTGTAAATTTCAAAGAAGCTTGCTATGGGATAGATCATTAGGACCATCTCTGAGCTGGATGCCATAGATGTATATTTAGCACTCGTCGCTGATTCGGCACGCCAGGATCTTGCTGTACATGTCAACTTTACGTGAATCATTGCGTAGGCACTTTAACAGGTTATAAAGTGCAGAATGACGTGCATCTTCATCGCTGGACAACAGGGATTGGAATCCTGACCAGTACATGCGTTCCTCGGACAACATCTGCCTCACTGGAAGAATAATCTGAATACCCAAAAGATAATGATTTCTTACGCGTTTTATTAGTATTTCCTTATCTTTCTCCCTTGTAATTCTCAAATTATGATTTGGGGAACACATACAAAAGTAAAACTCTCTAGATATGGATTTTGGAGCCAGCCTATGAGAAAACAATTAGGAATCTAAAAAGTAGAAACATAACTCAAGTTTAGTTTTAACTTTCTCTTTTCTTCCTTCCCACTCTCATTCTTTGATTTGAGGAGAACAGAGAAAGAGGAAAAATGGAACTTCAAGAGCAGATGTCCTGGGATACTTTGAGGAAAATGCTGAGCTTGGAAATTCTGTTCTCTAGTTCTCTTACTATTGAAAATATTTCAACCACCTGTGCCCAGGAAGAGGCAAGCTTTTGGTGGAATCGTGTGCAATGCAGGGAAGGATGCACATGTCAAAAATTGCAGTGATATTCTGATTCCTTTAAGTAGAATCTATCACTATGAATGACTAGGCTCCTGCTTTATGTAATAGCAGTCTAGCATATAGAAATCATGAATCTTTTTCTTACAAAATGAGATATTTCAAAGCTCTTTATGCATTACAGAGGTCAACTCTTTCATTCACGAACAAAGCAAGAAAGCCCTCTGCAGGATGCTTACCTGGCTGAATCGCCTCTCCAAGATTGTTTGAAGTTTGATACATTTTTTAATATTCTCTAAGGCACTTGATATGATAGTATCTGAGAGGTCTTTCTCAATTCGCCGGTCATTGCCTAGATCAACCAGAGGAGCAGTCCAGAGGTACTGTAACATGAGTATCCACTTAGTAAGGTCTTCATTCTAAGCAAATATAAGAAATGGTCTCATTAAATAAATATAATTCAATGGTTTTGGTTACAGGTGATCGTTGCTCAGAGCAGCTAACCTAAAAGAATTTTGGTTATTCCTATGTGTATGCAGAGATTTTTGAAGGAAGTAAAAGTTGCAAAACTATAAAATGTAAGCTATTAGTTCACACTTTGCTGAATTATTAAAAATCTGGGTTATTTTAGGAATTAATTCTTCTGATGAGTTCTAATTTATAACATGAATTTTCTTTTTCCTCTGAAATTCTACCACCCACTCAGTGATTTCTTTGATGTTTGTATATTTTCATGAGAGAAATCTAAGTATTTTATGACAAGTCAATATGTGCCTACAGTACCTGACCCAGGAAAGAGGCATTCTGCCTGTGCCCACATCATTGTCACCCAGTGATTCTTTCATATTAATGAATCAGATGAGTCATTCACATTGATTTTCGATTGGTAATTTGTTTTATGATGTTACAACAAAGAGACAATGAAGAAGACATGACTTTCCTAAACAGGCTTTCTTTCCTCAGTTGATCCCAACACCAGCCCCCATGCTGGTATCAGAAGAGTCTGTCTTGTTGACAGGAGTCTGGGCAAAAAAATGGCACAGCGTTGTCTTTAGTAGCAGCATCAGTGGGATTCACAATGGAGGCTTTTCCTCCCAGGTTCACCACTACTAGCAGAATTCAGTTTGAAAATCCTGGGGTCTGAAGATCTCTAGTTCATATTCTTGATTTCTTTACAGCCATGAACTCTTTTAGTGGTAAAGAACTTAGAACTGAGTAGGATGAAATATAGTCATGTACATAAAGTGCTTAGTAGAATGTATGGCCATGTAGTAACTCTCAATAAACTTTAAATTCAAGCTTATTGAAAAATCCCTCGTCCTCCTCCTTTTTGAACTTTTCCTTTACTTGATGATCCTCATTATTAATGAGCTTAACAGAGGAAAAGAATGCTGATATCATTAAGAAACTTATACACCATGGAATATTACTCAACCATTAAAAAGAATTCATTTGAATCAGCTCAAATGAGATGGATGAAACTGGAGCCCATTGTACAGAGTGAAGGAAGCCAGAAAGATAAAGACCAATACAGTATACAAACGCATATATATGGAATTTAGAAAGATGGTAATGATAACCCTATATGCAAAACAGAAAAAGAGACACAGATGTACAGAACAGAATTTTGGACTCTGTGGGAGAAGGTGAGGGTGGGATGTTTCGAGAGAACAGCATTGAAACATGTATATTATCTAGGGTGAAACAGATCACCAGCCCAGGCTGGATGCATGAGACTAGTGCTTGGGCCTGGTGCACTGGGAAGACCCAGAGGAATCGGGTGGAGAGGGAGGTGGGAGGGGGGATCAGGATGGGGAATACTTGTAAATCCATGGCTGATTCATGTCAATGTATGCAAAAACCACTACAATATTGTAAATTAATTAGCCTCCAACTAATAAAAATAAATGGGAAAAAAAAAAGAAAGTTGTAGAGAGAAAACAGAATTTTAAGGGGGCATGCATGTGAAAATATTTTAAAATATGTTAGGATGAAGGACAATGCAGGAAATCAGAAAGGAGAGATTATAACGGTGAAAATTTGGAGCTGCAGTAATCATTGAGGCTTGATATGTAAACTGTGTTGTCCTCAGTACGGATGCAATTGTTGAGGCCATGAGAAGCAAAGCAATGTTATATAGGCCATTGTGGGGGAAACTTACAAATTAAAAATAAAAGGTGACAGAGGAGTCATTGAGAATAACGAATGAAGGAGGTGTTAGAGAAATAGAAGCAGAATCAGAAGAGCCTTGAAAGGCAGATGCGCTGGCTCGAATGGTGCAGAATAGGACTCCCACATACGAGTCACTAGTCACAGGGACTACTCAAAACTGGGGTGTGTTTTTTACATGTTCATGAATTTTGAAATCTTATGTTTTACACATGGAAGTTCCCATTCAGTTCCTGTTTTTGTACACAATAATAGCTGTAATCCTGTGTCTAATGCATTGCTTGAACTAAACTTGTCTGCATGGACGATTTATAGATCGGTTGTTTATTTTGCTACTACAGATCTTTAGTCATCCCTTGATTTTACTCATGCTTCATCAACTGCAAAATATAATTTCTCTTCAACTGCTTACAATTCCTCCACCGTTTTCTTCATGTACAGTTAACATTACCTCTAATAATCTGAAGCCTGGCAAAGCTACACACTGTCTCACTAGATCTGGTGAAAAACCAAGGTGAAATACTCACGTTCATCTGTTGGGCTTTTTCTGTTTCTTCAGGAGCATGGAGGGAATTGGTGTGGCAGTCATTGATGGTATTCATATACTCCGGTTTACTCTGGGAATACTGTTCTTCCTGAAAGTGATCAGAAATTAGCGAGGGTTGTTGGGTATTCAGTGGAGGAGCCCATTACCAGAACATTATCATGTTTGATAGTTGTGTAAATTTTTAACCAGGGGAATCACAAAATTTGAAAGTCATTATTTTCCTACTTTTTCTATATATTCTCTCTATAAAAATGATTTTACATTTAACTTTCCTAAGTTCAAACTTTTCCTTCTCTATTATAACACTATCTTTTTAAAATATTTTTAGTATTTGAACCAAATATAGTACTTTTGTACCAATACTTGATGCCTCCCAGGTGATGATAGTGGTAAAGAACATTCCTGCCAATGCAGGAGATAAAAGAAGACTCAGGTTTGATTCCTAGGTGAGGACCATCCCTTGCAAGAGGGTACAGCACCACACTCCTGGACTCTTGCCTGGTGAATCCTATGGACAGAGGAGCCTGTTGGGCTACAGTCAGGGTTGCAAAGAGCTGGACACAACTGATGTGACTTAGAATGCATGCATGCACCTATATTTAACCATTTAATCTCTTGTTTACTGTGGTTTGGAGCCAATATATTCCTTTATACAGAGTAATACAGTAATGACTCTGACTTATCTCTGAACACGCACACCAAAAAGCTTAGTGTTCATCCCAGGTGGAGAATACAATATTGTTTATGGTAAAAAAAAAGGTACATCAGAAAAAAATGGCAGAAAATTATAGGAAATACTAAGCAATGGACTGAGAATAATAAGAGTAGAAAAATCTTAACTAACACTTTGATAGAGAAAAACTAATCTTTAACGGAAGTTATGAACATTTGAAGAGATTACTTGGAAGAGTTGGAAAAAATGGACAGTCAAAATTGGAGGATGAAACAAACACTAGTGAGCACACAGAACTATGTGACTTTAACAGAAACCTGTAGTGCCACCTTTCATTAGCTGTCTGCTCTACTGTGTGCTCCTTGAGTGACCTAAAAGAATTAACATACAACTTTCAAATACCTTCATCAGAAAGAGTATAACTGTTTCCAATTGTAAACTCCCCTTCTATTGTAGCTCGAAACCTATTCACTGCAAATCTTAAAACAATAATTTGTAGCATTAAAAAAACTACCAGTATTCATTTTTGTGACCAGGATTCAGCTTTGTTTAACATGTTCTATCTATGCAGTTCATTGCACAGCAGTTTTCATTTATTGGCTATTTGCTCTGAGCCTGGAGAAGAAAGCCCAGAGAGACACTGAAGGACCAGAAAATAACATGCTTCCTTTTCCTCAGTCCCACCTAAAAGTGCTTTAGTCAGGTAGTATTATGGGCTGAATGTGTGTTCTTCAAATTCATGTGTTATAGCCTGAACTGCCAAAGTACACTGTTTTGAAAAGGGTTGACTTTTTGGCACGCCATGGTTTATAGCCCACCAGACTCCTCTGTCCATGGGATTTCTCAGGCAAGAATACTAGAGTGGCTTGCCATTCCCTTCTCCAAAGAGTCTTCCAGACCTAGGGATAGAACCCAGGTCCCTCCCATTGTGGGCAGATTCTTTATCATCTGAGCCACCAGCAAAGCCCGTTAAGGTTAAATGAACTCTTAGGATGCAACATTCATCCAATATGTTTAGTGTCTCCATGAAGCGAAACACCAGAGAATTTTCTCTTCTGTCTCTGTGTCTGTGTGTCCTTTCCTCTGTCTCTCTTCCCCACCCTTCACCCTGTGTGAGGACGCATGGAGAAATGATGCTGGGAAGAAAGAGTTCTCAGCAGAGCCTCACCTTGCTGGTGCCCTGATCTGGGACTTCTATCCCCCAGAGCTGTGAGAAAATAAATTTCTGGTGTTTATTCCACTGAGTTTATTGTATTCTTTTATGGCATTCCTAGCTGACAAATACAAAATCATTTATTTTGGAAATTTAAGAAAGAAAATGAATGAAAGGAAATTGAAAAAGTTATTGCACTTCCTAGGAATCTTTCAGATTTCACAAAAGTGGTCTGTTCTTCGATTTCCACATCTTATGAGCTCTTGTAGTCTTTAACCTAGGGAGTGTGTTATTTGAAGTTTGGCTGATGCAGCCCTCTTGTTGAAAGGACAGTATTATGGCCCAGTCAGTTACATGAAGGTACCTTCTGGGAGCCTGGCGGGCTACAGTCCATGGGGTAACAGGAGTCGGACACAACTAAGCAAATAAACCACCACCACCACAGTACTTACAAACTTATTGAACATTATTGTGGAAAGGTTATGCATGTCGTGGGACAGGATGGAGACACGGCTAAACGTCTTTCTAAGGAAATTCAGGGGGATGCCAAACACGTCAGGACCACAGGATGGGCATACGTTTTCTTGGCACAGGAGCAGATTTGGCATGACCAGCAGCAGGAGCAGGCAGAACCCTGCTAAAATAAAAACATGAGCCATTCTGAGATGATCTAGTCACCCGAGGTTATCGAATCCATCCTGTGGAGGGAAGCCTTTTGCTCTGAGCAGGAGTTGGTGCTGTAGTAGCTGGGGTGTGGAAGAAAGAGCGCCTTCTGTGTGAATTTAGATGGATGATGACATTTGCACAGACAGTTGGAGAAGTAGGTTACTCCCTGCATTTTTGTATTGCTCCCTGAAGTACTTCTGTGCTCTGCAAACATTTGGAACTTAATTCTGAGCCAGAGTGTTTAGGCCATTCTTTTAAGACAGTTTAATGTGGGGACTCTGCAGACTCTGGGCAGTGAGGGCCTCTAGGAGTGTGTAATTTTTTCACTCTACATTGACTAGTGCTTGAATTTTAGACACGGAAATGACAAGAAGTGCACAGTTGATCTGTGTGGTTTACCATCACGCTGGGGTAAGAGTAAACACATGACTGACTGATCGCTACTATTGAGTACAGAGAGAATACTAAGAGAAAAAGGATACTGAACCTTGGATCTGCTAACTCACCTTTGTAAACCCATGCATGTCTTTAATACTTTCCCAAAAGCTTTAAAACATCTTAAAATTTGTGTTTCACAGTAGCCTTGTGAGATAGCCTTCATCTTCACTATGATCATCAAGTTATGTTAATAAAGATGCGATGCCTTAGAGAGGACAAGTAACTTCCCCAGGTCCCATTATCAGCAGATGGAGGTGACTGGGCACCAGTGCAGTCATCTGTCCACTTCCTGAGGTCACATCACACAGGCCTGTGGGCTCTCGGTCTGCATGTGTGTAAGCAGGACCACATCAGGAGCTGTGATGACTCTGCTTGCAGA
>JADEYB020000019.1:32610628-32632685 GCA_015832495.2 Alces alces
TGAAGTGAGGAAGAATTCAGTTTGGACAAGAGGACTGATTAAACAGGAATTTTTATCCTCCTGAATGAGATCTGAACATGATTCTTTTTCCAATTTGCCAGAAGAGTGGTAATTTATTTAAGGGTAAGATATCAGCATTTACTAGGTTTTCTCTGCTCTTAGTTTAAAGAGGAATGATATCTAAGAATAAAATGTTTATGTAAAATTAGGTGATAAAAATCAAAGAATTGGTTCTCAAAAAGAAGACATTTAAGTTGAAGAAATTTGGGACAATCTCTCATCAACTAAAAAGCTTATTGTGACAGGCAAGGAGAATAATAGCTTGTATAACATAGATGTATTTCTGTGTATATATTCTGTGCATGTATACATGTGTTATGAATAAATATATGCTTAATTCCTACATGGAACTTTGAACCTTATAAAATTCAATTTTATAAGTGGCAGTAAATAAAACAGAATACCCTAATTCCTAATGTAATTGATCATTTGTTGCTGGATGACTAACTATATGATTTCTTTTTCTGTTAAAGTGTTATTTGTGTGTTTGCTTTGGTAGCACATATATTCAAAAATTGAAATAATACTGAGAAGATTAGCATGGTTCAGGCCCAAGGATAACACACAAATTTATGAAGCCTTCCATATTTTTCTCTAACAGCTTCAAGGGTTGTGATGAGAAGGATGGTGGGAAGAAGGTTCAAGAACGATTGGACATAGGTAAAACTATGGCTGACTCATGTTGATGTTTGGCCGAAAGCAGTACAGTATTGTAAAGCAATTAGCCTTCAATTAAACATCAATAAATTTAATGATTAAAACTGTTATTGGGGACCATATAACAGGTTCAGATGTCCATTCTATGACTAAAGAGGATCTGACTGCAAACTGATGGTGTCAATTATCCTTGGTTAGTGATTCATTAACTTTATAGTTGAATGAGAAAAGTAAACTAACAAACACTATTGTCTGTGATTCACTGTCATAGCAAGCTATAATCCTTGTCTGTGTTCGCCTTTAGGTGGTATAGTGCCCAAACTTTGAAACTGACGCCATTCCCAGAAGCGCACAGTTCTAAGTTCTGTTTAGGGTTTCTGTTCCTGATGCTGGAGACTTCTGTTCGCTGGTCCACTAGGTCCAAAACTTTCTCTCCTGGGCATTCTCTGGTTCTATCATGTGCACAAGTCTTTCTATTTTGATTGTCTAATTTGATTCTCTTATTCTTTTGATCAGACTACCAAGTCTCTTTACGATTTACTTTTTAGACCCTTTTGAGATTTCATTTTTCTGATGCTCATTAATGTATTTGCTTCCATGTCTAAATCTTAGTAGTTTTCAGTATCTACATATACCCTACCCTATTGGCTTACTGTCTGGATTTTGTTGTTCAGCATCAGCATATTTTATGAACTTCATTTTCCTTCTGGTGAAGTTTCTGGTATACAGTTTAAGCTGGTGGGCTCCCATCTGGCTTTTTCATGTTGTCTCCAAAAAATTAGAGAACTCTGCTTTCCTTCTAGGCAACACCGCCCCTTCATTTGATACCATTGATAATTTTCTGTGATTTCACCTCCTGCCTCATAAGCTTTGTCTTTCTCAGTCTACTCTAACTTGAGTGCTATGTGTCTCTATGTTGGTATTACTATTTTATTTTATTTTGTTAATTTTAATTGGAGGCTAGTTACTTTATAATATTGTATTGCTTTTGCCATACATTGACAGGAATCCACCATGGGTGTACAAGTATCCCCATCCTGACCCTTTCCCACCTCTCTCCCCATCCCATCCTTCTGGGTCATCCCAGAGCACCAGCCCCGAGTACCCTGGATCATGCATCAAACCTGGACTGGCAATTCATATCATATGATATAATATACATGGTTCAATGCCATTCTCCCATGTCAGCCCACCCTCGCCCTCTCCCACAGAGTCCAAAAGACTTCTATACAACTGTGTGTCTTTTGCTGTCTCGCATACAGGGTTATCATTACCATATTTCTAAAGTCCATATATATACGTTAGTGTGTTTTATTGGTGTTTTTCTTTCTGGCTTACTTCACTCTGTATAATAGGCTCCAGTTTCATCCACCTCATTAGGACTGATTCAAAGGTATTCTTTTTACCGGATGAGTAATATTCCATTGTGCATATGTACCACAGTTTTCTCATCCATTCTTCTGCTGATGGGCATCTAGGTTGCTTCCATGTCTTGCCTATTATAAACATTGCTGCAATGAACATTGGGGTACACTTCTCTCTTTCAATTCTGGTTTCCTCGGTGTTTATGCCCTGTAATGGGATTGCTCGGTCCTATGGAAGTTCTATTTCTAGTTTTTTAAGGAATCTCCACTCTACTCTCCATAGTGGCTGTATTACTATTTTAAATAAATATCAACATAGTATACCAGAGAATTAAAGGGAATAAAATTACAATAGTCCTAGTAATGATACAGTCCCCCAAATTATAATCCAGTAATGCTCCCAGTTGTAAATGATTTTCTACCCATGTATTATTGTGGTCTCCTACTCACTCCTTACTACATGTTTCAATTTTGAAATAGATTGTAGAAAACAATGGAGTGGAAAATTCTGAAAATCACCTTGGATTTTAGATGCCTCAAGATTAAGTATGTAATGATTAGTTTTTTATAGTTAGTAGGGCTATTCTTAGCACACATAGCTCAGTGTAAGGTCATTGCTATTGAGTAAAGGATGTATACTGTGAACTGCAATCACCAAACAGGTGATTGGAAATAAAGAAAGCAATGTCAAGAAGACAGAGGGTTCTGTTCTGGAAGGAAAAACTTATAGTTTCTCTCATCTACAGTATAATCTTCAGATTTTTCAAAACACTTACTCTTCCTTTGCTCAGTTAATAATTTGAGTTGTTTGATTTTTTTACTACTGAGGTGCATGAGACTCTTATATAAACTTCATATGAAGCTTTTACCAAATATGTGTATTGAATTTTTTTTTCACTCCATAGGTTGCCATTTAATTTTATTGATGGGTTTGTTTACTCTGTAGAAGGTTTGGAGTTTGATGTGTTCTCACTAGTTTATTTTTGCAGCTCTTGCCTTTGCTTTTGATGACTGACTTATTTGAGCAGCTTGTATTTTGGAAAGTGATCCTTTATCAGGAGCACCTCAATACATGAGGAAAACACTAACTGACACTAAAGGGGAAATTGACAGTAACACAGTAATAGTAGGACGTGTCAACACCTCACCTATACCAGTGGGCAGATCAACAAAACAGAAAATTACAAAGGAAACATAAGCCTAAAAGGAAGTATTAGAACAAACAGACCTAATTGATATCTGCAGCATATTCCATCCAAATGCAGAATACACTTTCTTCTCAAGTGCAATGGAACATTTTCCTTATCTTGGGTCACAAATCAAGCCTCAGTAAATTTAAGGAAATTGAAATTATATCAAGCATTTTCTCTGACAACAACACTATGAGACTAGATATAGATTATAGGGGGAAAAAACTTTAAAGAACACAAACACATGGAGGTTCAGCAACACATAGCTAAATAATAAACAGATTACTTAAGAAATAAGGGAAATCAAAACATTCCTAGACACAGAGAACAATGAAAACATGATGATCTAAAACCTATAGGATGCAACAAGAGCAGTTCTAAGAGGGAAGGTTATTAGGAATACAAATCCTACCTGAAGATACACACTGAATAGAGAACCTAGCTTCACATATCTTTAGCTCCTTTTAAATTTCTCTTATAAATGTCTTAGGGAAGAGAAGTCACTCAGTCATGCCTGACTCTTTGTGACCCCATGGACAGTAGCCTGTACAAGCACCTCTGTCCATGGGATTTTCTAGGCTAGAATACTGGAGTGGGTTGCTGTTTCCTTCTCCAGATCAATGTCTTAAAGGTTTTTTATAAAATCTCTCAACACCTTGCTTAAGTTTATTTCTAAGTGTTTTATCTTTTTGTGATGCAATAGTAAATGTGCTTGTTTTCTTTATTCAACTTTCTGATAGTTTTTTGTTAATATATATAGGTACGCAACAGAGTTTCATATATTGAAATATAGTAAACATAATGTATGCTACATCTTTAAAGAATAGACATTCTCCCACAAATAAGACATATAGATGGTCAAGAGGTATATGACAAGATGTTCAGCATTGCTAATAATCAAAGGAAATGCAGATCCAAAGCACAGGAGATATCACCTCTTACCTGTTTGAATGGCTAGTACCAGTACGGTAAGAAATGACAAAACTTGTTGAGGATGTGGAGAAAAAGGAGTGCTTATTCTCTGTTGGTAGGGATGTATACCAGTGCAACTACCATGGAAAAATACTGTGAAGGTTCCTCAAGAAATTTCAAAGAGAACTGTTATGTGATCCATTATCCCACTTCTGGATATATAGTCAAAGGAAATGAAATCACTTTCTCAAAGAGAGATCTGTATTCCCATGTTAACTGCAGCATTATTCACAATAGCCTTGGTACAGGAACAACCTGAATATCTTTCAACAGGTGAGTGGATGAAAACAATGTGATGTGACATATATAGGTAAATATTATTTAGCCATTACAAAAAGAAGGAAATCCTACTAATTATTGCAACATGGATGAAACTGGAGGGCATTCCACTATGTAAACTAAGTCAGACAAAGAAAAATACAATATGATCTCAAATATAAGGAATCTCAAAAAACAATAATCTCTGAGAGAGTGGACACCATTGAGTGGCATACCGACTCAATGGACATGAGTTTGAGTAAGCTCTGGGTGTCGGGGATGGACAGGGAAGCCTGGCATGCCGCAGTCCACGGGTTCACAAAGATTCAGACACGACTGAATGAGTGACTCAACTGAAGAGAGTGGAACTAACCTGTGTTCTCCTCAAAAAGCAAAAGTTAAACAGGTGTGATGATGGCAATGTTACTTAATAGAAAGGGAAACTCGTTTCTAATACATGCACAAATGGGGGTGGACAAGATGATGGAGGGGTAGGTGGAAGTGGGGTACACCTCTCTCCACCGATGCAACAAGAGCATCTATAGACGCAGCAGTTCTCACAGAAGACCAGGTGAATACTGGCAGGACGCCCTGACTTCTGAGGTGGAATATCCTGATCCATACAAAACTCAGTAGGAGAAAGGAAAGAAGGGACAAGAGGAAGGGAAAATAAGGAGGAAAGCAAGTGGGGCCAGCCTGTACCTGGGGCTGAGGGAGCTGAAGCACAGGGGAGAGATCCCCACCTCCATGGCCGTCCACTAGAATGGGAAAGTCATTTGAAGCTGTTGGGGAGTGAACGAACTAATCTGTGACCATCTGAAAGGAGTGAGAACCACATAGACAAGCCATGCTGCTGCCTTTCATACCTCGAACAGGGTTGTAAGTCCACTGGTGTCCATGGAAGCTGAGAGCAGGAGCCATGGGGATTGCAGAATGATCCCAGTGTGAGCAGTCCTGTTGACCGTGGGGAGTCAGCTGGATGGGATGGGATGGAAGAAATCTACTGCATCGATGCTTCTTAAGGAATCCCAGGAGGCCATAAAAGTAGGGTTCAATTGCTTGTGGAGTAGAGCTATCTCTTTCTCCATGCTGGTACCTGTAGGTGGAGCATAGAGAAAGACTTCAGTGAGGGTGGTCCTTGAGTGCCTGATGCACTAAGCAATGGAAAATTTTGAATGTCTATATGCCCTACCCTACCCTATTCTCTGTCTAAACTGTGGTTTTTAGAATCGCAATTTTTTTATGAACTTAAATTTCTTCTGGTAGAGTTTCTGGTTTACAAATTAAGCTAGTTCCTCACATCTGACTCATTCTTGGTGTTTCAAGAAATTTTGAGAAGCTTCCTTCCTCACAAGGCATTATTGCCCTTTACTTTACTAACATTGCTGACTTCCCATACTTTCACTTCTTTCTACTATACTCTGTGTCTTTCTCTATTCACTATAACTTTAGTAGTATGTGTCCCAATATTGCTATTAATATTTATAATAAATTATTAACCCAATGCAGTAGAGAATCAAAAGGACTTCAGTTTCAACACTAGTAATAAATTACCTCCAAATTATAATCCATTAATGCTCCCATCTGAAATTGATTTTCTATCAATATATTAGTGAGGTCTCTGAACTCCTTTTCCTTACTAGCTGACTCAATTTTGAAATGAATTATAGAAAACAGTGGAGTGGTAAACTCTGGAAATTACCTTCCTTTTGATATGTCTCATTAGTTAGTATGCAAATATTAGTTTTGCTTTTTTTTTTTCCCCCTTGTGAAGCTGTTCTTAGTACATATTCTAACTCACTGTGTGTGATTTCTATTGACTGAAGAATGTACACTGTGAACTGTAATTGTCAAACACGTGAGTGGAGATGAAGTAAGTAATGTCAGGAAGGCACAGGCTTTTGTTGTTCTAGGAGAAAAACCTTGCAGTGTATCTCATCTACAGTCTAATCTTCAGATTTATTGAAACTCTTGTTTTTCTTATGCTCCATTAAAAATTTGGATTATTTGGTGTTTTTTGCCCTTGACTAGTATGTCTCATGTATTTTTGGATATTAAGCCCTTATGAAATATATGATTTGGAAATATCTTCTGTCAATCTGTAAACTGCCATTTGATTTCATTAATGTTCCTTTCTTTAGAGTTTGATGTGGTGGCACTGGTTTGTTTTTGCAGTTGTTACCTTTGCTTTTAGTATGAAACCCAAAAACTCATTGCAAAGACCAATGGCAAGAAGATTACCTCAATGTTTTTTTCTAGGGGTTTAATCACTTAAAGTCTTATGTTCAACTTTTTAATCCCTTTTTAGTTGATTTCTGTGTATGCTAAAATACAGGGGCACAGTTTTATTTTTCCATAGAACTATCCAGTTTTCCCAGTGCCATTTTTGAAAAGCTTGTCCTTTCCCCACTGGATATTCTTGGCTCTTTTTTCATAAGCTATCCGACAATATACAGGTGTGCAGTTCTTTCTGGCTCTTTTGTTCCACTCTGTTGATCTATGTGTCTGTTTTTGTGCCAGTCAATAAATATGAAACATGTTTCCTCTTGTGTCTTTTAAACATTTTTTTCATGAGTGTCTTGAATATGAAAATATTCTTTCAACACCTTGCTTAAATTTATAAGTATTTTATTTTTTGATGCAATTATAAATGGAATTATTTGTATTTCTGTAATTTTTTTGGTGTATGGTAAGGTACCTGAGTTTTATATATTCAAATACAGTACACAAAGTGCATGCTATTTTTTATAGACTAGACAATTTTCCCCCCAAATAAGACATACAGAATGCCAAGAAGTATATGACAAGATGCTCAACGTCATATCACGGAAGTGCAAATCAAAAGTACAACACATACCATGTCACTCCTGTTTAAATGGCTTTTACCATGAAGTAAGAAATAAGTGTGATTGAGGATGTGTAGAAAACGGAGGTCTTAACGGATTAATGGTAGGAATGTATATGGGTAGAACTCCCATGGAATACCTTCGGTAAGTTTCTCATGAAATTTCACACTTCTGGATATATATTCACTCCTGAATATATATTCAAAGGAAATGAAATAATTATCTCAAAGAGAAATCTGTAATCCCATCTCACTGCATCAATATTGACAGTAGCCTGCTGCTGCTGCTGCTGCTAAGTCGCTTCAGTCGTGTCTGACTTTGTGCAACCCCATAGACGGCAGCCCACCAGGCTCCCCCGTCCCTGGGATTCTCCAGGCAAGAACACTAGAGTATGTTGTTGTTTCCTTCTCTGATGCATGAAAGTGAAAAGTGAAAGTGAAGCCATGTCCGACTTTTACCGACCCACGGACTGCAGCCTACCAGGCTCCTCCTTCCATGGGATTTTCCAGGCAAGAGTACTGGAGTGGGTTGCCATTTCCTTCTCCATCACAGTAGCCTAGAAACAACCTATTATAAAAACAATCTAAGTTTCTGTCAGCATGTGAAGAGATTAAAACAATGTGCTGTGATATATATATATATATATGAATTTTATTTAGCCATTAAAAAAGAAAGAAATTCTTCCATTAGTGGCAGCATGGAAGAAATTGGAGGGCCTTATGCTAATTGAAATAAGCTAGAGAAAGACAGATACTGTATGACCTATCTGTAAGAAATCGAAAAAAAAAAAAACACAAAAAAAACTGGAAGTCAGAAACAACATAGGAAAGTGATTGCCAGGGCTTGGAGAGTGGAAGAAATAGGAACGGGTTTGTAAAAGGTTATACATGTTAACATATGAAAATTATAAGGTCTGAGGATCTAATGTGTAGCATGATGACTGTAACTGATAAAATTGTGTTGTATAATTGGTGATGTCTAAGAGAATGGAACTTACCTGTGTTCTCTTCAAAAAATAAAAGGGAAACATGTCAGATGATAGCTATGTTACTTAAGTTAATAGAAAGGGAAACTCTTTTCTAATACATATGTAATGAGGGTCAGCAGTATGGCAGAGGGGTAGGGGAAAATGGCATTTGGAGTGGCTTGCCATTTCCTCCTCCAGAGAAGCTTCCTGAACCAGGGATTGAACCATCTCCTGTGTCTCCTGCATTGCAGGCAGATTTCTTAGCTGCTGAGCCATCAGGGAAGTCCTAACAAAACTACCGTATGACCTAGAAATTCTACTACTGGGCATATACCGTGAGAAAACCATAATTCAAACAGACACGTGCACCCCAAAATTCACTGCAACAGTGTTTACAATAGCCAGCACATGGAAGCAATCTAGATGTGCACTGAGAGAGGAATGGAGAAAGAAGTTGTGATACATCTATACAAGGGAATTTTAATTAACCCGCAAAAAAATCGAATTTGGGTCACTTGAGTTGAGGTGGATGAACCTACAGCCTGTTATGTAGAGTGAAGTAAGTCACAAAGCAAAAACCAAATATTGTATGTTAATGTATATATGGAATCCAGAAAAATGGCACTGGTTAACCTATTTTCAGGGCAGGAACAGAGGCACAGATGGAGAATATGTTTGTGGACATAACAGGGGAGGTGAAGGCAAGTTGAATTGAGAGAGTCGCATTGAAACACAGTACATTACCATGTGTAAAATAATAACAGATAGCTGGTGGGCAGTGGCTGTGTGACACAGGAAGCTTTCCCTGTGCTGTGTGACCACCTGGAGAAGTGGGATGGGGTGCCTGGAGGGGGACTCAAAAGGGAGGGAATATATGTGCACTTCAGCCTGGTTCACAGCATTGCACAACACATTTTAAAGAAATTATATTCCAATTAAAAAATAAATTTAAAAAATAGTATATACCTCTTCAAATTCTCATTTTATATACTTCAAATATTTTTACAGTTTTATTTGCCAGTTCTGCTCAAACAATACTCTGCTTGCTAGTCACTATTCATGACATTTGATTTATATATGTTGTTGTCTACATAGGAAAAAGAAAAACTTTGCAGTATCTACTCAGAAAGGCCAAATGGAATTTTTGCTGCTTAAATATCACTTAATCAAAAGGATTAATAATTAAGTAGTTATCAGTGGACTATAGCCCCACAGCCTCGAAACCAAAAAATATAAAACTGCTAAAAAATATAGCCCCTCAGCAAGGCAACCAAAAAAAAGAAAAGAAAAATGGCTAAAAAAAATGCTGGTATCTTTCAACATAGTGGCTTCAAGAATGAACCTTGGCGTCCTCTAGACCTTGTACATACTCCCAGTCCACCACTCACTGGCCCTGGATCTTTAGGCAGGCCTTATTTTACTTCTCTCCATAATGCCATTCAAAATAGTGTCTACCTCATGGAGTTGCATAAGAGTTAATGAAGATAAAGCAAGAAAAAAAAAAATTCAGACAAAGACCATAAGAAGATAAAAGCTTGACTGATGTTTGTAACTTCATATTTTCTTATTGTGAAGCTACAACAAGGGAGCCTTCTCAAGCAAAACCATTCACAGGGCTGTGCAGTGAAGGGCTCAGCCTCATCCAAAGGGAAGTCTAGACTTTGCCCTTGTTTCCTGGGAGCTCCTCTCTAAACCCTTAGGCTGTTTCCTCTGAGAAAGGGTGATTAAAGGTGTCAAAGGTTAATACTGAGAAAAGTGCATTTGTTTTTGTGAGGGTCTTGGGTCAGCCTGACAGGGATATCAACAGTGTGATTTAGAATAAAAAGTTTGAGCCACAAGAATGATGTGATTCAGGATGGGGGTTTTGTCATGCACTATCAGCTACACCTCTAGAGAGGTTTGAGCCTCAGATCAGCTGTATGGATGCTCAGTCATTCTTTGGTGATGGAGCCCCAGTAAAATCTCTGGACACGGAGCCTGGAGTGAGCTCCTGTGTCTGCAAGAGTGCTCACTGACAGCACATCGGTGCTGGGAACACAAGCTGCCCATGACACCCTGGAAAGACAAAACCAAAGTTCCATGTTTCACATTTCCTTTGACTCTGCCCTATATGCCTTTTCCTGGGCAGTTTTTTTATCTGTATATTTTAAAAAGCTGCAATCCCCTGGATATATGCCAAGAGAAAACCATACTTTTTAAAGATACATGCACCTCAGTGTTCCTTGCTTCATCAGGGCTTCCCTGGTGGCTCAGATGGTAAAGAATCTGCCTGCAGTGCGGGAGACCTGAGTTCGATCCCTGGGTTGGGAAGATCCCCTGGAGGAGGGGATAGCAATGGACTCCAATCTTCTTGCCTATTATTGTCCATGGAGGCTACCCCCATGGACAGAGGTACCTGGCAGGCTACAATCCATGGGGTCACAAAGACTCGGGCACAATTTAGTGACTAAGCATAGCGGTGTTCATTGCAGCACCGTTTACGATAGCCAGAACATGGAAGCAACCTAAATGTCCATCAACAGAGAAATGGGCAAAGAAGATGTAGTGCAGATATAGAATGTAATGATACTCAGCCATAAGAAGGAATAAAGTAATGCTAACAGAAGCAATACAGATGGACCTGGATATTGTCATACCAAGTGAAGTAAGTCAGACAGAGAAAGACAAAGCATATGATATCACTAATATGTGGGATGTTAAAAAATGGTACAAATGAACTTATTTACAAACAGGTAAGAGTCACAATGCAGAAAATTATCTTATGGTTCCAGGGGCAAGAAGGGAGGGATGAATTATGACATTGGGATTGACGTGTACACACTAATATATATAAGACAGATAACTAATAAGGACCTAGTATATGGACAGGAAACTCTACTCAACTCTCTGAAATGACCTACTTGAGTTCAGTTCAGTTCATTCACTCAGTGGTGTCCAACTATTTTTGACCCCATGAACCACAGCACGCCAGGCCTCCCTGTCCATCACCAACTCCCGGAATCTACCCAAACTCATGTCCACTGAGTCAGTGATGCCAGTAACCATTTCACCCTGTCATCCCCTTCGTCTCCTGCCTTCAATCTTTCACAACATCAGGGTCTTTTCAAATGAGTCAACTCTTCACAGCAGGTGGCCAAAATATTGGAGTTTCAGCTTCAACATCAGTCCTTCAAATGAACACCCATCAAATGACTGATCTCTTTTAGGATGGACTGGTTGCATCTCCTTGCACTCCAACAGACTAAAGTCTGCTCCAATACCACAGTTCAAAAGCATCAATTCTTCAGTGCTCAGCTTTCTTTATAGTCCAACTGTCAAACCCAGACATGACTACTGGAAAAAACATAGTCTTGACTAGACAGACCTTTGTTGACAAAGCAATGTTTCTGCTTCTTACTATGCTGTCTATGTTGGTCATAACTTTCTTTACAAGGAGTAAGCATCTTTTAATTTCATGGCTGTAATCACCATCTGCAGTGATTTTGGAGCCCCAAACAATAATGTCAGCCACTGTCCAGTTTCCCCATGTTCTTGTCATGAAGTGATGGACAGGATGCCGTGACCTTAGTTTTCTGAAAGTTGAGCTTACCCAAGTTTTTCACTCTCCTCTTTCACGTTCATTAAGAGGCTCTTTAGTTCTTCTTCAATTTCTCCCAAAGGGTGGTGGCATCTGTATATTTGAGGTTATTGATATTTCTCCCAGCAATCTTGACTCCCACTTGTGCTTCATCCTGCCCAGTGTTTCTCATGATGTACTCTGTATATAACTTAAATAAGCATGGTGACAATATACAACATTGAATACTCCTTTTCCTTTTTGAAACATGTCTGTTGCTCCATGATGAAAGAAACTAAAGAAAAGTGGATATATGTATATATATATACAAGGTATTCACTATTCAAAAAAAAAGACATTTATAGCATTGTAAATCAATTATACTTTACTAAATATAAAAAATGAATTAAAAATAAATCAAAGGTCTGAAATAAACAATAACCACATGTAAAATAGCTTTCAGTGAGCTCTTGGAGTCCTAGCTGATTATGGAACCCAAGAATGGTCTTGGGAGATCCCCAAACTTGTATTGCTCTCTGAAGTGAATAAAGGCTTGAGGACTTTCCACTCTGAAATTTGTATCTGTCAAAAGCACTTTTCTTCATATGCATAGTCGTGATATTATCATGTCAGTCAAATGGTACTTTATCTAGGAACTCAAAAATTAACTCATATTTCAAATAGGAACATGTATAGGAGAGGGTGTTGCTCAATGACTAATAGCCAAGGAAGATGCTGGAGACACTAATATATTGTTGTGAAGTCCATCAAGGTGTTTGCCATCTCAGACCCTCCACCTGGGGCTGCTGGTCCTTATTCAACTTCCTTAGCCCTTGGCTTCCTATCAGCACCACAGAGCATTCAGTACGCATGAGGCATTGGGTTACCTTAGACAAGTCAGTCTCCTCGTTGGGTGCCATGAAATGCTTGTGTTCTTCCAAAATTCATATGTTGAAAACCTAATCCCCAAAGTGATGATTTTAGGAGGTGGGACCATTGGAAAATGATTAGGTCACGAGGGCAGAACCCACATGAATAAGATTAGGGCTCTTGTGAAAGAGGTCTGAAATGCTTACTTATCCCTTCTATTCAAGGATATGTCCTGGAAGAGGCCCTCACTCACTGAAACATGCTATCACTCTTATCTTGGTCTTCTAGCCTCCAGAACAGAGATAAATAACATGGTTTATAAACCACCCAGCCTCTAGCATTTTGTAAGAGCAGCCTGCATGCACTAAAACACTGGACAGGATTAAATGGGAAAAAAAAAATTGTCAATCTTGTTTTCCCTTCCAAGGTCATGAATGTGGAACACATAGCATAGATATTCAATTCCAAATAAAGTGGCACATGGTAATATATTCCATAGAATTGCACATTTATTTCAAATTGTAGTTCTTTGATGTACTCACCTGGGAACATATTTTCTTAGAGGTAATTAACATTTAAACATATAGATTGTGCATTTTATGTGATCAGTTGAGGGCATTAAGAGCAAAGAAAGAAGTTTCTCAAAATAAAAGCAATTCAGTCTGAAGACGGCACCATTACTGGTAGCCCAACTCCAGCCTGTCAGCCTAAAGATAAAGCAACTGGACCCTAAGGCCTGTCACCGGGCTCTAATCAGAATCATAACATAACTACCCTTTGATTTGGAAAACCTATCTTCACTTCTCTAAGGGCTTGGTTTTCTCAACTGGAAAAGGAAAATTAGAGTAGAAAATCCTTTACCTTTCCAAAGATTATGCAAATCTCTGTATAAAACATGATTCCAAACTGATATTTGTTCTTTTTTCTGAAAAGAAAATTATCTATTGGTTGAGCAGCTTCCCTGTTTGGTTCTCTTATACTTCTCATTATCTGTTCTATCTCACAATGTATATCTCTAGCTTAGTTTTAAGAATAAATCATTGATAGAAATAATTACTTGACTGTTATGGAATATTACTTTTATCTTTGATCTTCCATTGAAAAGCAGGAGTTGTAGTTAAGCACACTAGTGACAGAAACTGTTTCTAAATGTCAGTATGTCAACTTGCGAAGTTTGCTGTATGTAGTTGCTCCGCGGTGTCCAACACTTTACGACCCCATGGGCTGACGACCCCTTGGACTGCAGCCTGACAGGCTCCTCTGTCCATGGGGATTCCCTAAGCAAGAACACTGGAGTGGTTTGACATGCCCTCTTCCAGGGATCTTCCTGACCATGGATGGAGCCCAGGTCTCCTGTACAGCAGGAGGACTCTTTACTGTCTGAGCAGCCAGCTCCTAAAAAATGTGTCTTGAAGTATACAGAAGATGAATGATTTGTCTACTTTTATTTCCTGCAACAGTGGGTTTATTTTCCAGCTAACATATAAGTCCCATTGCTTATTACCTGAACACTGTGTAGAATGGAAGTTCTCTCTAAAAGAAAGACATTAACAAAAAGGGAAGTTTTATCTGGAATAGCAGTTAAGATTTTGTCCTGTTGTCAGTTTATCCAAAATACCAGAGGCTAGCTATTTGTTTTTAATTATATTTACCTGAGAAAGAACAAATGGCTGGCCAGTTTCTACCATGTTTGATACTGAATAAAAAGTAACTTCAGGCAGTTGGCACACCCAAGTAGTCCCAGGGGAACTGAATTAAAGGAGTGGGAATTGGTGTTGTTCAGATAATTAACTATAAGTCAGAATGTGGTCAGAGAGATAAAAATGGCGGGAATGAAATTAGGAAGCCATAAGGAGGAATATGGTACTTTCATCTAGGAAAATTAGGTAACAATTCATCAAGGAGGTGAATTCATTTATAACTTCAAACAGAGACTAGGCGTTTGTGTACAAGGTAAGAATATTTGATTTGTAGGCTCTCCTTAAAGTATTTTCATCTGTCATGATCAGAGAGTACAGCTAAGAAACTGAACTCCTCCAGTGAAGTTAAGAATCCTATGATAAAAAGTAGACTCAAGTGGCAGGTTCAGAGCACTGCCTCCAGTTCTGTCCTATCCAGCCTTTTTAGTCAGTGACTCAATTATCTCATTATCGTAGGACAGGAAACTGAGGGCTAGTGCATGTGGAATAAAAGACCGGACATCCAGTGCTTTCCATCTAATAGGGCAACAACTAAATGCAAATGCATCCACAGTTCTTTGAAAGAAAGTCGCTCAGTCGTGTCCAATTTGTGACCCATGTACTGTAATTTCATGAAATTCTCCAGGCCAGAATACTGGAGTGGGTAACCTTTCCCTTCTCCAGGGAATCTTAGCAACCCAGGGATCAAACCCAGACCTCCTACATTGCAGGCAGATATTTTACCAGCTGAGCCACAAGGGAAGCCCCCGCACTTCTAGTTCTGTAATTATGTCCAAATAATCAGGGTATGAGGGTTTTGGTGGGAAGAAAAGACCTCAGTGGTTGTTTGGCTCTCACCTTATGCTTGAGAGCAGCATCAAAAATTCAGTGGAATTTACCTCTACAGGAATAAAAGTCTTTCATTGACCAAACATGTAACGAAGATAAGAATCATGTTTTTCAGAGCATAGGAGATATTTCCATTTGCCAGGAAATTCGGTAAAGATTTGCCTAAACCTAGGAAACCTGGTTTCTATTGCTATTTTTGCATCGAGTTTTATAAGTTTAGAAAGTGACTTAATTATTCTTGGATTTACTTATATATCCTCATTATGGGAGGACTGTCTAGATAATTTCCAATGTTTCTTCCATTTCTGAATATCCAGTAAATCCTACATGTTATTATATGGAATAAAGAAAACGCTTTTACACACCAAGACTAATGGCTGAAATATCTAAACATTAAATAAAAAGCATTGAAATTCTAGTTTTTTCCTTTGTTCAGTTTTTTAAATTATAATTTCCAAATAAAATGGCAAGATATTTAAAATATACATGACAATTTAAATAGGTATACATAATTAATGGATTCCCTCATTGACTTAATTAACATATCTATTGATATCACCTCACATATTTACCTTAAAGATCTTTTTGGTGAGAACTTTTAAGTTTTCCTCTCTTACATGTGTGCTAAGTGACTTCAGTCATGTCCAACTCTTTGAGACACCATGGACTATATAGCCTGCCAGTCTCCTCTGTCCATGGGGATTCTCCAGGAAAGAATACTAGACTGGGTTGCCATGCCCTCCTCCAGGGCATCTTCCCGACCCAGGGATTCACCCCATATCTCTATGCATCCTGCACTCGCAGGAGGGTTCTTTACCACTAACATCACCTGGGAAACCCCCACAAATGTCAATGACACATTACAAACCATAGTCACAATGTTACACATTAGATCCTCAGATCTTATTCATTATCTTACAGCTTAAAGTTTGTGCACTTTTACCAAATTCATTCTAAGTCATTGATTTCTCAGCACTTATTTTTACACGAGCAGAGACATGTTCTTGTATTTATGATTTTGGAGTCAGGAAGAAAGATGTCCCCCTCCTGTTGTAACAGTTTAACACTAGATCTTTGAGGGACCATCTTTATCTAGCAGCTCCATAGCCACCCTATCATTGTCAGAAATCAAGGTGATTCACACAGATAAGGAAAACAAAGAAAACTGGCTTCCCTGGCGGTGCAGATGACAAGGAATCTCCTCGCAATGTGGGAGACCTGGGTTGCTTCCCTGGGTCACGGATGATCCACTCAGAAGGGAATAGTTACTCACTCCACTATTTTTGTCTGAAGAATCATTTGGACAGAGAAGCCTTGTAGGCTACAGTCCATGGGGATCACAAAATGTCAGACATGCCTGAGAGACTAACACACAATGGGTTTTAAGGATTTGGAAGCTGTAGCAGAGCTCAGGAAACCTTAAAAGGAAAAGCAAAACTCTTTGAGACATGCAGCAACAGGGGTGCATGAACAATTTTAGGGCCACGGGGAAAAGAAGAGAATGCATATTGCAGTCTCTAAAGAGTCTTGTACATAGCTTCAGCTAAAAGTGAGGGCCTAAGACCAGAGCTCTGGGCTTCAGTGGAGAGATCTGGCCACTGCCCAGCAAGAAAGGAGTGAAAGGTAAGAATCAATCCATGAATATCTTTCTCCACTGACTCAACAATTTCTTTTGTCCACCACTGGCCAAACTCAAGTAGAAGTCAGAAGCCAGGAGAGCTAGAGGGATAAAGTCTGGTCTTCTCATCCTCCAAAGGTTCATAACATAATAGAAAATGATCAACAGCATTCCTTAGGGTCAAATAAAGAATATCAAACAAACCCACCATTTCTATATAGTAGATAGGTTTTCTTTATCTTATGAATCTAGTTGCAGTGATTTTTGCTAGACACTTAAAATGACTGGGTAGCATTAACTTGAATGGGAGAGGTCAGTTTCTGATTTGACCTAGACTCGAGGATTTGTCACTGCATTTCTGGTATGATAATATTCCTACTGGGACCCTAACTGTGATGCTGGGAGGGATTGGGGGCAGGAGGAGAAGGTGACGGCAGAGCATGAGATGGCTGGATGGGATCACCAGCTCGATGGGCATGAGTTTGAGTAACCTCAGGGAGTTTGTGATGGAAAGGGAGGCCTGGCATGCTGCAATTCATGGGGTCGAAAAGAGTCGGACACGACTGAGCGACTGAACTGAACTGAACTGAACTGTCTGTATACAAGATTCACTTAAACCCTTTGAAGAGATAGGTAATGTGACCAGACTTAGGAAGGGACCAGAAACTATCAAGAGATGTTTTTATACATAGTTGAATTCATTTGGTTGATTTGTATCTGTGAGAGTGAAAATTTTTAATCCCAAATTTGTGAGAGATGTTAGTCTGAAATTTCCTTTTTGTACTGCCTTTTGTCTGATATTGATACAGAGAAAAACTGGCCCCATCTAATTAGTTTGGAATGGTTTCCTACTCTTTCTTTTCCTTGAGGAGATTATGTCAAATTGATCTTAATTTTTAAAATATTTGTTAGAATTCTCTGGTTAAACTATCTTGGATTGATGATTTCTTTTTCAAAAGTTTCATGTCACAGTTTCAATCTCAAAAAGTGTATAGGAGTATTCATAAGATGTATCTAATTTTGCTTCAAGTATTTTGAGATTATGTTGTTTGATGTGTACATATTTAGGACTAATATGTGTTCCTGCTGGATTGATTCTTTTTTCCTTATGTAATGTCCTTGTACTCCTTTGTCTTTAGATATTTTTTTTGCTCTAAAGTCTACTTTATCTAATATTAACATATGTTTTTATCTTTTTAATTTCCAAATATCCATGCCATTATTAAATTTCACGGGCTTTCCTGGTGGCTCAGACAGTAAGGAACCCACTTGCCTTGTGAAGACCTGGTTTCAATCCCTGGGTCGGGAAGATCCCCTGGAGGAGGACATGGGAATCTGTATTCTTGCCTGGAGAATTCCATGGACAGAGGAACCTGGTGGGCTACAGTCCACGGGGTCCCAATGAATCAGACACAACTTAGCAACTAATCCACCACCTGGTGTTCCTTCACATTTACTCCTTGGGAGGAACAGCCCCACTCAGGCTGCCTTCTGATGCTAGGTTGGAGGTCAGGAATGCTGGGCCTGGGCTGTCTTCTGTCATGTGCTGCTGTGTTTCTCTTCCATTCTTCAGGCCCTAAACTAGTTCCCCCTCCTCTTGCCAACTAGAAAAGGTCCATTAGTGGTCTCTACTTATTTCCAGAATAAACAGAGGAGTGGGCACAAGAGATCAAGGTCATTGTGTCTGAACCAGAAGCCAAAAGTGTGTTTTATAACCTGGGGAAGAGATATCATGGAGGGAAGTTGAGGAGGGAAGTGGAAAGGACTCCGCAGTAGGCTGGAGATGAATGTCATGGAATCCCTTTCTTCAGAAATCATCAGTAGCTGAGAAAGTATTTTTTCTAGATTATATGTATAGTCAGCTCTGAGTGAGTACACTTTCTGTTTCAGCAAACTGTAAGTCTTCTGTATTTTTCATTAATTTTCTTTACAAATGCATATATATATAATGATATCCATACAACATTCTATTTATTCTTCTAGGCCATTTCAGTTCAGTTTGGTTCAGTTGCTCGATCGTGTCCAACTCTTTGCGACCCCATGAACTGCAGCACACCAGGCCTCCCTGTCCATCACCAACTCTTGGAGGCCACCAAAACCCATTTCCATTGAGTCAGTGATACCATCCAACTATCTCATCCTCTGTTGTCCACTTCTCCTGCCCTGAATCTTTCCCAGCATCAGGTTCTTTTCAAATGAGTCAGCTCTTCACATCATGTGGCCAAAGTATTGGAGTTTCAGCTTCAACATCAGTCCTTCCAATGAACACCCAGGACTGATCTCTTTTTGGATAGACTGGTTGGATCTCCTTGCAGTCCAAGGGACTCTCAAGAGTCTGCTCCAACACCACAGTTCAAAAGCATCAATTCTTCAGCGCTCAGCTTTCTTTATAGCCAACTCTCACATTCATACGTAATCACTGGAAAAAACATAGCCTTGACTAGACAGAACTTTTTGACAAAGTGATGTCTCTGCTTTTTAATATGCTGTCTATGTTGGTCATAACTTTCCTTCCAAGGAGTAAGTGTCTTTTAATTTTTGGCTTCAATCACCATCTGCAGTAATTTTGGAGACCCAAAAAATAAAACCAGCCACTGTTTCCACTGTTTCGCCATCTATTTACCATGAGGTAATAGGACCAGATCCCATGATTTTAGTTTTCTGAATGTTGAGCTTTAACCCAACATTTTCACTAGGCCATTTTTTTTTCAAGGCCGTTGCTCTACTTTTATTATGATTTGAGAATCAAACCCTGAAAAAATGAAATCTATTGTAAAATTTGGATTATTTACCAGTAGATGAATTGACAGAATAACAAATGAACTAAAGATGATTAATTAACTGAGCTCAAACTTTTATATATGCATATGAAGAAAGTTATTCCTATACAATTTTATTTTTGCCCCCTTGTGGTATTAAGAACAAGAATTCTGGTTCAGAACCCCCTTGTGGTATTCTGAGAACTTTGATTGAAGCTCTACATAAAAGAAATCACTTTATTATTATAGTTAAACGACTGGTATAATTATGTGTGTACATTCAGAATCCATTAGTCCAGTGGCCAAAAAAATGAGTACCTCATCCACTGTGGAAGAAAATGTTAGCATTTCCGTTTCTATTTATTTTTATCTCACTGTCATTTAATTTACATTTTGTGTATATTTTTTAATGTCATAGTATATTAGAATAGCAAAGTATATATAATATTTTTACATAATATTATTAGGTCACTGAAAGTGTGTTGTAAAATGAAAAATAATTTGAAGATTGGTTCTTCAGGAAAAAGAAAATTATCAAATTTTGCTGCATAAAATGTTACTTGATTTGGGGGAGTTTATCAAAATTTTTTTCTGAAACCAGTTCAACTAAAGAGAGGCAGAATGTTCAGAACACCCATGTTTGCATGTGTTCGCATAGAGCCTCAGAGACAGAAACATTTTTGAAGTTGGGTAGAAGACCAAGAGACCTGACTGGACAGGGGAAAACTTGAATCTTGAATGCAAGAAAGGGTGTTTGCTCCCCTCAGTGTGGTCTAAGTTGTTTTTCTTTAAATCACCTCCCTTTCTTCACATACAATCCCTAAACCCCATCCTCTGCTTTACCATTTCTTTTCCCACAGTACAGATCACCTGTTAATATACATATAATGTACCTGGATTCATGTTTATGGCAGATTTTCTGTCTGCCCCCAGCTGGAATATCTGTCCCATGAGGGCAAGAGTCTGCCTGCTTTGTTTATTATGTAAACTAAGCACCTATAAGAGTTTCTGAGTCAAGGAGGAATTAAGTCAATGATCAGTTGGTTGAATGACCAATAGCAGATACTGGGCAGGCATATAGGTTTCAAAATTTTGTGGTTTCGATTAGGTATTGTAAATAAGCTCTTCTGCAGTTAATGTTACAAGATTAAGACATGTTTCTGTTTCTTTATCAGCATAAACATAAACTACATTTCAAGGAGAGGTTTTAGACCCAACATGATAGCTAAAATGCACATTATAAAAAAAAAATACTAGTTGATTTGTTTTCTTAATCCAGAATAGAATTATATTCCTTTTCAAAACTTTTCCTTACATAGGTGTGTGTACATATATGTTTATATATATAAATACAATTGTATCTAGTCAAGGCTATGGTTTTTCTAGTAGTCAGGATGGATGTGAGAGCTGGACCATAAGGAAACTGAGTACTGAGGAATTGATTCTTTTGAAATGCGATATTGGAGAAGACCTTTGAGTGTCCCCTGGACTGCAAGGAGATCAAACCGGTCAATACTAAAGGAAATCAGCTTCAACATCAGTCCTTCCAATGAACACCCAGCACTGATCTCCTTTAGGATGGACTGCTTGGATCTCCTTGCAGTCCAAGGGACTCTCAAGGGTCTGATCCAAAACAACAATACAAAAGCACCAATGTTTTGGTGCTCAGCTTTCTTCACAATCCAATTCTCATATCCATACCTGACCACTGGAAAAACTATAACTTTGACTGGATGGATCTGGTTGGCAAAGTAATGTCTCCGCTCTTTAATATGCTGTCTAGGTTGGTCATAACTTTCGTTCCAAGGAGTAAGCATTTTTTTCTCTCTCTCTTTTTTTTTCACTTATTTTTATTAGTTGGAGGCTAATTACTTTACAATATTGTAGTGGTTTTTGTAATACATTGACATGAATTAGCCATGGATTTGCATGTATTCCCCATCCAGATCCCCCCTCCCATTTCCCTCTCTGCCTGGGCTGTGATCCGTTTCACACTAGATAATTATACATGTTTCGATGCAGTTCCCTCGACACATCCCACCCTTGCCTTCTCCCACAGAGTCCAAAAGTCTGTTCTGTACATCTGTGTCTCTTTTTCTATTTTGCATATAGGGTTATCGTTACCATCTTTTTAAATTCCATATATATGAGTTACTATACTGTATTGGTCTTTATCTTTCTGGTTTACTTCACTCTGTATAATGGGCTCTAGTTTCATACATCTCATTAGAACTGATTCAAATAAATTCTTTTTAATGGCTGAGTAATATTCCATGGTGTATATGTATCACAGCTTCCTTATCCATTCATCTGCTGATGGGCATCTAGGTTGCTTCCATATCCTGGCTATTATAAATAGTGCTGCGATGAACTTTGGGGTGCACGTGTCTCTTTCAGATCTGGTTTCCTCAA
>JADEYB020000019.1:32634555-32646125 GCA_015832495.2 Alces alces
TTCTCACTTCCACTGTATAGTCATAAGGGATTTGATTTAGGCCATACCTGAATGGTCTAGTAGTTTTCCCTACTTTCTTCATTTAAGTCTGAATTTTGCCATAAGGACTTCATGATCTGAGACACAGTCAGCTTCCGGTCTTGTTTTTGCTGACTGTATAGAGCTTCTCCATCTTTGGCTGCAAAGAATGTAATCTATCTGGTTTTGGTGTTGGCTATCTGTTGATGTCCATGTGTAGAGTCCTCTCTTGTGTTGTTGGACTCGTGTGTTTGCTATGACGAGTGCATTTTCTGGGCAAAACTCTATTAACCTTTGCCAGCTTCATTCCGTACTCCAAGGCAATATTTGCCTGTTACTCCAGGTGTTTCATGACTTCCTACTTTTGCATTCCAGTCCCCTATAATGAAAAGGACATCTTTTTTGGGTGTTAGTTCTAGAAGGTTTTGCAGGTCTTCATAGAACCTTTCTTTTTTTTTCCCATTTATTTTTATTAATTGAAGGCTAATTACTTTACAATATTGTAGTGGCTTTTGCCATACATTGACATGAATTAGCCACGGATTTGCATGTGTTCCCCATCCCGATCCCCCCTCCTGCCTCCCTCTCCATCCCACCCCTATGTGTCTTCCCAGTGCACCAGCCCTGAGCACTTGTCTCATGCATCCAACCTGGGCTGGTGATCTGTTTCACCCTTGATTGTATACTTGTTTCAATGCTATTCTCTCAGAACATTCCACCTTTCAATTTCAGCTTCTTCAGCATTACTGGTTGGGGCATAGGCTTGGATTACCGTGATATTGAATGGTTTGCCTTGGAAACAAACTAAGATCATACTGTCATTTTTAGGATTGCATCCAAGTACTGCATGGATTCTTTTGTTGACCATGATGGCTACTCCATTTCTTCTAAGGGATTCCTGCACACCGTAGTAGATATAATGGTCATCTGAGTTCAATTCACCCATTCCAGTCCATTTTAGTTCACTGATTCCTAGAATGTCAACATTCATCTTTACCATCTCCTGTTTGACCACTTCCAATTTGCCTTGATTCATGGACCTTACATTCCAGATTCTTATGCAATATTGCTCTTTACAGTATCGGACCTTGCTTCTATCACCAGTCAAATAAACAACTGGGTATTGTTTTTACTTTGGCTCCATCCCTTCATTCTTTCTGGAGTTATTTCTCCACTGATCTCCAGTAGCATATTGGACACCTGCCAACCTGGGGAGTTCCTCTTTCAGTAACCTATCATTTTGTCTTCTCATACTGTTCATGGGGTTCTCAAGGCAAGAAAAATGAAGTGGTCTTCCACTCCCTTCTCCAGTGACCGCATTCTATCAGACCTCTCCACCATGACCCATCTGTCTTGGGTGGCCGCACACGGCATGGCTAGGTTTCATTGAGTTAGACAAGACTGTGGTCCATGTGATCAGATTGGCTAGTTTTCTGTGATTATGTGATTTCTGTGATTATTTGGTGTGTCTGTCCTTTGAATCCTTCTCGGAACACCTACTGTCTTACTTGGGTTTCTCCTACCTTGGGAGTTTCAAATAGCCAATAAGTATATTCCCGTTTTGACTTAGTGCAGTTAAATGAGACAAGTGGCTTTGAGTCTTAGAATCAAAGAATCAGGTTGAAACAGTTGAGCTAACAAACTTCTCAGTGCCAAATCATATAGAGCTTTCTTGAAAAATCCATCCCTGATTAGTCCCGCCAGGCTCCCATCACTCATGATATGGTGTGCAGGCATTGATCGGTGTTTAAGGCTTCTGCTATCTTTTCCACTTGTCCATGCATTTCTTCCTTGACATCTTTCAGTGCTTCATCCATTTCCTGTATTGAATCCAAACAGGTTATAATTATAGCAGAAGATGTCTAAGTAGCTACACTCACAGTTCCTGCCCACTGGGCATTTTGGAAAGAGGCTGGGAAGGAATCCTTCCAGTATTAGAGTTTTACTTTCAGGGGATTAGAAAGCTTTTCAGTTTGAAGAGTCCATCAATACAACTATATTTCAGGAGTGAACACTGTTTAATTATTTATTGTTTTAGTGATTAGCTGGCCGTCTGCTGAGAGTAAGGCAATGAAGGGTTAGTAAACAAGGGAGGATTCAGCAAAAAGAATGAGGAACTCTTGGAGAAAGTGGACACATGACTAAGGAGACCATTACTTCTGTTTTGTTTAGGTTTTAGGTTTTCTTTAGGCTGGCTCTTAAATTTGTAAGGGATGATTCCATTTTATTTCCATCCATCCTCTATGCTTTACAATGTATGTCTTAGTTAGGTGTTGAAAGTGACTAGAAACTTACTGCTTGTTATCACTGGGTAGTTGTGCTTTGCTTCTGGTATTCCAGAGGGTCTAGCAGAGTCTCTGTAGAGTACTTATTTCCATCATTTGCTGCAGAACCTTAACATTTTTTGGTGATTTCTGGTACTAAGTTGATGAAATACAGGAAAATAGACCTCAAATGCTTTGGATAAAACCTTAATTTATCTCCTCCCTTCTCTCTGATGTTTCATTGATTGACTCAACTAGTCCCATATTGTTGGATGCCTTTTTTGGCTTTTACGTCTGCCTCATTCCTTGCATGTGGTCAAGGTCCTTTTCATTTCCTGTATCTCTCACATCCTTTGTGTCTTTTCACTTGGCAGAGCCCTCTTTGATTTTTAGTGTCATAATATTCCCAGCTCTTTCTGGTCTCTCTCTTATTCTCCACCAACACCAAGAGCCACAACTCAATCCACACTAAAGTTTCTCTTGTCTAATTCTGCTCTCTTGAACCTAATATTCTTGGTTTCCTGTTGTTTTGTAGAAGAAAGACAAACTCTCCAAATTGGCATATATGATTCTTCCAAATGCATAAAAATCCATGCAAGTATTTCTCCGTTCTAACCCTACAATAATATATACAGTATATCATGGGAGCATAATCATGAGAGATACAACATGAATGGTAAAAAAAAAAAAAATGAACATTTCTTGTGTTTTCATCAGACTTGATCATTCACTGATACGTTATAATGCTATACATATTAATATCTCAGTTGCCTTGATCAAGGATTTCGGAGATCCTTCCTTCATAAGATGATCGTAAATGAATTGACAGATATACTGTTTTCCTATTTTTCCACATCAATATCCCAACAACCTTTCAAAAGTCCATCATAAAGCCATCCCATTTGCATCGCTCCTATGACACACTCAGATGGCTCCTAGCTTTACCTCAATCTACTGTAGCACCATGTTGGCATCACGTCTTAATGTTCTTCACTCTACCATGCAATATAGTAATTTATTTGTTTATATCACCCTCTCCTTTGCCACAACTTGAGGGTCTGCTTCTGGAAAATAGAAACTTTTCTAAACCTCAGTTGAAATCCTCACTGTACCCATGATATGTGACTTACTAATCTATAAGGTCAGCGAGCTTCAAAGGGTCTTCATTTGTTTGTTTCCCTTCAGTAACCACTGTTGCTATTCTTGATATAGCAGGGTCATTTCTTCAAATGTAATCTTACATGAAAATCTGTAAAAAAGGGGGAAAGTCAATGCTTTCTAGATGGCAAGGGAGTGATTGTTAAATCCTGTCCAAATATCCCCTCTTTGGCTATTCCTGACTGACTGTATAGAATATCTATGGCTCTGTTCAATATTGTCTGAAATCTATAGTATTCACGTTATATGTCACTGTCAAGCAAGTAGAGCATTCTCAATGTCATCACCTCTGTTCTTGATGTAAATTCCTAAATTTATGCTTGAAGTAAATTTTATAAGCGACAAATACATGAAGACGTGTGTGGCCTGTTAATGAGTGTATGATTCCTCCAATTGCATTGGCCCTTTATTGCCAAATTTTCCCTCTAAGAGATACCATCCTCTCTGCTAGAAATATCTAGACATTGAAGGAAAGAAAGTTAAACAAGTAACACAATAGAATTAGATGTTTAGAATTAGATGTTTAGAAATTAGATGCATTTCACAGACCATGCATGAAAAAGCTGTAAATTTCAAAGAAGCTTGCTATGGGATAGATCATTAGGACCATCTCAGAGCTGGATGGGATGGATGTGGATTTAGCACTCATTGCTGATTCGGCACGCCAGGATCTTGGTGTACATGTCAACTGTACGGGAATCCCTGCTCAGGCACTTGAACACTTTATAAAATGTAGAATGACACACATCTTCCTTGCTGGACACTATTGCTGGGAATCCTGACCAGTACATGCGATACTCAGACAACTTCCACCTGACTGGAAGAACCATCTGTATACCCAAAAAATAATGACTTCTTATGTACTTTATTAGTATTTACTTATCTTTGTCCCTTATAATTATCAAACTAAGATTTGGGGAAGACATACAAAAGTAAAACTCTCTAGATATGGATTTTGGAGCCAGCCTATGAGAAAAAAATTAGGAATCTAAAAAGTAGAAACATAACTCGTTTAGTTTTAACTTTCTCTCTTCTTCCTTCCCACTCTTATACTTTGATTTGGGGAGAACACAGAAAGAAAAGAAGTGGACTTCAATAGCAGATGTCCTGGGATACTTTGAGGAAAATGCTGAGCTTGGAAATTCTGTTCTCTAGTTCTCTTACTCTTGAAAATATTTCAACCACCTGTGCTCAGGAAGAGGCAAACTTTTGGTGGAATTGTGTGCAATGCAGGGAAGGTTGCACATGTCAAAAATTGCAGTGAAATTCTGATTCGTTACAGTAGAATCTATCACTCTGAATGACTAGGCTCCTGCTTTATGTAGTAGCATTCTAGCATATAGAAATCATGAATCTTTTTCTTACAAAATGAAAGACTTCAAAACTCCTTCCACATTACAGAGGTCACCTCTTTCATTCATGAACAAACCAAGAAAGCCCTCAGCAGTATGCTCACCTGGCTGAATTGCCTCTCTAAGATTGTTTGAAGTTTGTATGACTTTTTAACATACTCTTTGGCATTTGATAGGATAGCATCTAAGATGTAATTCTTAATCCACTGGTCCATGATTAGATAATACAGAGGACTATTCCAGAGGTACTGAAACATGAGTATCCACCTAGTAAGGTCTTCATTCTAAGCAAACATAAGAAACAATCTTATTAAAATAATCATATTTCAGTGGTTTTGGTAACATGTGATCTTTGCTCAGAGCAGCTAACCTAAAAGACTTTTGCTTATTCCTATGTGTATGCAGAGATTTTTGAAGGTAGTAAAAGTTGCAAAATTATAAAATGTAAGCTATTAGTTCATACTTCGCTGAATTAATAAAATTCTGGATTATTTTAGGAACTAATTCTTCTGATGAGTTCTAATTTATAACCTGAAGAATGTTCTATTTTCCTCAAATTCTACCACCCACTCAGTGAGTTCTTTGATGTTTGTATATTTGCATAAGAGAAATCTAAGTATTTTATGACAAGTCAATATGTGCCTGCAGTACCTGACCCAGGAAAGAGGCATTCTGCCTGTGCCCACATCATTGTCACCCAGTGATTCTTTCGTACTAATGAATCAGATAAGTCATTCATATTGATTTTCGATTAGTAATTTGTTTTATGACATTGCAACAAGGAGACAATGAAGAAGATTGACATTCCTAAACAGGCTTTCTTTCCTCAGTTGATCCCAACACCAGCCCCCGTGCTGGTATCAGAAGAGTCTGTCTTGTTGACATGTGTCCGGGCAGAAAATGGCACAGCGTTGTCTTTAGTAACAGCATCCGTGGGATTCACAATGGAGGGTTTTCCCCCTAGTTCACTACTACTAGTAGAATTGAGCATGAAAATCCTGGGTGCTGAAGATCTCTAGTTAATATGCTTGATTTCTTTGCAGCCATGAACTGTTTTAGTGGTAAAGAACAGAGAACTGGATAGGATGAAATATAGCAATGCGCATAAAGTGCTTAGTAAAACATATGGCCATGTAGTAATTATCAATAAACTTTAAATTCAAGCTTATTGAAAAATCCCTCGTCCTCCTCCTTTTTGAACTTTTCCTTTACTTGATCATCCTCATTATTAATGAGCTTAACAGAGGAAAAGAATGCTGGTATCATTAAGAAAGTTGTAGAGAGAGAAGATAGTATTTAAGGGGGGATGGATGTGAAAATATTTTAAACAATATTAGGACAAAGGATAATGCAGGAAATCAGAAATGGGAGATCATAATGTTGAAAAATTGGAGCTGCCATAAATGATTGAGGCTGGATATGTAAACTGTGTTGTGCTCAGAACAGAGACAATTGTTGCGGCCATGAGAAGCAAAGCAATATTATATAGGCCACTGTGGGAGAGACTTACAAATTAAAAATAAAAGGTGACAGAGGAGTCTTTAAGAATGACAAATGCAGGAGGTGTCAGAGAGCAGAAGCAGAATCAGGAGAGCCTTGAAAGGCAGATGTGCTGGCTCGAGTGGCGCAGAATAGGACTCCGTGTAGGAGTCACTAGGAACAGTGAGTACTCAAAATCGGGGTGCATTTCTTACATATTCATGAATTTTACAATCTTATATTTTATACATGGACGTTCCCATTCAGTTCCTGTTTTCGTACAGTATAATAGCTGCAATCCTGTGTCTAATGCATTGGTTGAACTAAACTTGTCTGCATGGACAATTTATAGATCTGGTATTTATTTTGCTACTATAGATCATCCCTTGATTTCATTCATTCTTCATCAACTGCATAATATAATTTCTCTTCAACTGCTTACAGTTCCCCCACAGTTTTCTGCATGTACAGTTACCATTATGTCTAATAATCTGAAGCTTGGCAAGCTACATACTGTCTCATTTGATCCAGTGAAAAACCCAGGTGAAAGACTCACATTCATCTGTTAGGCTTTTTTGCTTTCTTCAGGAGCTTGGAGGGAATTGGTATGGCAGTCATTGGTGGCATTGATATACTCCGGTTTACTCTGGGAATACTTTTCATCCTGAAAATGATCAGGCAATTAGTTAGGATTGTTGGGCATTCAGTGGATGAACCCATTACCAAAACATTAACATGTTTGATAGACATGTAATATTTTAACAGGGGGGCATCACAAAATTTGAAAGTCATTCTTTTCCTATATATTCTCTCTATAAAAATGATTTTACATCTAACTTTTCTAAGTTCTAACTTTTCCCTTCTCTATTTTATCATTATCTTTTTTTTTTAATATTTGAACCAAATATAGTACTTCTTACCAATAGTCGGTGCTTCCCAGGTGACGGTAGTGGTAAAGAACATTCCTGCCAATGCAGGAGATATAAGAAGCCGCAGGTTTGACCCCTTGGTGAGGAGCATCCATGCACGAGGGTACAGCAGCACACTCCAGTATTCTTTCTGGCGATCCTATAGACAGAGGAGCCTGTTGGGTACAGTCAGCAGGGTTGCAAAGTGTTGGACACAACTGAAGTGACTTAGAATGCATGCATGCACCTATATTTAACCATTTAATCTCTTGTGTACTGTGGGTTAGAGCCAATATATTCCCTTGTAAGGAGTTATACAGTAATGACTCTGACTTATCTCTGAACCAGCTCAACAAAAAGCTTAGTGTTCATCCCAGGTGCAGAATACAATGTTGTTTATGGTAGCAAAATGTTACATCAGAAAAACATGGCATAAAGTTATAGGATACTAATGAATGAACTGAGAATAATGAGTAGAAAAATCTACCTAACATTTTGGTAGAGAAAAATGAGTCTTTAGCAGAAATTATGAACATTTGAAGAGATTATTTGGAAGAGATGGAAAAAAATGGACAGTCAAAAATGGAGGATGAAACAAAAACTAGTGAGTACAAAGAACTACGTGAATTTAATAGAAACTTGTAGCACCGCCTTTTATTAGCTGTCTGCTCTTCTGTTTGCTCCTTGATTGACCTAACAGAATTAATATACAACTTTCAAATACCTTCATCAGAAAGAGAATAATTGTTTCCAATTGTAAACTCCCCTTCTACTATAACTCTAAACCTATTCACTGCAAATCTTAAAACAATAATTTGTAGCGTTAAAAAAACTACCAGTATTCATTTTTGTGACCGGGATTCAGCTTTATTTAACATGTTCCATCCACACAGTTCACTGCAGAGCAGTTCTCATTTATTGGCTATTTATTCTGAGCCTGGAGAAGAAAGCCCAGAGAGACACTGAAGGACCAGAAAATCAACACGCTTCCTTTTCCCCAGTCCCACCTAAAAGTGCTTTAGTCAGGTAGTATTATGGGCTGAATGTCTGTTCTTTAAATTCATGTGTAGGAGCCCGAAATGCCAAAGTACACTGTTTTGAAAAGGATTCCAACTTTTTGGCACACCATGGTTTATAGCCCTCCAGACTCTTCTGTCCATGGGATTTCTCAGGCAAGAATACTGGAGGGGCTTGCCGTTCCATTCTCCAGGGAATCTTCCAGACCCAGGGATAGAACCCAGGTCTCTCCCATTGCAGGCAGATTCTTTACCATCTGAGCCATGAGCATAGCCTGTTTAGATTAAATGAGCTCTTAGGGTGGAACACTCATCCAATAGGTTTATTGTCTCCATGAAGCGAAACACCAGAGAATTTTGTCTTCTCTCTGTGTGTCTGTGTGTCCTTTCCTCTGTCTCTCTTCCCCACCCCCCACCATGTGTGAGGATGCAAGGAGAAGCCATCCTGGGAAGAAAGAGTTCTTACCAGAACCTCACCTTGCTGGTGCCCTGATCTGGGACTTCTAGCCCCCAGAGCTGTGAGGAAATAAATTTCTGGCGTTTATTCCACTGAGTCTATTGTATTCTTATATGGCATTCCTAGCTGACAAATACAAAATCATTTATTTTGGAAATTTAAAAAAAGAAAATGAATGAAAGGAAATTGAAAAAGTTATTGCACTTCTTAGGAATCTTTCAGATTTCACAAAACTGGTCCTTCAATTTCCACATCTTATGAGCTGACGGCGTCTTTAACCTAGAGACTGAGTTAGTTGAAGTTTGGCTGTTGCAGCCCTCTTGTTGAAAGGACAGTATGGACCCATCACCTAGGTGAAGGTACCTTCTGGGAGCCTGGCGGGCTACAGTCCATGGGGTCGCAGGCGTCAGAAACAACTTAGCAACTAAACCACCACCACCATAATACTTACAAACTCATTGTACATTCTTGTGGAAAGGTTATGCATGTCGTGGGACAGCCTGGAGGCATGGCTAAACGTTTTTCTAAGGAACCTCAGGGGGATGCCAAACACCTCAGACCGCAGGACGGGCATACGTTGCCTTGGCACAGGAGCAGATTTGACATGCCCAGCAGCAGGAGCAGGCAGGACCCTGCTAAAATAAAAACAGGAGACATTTTGAGATGATCTAGTCACCCAAGGTTATCAAATCCGTCCTGTGGAGGGAAGCCTTCTCTTTCGCTGTTGCTCTGAGCAGGAGATGGTGCTGTAGTAGCTGGGCTGGGGAAGAAGGAGTGCCCTCTGTGTAAATTTAGATGGATGATGATATCTGCACAGATAGATAGTTGGAGAAGGAGGTTACTCCCTGCATTTTTGTATTGTCCCAGAAGTATTTCTGTACCCTGCAAACATTTGGAACTTAATCTGAGCCAGAGTGTTTAGGCCATTCTTTTAAGACAGTTTAATGTTGGGACTCTGCAGACTCTGAGCAGCCAGATCCTCTAGGAGTTTGTAATTTTTTCACTCTACATTGACTAATGCTTGAATTTTAGACACTGAAATGGCAAGAAGTGTACAGTTGATCTGTGTGGTTTACCAAAACGCTGGGGTAAAAGTAAACACATGACTGACTGATCGCTACTATTGAGTACAGAGAGAATACTATGAGAAAAAGGATACTGTAACTTGGATCTGCTAACTCACCTTCATAACCCCATTCATGTCTTTGATACTTTCCCAAAAGCTTTAAAACATCTTAACATTTGCATTTCACAGTAGCCCTGTGAGATAGCCTTCATCTTCACTATGATCATCAAGTTATGTTAATAAAGATGCAATGACTTGGAGAGGGCAAATAATCTTCCCCAGGTCCCATTATTTGCAGATGGAGGTGACTGGGCACCAATATAGTCATCTGTCCACTTCCTGATGTCACATCACACATGCCTGTGGGCTCTCGGTCTGCATGTGTGTAAGCAGGACCACATCAGGACCTGTGATGACTCTGCTTGCAGAGAAAAACGTTTTGTCTTTGACTGCAAAACAGTAGTGCCCCTAGAAAACTGGTTTCATCCACTTGTTCTGCTCTGTCTATAAAACACTCACTGTTAAATTCTTTGACAGTTATCAGTGTGGGGGCCTGGTTCTCCAGGCTAGATGTTCTTCTAGGAAACTTGACAACCCTTCTACTTTTATGCATCCTTAACCTTCCTATTATGTTTATCTCTCCGAGACAATGGCAGGTAAATTTCCAGATGGTCATCCAAGAATCTTGCCTGCTCAGCAACCAGGACCCCATCACTGGCTCTGAGGACACGGCCTGGCCTTTCCTGACTGTGAGTTTTCAGGGAGGAAATCCATATGTCTGGTCAGGCACACATCCTGAAAACCATGGGGCTGAGTTTTCGAACCATCTCCAAACATCTCCTCTTTGGTAGGAGAACTAGACTTTCAGGCTTCCAAGATGTGTTGTAATACTTCAGAAATTTTTCCTGGCCCTACCTTTGGCTAACAAAAGCATAAAATCATAGACTCTTGCAAGCATGATTTTAATATTACTTTTCCTGTCCGTCCTTTGTAAGTAAGCAGAATTTAGGACTGAAGTAAACAAGAATTGTGTCTGGACAAGAAAACTGATAAAATAGGAAGTTTATCCCCCTGAATGAGATCTGAACATGATTCTTTTTCCAATTTACCAGAATAGTGGTAATTTAATGAAGGATAAGATATCAGCATTTACTAGGTTTTCTCTGCTCTTAGTTACTTTAAAGGGGCATGGTATCTAAGAATAAAATGGTTGTTTGAAATTAGGTGATGAAAATAAAACAAGTAGTTCTCAAAAGAAGACATATAAGTTGGAGAAATTTGGGACTGTCTCTCTCAACTAAAGAGCTTATTGTGACAGGCAAGGAGAATAATAGCTTGTATAACATAGACATATTTCTGTGCATATATTTCTGTGAATGTATACATGTGTTATGAATAAATATATGCTTAATTCCTACATGGAACTTTGGAACTTATAAAATTCAATTTTATAAGTGGCGGTAAATATAGCAGCATACCCTAATTCCTAATGTAATTGATCATTTGTTGCTAGATGACTAACTGTATGATTTTTTTAGTTAAAGTGTTATTTGCATGTTTATTTGGTAGCACATAGATTAAAAAATTGGAATAATACTGAGAAGATTAGCATGGGCCCTGCCCAGGGATGACACGCAAATGTATGAAGGCTTCCTTATTTTTCTGTAACACCTTCTAGGGTCGGATGGGAAGCAAGGTGGGAAGGAGGTTCAAGACTGAGGCAACATAGGTAAACCCATGGCTGACTCATGTTGATGTTTGGCCAAAAGCAGTACACTATTGTAAAGCAATTAGCCTTCAATTAAACATCAATAAATTTAATGATTAAAACTGTTACTGGGGATCATATAAC